>CM077013.1:109351239-110551239 GCA_039090855.1 Macrothele yani
CCATGTCCAGTGTCACCTTCAAGCGCTGTGAAAGAACTTTAGTGAAGATTTTATAAACCACTGCTAGGAGGCTGATAGGTCTGTAGTTCCTGAGATCCTCAATGTCACCTTTTTTATGTAGCAAGATCATTGTAGCGTTGTTCCAATCCTCAGGAATTTTCCCTTCATTAAGGCATCGAGTGAAAATTTGGGCGAGTACTGTTTCGATTTCTCCACTTGCTTCTTGTATGATGTCTATAGTAATTCCATCTTCTCCTGGAGCTTTTCCCCGCTTCATGTTCTTGTTGCATGTGCAACTTCTGCTGGAAGGACTGGAAGAACTCTGGTACTGGTACCTTTCATGATGTCTGGAGTACATGTATCATCCCTTTCATATAATTTGGAGTAGAAATCTTTCACTCTTGTCAAAATTTCGCCTCTATTTCTTGTTACAGAACCATCTTCTTTTCTCAGTGCCATAATCTGTTTTCTTCCCTTACTGAGATGTCCCTTTGCTATCTTCAGGCTTTGGTTGTTTTCAATTGCTTTCCTCACTAGTTCACAGTTGAATTTCCTTACGTCTTCAGTGATACTTTTTCGTACTGTCTTGCATAGCTCTATATATTCCACTTTGGAAGTCACATCTTCTTTAGTTGTCCTCATCACTCTTCTTTTTGCATCAACATTTTGGTTTTTCCTGATAATTTGTTCACATGCAATTTGTTCTTAGACCCAGCTAATTTTGTTGCTGTTTCCATAAGAGCTTTGGTTACTTTTCTGTTAACTTCAGAAATATCCACTTCTTCCGATGTTAGGCCTTCTAAAGCAGAGAATCTGTTCTTCAGTTCCAATTTGAAGGTATTATGGTGTTTTTTAAGGTTGGTTATGTCAATACATTTTGTTTGTCTTATGAGCTTGCTACGTTCGAGTTTAGTGTTGAGGTGCATCTTACATCTCACCAATCTATGGTCACTGCCTGTGTTGAACTTGTTTAGCACACTGCAGTCTTCTATGACGAATTTTTTGTTACACATAATAAAATCAATTTCACTTGTCGTCCCATTTCGATGTCTCCATGTCCATTTCCTGTGTGGCTTTTTCTTGAAAAAGGAGTTCAAGATGAAAAACCCTTCTGCCTCTGCAAACTCTACGAGAGTATTTCCACGCTGGTTTCTGTTGCCGTGACCGAATTTACCTACTGAAGTTTCATTCTGTTGCCGTTGCCCTATGTTTGCATTGAAATCTCACATAATTATCTTCAAGTGCTGCTTACCTTTATTATTTAGATCACGAATTTCCTCATAAAATTCTTCAATTTCTTCTTCAGCATGACTTGTGGTGGGTGCATAAGTTTGAATAATCTGAGCCTGGTATCTTCTCGAGAGTTGGATAACGAGTCGTGCAGCTCTGTCAGAGGAACTTTCAACTTCTACAACTTTATCCTTCAGTTTCTTGTTTATTATAAATCCAACACCACTAGTTCTGCCAGTATCTGTCCCACGATAGTAGAAGAGATGTCCACTTTTCAGTTCAATGAGATCTTCTCCTTTTCTCCTTACCTCACTTAGCCCGACGATGTCCCACTTGATCCTTTGTAGTTTCTCTTCCAATTCAAGAAGCCTTGAATCAGAAGATAGGGAGCGTCCGTTGTACGTAGCCAAGGTCAGCATCAGATGGCAGCCTAGTCCGGTCCTCCGGGGATTCTTAGCACCCTCTGCCTTCATGTCGCACTGGCCGCTGCCTTAGCTCCTTAAAACCAAAGAATACTACAGTGCAATACAGCTCCAAAGAAACCTTTGCAATTTGAAACCTACCCAACTCTCCTAAACGAGATAAAACTTCAAATGAGTAGAACATTATCTTTCACTAATCTCTTAAATAATAAAACTGAAAATTCTGTTAATTATCTTCTTCCAAATTACAGTGGAAAGATAAATAGGTAGCCTCTGTGACGATGACTTCCGAGCGTTCGTCTTAGTGGGCACGGACTCGAGTCCCTGATGAAAATGAGTGGTAAATTTGTCTTACGGCACTGAGTTTATCCGTTCCCAGGAACCAGTGGCCCCAAATTAGGGTCGGATGGCTGCTTATAGCTCTTAAAACTGCTCACGGTGGTCGTGAAACCCTTACCGTCCCGTCAAAGAAAAAAAAGCAACATCGAAAAAAATTTTGCCTTCTATGCTCGCAGATTGTATATCATCATCATCATCATTGTCAACCATTATCAATCCACTGCTGGACGAAGGTCTCCCCAAGTTTCCTCCACAACGGTCTGTCTTGTGCCAGTCTCCTCCATGTCACCCCTGCATACTTTCGAATTTCATCCACCCATCTCCTATGTGGTCTTCTTCTGGGTCTTTTCCTGTCCCTTGGAATCCAATCTAAAATTTCGGCTGTCCATCGATGATCTGTCCTTCTGGCAGTATGTCCAGCCCATTGCCATTTCAGGGATTTAACTCTGATCATGATGTCTTCCACTCTTGTCATTTTTCGGATCCACGAGTTCCTCTTCTTATCTCTCCTGGTTACACCAAGCATGCACCTCTCCATGCTGCTTTGAGTTGTCTGCAGCCTTTGTATGTCTCTTTTAGTTAAGGTCCACGTCTCTGCACCATACGTAAGCACTGGAAGGATGCATTGATCAAACACTTTTCTTTTAAGACATAATGGCATATTGCTCTTGAAAATTATGCTGTTTCTTCCAAAAGCTCTCCAGGCAAGTTTTGTACGCCGATTAATTTCTTCATCAATGTGACCCTCACTTGATATCTGCTGTCCAAGATAAACGTACGTGTCTGTTATCTCCAGCTTTTCTCCATCAATCGATAAATCTTCATTTCTTGTAAAAGCATTGAACATCACTTTTGTCTTCTGAAAGTTCATTTTTAATCCCACTTCTTTACTCTTGTCAGCAAGTTCCTGGATCATACTCTGCAGCTCTGATGGAGTAGTTGCAAAAATGACTACGTCATCAGCAAAACGAAGGTGGGTTAGATAATCTCCATTAATCTTTATCCCCTTGTTTTCCCAGCTCAGCGACTGAAAAACACCCTCCAATGTGACATTAAAGAGCTTCGGAGATATGGTGTCACATTGTCTCACTCCCTTTCCAATTTTTACGTGTGTTGTATTTTCAAACAGCCTAATCTTTGCATTTGCATTTTCATAGATGTTATTAATAATATTAATGTATGCATCTTCAATACCGCAGGTTTTCAGAGCCATTGTAACTGCTGATGGTTTCACCGAATCAAAGGCTTTTTCATAATCGATAAAAGCCATGCACAATGGAAGTTCATATTCCCTCGCTCTTTCAATTAGTTCTCTCAGCACATGGATATGATCTATTGTGCTGTAGCCACTCCTGAATCCAGCTTGTTCTCTCGGTTGAGCCATGTCTAGTGCTACCTTCAAGCGGTGTGAAAGAACTTTAGTGAAGATTTTATAAACTACTGATAGGAGGCTGATAGGTCTGTAGTTTCCGAGATCCTCAATGTCACCTTTCTTATGTAGCAGGATCATTGTAGCGGTGTTCCAATCCTCAGGAATCTTTCCTTCATTAAGGCATCGAGTGAAAATTTGGGCGAGTACTGTTTCGATTTCTCCACTTGCTTCTTGTATGATGTCTACAGTAATTCCATCTTCTCCTGGAGCTTTTCCTCGCTTCATGTTCTTGATTGCATGTGCAACTTCTGCTGGAAGGACTGGAGGAACTCTGGTACTGGTATCTTTCATGATGTCTGGAGTGCATATATCATCCCTTTCATATAATTTGGAGTAGAAATCTTTCTCTCTTGTCAAAATTTCGCCTCTATTTCTTGTTACAGAACCATCTTCTTTTCTCAGTGCCATAATCTGTTTTCTTCCCTTACTGAGATGTCCCTTTGCTATCTTTAGGCTTTGGTTGTTTTCAATTGCTTTCCTTACTAGTTCACAGTTGAATTTTCTTACGTCTGCAGTGATACTTTTTCGTACTGTCTTGCATAGCTCTATATATTCCACTTTGGAAGTCGCATCTTCTTTAGTTGTCCTCATCTCTCTTCTTTTTTGCATCAACATTTTGGTTTTTCCTGATAATTTGTTCACATGCAACTTGTTCTTAGACCCAGCTAATTTTGTTGCTGTTTCCATAAGAGCTTTGGTTACTTTTCTGTTAACTTCAGAGATGTCCACTTCTTCCGATGTTAGGCCTTCTAAAGCAGAGAACCTGTTCTTCAGTTCTAACTTGAAGGTATTATGGTGTTTTTTAAGGTTGGTTATGTCAATAGATTTTGTTTGTCTTATGAGCTTGCCACGTTCAAGTTTAGTGTTGAGGTGCATCTTACATCTCACCAATCTATGGTCACTACCTGTGTTGAACTTGTTTAGCACACTGCAGTCTTCTATGACGAATTTTTTGTTACACATAATAAAATCAATTTCACTTGTCGTCCCATTTGGATGTCTCCATGTCCATTTCCTGTGTGGCTTTTTCTTGAAGAAGGAGTTCAAGATGAAAAACCCTTCTGCCTCTGCAAACTCAACGAGAGTATTTCCACGCTGGTTTCTGTTGCCATGACCGAATTTACCTACTGAAGTTTCATTCTGTTGCCGTTGCCCTATTTTTGCATTGAAATCTCCCATAATTATTTTCAAGTGCTGCTTACCTTTATTATTTAGATGACAAATTTCCTCATAAAATTCTTCAATTTCTTCTTCAGGATGACTTGTGGTGGGTGCATAAGTTTGAATAATCTGAGCCTGGTATCTTTTCGAGAGTTGGATAACAAGTCGTGCAGCTCTGTCAGAGGAACTTTCAACTTCTACAACTTTATCCTTCAGTTTCTTGTTTATTATAAATCCAACACCACTAGTTCTGCCAGTATCTGTCCCACGATAGTAGAAGAGATGTCCACTTTTCAGTTCGATGAGATCTTCTCCTTTTCTCCTTACCTCACTTAGCCCCACGATGTCCCACTTGATCCTTTGTAGTTCCTCTTCCAATTCAAGAAGCCTTGAATCAGAAGATAGGGAGCGTCCATTGTAAGTAGCCAAGGTCAGCATCAGATGGCAGCCTAGTCCGGTCCTCCGGGGATTCTTAGCACCCTCTGCCTTCATGTCGCACTGGCCGCTGCCTTGGCCAGGTACATTCCAGCTGCCGGAGACTGAGGGCCAAGATTTAAGTTGTGGAATCATTTTGGAGGGGTTTGGCCATAACTCACCACGCTGGCCAAGCGGGTTGGTGAGTGTGGGATAGAATTTCATATAATTATATAAAAAAATTCTAAGACAGGCGCTGCCTGTTATGGTAAAAAATTTGCTCTGCGATGTTGCACATTTCCGCTGCGCTGAAGATAGATGGACACTAAAATTTAGCAGCAACTGAGGCAAAGTAAAAATTGTGGATTCTTTGTCCCTAAACCTTGGAAAGATGAAGGACAGACTCGGATCAAAATCTGAAAACTATAGAGGATGACGAAAGATTTTCTAATAGGAAGTAATCTTAAGATCAATGTATATTATTAGACATAAATCTGTTCAAATCAAGGGGGGGGAATTACATATTGACATTTATACTATGGTACTTGATTATTAACTGGTCGGCGCCGCAATGATGAGCACTTGCACAATTTGTTGATAAACACGGATTCCATTCGACATCAAACCACTACCACCAATATTAACTGTTTCCATCTATTGGATGCACAAAAGATGCGCAGTAGAAAAGAACAGTTAAAAATGAGAACGATTTATATTGTAAATGCGTACGTAAGTTCCCAGCTCTGCACGCAGCGGACTGTAAAAGCGAAACGGTTGAATTTTCGTCAGAATGTCGTACTGTAGTGAGGTGAGTAACACTGCATCCAACGACGTGTGTTATTGGACATTACACACGTGCAATCAATTGAATCAGGACATAGAGACTGACTATTCGTCACGGTCGGTTGTTCATGTAGTTTTGGGAAAACAGCTTCAGAAACGCAAAAGTGGATTTGTTCGGCATGCGGCGAAAAAGCTGTACGTGCAAACAGGTGTCGTGAATGGAGGACAACCAGCGTAGAGGATGGCCGAAGGGGATAGGGAGCACAGGTTTTTAAGCTCTTTTGGAATTAGATGCCGCCCACTGAACTATCAATACAGTTAGGTAACGCTGACTGAGGAACGTCAACTGCTGCTTATAAAGGAGGAACTGTAAAAAGTGTCCATTTTCGGGACAATGGCGTTGAAATATCATTTCTGTTACATAAAAAGGCACGGCCCCGTTTCGCTTCAGCGACTTAGGAAACCATGATGGGGGTTGACCTTTATGCGGCTTACTCTCAAAACTTAGACCAGTTGGAATTCCACTTGTTTGGATCTATGCAACATTTCATAGTCAGCCAGTGGTTCGATTAACTTGAGGATCTTCAAACATGCATCAACTGTTTCATCGCACCGAAACTGGGCGTCGTATCTTCACGACGGCGTTCTCTGGCTACCGGATAGATGGCACAAGATACGTATATGGCTCACGGCGACACATACTTTTGTCATGATTAAATGCAACCTGCTTGTTTATGTACGACATCTATTCGACCACAAAACGCTAGAAATTATTCACTGACCTAATAAAAACCATTATTTCACAAACAATCATTTGTTCACAGAAACCTACTGTGAATTCCCGAAGCGCTTGTGCAGGAATAGATTATAAATCCAATAAAACAGCAACATGCGCTTATTAAACTGAATGGACAACTTATTATATACAGCTGTCTAATACCGTGTTGATGCACCTTTTTCTCTTACAACGGCCAGGCTTTTTGATCCACCCTTTCCCCTTACAACGGCCAGGCTTCTATGTAAGGACACAATGAGGTATTGAGAACACGGGGGCGGTATTGTTGTCCATGAAGCAAGGATCGCCTGTCGTAGAGCATTTACAGTTGCTAATGGGGGTTGGCAGGCTCGAACAGATCTTTCCAATTGGTTTCACAAATTCTCAATGAGGTTGAGGTCCGGCGATTGAACGGTCCATTCGAATAACTCACTTGAAAGGTCCAGGAGCCAACTAGTTGCAACTCCAGAAATATGAGGTGTGGCATTATCCTGTTGAATGATAGAATCATGGTGCCCCCCAAAAAATAATCGTTACTAACGGCTTTTGATAGTCAACAAGGATGTTCACATACCGTGTACCAGAGACGGAAGTCCTGACGGGTGCAAGGACCCCAATGAAGTCCATGTAAATGTACCTCAAACTTCTACACTGCCTGTATGACACCAACTTCGCAAGCTGGATCCATTGCTTCGTGTGGTTCATGACACAAACGCATCATTCCATTGGGTGATAGAGTTGAAACCATGATTCGTCAGACCTGATGACGTGTTTCCAAGTTCTTCACACTCCAGTTTGCGATAGGCCTTTAGAAACTGGAGCCGTAGTACTTTGTTCCCTTGCAGTCGAAAAGAGACATGATACGTACGTCAACTGCTATTGCCGATTTTTTCCATGGTACAAATAATTGTCTTTGTGTATAACCTTGGAGGACGTAAGCATATGACAGTAGCTTGTAGCCACTACCGGGGTCTAATATAGCATGCAGTTGCTATCTGGTCACGGTCAATCTTTACCCACAATTACTTTTCCAGGACGGTTTCCAATGCGTGTAGACATTCTCTATTTATAGCCATTACCAATTTAAGTATCTCACATGTCTAGACGCGATACTTCTGCTTTGCATATTGTAATCGGGGTGTGTATAATAATGTGTTCATCTAGGGAATGTTATTCATTCTGCGGCTGTTGGTTATTTTGTGCTCGACACAGCAGTATGTGTTGTCTGTTCGAGATGCCTAATAACCACGCATGACACTTGCCTATTGCATCAAAGCATTTGAAACGGCAATAACTGTTCCCATCGAAAAGCATTCAGTAGGAGAGGAACAGTTAGGAACAAAATCCGTGTTTAAAAATAGTGCACGTAATATATGAATGCACAGTTGATTTGCCACAAAATATTGGAAATTCGCAAATGAACATTGTGAATTTCTGATCTATTTGTGGGCAAAGTATCATAATAGATAACCTACATACTAACGTTAGAACTGATACTGTAATCTTTGAGCATTTATTACTTGTTGGAAGCAATCCGTTAGTTTGCACAGGGTACAAGTAATTATTGCTAGGACAAAGATGGCTTGCAGCAAACGATTTACAGGTTTTAGCCAATGCACAATGTTCGTTAGAGTTAATACTTTTGCAGAAGACACCACAAAATGAAACAAGAGATGATTTAATAAACAAATTAGTATTCCAATGATTTAAATTAAACACGAAGACGCTAAAAAATCGTTATTTAATTTACATAACCATGGTAACCAGAGAATAGAGTAAAGTCGTCTATCGGAATCTCGTTTAGCTTACCAAGCTAACATCTGAGACAACTGACACTGTCTCATGTCTTGTTTATATTTATGTCTGCTTCACCTGACTGCCCGCCAATGATGCCAAATGGAGCAAAGACTTTTGGAAGATCCGAGGTGATGTTAAGTTCAGAAACTATAATGAACGATAACCAAAAATTTACATGAGAGGTGGTAAGTTAAATAGGTAAAATACGCCGTACATTGTATTTTTAGAGGGATTCTCACAGGATGTCTTTTAGTGACCTGTTTGGCAGGCCTTCGCTTGAAAGGAAATTTAGCAGTTCCAGGAATTTAGCTATATTTTCGCCCGATGATGAAAAGAGGCAATTACGGGCTTAATGGACTCGCTCTTCTGCAGTGGTGCTCTTTATTTAATGCAGTATAAGGAGAACGTCACAAACTTGCTTGTCCCGATTCCTGTATTACCCTTTCTGTTGTTTATACATTGATCTGTTCTTGCTTATTTGTTCAGGAGTTTTTCTCGGTTATCAGCTGTCAGGTTCCCTCTACCAACTTAACTTCTACCTCCGATCTACCATCCCGGCGTCGGATCCTTTCTTTTTTCTCGGTGAGCAGCAAACTATCTCCGTGGCACATAGAATCACCAAACCTACCTTCCCCTCTTTCTAGTACTAGATCATAACTTCGCTTTCTTGCTTTGTCTCTTTAGTCGACATTGCGTATCCCCTCCTGCGACCATCTGGTCAGCTCCAAGTCGCTTTCACCTTTCCCAAATTCCTTCATTAGCAATTTCTTTTTCTTGTGTGCATTATCGTCATTGCGTCTTCCACTTGTGTGTGAGCAATTGCACCTTCACATTCATTGCGAAAGGGGGACGGGAGGGGGTCCAGAGAACTCCAAAGTTTTAGAATCGCTTCTGCTGTAAAACATTTCCAGAGCAATAAAGTAATCCGAACAGAACTTCATAAAAAGGATGCACGAAAACTACCAGTAATAGTGTTTTCTCTAAACAACAGATGCATAGAAGGGAGTGGCCCCTCCGGTGGCTCAGTAGTCTAAGCGATGGCTCCCGCACGGGGATAACTGGTTTTCCAGTTATTTGGGGAGCGGCGCCCCCACGGCCCGAGCTGACCTTGTGACGGATCATTTTGTCATTTCGTCTTGAACGATTACATCACCGAAGGGACAGCTGTTCATCCAGCTGATGGGGGATGGCGTCCCCACGGCCCGAGCCAACATGTACTATATGTGATGATTTTCACATTTTTTATGTTTTTTTCACTTTACATGAACCCGCCTCAGTTGTAGGTTGCTGAGGTTGTGATTATGCGCCAGCTCAGGATTTTAGTTTCTCGTTTTCTTTCCTGTCTTCTCCATTTCATGTTTCTTTCTTTGTTTTTCCGAGCTGGTTAGCTAGACCTACCTGCACGTTTGCCGTGTGTGGTGACCCGTAAGGTGGAAAAGGGGATGCTGGAGGCTGAGGTTTCTGGAGGCCTGGGTGTTGTTGTCGCCAGTTGCCAACACTCCTCTTTGCCCCCTGCTTCACCCTAAACGGGCGGCTGGGAACTAACCCACTCCTAGTCAATGAGGTCTGGGGCCGAGTGGAGCCCAGACCTCTAACGGCTTGTCGTCTCGTACGACAGGGTGAGTCTAGGGATAGGGTGGGCATGCCAAAGGGGTGTTCCCCAGGCATGGGAAAGTCTGGGTGCATGCCGAGCGCATGTCTGCCCTATCAACTTGCTATATCTGCTTGCTATCCCTAGAGCCGTGTCTTGCGTCCACTTGGGCTTGCGGACCTCCGG
Organism: Macrothele yani; assembly: GCA_039090855.1. Taxonomy (NCBI): domain Eukaryota; kingdom Metazoa; phylum Arthropoda; class Arachnida; order Araneae; family Macrothelidae; genus Macrothele; species Macrothele yani. Next base: position 109,361,370 of record CM077013.1, read on the forward strand.
TTCTCCCTTGTTGGGCTCGATTGTGGGTGGGGAAGTCGGCGGACGAATTATTAAAACTTTTATGGATGACAACAAAATTTCCCAAGAACCAAAAAGCAAAAGAGGTATAGAGGAAGGCTCATCCCCTTCTGCAAAAAACAAAACATGTCCCTGATTGTTCAAATGCTCGTTTCTTTTTTGTGCACTCATTGGACCCTTCAAAGCCTTTGAGTGCGTGCCAAAAGTCCATTTTGGATTAATAAAGCTCTTCAATCCATCGCAAGCTCTCCTAAGAGCGTAAAGAAGCTCCAATCTGGAGATCTTCTTGTAGAGATGTCCACTGTGGCCTACAGTACCACACTTCTTAACACCACCACGCTGCTTGAGACTCCTGTTAAAATAACACCTCATGGGTACCTAAATTCATCTCGAGGTGTTGTCTCCTCTCAGGATCTTATTGATTGCACTGAGGATGAACTTCTCGAAGAACTGAGGAGCCAACATGTTACGGGTGTGCGACGCATTTCTTTCAGGAGGAATGGGCAGTTTGTCCCATCCTGGAATATTATCTTGACTTTCAACTGCCCTTCCCTGCCTACATCCATCAAGGCAGGGTATCTCCACCTCGAGGTACGCCCGTACATCCCTAACCCTTTGAGATGTTTTAGGTGCCAGTCTTATGGCCATTCTCAGCAGTCGTGCAGGAGCAATCCTAGGTGTGCACGCTGTGGTGCCACAGAACATCTTTTACAGGAATGTGTGGCCGAGGCCGAGTTTTGTGTGAACTGTAAGGGTTCACACGCGGCATCAGCCAAAGATTGTCCCAAGTGGAAGGAGGAGAAAGAAATCCAAAGGATCAAAACGGTGGAAAATATTTCCTATCCTGAGGCCAGAAGAAAAGTGGTTCCTGTTACATCTGATCGGCGATCATACGCTTCAGTGGTGGTTGCCAAATCTACGGTTGCCATTCAGACCGACATTCTGATCCCCCTTAAATGTCCATTCAATGTTAACGACATCATCGCAGCCGGACTGGAGGCACTCCAGTCTCGAGCTAGGGGTCTGAAAGCGCCACCCACCACTTCGCCGAAGCAGACTCATCCCACCACCAACAAGGGAACTCAGGCCACTTCTTCTAACAAAAAGACCAAAGCCCAGGATAAGAAAAGCATTTCTTCTCCTCCAAAATCTCAGGAAACGACTCAACGTCGTGCGCCTACCGGTAAGACACTTGGGACAAAACATGCTCCCATCTTAGCCCCTGGTCACACGCCTCCAGATCTGGGGGAACCCCCAGCAGAGGCGATGGAGCCGGACTTCGTTTGATCATTTTCATTTTCATTTCACTTATAACAATGGCTTCAATCATTCAGTGGAACTGTCGAGGTTTTCGGACGAATTTTGATGAAGTGAAACATCTGCTTTCATTTTACTCTCCGGTGTGCCTTTGTCTACAGGAGACGAAGCTTAAACCATCAGACCTGCTTTCAGTTCGAGGCTACAGTGCATTTCGGACAGATAACTCGTCTGGAAATATAGCCTGTGGGGGAGTCGCTATTCTCGTCCCTCACAGGGTTCCGGTATCTTCCGTCGCGGTTTCCACAACTGTGCAGGCCGTGGCGGTTCGTATTTCTATGCCTGTACCTCTTACTGTCTGCAGTGTCTATCTGCCGCCGGACGAGAACGTGAGCGTCTCTGTACTGGAGAGATTGGTTGATCAGCTGCCTTCACCCTTTCTTCTACTGGGTGACTTCAATGCCCATCATCATTTGTGGGGTAGTGTCAGCATCAGCACGAGAGGTCGTCGCATAGAGTCTCTTCTGTCCTCGGCCTCTTTGTGCCTTTTTAACACCGGTGCTGACACGTACTTCCATGAACCGACACGATCCTTCAGTGCGATCGATTTGACCTTGGGATCACTATCAATTATTGCTGACTGGTCGTGGACGGTGTGTAACGACCTCCACGGGAGCGACCACTTTCCAATTGTCCTCTCGCATCATGCCAACATGCCAACTTCGGCCTCCCGCCCTCCTCGTTGGAGGATGGAGCGTGCGAGATGGGAGGTCTTCACGCCGTCAGCTTTGATCTCTCCTGCAATGGTGACCCAAGAGTCAATCGACGCAGCGGTTCTTGCAGTCACAAATTGTATTCTTCAGGCAGCTGATCATTCTATCCCAAAAACATCGGCGACACTCTCCAGAAGTCCGAAGCCTTGGTGGACCCCTGAATGCGCAGCGGCTAGGAGAGCTCAACATAAGGCCTGGTCTACGTTTCGGCGTTATCCAACCGATGCTAATCTCGTTACATTCAAACGAGCAAAATCCTATGCTCGGTTGGTGCGTCGACGTAGCAAGAGGGAGTCTTGGATCCAGTATGTGTCATCTCTCACTTCACGTGCCAGTTCGAAAAGTGTGTGGGACAAGATTCGTAAGATCCGGGGTAACTACAGCTCTCACCAGATCTCCATTCTCGAGAGTAACGGCTGCACATATGCTGGAGTCGGGGAGATTGCTGATTGTTTGGGGGAGGCGTTTGCCTCCGTGTCGAGTGACCTGGCGTATCCTTTCTCCTTTCTGAGGATTAAATCCACTGCGGAACGCCAGAGAATCTCCTTTGCGCCTTTTCTCGACACTGGATATAACTCCCCCTTCAGCATGGTTGAACTCAGGGTGGCTCTGCATCGGTCCGGCGCTACATCGGTCGGTCCCGATGGCATCCATTATGACATGCTCCGTCATCTCTCGCAGTCGTCTCTCGAGAATCTCTTAATCTTATACAATCGTATTTGGTCGGAGCACAGTTTCCCGGAGTCCTGGCGAAAAGCAGCTGTTCTGCCTTTTCCCAAACCTGGCAAGGATCCCAAGTCTCCCTCTAGTTATCGTCCAATTGCTCTCACTAGCTGTCTGTGTAAAGTTCTTGAACGCATGGTTAATTCCCGGTTAGTTCATTTTTTAGAATTTCATCAAGTACTTTCACCATCACAAAGCGGCTTTCGCCGTCATCGTTCACCTCACGATCATCTCCTGCACCTTGAGACATCTGTGCGCGAGGCGTTCTTGCGTAGGCAGCACCTGGTTTCTGTATTTTTTGATATCGAAAAAGCTTATGATCGAGCGTGGCGGCATGGTATTATCCGTGACCTCCACGCATGCGGATTGCGAGGAAATCTTCCGACATTTATTTTAAATTTTCTTCGCAATCGGGTGTTCCAGGTGCGCCTGGGTACGACGCTATCGGCAACATTCCATCAAGAACAAGGTGTTCCTCAAGGTTGCATTTTATCTTTCACATTGTTCATCCTTCGCATTAATTGTCTCCTCACAAATCTTCCTCCTTCGGTTTCGGCTACTGTCTATGTTGATGACGTGCACATTTTCTGCTCGTCGTCAAGCATGCATTTTATTGAAAGGCAGTTGCAGTCTGCAATTAATCAGATCTTTAAAACGGCGAATAGCAATGGTTTCGTTCTTTCTCCCGACAAGACAGCGTGTGTCCATTTCTGCCGGAGGCGTGGCCACCATCCTGACCCAGAGCTGTTTTTAGACCGTGCAGCCATACCAGTTTTGCCGGAGACCAAGTTCCTTGGTCTGACCGTCGACCGTGCGCTTACGTTCCGTGCGCACGTTCGGCGGCTCAAGATTTCCTGTCTGCGGGCTCTATCCATTCTTAAGATCCTTTCGAGAGTCTCGTGGGGCGCAGAAAGGATGTCTTTGATTCGTATTTACCATTCCTTAATCCGGTCGAAACTGGATTATGGTTGTATCGTGTATGGCTCTGCTCGTCGTTCCGTTCTCCGGCCTTTGGACACTATTCACCATCAAGCACTGCGTCTTTGTTCGGGAGCATTTCGAACATCTCCGATTCCCAGCCTTTACGCTGACGCGAACGAACCATCGCTTGAATTACGCCGTCTGCAGCTGTCTATTCAATTCTACCTGAAACTTAGATCTCTTCCAGGACATCCTTTATACGATGCAGTTTTTCATCCCCAGCATGCTCGTTTATTCGGGAACCGGCCCTCGTGCATTTCAACCTTCGGTCTTCGTATGGCGGCCGTAGCCCGTGATGTAGGGCTCGACTTGTCACTTGTTGGAGAGACCAGGGGCTTTGGGGATCCGCCATGGCACCCACTTGGTGTCATGGTTGATACCACCTTTACATCTTTCGATAAATCCTCAACCCCTGCGTCAGTGTACCAGCAGCTCTTCGCTGAGCACCGTGACCTAAATTCTGATTACACTCCTATTTTTACTGATGGCTCCAAGATGCATGGAGTCGTTGGATCCGCGGCTGTCTGTGTAGATGACGTTTCAGTAGCGCGGATCCCAGCTGAGGCCACGGTGTTTTCAGCGGAGATGCATGCTGTGTATCTCGCTCTTCTCCATGTTCAGTCGAGTTCTCATCATCGTGCTATGGTCTATACGGATTCCTTGAGTGTCTTGCAGTCACTGTCATCGTTGGACTGCTGTGACCACCCCTTTCTTCTTTCCGTACGAAGGCTTCTTCGATCCCTGCTCGAGGCCGGTGTCCAGATACAATTTTGTTGGATTCCCGGGCATGTTGGAATCTCGGGTAACGAGTGTGCTGATGCGGCTGCTAGATCTGCTTCCTCTTTGGTCGTCACACCCTTGCCACTGTTTCATCGGGATTTCCGCTTTCTGGTTCGTGACCATATCAAGCGAACGTGGCAAGGTCTGTGGGACCAACAGGTGGAAAATAAACTGCATCATATCAAACCTAATCTTGAAATTTGGAAATCCACATATCGTCGGAACCGTAGGGAGGAAGTGGTGCTTGCGCGTCTCCGCATTGGGCATTGTCGTTTCACTCACCGCTTTTTGCTGTGTGGCGACACTGCGCCGATGTGTGAGACGTGCAATTGCCGACTCACCGTCACTCATCTTCTGTGTACCTGTGTTCGTTTTCGTGATGTACGTTTTCATTTCTTTCATTCTCATTTGTTGACCGAGGACGCCGCTACACTGCAGCGGCTCCTCAATGACCACTGCAATACTGTTGCTGATTTTTCATTTTTTAAACAAATTGACTATTTTAAACGTATCTAGATTTTAGCCTTATCATCATCCTCATTTTTCAGTTTTACTGAATCAGCTAGATTTTAATCATTGTATCATGTTTTTAATACTGTTTGTTCCATTATCTTTTTTAGCCCTTCCATCGTTCTCATTTTTCAGTTTTACATGATCAGTCATATTTTAAGCTTTTTACCACATTTTTAATACTATTTGTTTGTCTTGTTTCTGGCGCTCTTTGGCCAACCATGGCCCTTGCGCCATAAAAATCAACCAACCAACCAACCATCTAAGCGATGGCTTCTGATCATTCTCCCGAGATGGATTCGGGTTCGAGTCCCAGTGAGGCATGGATGTTGGGTTTGTCTTATGGCACTGGCTCACTCCCTTCCCTGGAACCAGTGGCCCTAAATTAGGGATGCGCGACTGCTTACAGCACACCGAGTTGCTCACGGTGGTCGTTAACTCCCAATAAAGGAAAATAGAAGGGAGCGACCACCTCCCTTCCCTCATTGACGGCTAGCTGAAAACATGTAAAGGAGCCATCTCGGAGCCTCAAAAACACGAATGAAAAAGACACTGATTTTAAAATGACAGCAAAGAAGGTTATGTAAAATACCAGCTTTCGATGAAGTTAATGAGTCTAGGGTAAGAACTTATTCCCTTCGCCTTTCATATTGAAACACTGGGAATACCCGTGTGGTCAACTGGTCAAAACGCGGGGTGCTGGCAAATCGTCCGGGTTCGAGTCCCGGATGCGGGATGGGTGGGGTGTTTGTCTTACTCTTCTGGCTTTCTCTATTCCCTGTAACCAGAGGACTCAAAATAAGCAGGGACGACTGCCTAATAGCCTGAGATGCTCAAGGTGTAAACTAAAAAGGAAAGAAACGCTGCTAATATTTTCACAAGGGCCACCTAATGCTCCAGAAACAGCTACGAAATTAAATTATTTCGAAATGATGCACATAGAGCTGGAAAGTAATTAAAGCAGTTGATGTGCTTCAGAGCATAAGAACTCAAAAAAAAAAAATAAACATTATAAATTCTTGCGCCATTTGTGCGGGAGTAATTTGTGACAAGATTAACATCTGTTTCAGATATTTCTATCAATATACACTGGCGTGCAAAAATTAAGGACGAAACGGCTTTCCGAATCTAACGTCGTGCCGAAGTGCTCCACATCGACCCAAATCATACCATAAGATCCCCAAGATGTAAGAATATGGGACAAGTGAGCAAAACTGTCCAAACAAGGAATCCAAAGGATACAAAGGCACTTTATTGAAAAGGTAGCTTCGAGCACAACTGCACAGAAGACAGAAACGTCCATGTGACAGGCGGATGCCAAGAAAAATCCTGTCTTTAGTAGAGGATATGATCACCGCTGACTGCGTTGCAGGATTCACAACGTCTGTCCATAATGAGGACGAGGTTGTCAAGGAGCTGTTGTGGCATCGCGGCCCATTCCTCTTGTAGCACCAATCGCAGCTGCGGAATTGTTGCTGGCGGCTGGTGACGTGCTGCCAAGCGTCTTCCGAGAAGGTCCCACACGTATTCGATTAGATTTAGGTCCGGGACCTTACGGCCAATCCATGCGTTGAATATCTTCACTCTCCAACAGCTCTGCGACAGCCACTGTACAATGAGGTGTAGCGTTGTCGTCCATGAAAAGGAACACAGGACCCACCCCACAGCACCTCTAAACCGACGCGCGTGAGACAGGAGAACCTCGGTACAACAGCGGATACCAGTGACTGAACCTCCTTGGAAGATGTGGAGGTCACTACGGCTACCAAGCATGATACCGCCCCAAACGAGAACTCCGCCACCTCCAAACCGGTCCCTGTCGATGATGTTGGAGGTGTGATTGCGTGTTCCCTGCTCTCTCCAGATGTGTATACGTCCAGAATCGCTCGTCAGACTAAATCGGCTCTCATCCGTAAAGATAACTCGACCCCATTGCTGATGTGTCCAGTTCTTGTGTTTCTGGCACCACAGAAACCGCGGTCTCCGATGAGCAGGCGTTAATGTACCACATCGTACTGGTCGTCGTTCAAATAGACCACCTTTGTGCAGCCTCCTGGTCACGGTAAAATGCGATAACGCACGCCCAGTTGTCTGTTGCATGTGCCTTGCGATTTCTCCCGCTGTCTGCCGTCTGTCTCTTCTCGCCTGTAGGAAAGTATACCGGTCGTCCGGCGCCATGGTTGCTCGTGGACGACCACTGCTAAACTCTCGGACAGCTGTTCCTGTCGTTTAAAATGCTCGCCAAGCTCGTGAAACGATGCTGTGAGTGATCCCGAACTCCTCGGCCACACTAGTCACACTTCAACCTTCTTCCAACTTCCCAATGACGAGACCTCGGGTAAAGTCATCCAGATGTCGTCTACTGGATTGTCTGTTGACCATATCACACGGTGGCAGCAACTCGACGTCGTTCAAACCGATGTACACGGTGCAATAGCTTTCACCGAATTGCTGAGCGTACACCGCCCGTGTGCTTTATACCCTTCCGACACTCCCTCCGCCCCACGTCATGCTGCATATATGCGCATGCCCTACCGTACCGGACCCTAGTCTATCTCCTGAGTGGTCTTTCGGTCCGTTCTGCCTGCTTGTCCCGCTGTTATGCTAATTTCTCTTCTTCTTCCTTAATTTTTGCACACCTGTGTATATCGTTCGTAAACATTCCATATATTTGAAATAGTCCTCCAAAACTCCTGGAGTGCGTCAAAAACGTTTTAAATATTTCCCTATATGACTTCAGATAAACAATTATTCTTACATGTTCTGCGTTTAAAGATAGAAAAGAAATGCTGAAACATGGAAAACGTTAAGAGAGAAAAACAGAAAATCATGCAGCACAATTTTCCACTAGCAAAAGAAATATCTGTCTCAGATACGAACCATATACACACGGGTATCATCAGTAAGGAAGGAAGCAAATCAAGACAATGGTATCAGTATACAAGGTGTGTCAATAAAGTTCGGTGAATTCTGCCGTAAACATAAAAGGAAAGATTGTGAAAGGTGAAGTGACTTGTACGACGCAGTTAAGTAAATGAGTGAACATGAAGCCTTCATGGAGTTGTGAGAAAAAGGATAGCACAGAGAGCGTATGCTCTGTACTTCATCTACCCCTCAAACAATGTGCACCAACAACCGCTGATGTTGGTGCACATTGTTTGAGGGGAGATGAAGCAAAGACCACGACGAAAGGGTGTTAATATACGGCAAACTTCTTTTGTAGGCCACTAAAGTACCTTCTTTTTTTTAATATAGCTTCTTGTTCACTTTTACAGAGAGCATTCATCGTCTTTTATTGACACACCTTGTATATTTTTCGAGACGAAGTTCGAATGACATTCTCCTACTATGCAACTCTGAATTAAGGGCTTGCAAAAACATTTCATGTTTTAATCTGCATCTAATGAAAATGAAGTGCAGTATTCTTTCTCCGCAAAGTACATAGTTTTGGGCGGTTGTACAAAATATTAACGCTATAGAGTCATTTGTTCTTTCCAACGCTATAGATCCATTTGTTATGTTTAGTTTACAAAATCAGGTTATTTTTTTTAACTGAACAATTAATACTTTGCGAAATGCAGAAAAAAGACTATGGGAAGTGATAACATACCTGTCTTTGAAAGATATGTTCCCACACGAGGTTCTCCACGATATAGTTCAGACATTGAAGGGTAAGGAACCTGCATATTCCCCAATTGTCAAACAGCACAGAGAATTCCATTGTGGCAGGGAACCTTGCGATGATGTAGATCGTTCCCGATGACCCTCCACATCCAACTCTGAAGAAAACATTCCCCGGATGCATGACCTCTGCGGATAAAAGACGAACCAATGACTGGCTGTTCGGTGTATACCTGAGTTTGTAGGCATTTTAATCGGCAGTGTCAATTCAATCCTGGTGAATTCTTTGAAGACAGAAAAGGTTGGTTCCCAATGGGTCTCACGAATGTTGACACCTATGAGCCACAAACATGCCACAAACAAACGAATGTCGCCAAGTTGAATACGCTTTCCTCGAATGCAAAGACATTCTGGTCCTGGATTGTTAAAATGAACCTATTCTTCAGTTCCTTTAACTTTTCCACTAAGTAAAAGTACCCTAAGCGAAAGGTATCCGTTATCTTGTGAATTAAAGAATGAAGAGGTATTTCTAATTTCAGTCAAATATTTACACCGATGAGCTACTACATTATGACCACCTACCTAATAAGCTTGGTAATCGACGTATCGATTGAGTCCATGTCAGACCCCCTTCAGCCCACAAAACAGCGGCCAATCGGCGAGGTATAAAATCGATGAGGTGTCGATAGGTATCCTGAAGTATCTGGTACCATAATGTCAGCAGTAGTTTCTCCAGTTCCCGTACATTTCGGGGTGGTGGTGATTTAGCGCGATCCCGCTTTTCCAAGTCGAACCGCAAATGTTCGATTGAGTCCATGTCAGGTGGATTTGGAGGCCAGGGCATTAACAGAAAGTCAACAGCATGTTCCTCGAATCACTTCTTGACGAATCTGGCAGTGTGGCATGGCGAATTATCTTGTTGGTAATTTCCATCATCAACAGGGAACACAGTTGCCATGAATGGGTGAACTTGAACCGCAACGATTTTCAGATACCTGGCAGCTGTCAGGGATTGTGCTGTTGGGATAATGGGGCCTAAAGTGTCCCAAGAAAACATCGCCCAAAGCATAACACCTCTGCCGCTTGTTTCCGCCCAACAGTGCATCCAGGTGCCATAGCCTCCGTTGGTAATCGACGTATCCGCGCTCGGCCGTCTACGTGGTGCACTAGGAATCTTGATTCGTCAGACCAAGCCACTTTCTTCCAATCATCCACTGTCCGATCTCGATGATCTTGGGCCCATTTTCATGCGTTGTTGGCGATGACGTGCAGTGAGCATGGGGACCCGGCTGGGTCTTTGGCAACGCAGGCCCAAGCGCAGAAGGCTCAGATGAACTGTGTGCTGCGACACATTGTCCTGATCACCACTATTGTAGCTGCGGGTGATTTGTCGCACTGTGGTCGCTGTGAACAATGCGCGGCAGTCTCCGCTCCCCTCTGGCGTCAATGAGCTGCGGACAGCACACGGCAGGACGACGGTTCGTCGTTTGGCTATCTGTGCACCACTTTTGATAGGTATTCAGTACAGATGCACGTGAACAACCCAGAAGCGCGCCGTTTCGGAGATCATAGTTCCGATGCGCCGTGTCATCACAATTTGTCTTTTATGAAACTCCGATAAATCGGCAGCTTTTCCCATTCTGACTCCGAACACTCTACTAACCGAAAGCCAGTCCTTGAGTTGTATATATACTGCTCTGTGAACTTCACTTTCACCACCGTTCGGTCTCCAGGCGCGCTCATTTCTCTAGGCTGGGGGTGGTTTTAATGTAATGGCTCAACGGTGTAGACACTATGCTTATACATTCAAGTGACGAAAGTGACGGAAAGCAATAAAGTTTTCAACACTGCGGCTAGACTAGAAGTACAATACAGTCCTGCGACTTAGCCAAAGACATAGGAAACACACACTAATTATTTAAAACAGTGGCAAAAAAATGTCAGTCCTATTGACAGCATTTGAAATATGACATCTGCGTCATGAAGAACCTCCTAAATGTTTCAAACCCGTGAACAGAAGACTTAGTACGCAAATGGGTTTAGCGTAATGACCAGTGGAAAGCAATTTTATCTTCAACAATGAGGAAATGCAATGAGCAAAACTGTTCCTAAACTTATCCGTTTCAGTGAATGTAAAGGTACCTTGTCAATGAGAGGAACCTCTTGAACTACTTGTCAATGAAGAGGAACTTCTTGGCTCAGTCCAATATACGAGGTTTATACCGAAAGTAAGGCAAAAGTGGGCATAACTTTTTTATTAACTGACAGAGGTCGTTCAAATTGCACACGTTGGTAGAGTAACTCTTCCTCAACAGTTACCTTTCTTCTTCATTGCAGGCAAATAATGAAGCAGAAGCAACGAGCCGTCATTGAGTTCTTGACGAAGAAAGGGTGCAGGTTGTTCGACATCCAGAGAAGGCTACAGAATGTTTATATGGAAATGACACCATTGACAAAAGCAATGTGCACAGATGAATGAATAAGTTTAAAGAAGACAAACCACGCAGTGGGAGACCATCATCTGCGACCACTGACACGAATCGTCAGCGTGGATGAATTAACTAGCGCGGAGAGACGAGTCACAATCGGTGAGCTTGTTGCACAACTGGACTGTGGTCACAATGCCATACAAAAGATGGTGGAAGACGTAAGGTATCGGAAAGTGTGTGCAAAGTGGGTACCTCGGCAGTTGACACCCGATTTGAAGAAGAGAAGGGTAGAAGTCTGCTCTGATCTTCTGGAAGCGTTCGAAGCCAATGAAGACACGTTTTTGTTTCGATCTGGTGACTGGGGATGAAACGTGGGTTATCTTTACGATCCGGAAACGAAGAATCAATCCATGGAATGGCGTCACACCTCTTCACCAAGGCCTAAGAAATTCAAGAGCCAGTAATCAGCACAGAAAGTCATGGTGACTGTTTTTTGGGATGACAGGGGTGTCATTCTCCTTAATTTTCTGCAACGTGGCTGTACCGTGACCAGCGAGTGATACATTGAGACACTCAAGAAACATAGAGAAGCCATAAGGAGGAAGAGGTCGAACAAAAATCTAGAAAGGATCCACATTCACGATGACATTGCGAGACCACACACATCTTTGACAACAAATCAGGCCATCAGCAAATTAGGCTGGTCGGTGGTCTCCCATCCACCCTACAGCCCAGATCTGGCGCCCTCCGACTTCCTCCTATTCGGTTCAATGAAGGACAATCGAAATGAGCGATTTGATGACATAGACGAGGTGAAAGTGGCTGTGAAGAACGGAGTACAACAGTCCAGACCTGAATTTTTTCAAAGAGGATTCGGGAGTTGGGTTCAACGATGGCGCAAATGCATCACTTGTAATGGAGACTATGTTGAGTAGTACCTTTGTATATAGGAAGAGTTACTCTACCTACATGTACAGTTTGAACGACCTCTTTCAGTTAATAAAAACGTTATGACCACTTTTGCATTACTTTCGGTACAACCTTCGTATGATAGCACACCCGCCGACACAACAAGTATTGAACTCTTAAAAAACTAAAGACAACTTATTTTTTCGTGAATGCATTTAGACCACTAAAGATGTACAGTACTTTGACACGCGTAATAACTATACATTAAGTGGAGGGTCAATCTGGTCGGCACTTTATCTCAGTTAGAGACTAAAACTTTCATGTCAATGATAAACTGAGCTTCAGCTAACTTATCACAATTTAACGAGAGAAAACATTTTATGTACACTTGAACGAGATAAAAAATTATTTTATGGCCGTAATCAGAAGGCCTTATATTTCCTGCGAAAAGACCGACCCTGTGGATGAACTTTTCGAGGCGCGAGTATCTGATTAGTCATTTGAGATGGGCCCAGGTTCGAGTCCTGGATGATGTATGGCTGGTTGCTTACTTGTTCGTTTGAACGGACACTGGACGTTTCTTCACGGAATCAGATGCCCTACATTAGAGGTTTTAGAGATTTATGTAGAGGATTTTAAGAAGGGAATGTCTGGCCCCATATCTTAAGTCTGTCTTTGAATAAGTGTTAGGGTTCATCTGCCAATAGATGGCGCAAAAAATCACTCCTTGGGCGTGGCTTTTACGTACTGAGGGATTGTCCCAGAAGTTGGCGTCAGCAAATCACTGCAGACTTGGCCTTATTCAGAATCGAAGCGGTCTCTCGTTGGCTCTACAATGAAAGAACAAATACGCCCTGTTACACTTTAACCAATGACGTTATTTGGGGGTGGAGCTTAGTAGGTAAAATTCAGGGGTTATCTGCTATGTACACATTTTTTCTTCAAAAATGAGCGTACAGTAGGATTTAAGATGATTTATGAGAGACAAGATTCCAGTCTCACTTTTGGCCCCGTTTAATTATTTCTATTTGGCCTACATAATTCAAAAATAACAGACAGAAATGAGAGATTTCGTTTCTTTCAGACAGAAACACTGCTAAGCTAACTTATCGCGCCATCTAGCGCTCAAATTGGAATACTTTCGAGTCAGATGAATTGAATTTTAAAAATAATTCTAACAATTTTTTCGGAATAATAACTGTATCACATATTAGCTATAGGTCGTTTTTATTTGTACTCAAATTTTCAAACACTACAAAGTGATAGTCTTCGATAAAATGTGTACAAAAGAATTTACATTGCAGATATAGGATAGAATTTCTCGTACACTCATTCAAAGACAGCCTTAAACAACTCTGTGACGTACTACAGATGTGTCAAGACGACAAATCTGCAGCGATACATTCTGTCCGCGTAGCTCAGTTGGGAGAGCGACTTACTCTGGAGTGAGGGGACACGGATTATACGTTCGTCGAGGACAAACTTCCAGTTGTGGAAAATGGATCCACTGGCCGTTGGGTTCTTCGAAAAATGTGTGATGTTTTTTCCACACATTGTTTGGAATTAATAAAAAAATTCCTACTGCGCTTAAAGAAAAACATTAAGAGGGAGATGTTAAATCTTCGCTGAACTTATTGCATTTGTGAAGTCATATTTTTTATTGGCGTCTGTATAACCATGTTGCAAAGGTGTGTGTGTGTGTGTGTGTGTGTTATACTACTAATTGATTACTAGTGGTGGACTAACGACGATGGAAGATACCATGCTTTATTGAACTTGGTTGCAAATAAAAGATTACTAAGTGCCAACCATTGGCATTATTTCGAGTGAACGCCTATTTCATCATTAGTGAACGCCTATTTCATTATTGGTGAACTTGACATTTAGCACATGTAGTGTTTAGCTAGTTGAAACAATTAGGAATAGATTTACACTACTACAACTCTTAGAAGTAGGAAGCTGGGAGATTTGGGCTAGAACGCCCGACAGGAAAGTCACACGGAAGCAAAGAAGAAATGGGAAGGAAGATGCCCTTATTTATAACCCGGGACCAGTATCCGAGATCCGATGGCTTAACATGCCCATCCGACGCAAAACGGATATTTAGTGGTTAAAGCATTCGTACCTGCCTAAGATCGATCCCGAGATTTTACCGTGGCAGTCACGAATGTTGATCTCTAGGTGATCCGTGGCCCGATGCCCTACATTCGGGCCGAACGACTGCTTATATAACTTAAGCGTTGCTCATGTTGATTGTTAAATCCTGGAACAAATAAAAATAACTGTGAAAAGTGTTTCTATCTTCAGCAATGTAAAAATAGAATGAACAAGTTAGTAAAATCATGCAATGCATTGATTATGATAAGCTTTCCAACATACCAGAAATAATTACTCAAGTTATGAGGATATAATGGCTGTGAAATAAATCTCGCTCCTGAATCCTGACCTTTGACCCCATTTCGATTATCTTAAACAGAATTGGTTCAGTATACCTCAGAAACAACATGCTAAAGTTTGGTCGGAATAGACGCATTTTTAGTCGAGATATGAGGACAATGGCTGTGGAATAAATCTCGCTCCTGTCCTGACCTTTGACCCCATTTCGATGATATTCACTAGAATCGGTTCAGTACACCTCCGGAACAACATGATAAAGTTTTGTCACAATCGAAGCAATTTTACGTAAGTTATGACGCATAAGGGCGATGGAATGAATCCCGCTCTTATGACCTGACCTTTGATCTCTTTTCGCCCATTTTCAATAGGGTTCGTCCCAAGGTGGTCCCCTACAACATAATACAATTTTATTGAAATCAAACCATTTTTACGCGAGTTATCATGCGGACGGACAAAGCTGGAGCATATACGCTTCTTCAACCTACGGTTGGAAAGCGTAAAAAATGATATGCAAGCTGTCATTTTTCCGTGGGTAAAGGTATCAGAGATTCACTATATTCACAAGATTTTTGATTTCAGATCAAGTGCTTGGAACCACAAAATGCAGGCCCCAAATTAATTAAAATTAAGTTAGCTCCTAAACAAACGAACAAATGAAATGGTTGCAAGGGAGAAAAATCAAGTAGATTGGAAGAAGGAGGAGCTGGAAACAGCACCTCTCTGTGGGCTGCTGACGTGAAGCCACTTTTTATCTGCTGACTACGCCAATGCGCCCAACCCTAGAATCACCTGTACATCTCTATGGGGAAATCGCGATTTTGAACGGGTTTTTCGGACCCTTACTCTACCCATACAGTCATGGAAAAAATTGAGGCTGAAATATTCATTCTCATAATTAACAAAATCCAGAAAAATAAACAAATATGTGTTGGTATTTCTTTAAAAAGGGATGTAAGGTCAGGTGATGCGTAACATCACAGCCTCTCCTTGACAAATGTCAACCCCGCCTTCTCGTGGTACATCCTGTTCCCACTAAAGGGGCTCTGACGACCGCCAATAGCGGTAGAACTATACCATCGGGATTAGAGGAAATGCTATCCCACACTCACCAACCCGCTTGGCCAGCGTGGTGAGTTATGGCCAAACCCCTCCAAAATGATTCCACAACTTAAATCTTGGCCCTCAGTCTCCGGCAGCTGGAATGTACCTGGCCAAGGCAGCGGCCAGTGCGACATGAAGGCAGAGGTGCTAAGAATCCCCGGAGGACCGGACTAGGCTGCCATCTGATGAAGTGTTTGATCAATGCATCCTTCCAGTGCTTACGTATGGTGCAGAGACGTGGACCTTAGCTAAAAGAGACATACAAAGGCTGCAGACAACTCAAAGCAGCATGGAGAGGTGCATGCTTGGTGTAACCAGGAGAGATAAGAAGAGGAACACGTGGATCCGAAAAATGACAAGAGTGGAAGACATCATGATCAGAGTTAAATCCCTGAAATGGCAATGGGCTGGACATACTGCCAGAAGAACAGACCATCGATGGACAGCCGAAATTTTAGATTGGATTCCAAGGGACAGGAAAAGACCCAGAAGAAGACCACATGGGAGATGGGTGGATGAAATTCGAAAGTATGCGGGAGTGACATGGAGGAGACTGGCACAAGACAGACCGTTGTGGAGGACACTTAGGGAGACCTTCGTCCAGCAGTGGATTGATAATGGTTGTTGTTGATGATGATGATGATGATGATTTCTTTAAAAATTGAACAAAATAATTATTTTTTGAGCGGAAGTGCATACTGCTCATGGCTACTTGCATACTGCGCTTGTGCAAGTAGCCATGTTTAAAATATTACCAAAACTCTAATGTTGAGAAATACGAAGTCCGAAATATTCCTTGTTTGTATCCTTGTGTTGCATGGTTTGCATGCGCTAAGCGTAACTGATTCAGGCACAGGAAGTGACGTCACGTTGCCGAACTCCCGCAAACTCACACTACCTCAGAGAGAGTATCAAAACAGCTGATCTGTTTCGGCTTCACTCAAAACGGGTCTTTTCACCTTCTCTTCTTCTAACCTCCTTGAGAAAAAAGCAGCATTACTGTTCAGGGAACAATACGAAAATAGAGCATAAGTTTTCAGAACTAAGAAAATACGTCAGTCGTTCTCTTGATGAAATTGGCAGATTAAATTCGTTTAATAGGGAATCTAATATTTCCAAGTTATTACATCACAAAAAAAGTAATGAGCGGTGAAAATTTATTTATATTCCAAATGCGACGCCAGACGTGGGTTGTAGCGGATCAACATGACTGCTGATTCAATGTTGTCACTATGGGATTAGCCCTTACTGTTGGCCAATTTTGAACATCTTAACGCTTTGGAGAGTGCCAACGAATTAGTAGAACCACCGGGCGAAGGAGGAGAAATGAATTTCTCAAAAAACATAAATCAATGGTATAAACAAGTTAGTAAAATTACACAATGCATTGATTATGATATGCTTTCCAACATACCAGAAATCATTGCTCAAGTTATTACTCACGTTATTAGGATAATGACTGTGGAATAAACCTCGCTCCTGTGTTCTGACCTTTGACCCCATTTCGATGATGATAAACAGAACCGGTTCAGTATATCGCCGGAACAACATACTAAAGTTTTGTCGCAATAGAAGCATTTTTATGTAATTTATGACGCATAAGAGCGATGGAATGGATCCCGCTTCTATGTCCTGACCTATGACCCCATTTCGTCCATTTTCAATAGGGTTTATCCCAGGTGGTCTCCTACCACATACTAAAATTTCATTGAAATCGAACTATTCTTACGCACGTTAAGATGCATAAGGGCTATTACCGCGCCAAGCCCCGTTGGGGAACCTGAGGGCAAAAATTTTTTAAATGATTTTCGATCGACTAGATGACAACAATGACATTGGGTTTCCTAGCATAGGCAACCCAATCTCATCGTTGGGACTTGACAGCGTTGTGTTTCATACGAGCTCGTACGAGGTTGCCGCAAGAACTCATATGCTGCAAAGAAATTAAATTTAAAAGCTAACATTTCGGTCTCATGCTTGAATCGGGGTATCTTCGAAGGAAGAAAACTATTAATTTAAATTAAACCAAAACACCGACACTCGTACTCATTTGCAGAGCAGCGAGAAGAAAAACACGTTGTTTAAAGCAACAAATATAAAATTTATTTTGTGTATATTTCTTAATTTATGTACAATTTAATGGTGGGACCAGATTAAGTTATAATAAGACATCTCTACGAAAATAAGTTATGGTTTAGCCTGAGAATTATAGAACTACAAACGTCCCTATCAATCGAACTAGTACGAGGTGAGCAATAATATTTCATTTCTAAACTTTCAATGAATATTCAGCATGCAAGAGATTGAAATATTTGGATGACGTCTTACCTTAAAAACTTCTGCTGTGCTGCACCGATCCGGCGGTTGAGGAAGGCGCGGGTCTTCTTGGGGCCGTAGTCTTTGGCTGGTATCCTCCGGGGATAAAACGCATCCGATAGCTCTACACAGATGCTTCTGTATTTTCCAGGGGTACCTAACCTCCTGCCTAAGTGAAGTCAGGCTTATTAACCCACGTACAGCTAGGCATTTCTTGCCAACCGACGACGTCGATCTCCAATCCTCCTACCAAGGACAACAACAACAACTCAACTGCAACCACAACACTGCAACCAACCTCGATTTCTCCAAGGTTATCATTTTATTTTAGTTTCGCTTTCGCTTACAGCCATGCTGCGAAGCGTTTCCCTTCCTCGTGAAGACGTCCCTTGCCCCTTCATTGGTTTGTGGTTTCCCTCCCTCGTTCGCAAGTGGACTGCCGTCCAGTTGCTGCCGGCTAGTGGCTACTTCGAGCAGATGTTCTCCCGGCCAGCTGACCATCTGCTGAGCTAAGCCCTTTAAAAATTTATTTGGCCCTAACTGTCAACCCGCTTTGGAGTTCTATTATCGGAGCATCCGAGAAAACCTTTTTTAAAACTTTAAGCATGCTCGGAGGCACGTATGCCCGACTGAAATATGTTCTCCAACACCGATCCTGAGTGACATTTATTGCCTAGCCATACGTTCTTACCAGATTTAAGATTCTTTCTTAGACTTCCGCCGTATAGTCACCACTGAGTCATTGTTGGTTAGGGTTGCATTATGTAATCCGCAGTGCTGTTGCTTTGCAAATGCCGGGAAATAAAAAAAAGAATACCTTTCGCTTCGTTTGCGGAATTTTGCACCTGGCCCAGCGTTTTTGTTTCGATCTCCTTCCCACGCGAAGGGAAAGCAAAGAAAAAAAAAAGAAAAGAAACCAGCGAATTCCAATGTGGCCTGGGTCGGGATAATACACTGCTGGCCACCCAAAATTCAAAACCAAGAAGGAAGCATCCGATTGGCCTGAAATTCGCAGCATACGTCGCCAGCGAGAGGACATGCAAACGATTAGCATTGCAGGGCATATGCAAATCATGTGCGCCCGGCACGTCACCGAGAAGCACTATAAGAAGTGTAACGTACCAGGAGATGTGACGTACCTGCCAGAAGGACGCACACGACATAAAGGCAGATAGGAATCAGAATAAAACGTCCGCGTAGCTCAATTGGTAGAGTGACTTATTCCGGAATGAGGGGATCCGGGTTCGAATCCTGGCGTGGGCAGAAATGACGGAGAAATTTACTTCGTTATAATGGCGCCCGAACTATCCGGATGACCCGACCGTTCAAAATCTCGCAATGGTGTGATGTTATTTCCACACCACGAGATAGGAAAAATAAGAGAATTCCTTCTCCAGCACTTCAGATAAAAAAAAAATAATAATAAGGGGGAGATGATGTAACGTACCAGGAGATGTGACGTACCTGCCAGAAGGACGCACACGACATAAAGGCAGATAGGAATCAGAATAAAACGTCCGCGTAGCTCAATTGGTAGAGCAACTTATTCCGGAATGAGGGGACCCGGGTTCGAATCCTGGCGCGGATAAAAATGACGGAGAAATTTACTTCGTTATAGCAGGGTGCACATAAGGCGTAGTGTAAGTAGTGGAAGTGGGTTGTGTTGTCGTACCTGTGCGTGGAAAGCTTTCTGATGCCGCGTCGCAGAATACGGCAGTCATTCCAGCACGTTTCGGAGTTCGACAGAGGACGAATAGTGGCTTATCGCGACAGCGGTTTATCGTACCGAGACATCGGTGCCCGTGTGGGACGACATCCAGCCACAGTGAGGCGAGTATGGATTCGGTGAGTGCAGGAGGGACGGACGGACCGAAGTGAGCGATTGCCGGAGCCACGGCACACCACCGAATGAGAGGACCGGCATGTTGTGCGGCGCGCATTGACGGCTCGCACCGCCACATCACGAACGTTAGCGCAGGAATTAGGTGGTGTTGCGCAACAACCTGTGTCAGCACGAACCGTTCGATGCCGTCTGCAGGAGCGGGAACTTATCACACGGTGCCAATTGCTCCGATTACCATTGACGTTACACCACCGGCGATTGCGGTTGCAGTGGGTCGTTGAACGCCGCACCTGGACTAAGGAATGGCACGACATTGTCTTCTCCGACGAATCCTGCTTCAGCCTGCAACATCAAGATGGTCGGATCCGCGTGTGGCGGCACCGCGGCTAGAGACTGTATGACGCCTGCATTATGCATCGCCATACCGTTCCGTCGCCTGGCGTTATGGTTTGGGGCGCAATTGGATATGACACCCGTACCCCTATGGTACGCATCGCCGGTACACTCAACAGCCACCGCTACATCTCCGACGTTTTGGAGCCTGTAATCCTTCTTCCCTTACCTGCAGGACCTTCCAGCGGCCATGTTTCAACAGGACATGGCCGCTGGAAGGTCCTGCAACAATTCTTCACGGCCCACCAGGTGTCACTGCTGCCGTGGCCCGTCTGTTCTCCCGATATGTCCCCATCGAACACGTATGGTCGCTGATCCGCAAACGAGTGGCCCGGCAAGCACTAACCGCGGCTACGCCTGATTAACTGTGGCAACGTGTGGAAGCAGCCTGGACCGACATATACCAAGCCCACATCCAAAGCCTCTTTCGTTCGATGCCGCGGCGTGTAGCGGCTGTTATTGCCAGCCATGGGGGCCACACGAGCTATTGATGTCTGCGTGCTCTGAAAGTCGCACGGGCCTGTAAGCTCATTCGTTTCATCTTTGTATCTGTTGTTATGTGTCCAGTAAATCTGGCTTTGCTATCTCGTGTCCTTCTTGGTGTTGCATTTTGGGTGGCCAGCAGTACATTTCTTGCACCTAATTACGAATGACTCCAATTCAGAAATTAAATAATTAAGTGTTTTAATTAATTAACATAATTAAAACAATTAATTGGGTATTTCTTTACCAAAAGCAATGTGCCCGAAATTAGAAGAATTTTCGTGACAACAGGGCAGTGGAATGGATCCCGCTCCTATGTTGTGACCTTTGACCCCATTTCGTCCATTTTCAATAGGGTTCGTCCCCAGGTGGTCCCCTACCACATACTAAAATTTCATTGAAATCGAACCATTTTTACGCGAGTTATGGTGCTGACGTACAGGCGGGAAAAGCTGAAACATATACGCTTCTTCAACCTACAGTTGGAAAGTGTAGAAAAGCACCAAGACAACTTTGTCACATTTACGCCAAAAATCGGATTGTCATCTTCAAAATTTAAGTTATTGATATGTTTCGATTTTCGCGAAAGAAACGAAAGAACGTGGAAATTAATCGCAACTTACCGACCCAACAAGTATACATTAAGTTTTCTTTCTCCCTTTCTTTCCTTCTTTTTTTTTTTTTTTGCTTGAAGGTTTAACGAACCACAGTGAGAGCAACTCGATGGGCTATAAGTAGTCGCCTGTCCCTAATTTAAGGTTACCTCCGGCCGCGGGTGGCCTAGTGGGCAACGTTCGTGACTGCCACGGAAATGACCTCAGGTTCGATCCCAAGGAGGTACGAACGCTCGATCCACTAAATATCTGCCGTGCGTCGGATGGGCACGTTAAGCCGTTGGACCCCGGGTACTGGCCCTCCGGTAATAAATAAGAGCGTCTTCCTCCCCCTACCTACTTCGCTTCCGTGTCACTTTCCTATTGGGCACTCTAGCCCAAATCTCCTAGCTTCCTATTTCTAAGGATTGTTTAAGACATGGGGTCAGACACTCCCTTCCTAAAATCCTCTACATATGATCTGATCTGATCTTAAAGGCCACTGGTTCCACGTTACGAAGACATCCAATGCCGTAAGCCAAACACAACATCCATGCCTCACCGGGATTCGATTCAAACCCATCACGAATGAATGATTAGGAGCCATTGCGTAGATTCCTGTTCCAACGGGGCTGCCCTATCTTTTTGAAAATAAAATAAGGAAGGTAAATATGGAAGGAACACTACGAAGTTTTAATTGCCTTCGAGATTCCTAATGCCATAACAATCAAATTCTTTTTCGATAACATGGACAAAGCATATTAGGGAATGCACATTGAGATGAATATCATTACGCTTCATTTTATGCAGCCATTCCTTTCCCAGTTCCAACCTTTCAGGGGAAACTTACGAAAAGTTATCCCTTCTTCCTCTATACATTGCAGTTGCGACAGGATTTGTTCACCCCACATAAGCAAAAGTTAGGCAAATCGCTAATAAACATACGAAAAATCGCTATTTTCTTGAGCCCCCGCAAAGTAACTTTCAGTTAAGCAATGTAACAAAGTATGCAAACTAAGCCATTGCTGGTTAGCAACCACCTAACAGATTTCCCATGATGCTATGCTCATTAGGTAACACAACATGCAAATATTTTAGCTGCAGTGGTTGTGAAGACACAGCGCTAACTACGGAAGAAAAAGGTATTCGTATTTCTAATTTTAGCGGGACATTTACGATTACAGAAGAAATCGGCCCAAAAATTATGAAATAAAAAAGAAGAAAACTGAACTCAGCTTTCAAACCTGCGATTAGACAAGCGAGAAGAACTATTAGCCAGAGCTGAGACACGGGTAACAACACAAAGAATGGGAATAATTATACACTCAGGGAACAAACAATAAGAGATAGGAGTGATGAGAAGTTGACATGAGTATCCCCCACATACAGTGAAACAGACACAAAACGAAAGTATAGGCGATAAATAGGTAGACAGAAGAGCTTTCCAACAATGTATGCGCAAACGTGGTGATGTGAGCGACTTTGTCTTCTACATATGAAAAACAAAATGCAAAACCGTCTGCAAATTCTAAAGATATATCATGTGTATAACAGAATGAAAAATTTCCTCTACTTGCACCGAAATATTTCGGGATTCAGAGTATTCCGACCTAAAATATTACTCAGTGAAAAAAGCTTCTTCAGGGCGCATTTGGACACCAGAAAATAAATACAGTTCTAAGATTCAGGCGACCACATGATATGTAATTAATTATTACCCAAACAGGGGAAAAAAGTAGATCATCCTGTTGACGCAATTAAATGCCTTAGGTACGTTTAAATGCTTTAAATACGTGAACAGATGGCGGAATATTTCCACGTCAATACATGTGTAAGACGTAATTGATAATGGAAAATAATTTATGTTCCACAGGGGTAATACAATATGCCAATAATCTGCAATTTGTTCCGTATCCGTGGATAAAGTGTTATCATGTTAGAGAATTACGACGTACTTCTGATTGCGTCAAACTGTTTCACACCACATATGAACTTCAAAATATCAATAAAACTTTAAAAGAAAAAATAATGGTGTAGAGATATGTGTTCTCTTGAGCACGAGAAATGTTTTACAACCCTGATACACGAGTAATGCCATTGCCATATGTCAAACACAACATCTACGCCTGAGGCTGGATTTGAACCGACATCAATCAAAGAGAAATTCTTATTCACAACTAGATAGAAATGTGCGTCATACTGTTTAGAATAATAAATATTTTATTCCCATCAACAGAGGACCAGAAACTTCCAAGTAATCCCATCACTAAGATGAAATATACAGTGGAAAGTTTCTTTATCTTCCACAAATGAACAACAAAATGCAAAACTGTTTGAAAATTGTTCTGGAGTGTGGTACAAGATATATGATGTCTGTTACGGAATGAAAAAGTTCCTCTAATTGCACCCATATATTTCCGGATTCATGGTATTCCGACCTAAATTGTTTTCAATGGAAAAGGTTCTTTTAAGACTCCAGTTAAACCCCCGAAAATGAACACCGTTCTCAGATTCAGGCGACCACTTGATATGTCATCATCATCATCATTGTCAACCATTATCAATCCACTGCTGGACGAAGGTCTCCCCAAGTTTCCTCCACAACGGTCTGTCTTGTGCCAGTCTCTTCCATGTCACCCCTGCATACTTTCGAATTTCATCCACCCATCTCCCATGTGGTCTTCTTCTGGGTCTTTTCCTGTCCCTTGGAATCCAATCTAAAATTTCGGCTGTCCATCGATGATCTGTCCTTCTGGCAGTATGTCCAGCCCATTGCCATTTCAGGGATTTAACTCTGATCATGATGTCTTCCACTCTTGTCATTTTTCGGATCCATGAGTTCCTGTTCTTATCTCTCCTGGTTACACCAAGCATGCACCTCTCCATGCTGCTTTGAGTTGTCTGCAGCCTTTGTATGTCTCTTTTAGTTAAGGTCCACGTCTCTGCACCATACGTAAGCACTGGAAGGATGCATTGATCAAACACTTTTCTTTAAGACATAATGGCATATTGCTCTTGAAAATTATGCTGTTTCTTCCAAAAGCTCTCCAGGCAAGTTTTGTACGCCGATTAATTTCTTCATCAATGTGACCCTCACTTGATATCTGCTGTCCAAGATAAACGTACGTATCTGTTATCTCCAGCTTTTCTCCATCAATCGATAAATCTTCATTTCTTGTAAAAGCATTGAACATCACTTTTGTCTTCTGAAAGTTCATTTTTAATCCCACTTCTTTACTCTTGTCAGCAAGTTCCTGGATCATACTCTGCAGCTCTGATGGGCTAGTTGCAAAAATGACTACGTCATCAGCAAAACGAAGGTGGGTTAGATAATCTCCATTAATCTTTATCCCCTTGTTTTCCCAGCTCAGTGACTGAAAAACACCCTCCAATGTGGCATTAAAGAGCTTCGGAGATATGGTGTCACCTTGTCTCACTCCCTTTCCAATTTTTATGTGTGTTGTATTTTCAAACAGCCTAATCTTTGCACTTGCATTTTCATAGATGTTATTAATAATATTAATGTATGCATCTTCAATACCGCAGGTTTTCAGAGCCATTGTAACTGCTGATGGTTTCACCGAATCAAAGGCTTTTTCATAATCGATAAAAGCCATGCACAATGGAAGTTCATATTCCCTCGCTCTTTCAATTAGTTCTCTCAGCACATGGATATGATCTATTGTGCTGTAGCCACTCCTGAATCCAGCTTGTTCTCTCAGTTGAGCCATGTCCAGTGTTACCTTCAAGCGGTGTGAAAGAACATTAGTGAAGATTTTATAAACTACTGATAGGAGGCTGGTAGGTCTGTAGTTTCCGAGATCCTCAATGTCACCTTTCTTATGTAGCAGGATCATTGTAGCGGTGTTCCAATCCTCAGGAATCTTTCCTTCATTAAGGCATCGAGTGAAAATTTGGGCGAGTACTGTTTCGATATCTCCACTTGCTTCTTGTATGATGTCTACAGTAATTCCATCTTCTCCTGGAGCTTTTCCCCGCTTCATGTTCTTGATTGCATGTGCAACTTCTGCTGGAAGGACTGGAAGAACTCTGGTACTGGTATCTTTCTATGATGTCTGGAGTGCATGTATCATCCCTTTCATATAATTTGGAGTAGAAATCTTTCACTCTTGTCAAAATTTCTGCCTCTATTCCTTGTTACAGAACCATCTTCTTTTCTCAGTGCCATAATCAGTTTTCTTCCTTACTGAGATGTCCCTTTGCTATCTTTAGGCTTTGGTTGTTTTCAATTGCTTTCCTCACTAGTTCACAGTTGAATTTTCTTACGTCTTCAGTGATACTTTTTCGTACTGTCTTGCATAGCTCTATATATTCCACTTTGGAAGTCACATCTTCTTTAGTTGTCCTCATCTCTCTTCTTTTTTGCATCAACATTTTGGTTTTTCCTGATAATTTATTTACATGCAACTTGTTCTTAGACCCAGCTAATTTTGTTGCTGTTTCCATAAGAGCTTTGGTTATTTTTCTGTTAACTTCAGAGATGTCCACTTCTTCCGATGTTAGGCCTTCTAAAGCAGAGAACCTGTTCTTCAGTTCCAACTTGAAAGTATTATGGTGTTTTTTAAGGTTGGTTATGTCAATAGATTTTGTTTGTCTTATGAGCTTGCCACGTTCAAGTTTAGTGTTGAGGTGCATCTTACATCTCACCAATCTATGGTCACTACCTGTGTTGAACTTGTTTAGCACACTGCAGTCTTCTATGACGAATTTTTTGTTACACATAATAAAATCAATTTCACTTGTCGTCGCATTTGGATGTCTCCATGTCCATTTCCTGTGTGGCTTTTTCTTGAAGAAGGAGTTCAAGATGAAAAACCCTTCTGCCTCTGCAAACTCAACGAGAGTATTTCCACGCTGTTTTCTGTTGCCGTGACCGAATTTACCTACTGAAGTTTCATTCTGTTGCCGTTGCCCTATTTTTGCATTGAAATCTCCCATAATTATTTTCAAGTGCTGCTTACCTTTATTATTTAGATGACAAATAAAGAAAGGGGAAATGCAGATTATTCTGTTGACTCAACTGAATGTCTTAAGTACGTGAACAGATGACCTCATATTTCCATGTCATTACATCTTTAAGACGTAATTTACATTGGAAAATAATTTATGTTCCACAGGTGTAATACAATATGCAAATATTCTGCAATTTGTTCCGTATACGTTGATGAAGTGTTATCATATCAGAGAATTACGACGTAATTCTGATTGTATCACACTGTTATAGACCACAACTGTACTTTAAAGCATCAACAAAACTTTAAAAGAAAAAATGATAGTGTAGTGTATTCTCTTGAGCACGAGAAATGTTGCACAGTCCTGACGCACGAGTAAAGCCATTGCCGTCAGACAAATACTACATCCACGCCTGATGCTGGATTCAAACCTGCACCATACAAGAAAATATTGTTATTCACAACTGGGTAGAAATGTAGGTCATACTGTTTCGGAGAGTAAATATGTTATTCTCATTAACAGAGGACCTAAAAACTTCCGAGTAATCCCATCACTAAGATGAAATTTACAGTGGAAAGTTTCTTTGTCTTCCACAAATGAACAACAAAATGTAAAACTGTTCGCATATTGTTCTAGAATGTGGTGAAAAATATATGATGTCTAGTACGGAATGAAAAAGGTTCCTCTAATTGCACCCATATATTTCCGGATTCATGGTATTCCGACCTAAAATATTCTCAATGGAAAAAGTTGTTTTAAGACTGCAGATAAACCTTTGAAAATCAATACAGTTCTAAGATTCACGCAACCATTTGATATTTCGTTAATCATTATTCAAATCAGGAGGAAAATGTGGATCATTCTGTTGACGAAAGTAACAATTTTTTACCCGTCAACAGAGGACCTGATGTTTCCAAGTAAACCCATCGTTGAGATGAAATAAACTGTGGAAACACTTTTGTCAACCACAAATGAACAACAAAATGCAAAACTCTTTGCAAATTGTTCTGGATTGTGGTTAAAAATACACTGCTGGCCATTCAAAATGCAACACCAAGAAAGACACGAGATAGCAAAGCCAGATTTACTGGACACATAACAACCGATACAAAGATGAAACGATTGAGCTTACAGGCCCGTGCGACTTGCGGAACACGCAGATATCAATAGTTCGTGTGGCCCCCATGGCTGGAAATAACGGCCGCTACACGCCGCGGCATCGAACGAAAGAGGCTTTAGATGTGGGCTTGGAGTATGCCGGTCCAGGCTGCTTCCACACGTTGCCACAGTTCATCAGGCGTAGCCACGGGCGGTGCTTCCCGGACCACTCGGTTGCCTATCAGCGACCAGACGTGTCCGATGGGCGACATATCGGGAGAACAGGCGGGACACGGGAGCAGTAACACCTGGTGCGCCGTGAAGAATTGTTGCACGATGCGTGCCACGTGCGGGCGCGCATTGTCCTGTTCAAACGTGGCCGCTGGCAAGTCCTGCAAGTAAGTGAGGTCTACAGGCTCCAAAACGTCGGAGATGTAGCGGTGGCTGTTGAGTGTACCGGCGATGCGTACCAGTGGGGTGCGGGTGTCATATCCAATTGCGCCCCAAACCATAACGCCAGGCGACGGACCGGTATGGTGATGCATAATGCAGGCGTCATACAGTCTCTCGCCGCGGTGCAGCCACACGCGGATCCTACCATCGTGGTGTTGCAGGCAGAAGCGGGATTCGTCGGAGAAGACAATGTCGTGCCATTCCTTAGTCCAGGTGCGGTGTTCAACAGCCCACTTCCGCCGCACTCGCGGGTGGTGTAACGTCAATGGTAATCGGAGCAATGGGCGCCGTGCGACAAGTCCCCGCTCCTGCAGACGACGTCGAACGGTACGTGCTGACACAGGTTGTTGCGCAACACACTGTAATTCCTGCGCTAACGTTTGTGATGTGGCGGTGCGAGCCGTCAATGCCCGCCGCACAACATGCCGGTCCTCTCGTTTGGTGGTGTGCCGCGGCTGCGGCAATCGCTCACGTCGGTCCGTCCGTCCCTCCTGCACCCACCGAATATATACTCGCCTCACTGTGGCTGGATGTCGTACCACACGGGCGCCGATGTGTCGGTACGATAAATTGCTGTCGCGATAAGCCACTATTCGTCCTCTGTCGCACTCCGAAAAGTAGTGGAATGACTGCCGTATTCTGCGACGAGGCATCAGGAAGCTTCCCACGCACAGGTCCGGTAGCACAATACACTTCCACTACTTACACCCGGCCTTCTGTGCACCCTTCTTATAGTGCTTCTCGGTGGCACGCGGGGCGAACATGATTTGCATATGCCCTGCAATGCTAATCGTTTGCATGTCCTCTCGCGGGCGATGCATGCTGCGAATTTCAGTCCAATCGGATGATTCCTTCTTGGTGTTGCATTTTGGGTGGCCAGCAGTGTATATCGGGTATCGTTCACTTGATCGAAAGGTCACTTGACCGAAAATCACTTGATCGAAAGGTACATTTCCCCGAAGGGTCACTTGACCGAAAAGTTCACCCTAAAAGTTCATTTCATCGAAAGGACATTTGATTGAAATGTTCATTTCACTGAAGGATTACTTTACCTAAAAGTTCATTATATTGAAAGATCATTTCACCGAATGGTCAGTTTATCGAAAACTCAGAATTTTGTTGTTCGAGATCTGTTGGAGTGTGGCGCGGGTTTTTGAAAAACTGGCCACCTAAACATTATCGGATTATATAAAAAATACACTTTTAATTTCTATGTAACACCTCCTCATTAGTAGGGTTTTCGAAATTTAAGATTAATTACAAGGCCTAGCTGTGCCTTTTTGTCAAATTTTAATCCCTCGATAAGGGTTGCACATCAAATATTCATAAGGGTTACATATCAAATCAAGTTAGTAATGTTCCAGTTTTACTCAACCGCAAAACATTAATTTTTTGACCGTAGGCCTAGGTACAGGCCATTTTAACTGACTTTAACCCTACTCGTATTCGTAAGCATTACATAAAATGTAAAGTAAAATATGTTGCACTTTTGCTCAAACCTAAAACATTAATTTTAAGGCCTTATAGGCCTAGATCTGGGAATTGTTAGTAAATTTTAATCCTTCTTGTCCATAAGGTTTACTTAGCAAAACAAATTAATAATGTTGAATTTTTACCCAGACCCAAATCGTTGATTTTAAGACCTTGGGCCTAGATTTGGGTCCTTTTAGTAAATTTTAAGCTGCTGTGCTCATATTCATATGGGTTATATAACAAGCAACGTTAATAATTTCGTACATTTGCTCAGACACAAAGAATTAATTTTAAGGCCTTTTTAGCAGATTTTAATCACCCTCCGTCATACTCATAAGGTTTACATATGAAGTCATGTGAATAATGTTCCACATTTACTAAAATACAAAAATCAATTTTAGGTCCCTTGGCCTTAGCTTAAGCCTTTTTAGCAAATGTCAGTCATGCAGGCTGATATTAATTACCCATGCACTGGAGTTAGTAATTTTGCACTTTTAGCCATGGCTGCTCATATTAGTTTTCACACGAAGTCAGTTAATAATTTTGTACTTTTACCCAGGCATAAAACATTTAGTTATAAGGCCACAGGCCTGGGCCCTCTTAACATATCTGAAGCTGCCGTGCTGATAGTAATAAGACTTGCATAATAAGTTAAGTTAATAATGTTACAGATTTATTCATGCAAAAAGAAACAATTTTAGGGCACTAAGACTTCGGCCCTTTTTAGCAAATTTTGATCGTGCCTGCTCATGTTTCATAAGGTTTAGATAAAAAGCCAAGTTAATATTGTTGAACATTTTTTCAGGCAAAAAGAATAAATTTTAGGGCCCCTGGGCCTTGGCTTAGGCCTTTTCAGAAAATTTTAATCTTGAGTGCTCATATTCATAAGGTTTACATAAAAAGTCAAGTTAATAATGTTGCTCATTTATTCAAGCAAAAAAGCATCAATTTTAGGGCCCTAGGCCTCGGCTTAGGCCTTTTTAGAAAATTGTAATCGTACGTGCTTATGGTCATAAATAAGGCTTACATAAAAAGTTACATAAATAACGTTGCACATGTTTTCAGGGAAAGGAATCAATTTTTAGACCCTAGGCCTCGACTTAGGCCTTTTTAGAAAATTTTAATCGTGCGTGCGCATATTCATAAGGTTTACATAAAAAGTCAAGTTAATAATGTTGCACATTTATTCACGCAAAAGGAATCAATATTAGGGCCCCAGGCCTCGGCTTAGGCCTTTTTAGCACATTTTAACTGTGCCTGCTCATGTTCATAAGGTTAACATAAAAAGTCAAGTTAATATGTTGCAAATTTTTTCAGGCAAAGAGAATCAATTTTAGGGCCCTAGATTGAAAAATCAATTTTATGGCTCCTTTTGAGCACGCGCGATTAAAATTTGTTAAAAAGGCCTAAGCCGAGGCCTAGGGACCTAAAATGTATTCTTTTTGCCTGAAAAAATGTGCAACATTATTAAATTTACTTTTTCTGTAAACCTTATGAACATGAGCACTGAACATGACTTTCATGAAAACTCATGAGCGTGATTAAAAATTTGCTAAAATGTCCTAAGCCGACTCCTAGGGACTTAAAAATAATTATTTTTGTCTTAAAACAAAATCTTTGCGTTTTCTGTGACACGTAGAAATCAAAATGCAATTTGAGTGTGATCCCTTAACGTTTTGGTGGTGTGTCTGGCAAACTTGCACCATGCTTCAACAGATCCTGTCATGAAATCCAAAGTTTTCGATAAACTGACCTTTCGGTGAAATGAACTTTTAGGTAAAGAGAACTTTCGGTGAAATGAACTATTTGATCAAGTGACCCTTCGGTGAAATGTACCTTTCGATCAAGTGACCCTTCGGTGAAATGAACGTTTCGATCAAGTGATCTTTCGGTGAAACAATCTTTTCGGTGAAGTGATTTTCGGTCAAGTGACCCTTCGGTGAAATGAATCAGACCCGTGTATATCATAAACGTCGGGCAAATGAACCAGACCCGTGTGTATAATATCATGTCTTCTACGGAACGGAAAATTTCCTCTAATTGCACCCAAATATTTCGGGGTTCATGGCATTCCGACCTAAATTATACTAAATAGAAATTTTTATTTAAGACTGCAGTTAAACCCCCAAAAATTAATACAGCTCTCAGATTCAAGCGACCACTTGATATTAATCAATTATTATACAAAACAGGTGGAAAATGTAGATCATTCTGTTGACGCAACTAAATGCCTTAAGTGCGTTATAACGAAGTAAATTTCTCCGTCATTTTTGGTCCACGCCGGGGATCGAACCCGAGTCCACTTATTCCGGAACAAGTCGCTCTACCAACTGAGCTGTGCAGACGTTCGTTCTTGCTGTTATCTGCCTTTATGTCGTGTGCGTCCTGCGGGGCAGGCACGTAACATCCCCCCTCCGAAAGAGGGCCGGGGGCATGGCCCACGGGTCATTCCGTGACCATAAATCGTTGCAGGCAGCCATCCGCTGTAGAACGTGCTCTTGAGAACTCCCAGTCAATCTGGTGTGTGGAATGCAACGTCACACACATTTATTTTTCGAAGCGCTGGAGAAGGGATTCTCTTATTTTTCGTATCTCGCGGTGTGGAAATAACATCACACCATTGCGAGATCTTTAACGGCCGGGTCATCCAGGAAGTTCGGGCGCCGTTATAACAACTAAATTTCTGCGTCCTTTTTGGTCCATGCCGGGGATCGAACCCGAGTCCACTTATTCCGGAACAAATCGCTCTACCAATTGAGCTACGCAGACGTTCGTTCTTCCGGCTATCTGCTTTTATGGCGTGTGCGTCCTGCGGGGCAGGCACGACACAACGTTTAAATGCTTTAAGTACGTGAACAGATGACTGCATATTTCCAAGTCATTACATCTGTAAGACGAACAACAGAAAATAATTTATGTTCCACGGGTGTAATACAATATACAAATATTCTGCAATTTGTTCCATATCCGTGGATGAACTGTTTTCATGTCAAAGAATAACGACGTACTTCTGATTGCATCAAACTGTTTCAGACCACAACTGCACTTTAAAACATCAACAAAACTCTTAGAGAAAAACTAATAGAGTAATGTGTTCTCTTGAACACGAGAAATGTTATACAGCCCTGATGCACAAGTAAAGCCATGGTCGTAAGACAAACACAACATCCACGCCTGACGCTGGATTCGAACCGACATCAATCAAGGAAAAATTCTTATTCACAACTGGATAGAAATGTGGGTCATACTGTTTAGGAGAATACATATTTTATTCTCATCAACAGAGGACCAGAAAATTCCAAGTAATCCCATCACTAAGATGAAATATACAGTGGAAAGTTTCTTTATCTTCCACAAATGAACAACAAAATGCAAAACTGTTTGAAATTTGTTCTGGAATGTGGTTAAAGATATATGATGTCTGTTACGGAATGAAAAAGTTCCTCTAATTGCACCCATATATTTCCGGATTCATGGTATTCCGACCTAAATTGTTGTCAATGGAAAAGGTTCTTTAAGACTCCAGTTAAACCCCCGAAAATGAACACCGTTCTCAGATTCAGGCGACCACTTGATATGTAATTAATTATTATTCGAAACAAAGGGGAAATGCAGATTATTCTGTTGACTCAACTGAATGCCTTAAGTACGTGAACAGATGACCTCATATTTCCATGTCATTACATCTGTAAGACGAAATTTACAATGGAAAACAATTTATGTTCCACAGGTGTAATACAATATGGAAATATTCTGCAATTTGTTCCGTATCCGTTGATGAAGTGTTATCATGTGAGAGAATTACGACGTACTTCTGATTGTATCACACTGTTATAGACCACAACTGTACTTTAAACATAAACAAAACTTTAAAAGGAAAAATAATAGCGTAGTTGAGCACGAGAAATGTTGCACAGTCCTGATGCACGAGTAAAGCCATTGCCGTGAGACAAACACGACATCCACGTATGATGCTGGATTCGAACCTACACCATACAAGAAAAAATGCTTGTTCACAACTGGGTAGAAATGTAGGTCATGCTGTTTCGGAGAATTAATATGTTGTTCTCATCAACCGAGGACCTGAAAGTTCCGAGTAATCCCATCACTAAGATGAAATTTACAGTGGAAAGTTCCTTTGTCTTCCACAAATGAACAACAAAATGTAAAACTGTTCGCAAATTGTTCTGGAATGTGGTGAAAAATATATGATATGATGTCTGGGACGGAATGAAAAAGGTTCCTTTAATTGCACCCATATATTTCCGGATTCATGGTATTCCGACCTAAAATATCCTCAATGGAAAAAGTTGATTTAAGACCGCAGTTAAACCTTTGAAAATCAATACAGTTCTAAGATTCAGGCGACCATTTGATATTTAGTTAATCATTATTCAAGACAAGGAGAAAATGTGGATCATTCTTTTGACGAAAGGAATAATTTTTTACCCATCAACAGAGGATCTGTTGTTTCCAAGTAATCACATTGCTGAGATGAAATAAACTGTGGAAATTTTTTTGTCTTCTACAAATGAACAACAAAATGAAAAACTTTTTGCAAATTGTTCTAGAATGTGGTTAAAGATACATCATGTCTGCTGCGGAATGAAAAAGCTCCTCTAATTGCACCCATATATTTCCGGATTCATGGTATTCCGACCTAAAATATTCGCAATAGAAATTGTTTTTTAAGACTGCAGTTAGACCCCGAAAATTAATAGAGTTCCAAGATTCAGGCAACCGTTTGGTATATCATCATCAAAACAGGGTGAAAATGTGAATCATTTTGTTGACGCAATTAAATGCGTTAATTATGTAAACAGACGACTGCATATTTCTAAGCTATTACATTTGTAAGACGTAATTAAGAATGGGAAATAATATGTTTCACAGCTGTAATACAATATGCAAATAGTTCTATAATTTGTTCCGTATCTGTGGATGAAATGTTATCATGTCAGAGAATTACGACGTACTTCTGATTTATTTATTTTTTTAATTGGAGGTTTAACGACCACCGTGAGCAACTCAATGGGCTATAAGCAGTCGCCCGTCCCTAATTTGAGGTCACTGGTTCCAGGGAAGGGAGAGAGCCAGTGCCGTAAGACAAATACAACATCCATGCCTCACCGGAATTCGAACCCGGACCACGTTCGAACGAATGATCAGAGGCCATCGCTTAGACCACTGCGCCACCGGGGCGGCACTTCTGATTTCATCAAACTGTTTCAGACCACAACTGCACTTTGAAACATCAACAAAACTCTAAGAGAAAAATTAATAGTGTAGTGTAATGTGTTCTCTTGAACACGAGAAAAAAATGCCGCCCCGGTGGCGCAGTGGTCTAAGGCGCTGGCCTCTGATCATTCGTCTGTAAGGGGTCCGGTTCGAATCCCGGTGAGGCATGGATGTTGTGTTTGTCTTACGGCACTGGCTCTCTCCCTTCTCTGGAACCAGTGACCCTAAATTAGCGACGGGCTACTGCTTATAGCCCATTGAGTTGCTCACGGTGGTCGTTAAACCTCCAATCAAAAAAAAAAAAAAAGAACACGAGAAATGTTGTACAGCCCTGATGCACGAGTAATGCCATTGTTGTAAGACAAATACAACATCCATGCCTGACGCTGGATTCGAACCGACATCAATCAAGGAAAAATTCTTATTCACAACTAGATAGAAATGTGGGTCATACTCTTTAGGAGAATAAATAATTTATTCCCGTTAACAGAGGACCTGAAAATTCCACGTAATCCCATCACTAAGATGAAATATACAGTGGAAAGTTTCTTTGTTTTCCACAAATGAACAACAAAATGCAAAATTGTTAACAAATTGTTCTGAAATGTGGTTAAAGATGTATCGTGTCTGGTACGGAATGAAAAATTTTCTCTATTTGCACACCAATATGTCGGAATTCATGGTATTCCATCCTAAAGTATCCTTAACGGATAAAGTTTTTTAAGACTGCAATTGGACTCTAGAAAATAGCCACAGTTCTAAGACTCAGGTGGCCGCTTGATACATAGTTGATTGTTTTTCTGAACTGGGGGATATGTGGATCATTCTGTTGACGAAAGTAACAATTTTATACCCGTGTACAACGAACCTGATGTTTCCGAGCAATCCCATCAGTAAGATGAAATAAGCTGTGAAAAATTTCTTCCTCTTCCAGAAATGAACAACAAAATGCAAGAATGTTTGCAAATTGTTCTGGAATGTGGTTAAAGGTATATGATGTTGTGCTACTTATTGCTCTAATTGAACGCAAATATTTTGGGATTCATGGTATTTCGACCTAAACTATTACTCAGCTCCAAATCAAAGAAAAGATTTTCCGAGGTTGCATTGAGACACTGTAGATTGTTCTGCTGCACTCAGACACGTAACTACAGAATATGGCGAACGAGTAATTGAGACATGTGAGCCAGTGTTGACGAAATTAAATTTGTTAAGTACGTGAACAGATGACCGCATATTTAGAATTCATTATGTCTGTAAAACACAATAATATGCAGTGAAAAATTATTTATGTTCCAAAGGACTAATACGTTATGCTAATATAGTTCTGCAAATTATTCCGTATCCGTGGGTGAATAGATCCCATGTAGCAGAATCAAAAGGTACTTCTTATTTTATGAAAATATTTTAAAAGCACGATTTCACATAAAAACTTCGGTAAATCTTCAGAAATGAAAATACTAACAAAGGTGAAACTATTCTGCATTGCAAAACACCTGAACAGTGCTGAGATTCGAGTAACTATAAATAAATGTAGATTAATAACCCAGAGACGGTAGGAATTATTAGTCTCCCGTTAAGCATGACCAAAATTGTAGGTAGGTGAATCAAAAAGTAAGTTACACTTAGCATCATCTGGAGCAGACCGTGTGTGCTTGAGAGCGAAGTTCACAGCACGTCAGAGCTCTCGACGAAAGGTGTTTTAGTTCAGTGACTGCGTAAGGCGTGTGCAGGTGACAGTTCGTAATGACGCGTCATCTGGATTCTTACGCCAAACTGGAAGTGTGAAGAAACATTCGGTTTTTGTGGGCTAAGCACCTAAATTGCACTGATATTCATCTTGAAATCTGTGCTGTATACGGGGGAAATGCTATGTCTCGCTCGACCATTGTAAAGTGGTGGCAACAATTTGAAAACGGTAGCACAAATTTGACGGACAAATACCGCCTATGCCACCTTTGCCGACATGGCACGGTATAATAAGCGTATCAAAATGAAGGAAATTACCTGTACGTTAGGCATTTAGTACGGGATGTGCACTCCATCATTCACGAGCAGCTGGGATTTCGAAAATTGTGGGCAAGATGGATGCATGTTTACTCACCCGCCAGCTCAGAAACGAACGTTTTCTGTCGTCTTAGGCTCTTCTGCAACGGTACTCTGCTGAGTGTCACAATTTTTTGCATCGAATCGTCACAGGTGGCGTAGTTTCACCATTTCACTCCTGAAACCAAACGATCGTTCATGGAATGGAAGCATGTCACCTGTCCAACTAGGAAGAAGTGCAAAGTCCAACCGCCTGCAGAAAAGGTCATGGCGACTGTTTTCTTTGACTGTGAAGGTGTTGTTTATACAGAATTTTTGCCAAAAGAAACGACTATTAATGCTGACTGATATTTCCAAAAGCTACGAAGTTTGCAAAAGTCAATTAAAGATAGACGCCGGGGTAAGTTAAACGAAGCTGTCGTTCTGCTGCACGAAAACACCACACCCCACACAGCACGGAAAACAAAGGAATTGCTGCAGTCATTCAAGTGGGAGGTGTGGTTGTGGTAACATTCACCGTACAGCCCCGACTTTTTTCCGTGCGACTACCATTTGGTCGGTAAAAAGAAACAAGACCTTAGTGGACAACGATTCCAAACCGATGAGGCTGTAAAAACCTTAATGGAAAACGATTCCAAACCGATGAGGCTGTGAAAACCTTAATGGAAAACAATAACCGATGAGGCTGTGAAAACCTTAATTAAAAACGATTCCAAACCGATGAGGCTGTAAAAACTTTAATGAAAAACGATTCCAAACCGATGAGGCTGTGAAAACCTTAATGAAAA
Organism: Macrothele yani; assembly: GCA_039090855.1. NCBI lineage: Eukaryota > Metazoa > Arthropoda > Arachnida > Araneae > Macrothelidae > Macrothele > Macrothele yani. The sequence continues at coordinate 109,398,567 of CM077013.1, forward strand.
ACGATTCCAAACCGATGAGGCTGTGAAAACCTTAATGGAAAACGATTCCAAACCGAGGAGGCTGTGGAAATCTTAATGGAAAACGATTCCAAACCAATGAGGCTGTGAAAACCTTAATGGAAAACGATTCCAAACCAATGAGGCTGTGAAAACTGTGGTCCTTAACTGGTTGCACAAAATTGGAGGAGATTTTTTCTGTACAGGTATGGAAAAGTTAATCACACGTTCTGATAATAAAGGTTTACAGTCCTTTGTCGAAAAATGAATAAATGTTGTACCTTTAAACCAACATGCTTTCGCCTGAGTATATTTGTTTTTTGTATTCAACAGTGTAACTAACTTTTTGATTTGCTCTCGGATTTCAGATTTCTAAGTAGCTACGTCAATAACAATCATACCTTCCAAACTGAAGTAATAACATGGTAAATGATCTGCAAATTCTCCCTTTTCGGTTGCTGAATATTTGTACGTTATCGCGCCAGTTAAAGAATGAACAAGTACGAGAGCCATCCAGAAAGTAAATATATCGTTTCAAGACAAAACAAAAACAAAAAGTACTGATAACTAATTTTCCATGTGCGATGAATTCTACATACCTTAATTTACTTTTCAACATATTATCCGTCGATGTTAAGGAATTTTCGTCATATCCTTTCTGGATACCATCCTCATAGAAGTCTGCCACCTGGGTTTTGAGCCACTGCTCAACCGTCGTTTTCATGCAGGTCATCGTCGTCATCCAACCGTTGGCCGGAAAGAAATCGTTTCAAGTGGAGAAATAAATGACGGTCACTGGGCGCCAGATCTGGGATTTAGGGGAGGGTGGACCAGCTGTTGTCATCCAAATTTGGTGATAAGATTTTGCCTCACATTCGAGGCATGAGTACACAGTTTCGAATTTATACCATTTACAGTATAAAATACACTCTTATCTCCCCACACCAGTGACGGAGTAAGGGTCTGTGTTTCATTTGACCTTAGTGGTACAAAGTTTAAGTACATGCGACATATCTGAAAGTAAAACAATTAACATCTTTTAATATATGAGGCCTTGCGTTGACATGGAAAAGAATATCTCCCTTGCTCATCATGCCAAGCGCTTGCTTCGACGCAACTGTGAAAACACAAGTTTGTCCTCGACGAAAGTATAATCCGTGTCCCCTCGACGAACGTATAATCCGTGTCCCCTCACTCCGGAGTAAGTCGCTCTCCCAACTGAGCTACGCGGACAGAATGTCTCGCTGCAGATTTGTCTTCTTGACACATGTTTTCACCTCTGTAGTACGTCACACAACTTTTTCAATGTCTTGCAATAAACAGCCACGTTTACTATAATACCTTTGGGCAGGAATTCCACCAACAAATATCCTTTCCTGTCACAGAAGCGTGTAAACATGTTCTCCCTCGTTCGTTGACATCGTCTGTTTGAATTTTTTGCCTGTAGGCTACCCTGTGTGTTCCCATTGCAGGGACTGCAGTTTCCATTAACGGGTGATGTGAAAGACCCAAGTCATATATCCCGTCACTATAAGGCTTAAATAATCACCGTCTTCATGGCGTATGGCCCCAAAATTCTAAAGCAGATTACATGCGCTTTGTTTGTTTTTGCTTTTTTGTCGGCGTCTTTTTCATCCATCGCACACCAGGAGCCATGTGCACAGGACCTCAGAATTTGGAGGGGCCTTCAAACTACCTTAATAATAATATAAATTTTCAGAACCAAAATATATTTTTCGTTATAGCACGAAATTGTTATATGTTTCGGTTTCAAAATTTCGGATGAGATTTTGAAAACCAAATTACTACTATTTCATATAGTAAAGTTCAAGCGTTGTGCTGAACTGTGATCGACCAAGGTAACATCTTAATCTGATCCTTATTTGTAACAATCAAAATGCAATGGGAACAGCCTAAATTCGAAGCAATATTTTATAGTATACATGAAAAGCGTTTCAACAAACATGTATAATTTACTAAAAATATTTTTATTATTAATATTAGTCTTATGAAAACAAAAATTGTGAATCAATATTCATATTTATGTACTGTTTATTTTTACATAAATAAAACCGCAACAAAAGTTTAATTGACACTACTTTATTTAAAAACTGTTGCAATAATCTACATGGAGTGTTGCAATAGTTTTTTACAATGTGTGTGGTCAGCTGTAAGACTTTGTCAGGAATTGCTTTTTGCAGCTTAAACTACCATAGGTCCATTGTTTCTATTAAATTTATGGTAAACTAGGTGTTTTAAATTTTATTTCTGGGAGGATAGTTATTTGTTTCCGTAAATGATACTATACAAAAAAAAAAAATTCCAGAGTAATTAATGTTAGAGCTGTAAGCTCTGCGGGTGCGAGGAAGTACAAGGGGTGTGAATTCTTCATCTATTACATACCACATTGGCTGTAAAGTTGATGAGCATGTGGGATGTGTTTTATTGTTTTTACTGCTAGAAAAACTGCTTGCAAGAAAAATATTTACCAGTAAATATTCTTTTCGACTGTTTGACTGAAAATTTTAATGAAGGGAGCCCCAGGCATAGGACGTGCACAGGGCCTCAACTGACCTAAGTCGGGCCCTGTCGCACACACACTTTGCGGTCCTGAATCTTTTCTCTAATGATTTCGTGAAGAAATGACTTCCAAACTTTAGGGAAATGTTCTGTGAGATCAAACATTGTGAAGCGTCAGTTCGTCCAGACGTTTTTCACTTGATGTGACATTTCTCGCATTCAGAAACCTTATCACATACCGGACTTTGCAGTCGGCGGGCCATTCTGTTTATTAACTTACGGATTAATAACGCATGGCATAAACCTTTAACATAAACACAATTTAACAAATTAACATCAGAGCGTGGCTGAAGGATGAGGCAACACAACTGCGCATGCGCGACTTTGAAGAGAATACTTGTGCTGAAATGATGAGCGAATGGTACCTAATTTCTGGATAGCCCTAGTATTTTCCTTTTAACTGGGTATTTCGGGTCAGTGTCCAAGCCCTATACTAACTGAACTGCGAAAGCGACGTTTTCGCAGTACACTAACTGAACTGTGTTCCCGCCTACACTAACTGAACTGCGAAAAAATAACACTTTCAAGGCGGCAGAAGGACCACCAATAGTAAATACACTACGTATGTTATCAAAAGTATTCGAACACCACAATGAATTAGGACAAACGGTTTTATTATTGTAATTAATTTTTAGTTGGTCCATTTTTTATTTATATGACAGCGGCAACACATCGAGGCATACTATCAATCAATATGTGATAGGTCTCGATAGCAATGGCGCCATTCGTCCTACAAAGCTTCTGTCAAAGTAGGGAGCGAAGACGGTCGTTGTGGTTGATTTCGTATCCGTCGCTCCAGTTCAGCTCAGAAGTGTCCTGTGGGATTAAGATCAGCACTCTGTGCAGGCCAGTCAAACAATGTCACCTCATTTTCGAGAAACCAGTCCTGCACACTCCATAAAGCGTTGCAAGGGCGCTCAATCGTGTTGGAAGAGCGACAGTCATTTCCATAATACTGCCACATTACTGGTAGGGAAGAATTATCCAGAACGTCGAGATGCACTTCAGAGTTCATGTTTTGTGGTATAATAACCAACTGGCCGAGTCCCATCCGCGAAAAACAACTCCATACCATGATGGAGCCTACGTCGAACTTAACAGTTGAAAGAATGCAATCCGACGAAAATCGTTCGCCGGGATGTCGCCAAATCCTAACACGACTATCAGACTGGAAGAGTGAAAAGCATGAATCATCACTCCAGAGAACACCTTTCTAATCTTCCACAACCCAGGAACGACGAGAGACACACCACTCCAAAGGGCTTTTCGCATTCACGGTAGTGATGTGCGACTTGTGTGCCGCTGCTCTACCATAATAATCCACACTACGCAACGCTTAGCGGATAGTTACGGTACTAACATTGTACTAACCTAAACATGGTACTAACCGAGCCATCACAAGCATTTCCTACTTCAGCAGAGATGGAAATGACAGAGGAAGAACGGGATTTCTCAGCATTTCTTACCGTGACTCTTCTGTCACCTTACATCAGTTTATGCAGCTGCAGCCTTTTTGAACGCTTTTTTGCTGCAGCTGTATCCTCCTCTTCACGACATCACTTACTGTCGATTTTGGTATGTTTAGTTTAGCTGCAAAGTTCCATAAGGAACTTTGACATCCTATGACCAACCCAGGCTGGAACTCGGAAAGTTAACATCCACGCGGCATATCCTCTTAAAAGTCACTAGTAACACGACAGAACATTACAGCCTCATACACATAACTATCACCATAGAGGTATACCTTGAAAAACAGATATGCTATCGATTAAAGAAGCGTCAAAAAGAATAGGGGGAAAGAGAAAATGCAGCCGTAGAATGTGAATGATGTAATTTCCCGTGAGTACAACGTACTTATCAAAAGAAGAGGTAAGTTACACAGTCGAATCACATTATTGTGACCACCTCCTACTTTTGACGTCAACAGCGCGTATCCAATGAAAGAAGGCACGTGTCGTGAGCTGGTCTGAAGGGTGTATAAGATGTACTGTAGGCATTCTGAAAACATATCACTCGTTGCTGTCATGGATAAAAGGAGCTATTTCTCATATTTGCAAAACGTTGATAAATTGATGAGTATTGGCTTTCGGGCCAAGAGTGACAGTATTTCTGAAACAGCACAGTTTGTGAACTGTTCGCCTGTTGCTGTAGTTAAAGTGTATTGTGATTGGAGAAATGGCACCATTGCGAATAAGTGACGTGAAAACTGCGGAGCACCACGTGCCATTGATGTGAAAGGTAAACATCGGCTTTGAAGGTGAGATAGGGCCGATCGACGCGCTACAGTGGAGCAACTCAGTGGCCGAATGAACCAGTGGGCTACCGGAAGTGTGTCTGAAACGACAGTTCAGCGAATCCTGCTGCGTATGGGGCTCCGATGCAGACAGATGGTAACTCCACCTATGCTAACGAAGGTACATAGGCAGAAAAGGCTTACATTTGCACGGCAGTATCGGAATTCGACCTCCACTGATTGGCAAAGGATTGACTTCTCCGATGAGTCACGTTTTCTGCTTCATCGAACGGATGGACGTTGGCGTATAAGGCGAGAAACATCGGAGAACAAACATTCTTCAACCATTGCTGGGAGAACACAAGCTGGTGGGAGCAGCGTTACGGCCTGGGGAATGTTTTCGTGGCATTCTCTGGGTCCACTCATACCTGTGAAAAGCACTGTAGACCGAATTCGTTATGAATCCAACCTCGCAGACCACGTACACCCATACATGCCGATTGCCTTCTTTGGGGCGGATGGTATCTTCCAGAACGACAATGCGACGTGTCACAGCTAGAAATGTCTGAGAGTAGTTGGAAGAGCACAATAAAGACTTCAAAGTATAATACTTCTCTGGCTCCCTAATTCCCCAGACTTAAACCCAATTGAGAATCTGTGGGACCACCTCGATCGTGATGTTCGTTCTATGGATCCTCCACCACGCACCCTCCAGCAGCTGTCAGATGCACTGCAGTCAGCATGGCTCCACATAGCTGTGAACACCTTCCAGCACCTTATTGAGTCACTCCCAGCCCGTCTAGCTGCTTTCTGCGCGGCACTCTGTGGCTCTGGATATTAGCTGGTGGCCACAATAATGTGACTCGACCGTATATTTTCTAATTTGGGCTATGTGCAGGTGTCGATGTTCCAATATTTTAAAGACATTAGAACTGCTAAAAAGGAAGAACTTCAGTTTCCAAATGTATAGGAGCTCAACAATCCTGCCGAAAAACCTAAAATACAAAAAAATAGGCAAACAAATAAAAACTTTGTTAAGACTTTTAAGACACAAGTGAAGACTGCAAGATAAATTCAAAAAATTATTCAGAAGTGATGCCACACGTCAGTTATTCTTCTGACGGGATTGAAAATATTAAGCCCGTGAACAGCGGATAATTTTCCAAGTAATTACATCGGTAACACGTAGTATACAATGAAATTTATTTATATTCCACATCCACAATAATATGACACAATATGAAGATAGGTCTGCAAATTGTTCTGTGGCAATGGATGAAGAGTTAGCATGCTACAGTATTAAGTGGTACTGCTGGTATTACAAGAATCTTTGGAAACACGGTGTTTTGAAATAAAAGCAATAACACTTGAAGAACAAATAATGGTGAAGGGTGAAGTATTCGTGACGGCCAAAAATCAGCCATGTCGTTCAGTACTGAGATTCAGGTAACTGGAAAAAAAGTGTAATTATTCAGAATTGAGAGATAATAATACCATTCGATCATTTGACGAGACCAAATATTTTAAGTCCATTAACAGAGGACATCATATTTAAAAATAGCTGCGTAAGTAATAAGGGCGTATTTCATAATAAAATAAAAAAAAAGAGGAAATCTTCTGCAAATTGGTCAGTTTAGGTGTTTGCATATACATAAGTAGTAATCTTACATACAAAATCAGCAATTTTTTCGAATTTAGCGGGGTTTTTCCGAGTTAATATTCCTACTCTAAATTAACTGAATTGCGAAAGCAACAAGAGAGAAAGAAAATAGTTTCAAGATAAGTCTAGGACGATCAGCATGAAAAAACAGTTCTGAAACTCCGACAACAACCTGACAAATTTATGTTTTGTTTCCGTTTTAGCTTAATTTACTGCACTGAAACATTTATGTTCTTTTTGACTGCATCGCCACATATGGCTGACTACAAAGTGGCGGTGAAGTGACATACGTACCAAATATGTGGGTCATTCTGTTGACGAAAGTAAACATTTTATGCTCGTTAACAGAGGATCTGATCTTTCCAAGTAATCCCATCATTTAGATGAAATAAACTATGGAAAGTTTCTTTTTGTTCCACGATGAACTAGCAAAATGCAAAATGGAGCAAATTGTTTCGCATCTGTGGTTAAAGATGTATAATATATGTTACAGGATGAAGAAAGTTTCAAAATGGTTTTCAAACAGGCATTCAAAATGGTTTCTTCAGTCAGAGGTTTTCCTAACAAGCAGTACAGTATGAGAGACTGCGTCTCAAACATACTGTATCTCACATTGCAGTGAAATATCTTACTAATCCCATCACTAAGATGAAATAAGCTGTGGAAAATTTCTTTGTCTTCCACAAGGACCTAACAAAATGTGAAACGGTTTGCAAATTGGTCCTTATCTATGGTTAAAAATATATCCGGTCTGTTACGGAATAAAAGGTTCATCTAATTTCACCCAAGAATCTCGGAGCACATATTATTTCCGATCAAAAATATTTTTAAACTCCAAATCAAACAAATAATATATTTTTTAGGTTTCATTAAGAATGTCACTCAGGCACGGAACTTCATCTAATTCTATCTACAGAATGACTATGTTTCATAACTAAAACATGTCGACCATTCTGAAGATAGAATTCAAGTTTTTAAGTGCGTGAATAGATCACCACAAACACACACTTCCTGGTGATCTATTCACGTACTTAAAATCTTGAATAAATCACCAGGAAGTATTACTTCCGTCTACATCTGTAAAGCGCAAATAACGGTTGGGAATTATTTATATTCCACAAGAGTATTACAATAAGCAAACTATCCAATACTCGTGGGTAAGCAGATATATAATTCTGAAAAAAGAGGTGCTTCTGATTTCATCAAAATGTTAGAGATCACAAATCCACACACATACTTTAATAAAACTTCAAAAACAAAGCTAATAATGGAAGGTAAGGTATTCAGTGCAATAGAACACCAGCGATGCCTTACAATGCTGTAACTCAAATAACTATAAATAAATGAAGATTAATAATACAGAGACGGAAGGAACTCGCTCTTTAAGCAGGATTAAAATTTTATATCCGTGCATAGAGAACTTCAGATTTCTAAGTAATTACGTGAATAACAATCGTACCTTCGACACTGAAATAATAACATTGAAAATGATCCGCAAATTCGCCCGTTTCGGTCGATGGACATTTATGCGTTGTCGTACTAGTTAAAGAATTAACAAGTAATTTTCGTTTTACCGGGTATTTCGAGTCAGAGTTCCTGCTACCAACATGAACAGTGAAAGCAAAGAAAAATAAAGAATAACATATCCAAGGCTGCAGGAGGACCGCCAATAGTAAATCTAATACTGAGACTCGGATAAGTGGTTAATTATTATTTGTATTTTGTTTGAGGGTTTAAAGACCACCGTGAGCAATAGGCTATAATCAGTCGTCTGTACCAAAATTTTCGTCACTGATTCCAGGGAAGAAAGAAACCCACTGGATTCGAACTGAGACCCACCTAGGAAAATTTGTTATTCACAACTGGAGGGAAAATGTTGGTCATTCTGTTGACGAGAATAAATAGTTTAACCTCGTGAACAGGGGACCTGATATTTCCAAGTAATCCCATCACTACGATGAAACAAACTGTGGAAATTTGCTTTATCTTCCACAGGGAATTAACCAAATGCAAATCGTATTGCAAGTTGTTTCGTACCTGTGGCTAAAGATGTATAATAAGAAGTACCTAAAGAATAAAGAAAGGTTTCAGAATGAAGCAAGTTTCAAAATGGTGTTCAAAATTGTATTTAAAATGGCTTTGTCAGCACCGCGAGTATTTTTAAAATGCATACCACATCACACACATATCTCACCCAGCTGTGAAATACACTATATACGAACAAGTAATTGGACACCTGTGATAGCAAAGGAAAACGAAGTTTATTCACCTTCAATAGTTGGTGGAGCCTCCACGAGCGACGATTACAGCTGCGACCCTCCGGGGCATACTCTCAACCAGACGTTGTACGACGGCTAGCGGCATTTTCTTCCACTCGGCTTGGAGAAGACAGGTCAGTTCCTTAACCGATTTCGGACGGTGGGGGCACCCCTTAAGTCGACGCTCCAATTCGTCCCAGAGCTGCTCGATAGGGTTAAGGTCCGGGCTCTTCGCAGGCCAGTCTATTCGATTAACTTCATTGTCACCATACCAAGCCATGGTGGACCTCGCAACATGACAGGTGGAATTGTCATCCTGAAAGTAACATGGGTCCACCCCGTAAAACTGCCACAACGTAGGAAGCGCATGGTCATCCAAAATGGCGCAGCAGGTCTCGGCGTTGAGTCTACCAGGAATTGCGACCAAGGGTCCCGTGCCATACCAGGAGAAACACCCCCATGGCATAATTCCACCGCCGCCGAACTTCGCAGTGGGCACAAGACATTCCGGCAGGAGGCGTTCTCCAGGCAGACGCCAAACCCAGACCATGCCATCCGAACGGTAGAGGGTGAACCTTGATTCGTCGCTCCAGAGAACCTGTTTCCCCTGTTCAACGGTCCACGGTCGACGTTCTTTGCACCACGTTAGCCGAGCAGCGCTATTGGTGATCAAGGCTTGTGGGCGGCAGCACGTCCATTATAACCGAGCAGATGGGCTTCCTTACGGATGGTATTCATCAAAAGAACACTCCCGGATGCCTTTTGAAACTCCTCGTGGATGTGGCTCATCGATTTGGTGCGGTTCTTCCGAATTTCTCTGGCCAGCACCCGTCGGTCTCTAACTCCCAGTTTTGTGGGTCTGCCGGGTTGGGGCACATTCAGACAGTCACCTCTCATCTTCCACTTGCCAATCACGTAGGCCACTGTCGATTTTGGTACTTCAACTCGCTGGATATGTCACGTATAGATCGGCCATTTCTGTGATACCCGACGATTACACCTTTCTCGAAATCAGAGAGCTCCGAACTGCGTGGCATCTTGCATGCGACTGGTTGCGTTGTAGTTTCCCACACGATATTTAACGGCGGCGGCTGTGACGTGTATCAGGACCGCAGATATTGTCGATTGCAGGGGTGTCCAATTACTTGTTGGTAGATAGTGTATCTTACATCTTTTTTTAATAACTACGAACTCATTGGAACTCACGTCGTCTACATTCTAGAGCTGAATTTGTTTCCCTTTTGTTTGACGCTGCTTTAATCAACAACACATCTGCGCTTCGTTTAAGATCAACAAGAAATTGTGTCCAATGTAACCTTTATGGTGATAGTTCTCACATGTGCTAGAGACTTGAAAACGCAGTTTCGTCTTCTTCTTTCGTAAAAGACAGCGCTGGAAAACTGAACTGAAATTGCCTTTCATAACTGCGGTTCCGTTCGTTTCACTTTTTCTGCCAATAGTAATCGATGATACATTAATGGTTATCGAAAACTCGCTGTTGCAGCAAAAAAACAAAAAAAAAAAAAAACGGTGTATAGAAATCATATCTTCTCAATGCTTAACACTTCCTTCATATACGAAGGTTTGGAATATCATCAGGATTGAGTCTTACATCATATTTATTGTCTCCTTTCTTATACAGAATAATAGATGTATGTCTTCCAGTCAAACATCAAAAACGAGATGACCGCTTCATGAAGGTATTTCTATGAATGAAAAGAGCAAAAAAGAGGACAGCGTAAGCTGTCTAAAAATGTATTTCAAATTTTTTTACAATTTCGAAGCCATGAAGAAAGGATTATAGATTAATAAGGTGCAAGACCTCAAAATGAATTGCATTATGTTTTCCATGCAGGGGAAAACGTATTATTTAACCAGCTCATGTACTGCTAGTTCAACCACCGCAGCTGTAACTTAAAACTTAAATCTTTTATCATGCCATCTTGCCTGGGCCACATTTTGTCTTCCCATGCTGATCATTCGGAGAAAATACTAAGTACCAGGCAGGCAGGACCGTGGATGTTTGAACATAATCCTGTTCATAGTACTTCATGTCTCAAAAATCTTACTCCGTTAATGATAAAAACATAACAGAAGTTCAGTGTAGCAAACAATCGTAGCCATAAAGTATCATTAATCCAGTTGCACATGTTTTTCTGATTAATCCAGGGCCTTTTAGTAAATATTTCCGTTTATTGGCATAAAAAGACAAAGGAATACATTTTCCGCAAGCTTTTCGCCGCCTTCGGACGGCTTCTTTTTTTTTTTTTTTTTTTTGTAGGTTTAACGACCACCGTGAGCAACTCAATGGGCTATAAGCAGTCGCCCGTGCCTAATTTAGGGTCACTGGTTCCAGGGAAGGGAGAGAGCCAGTGCTGTAAGACAAACACAACATCCATGCCTCACCGGGATTCGAACCCGGACCCCTTCGGACGAACGATCATAGGCCAACGCCTTAGACCACTGCGCCACCGGGGCGGCTCGGACGGCTTCGTCAGGTCAGGAGAATAATATGCCATAAGGAGAGAATAGAATCAAATCTTCTAAGGATAATATGCTATAAGGAGAGAATAGAATAAAAAATCAGTACTTTTTGTTGCTGCAAATATTGTCCTGTGTTATATCTGCAGCCAAAGCCTGATCTCTGTATTCTCGTCTGCACAGGAGCACAGCAAAGAAACTTCTGGTACACTCACGATGAAGTAAACGACTTGGTAGGCTTTAAATTACAAGGGTGATTTTTTAACACCATCGCGTGGAGATTATTTCTACTAAGTGATTAATTTCACAGAAATTAAAAACTAATGGTGAGGGAGTGTTTTTAGAGCCAACAAAAAAAGCGTAGGTATTCCAAAAGTGAATACCTACGTCTTCGCTCTCTTTCTGACCAACAGAAATTTCAGATGCTCGATTACTTTTTTGTTGTACTTTAGTGGTTTACACTGAGCGCTATAAACTACTCTACCTGCTACAAACAGTTGTCTGCCCCACATTTTGGCACACTGATTCCAGAAAAAGGAACATTAACTACCGTAAGGTAAGCACCACACCAGTGGCTTATACGGGACTTGTGTACGCTTTATACGCTTATTAATTCCTTCTTCGATGTGGATCTTACTTGATACCTGTTGTCCAAGGTAAACGTAGGCATCGATTTTTTATACGATTGTCCCATCAACTTCTAGACCTTCAGTTGTAAACGAAGTGTACATCAATTATGTTTTCTATATGTTCACATTTAATCCCACTCTTTGCTTTTGTTGGCAAGTTCTTACATCAGGGAACAACTTGGAAAATCTTCTGTCTTCATAAAAACGAAAGGTAGGTTGAATAGTCTACATTAGCCTTTATCTTTTTGTGTAAGAAAAGTCGAACCTTTGAGTTAATATTGTCCATAGGTGTTAAAAATAATATCGTGCTGAGCTTCAATAGCCTGATCTCAAAGACACTGTATTCTGTCTGCACAGGAGCACAGCAAATAATAAAAGTCATATGTAGTCGGAGTTATACGATGTATTCATTCGCGCTTACAATAAATATTCTCATGTATACATATAATCTAAAATGCTGTACACTCTCATGAATCCAGCTCGTTTTCTTGTTTGGGTTTTTGTTGTACTTTTCCTTTTCAGGATATGATACAAGCTTGTTCTCATTAAGCTTGTTCCCTTGCTTGGGTCATATCCTTTTTAGATGATACAAGCTTGTTCCCATCCAGCTTGTTCCCTAGCTTCTGTCATATTTTTCAAACAATGTGATGGTACTTCAGTGAAGATTTTCTAAATAACAAGTAGGAGATTGCTGGGCGAATAATTTATGTGTTCTGATATACAGTATTTCAATGGATCGTGTTTGGAAATGAAAAAAATGTAATTCATACGAGGTTTATTGGTTATTTCGAAGCATTTTTACGTAAGTTATGATGCATAAGGGCGTGGAATAGATCCCGCTCCCATGCCCTGACCTTTGACCCCATTTCTTCCACTTTCAATAGGGTTCGTCCCCAGGTTGTCTCCTGCCACATACTAAAATTTCATCTAAATCGAACCGTTTTTACGCGAGTTATCGTGCGAACGGACGAACAGACAGACTAGGAATGCATAAGGGGATCAATTGCCTTCCTTCCCTTTTCCACAAATTCTTTCATTCCAAGAACATTAATCTGATTAAGACAGTCTTGGAAAATTTTGATTTTCCACAAGCGGTCCCAAGAAAACAGTCAATTCGAACGGAATTCTGCTGTTTGTGGGTGTCCAATTTTTTTGTCATTAGGTAAGTAAGGAAATTCGGTAATGCTCTTTTAAATTATCACTTTCTGGTATGTTCCGAGAGATTTTCATGAATCACGCTTGGAAACGATAAAAGACGTGTTTCAATTCGCTTAAATCTTGTTGGTTATTACGTGTGTTAATCTTATTGGTTATTATCTTCCTTTACCCACAAACCTTTCATTCCAAGGACATCCAATCTTATTCAGACAAATGTCTCTGAAATTTTTTGATCTTCCACAAAAGGTCCCAAGAAGACAGCCAGTTCAAGTTGAATTCTCGATAATGTTCGTGGACGTAAAATTTGATGTAATTGCAGTGAGATGGGAACGATAAAAATGTGTTGGGGTTCGCGCGAATCTTGTTGGTTATTGTGGGAATGCAGAAGGGAAACAATTGTATCTCTTCCTTTTCCCACAAAACCTTTCTTTCCAAAAACATCCGATCTAATTAAGACAAATGCCCTTGGAAAATTTTAATTCCCCACAAAAGATCCCAAGGAAACAGTAAATTCAAACTGAATTCTCGCTGTTCGTGGGTGTCAAATTTGTCATTAGGCAAGTGAGAAGATTTCGGTAAGGCTCTTTTAAACCATCACTTTCTGATATGTTCCGATAACATTTAATGGATCGCGCTTGGAAACGATAAAAGATATGTTTTAATTGGCCTTAATCTTGTTGGTTATTTTGGGAACGCAGAGGGAAAAGAATTGTCTCTCTCTTCCTTTTTCCACGAAACCTTCCATTCCAAGGTCATCCAATCTGATTCAGACAATGTCTCGGAATTTTTTTGTTATTTCACAAAAGGTCCCAAGAAGACAGCTTGTTCAAGTTGGATTATCGCTAATGTTTGAGGACGAAAAATTTGATGTAATTCCAGTTAGATACGTTGGTTATTAAGATAGAACAAAAGCCACGTTCTTTTCTTCTTTGGTAAGCTATTTCTATTATTCCAGGTCATTTTATTCGACTGTGTGAAACATCCGTAAACCGCTTGTCTAGCACAAATGTCATAAGAAAACAATAAATTTTGCCTTGAATTTTGGCTAATTTTTGCAATGTGAAATATGTTTCGCAGGAGGTAGCCCAGCTGGTTAGACGTAAATCTACATTAAAATCGAAATGTGAGTTGTTCAGCTACATTTTGATGGCGGGAGCTGTGGATCTACCAAAAATTTAATTATTTGAAATGAAACTCTTTGGTATTTGCAACGCAAAAGCATCAATGTTTGCTCCCTATTTGTAAGAAAAACTGTGTTTTCCAAGAACATCCTTTCCCGTCTGACAGGAAGAAATATCAATGTTTTAATCTTCCAGAATATTCACAAAGAAACAATTTCCTGTGTCCATATTTTTGTAGATATGAAAGACTTCAAAACGAAACTTGTTTTCTCATGAATGTAAAAGCACTGTGAAATTTAATAACTTTTTCATTTCGCCATCTTCGAAACGATATAGAATTTCATTTGCATTGGGTTAAGTTTTTGTTTGTTACGAGGCAGAAGAAACATTCCACGTTTCCTGGATCTCCGAATCTTTTATCAAAAAATCCTGTGTTTTAGGAATTTCTAATATTTTTTGAGATAAATGTTTGAAGAAAACCTTAATTTTCTTCTGAGGGAACATGAAAATAATGATAAATGGTAAACTCTTTTTGAATTATCGCTAGATCGCTAGTACGTGAGAAAATGAAACATTTTTTACGGGAAATTAGTTCCTGTGGTGTGAGAGGAAGCTGTTATTAAATAATGATATTCATCCGCACTTGTATGGTAAGTTCTTATTTGTTTCTGGGTTAAACGGCGACCGAGATCAGACCCCCATGAGAATTAGGGCTCTAAGTAATCGCCCGTCTCTAATTTAGGGCAGCTTGTTTTAAATAATGATATTGCAGCTTGTTATTAAATAATGATATTCATCCCCACTTGTATGGTAAGTTCTTATTTGTTTCAGGGTTTAACGGCCACCAAGATCAGACCCCCATGAGAATTAGTGCTATAAGTAGTCTCCAGTCTCTAATTTAGGGCAGTTTGTTCCAGTGGGAGAAGAGAGCTAGGCGCCACCGGACAAGCACATAGCCCATTTCTCACCCTGTAACTCGAACCGAAGCCCATTTCGGACGAATAATCAGAATTAGGCTACCGGAGCGAAAAGTAAATACTTGAAAAACAAAGTTTTCTGTTCTATTTGACTCTTTAAACTGCCAGGGTTTACCAAAGATACAGCTAAATAATTCCCTTTCCCTTCTCATCTTAACAATTATTCTGTACTCTATGACCCAATGCATAGTAGGGAAGATCTACACAGACATCATGCCTTTGGGTAAAACCAAGTGACTCAAACATCTTTTTTTTTTTTTTTTTTTTTTTTTGTCCTTTATTCGGTTCATCGCGATTGGTATAAATAGCCCTTTTAGCAGAAAATCACGCAGGAAGGATTAATATCAATTATCCTCCAAATGGAAACTTTGGATCACAAAGCAAAAGGGGAAAGCAATGCTTTCTAATACCCAGGTTTACTTTTCAATGTATGTTTTCTAATGTCTGTGAGTGTGAAATATCCGTATTTACACTCAATTTCTCCGTACTTAATGACCTCAGCGATCAAATATAAAAGTCGCTTTAATCCTTTTTATGTAAAGTATTTTTTCGTTAGACGCCCCGGTGTCGCAATTACTAAAGCGCTGGCTTCTACCGTCCGTTCGGATGTGCCCGGGTTTGAGTCGGATGAGGTGTGGCTGCTGCGTATATCTTTCGGAATTGGCTCTCTTTCTCTCTCTTCCTTTAAACTAGTCATCCTAAATGACGGACGGAAGACTTCTTATAAGTCTTAGAGTTGCTGACGGTGGTCGTTCTACCTCGAAAAAAAAAATCATAAACAATTTTATGTTAATGTCTGCAAAACCCTCCACCTCTTTGTTTGTATTTATTCGATCTTTACAACTTAGTCTAACTGAATTCTCCAAAATATCCCTGATGGCAGCCTTCTTTATGCATCTCAGAAAATGAAGCACCTCCAAAATTTCCGCGTTGTCTGAGGTGCTGGCTTTTGGCCATTCATACGTGGTGAGCCTGGATTCGAGTCCCAGGTGAGGCCTGGATAATGCTTTTCTCTAATTGCAATGGCATTCTCTCTCACTCTTCCCTAGAACCAGTGGCCCTAAATTAGAGACGGGAGACTACTTATATCTCTACAGGTGGCTCATGGTGTTCGTTAAGTCCCAAAACAATACAAAAATTAAGCTGTTTTAGAAACATTCGTGTTTGCCTGAGGAGTAGGAATTTGTTGGTCCAACTGAAAATGGTATAAAAAAATGATGAAAGAATTTAATGGTGGTGATCGATCACAGTATCTTTGGAAATAAATCCTGAGAGGAAAGGAAGACCTATCAGATCTCTTCTGTTAGCTCCTAGGCTGATTATTAATAAGAGGGAATTGTTAAATGACGCTGAATGAGACCGTATATCTTGATTTTTTTTTTTTGTGGATAATTACTCCTGTATAAAGGAATATAGTACTTTTAAATTGAACTTGCTTATTATGGTGAAAGTTGACAGTATTAACAGCTAAAACTGAAATTGCAAAGAATATTATTGCAATCTGTCCAAGTGTGATTAGAGCAATGATCCCTGCTAAAAATATAGTTATACAGGAAATAAGAAGGGTGATGAGAAGGATTAGTGGGTGAGAGGATGTTATGGTCCGGATTATTATGTATGTGTACTTCAGCAGTTACAAGGGTGAAAGAATGAACTAGGGCTGAAATGGATATTGGAGCTGCCATAGCAGAGGAAAGCAAGCGTTAAAGGGTATTTAGGCACTTTTAAGAAAAGGTGGATTCAGGAGGACAATTAAAACAAAAAAGGGGGAAAATTTAGATCGAACTAGATTTCAAGAGCGAACGAATGTCAGGATACCAATAGAAAGGATAATGGCGATGTCCCCCGTCTATAAGAAAGTGTCATATGAGCTTGAAAATTAATAAGTTACGATTGAGTAAACCTTTCTAATAAATTTTTGACTCTGAAAATGGCCCTTTTTTCAAGTCTTCTATTTAATACGTTTGCTTACAAAAATTCATTAATTTTTGTTTAAAACAGTACGACTGGTATGCCTTTTTTGATGATGGTCCTTTATTCGGTTAGAGAGGATAGTTAGGGCGTCTGACTAGCTTGATTTAAAATTTTAGAAATAAATAGCTAGAGTGGAAGAAAACAAACCAGCTTGTCTCACTCTATTATGATGAAATATATATTATTTCTGAAAACGAAAATAACCAATGATAATGAGGATAACCATGCAGAAAATGAATGTTAAAAGGATGAACAATCGATTTTATCCTTTTGAGGGTATATACCTAAATCTATAAAGGATAGCTGCGGTAGGAATGAGAGTTACACTAAAAGCCATCATATACAATTGAAAAACGAATTTCCCCGAAGAAATTATTCTTCATAAATACATGGTAGGCGTTGTAATGCTATTATTGGCATATTTTCACTGTATTCCAGGTAACCACTACCTTCAGAAAACTTGAAAATTATATTGCTGAAAACTGCAAATTATTTTAAATTATTTTTAAATTATTATTCTTTAATTATTTTTCAATTATTTCCAATTAATTTAAATTACTGAAAATTCTCGATCCAGGACAATGTAATTTTCAAGTTTTCTGAAGGAAATGGTTACATGGAATACAGTGAAAATATGCCAATAATAGCATTACTAAAAGTCATTTAACGATCACTGTGAACACACACACACACACACACACACACACACACACACACACAAGCACGCACGCACACATGCTTTTTCGCTTTTATGAAGCCGTCTCAATATCCCCTGAAGATCATTAATTGTCCAGAATCATATAAACAGCTACGATAAGCATTTCACATCGAAAATTATATATGACAGCAATTCCAGATTCATCATCATTGTAGTAACTTGAGATATATTTTGTTATACGACTGGAAAGATTGGCATAAATTAGAAATGACGCTGTGATTAAGCATGACGATACCCATATAAAAAAATAACGATACCAATATATAACAATCACGATGCCAATGTACTTCTCGTCAATGACTTCTCTTTTTTCTTTAGTTTCAGGTAAATATGATATTTACGATTTACGAACTAACCATTAAACATGATTTGAGAATTTAATAGAAATCGTTCATTAAAACGCACTGCAATGTAACTGAATGTTGACTATCTTCCCAATCTGGGCGTATTATTGTAATGTGTTTTTGGTTACTTTCCAGAAAGAGTGAACTGCTTAGGAAAAGATCAAAGAAGATTGCATTTCTGATGAGGATTTTTTTAACAAACTGTTTCTTGAATTAGAAACGCCTCGCTCGTAATTTTTTCAAACGATAAAATTTTCTATTCATCACATATGACATCATACCCCGGCAATGTAAAGTAACGCTTTCACATATTAAATAACCACATCAAATTTCACTGCTTATTAAAACACCATAAAGTATTTCTGCTT
Organism: Macrothele yani; assembly: GCA_039090855.1. Classification (NCBI taxonomy): domain Eukaryota; kingdom Metazoa; phylum Arthropoda; class Arachnida; order Araneae; family Macrothelidae; genus Macrothele; species Macrothele yani. The sequence goes on from CM077013.1 coordinate 109,417,065, forward strand.
ACCTTTCACCCTGGATGTTAGCCATACTGAAGTCTACTTAGCGTCGATTTGTGGAGCCTCCACATTATTCATTCTCAGCACCTGTTTCTTAGCATCCACACACCAGACTGGCTTGCTAAATGTTATGTTGAATTCCAGCGTCCTTAGTCTTGCACTTCTTTGCTGTTTCTGCAGCTGGTTCAGTTGAATTCACCCAAACAAGGTCCTTCTTCATAATTTTTGTTGCACTGTTCTAGAAAATTTGCATAACGCTCTTAGAGGAAAGTCTGAAAAGTGTCTATGATCTTGAAGTTTATATCATCCACGACACAAAAGATAGTTGTGTGTACCTGTGTCTATGTGTGCACTCACGCGCGTGGTATTTTCTCCTTCTCTTAACTGCCAGCAAATTTAAAGCACAATCTCTTGACTGCCAGCAATTTAAAAACAGTATTCACTCCACCTGCGCTTCGCTGGTAAATGAGGGACTTTAAATAATCTTATCATATGAGGAACTTTAAATAATCTTATCACATGAGGAACTTTAAATAATCTTATCATATGAGAGACTTTAAATAATCTTATCATATGAGAGACTTTAAAAAATATTATCATATGAGGGACTTTAAATAATCTTATCATATGACGGACTTTAAATAATCTTATCATATGAGATACCAGGGTGAGTCAAAAGTTCGTCGCGTTTTGAGATGTACATAATGTTGTGCCATTCCTGTGAGAAACGCGTTCCAGCGTTGACTGGGTACCGCGATGATGAGGAAGAGACAAGGCTGATAACGTGATTTTGACAAAGAGCCACATTGCGTTATCAGGTGATCAGATCAGATCAGATCATATGCAGAGGATTTTAGGAAGTGTCTTACCCCAGGTCTTAAACAACCCTTAGAAATAGGAAGCTAGGAGATTTGGGATAGAGTGCCCGATAGGAAAGTGAAACGGAAGCGAGGTAGAAAGGGTAAGGAAGATGCCCTTATTGATTACCGGGGGGCCAGTAGCTGGGGCCTGACGGCTTAACGTGCCCATCCAACGCACGGCGGATATTTAGTGGTTCGAGCATTTGTACCTGCCTGGGATCGAACCCGAAGTCTTCTCCGTGGCAGTCACGAACGCTGACCACTAGTTATCAGGTGAACAGGGGATGGTGGCCTATAAACGTGTTGTTCGTGTGCTCTCACGCCATTATTGTACAAAAAAGATTACACGCCGTAGCAAACGCGCGAGAAGTATGTTTAGTTAAATGCGAGAAAACAGTGGGCAGCAGCACTGCACGAAACCGGTTCCAGAGTTTCATTACTGAAGACACCAATCTTGAAGACAAACCGAGGTGAGGACGTTTAACGACCACAAACACTGACAACCTGATGGAAGCTGTACAGCGAATCCCGTCACCAGTACAGGACGATTGGCAGCTGAGGTGGGGTGTTTCCAATCCACTATCGTTCGTCACCTGCATCTTCCTGGTTTCTCCCATACATGTCATCAAATGGCTCAAATGCTTCAAATAAGGTCATAATTTGGATGACAGACTAATTGATTATAAATAAGTGGCCATAAATGCGCAGTAGGTCGAAATAGATATCAACTGAAAAACTGTTTCGTTTAATACTTATATACGAGTACTTAGTTAATTTTATAGCTACTTATATTAACCTTAAAGGAAGCGGAAGCAAAAGCTCTGAGAATCCATACTTCTATGTCCGAACATTAATTGACTAACAAGCTCTTGGAATTTTCGTTTCGACGTAGGTGCCGAATGCAAATTGTGACAACTTATATCTCTATTTTAATCTTCCTTTTGAGTTCTTGTCTTTTCATGTAAATTTGGTTTCTTCTCGTCAAATATTTTCTGCCTTAACACCACAGATTTCCGTCCGATGAATTTGTTGTTGCCAACTCCTGACAACTGGTCAAAGGACAAACTACGGAGTTATAGACTGATGAGATAAGAGCTGTATGTGCCATCTTAATTGGGGGTAGTCTATCAGCATTTTTACACGAGCGATTGAGTGAGCAGTTTCATGTGAGGAATTGTTAAACGAGCTACATTCATGTAGAGAGGAGAGCGAATTTATATGTTGAGTACGTTCGATGCTATATGAAGTTTAACGTATTTTCTAGTGAGAACGACGTGTTTGATGTTTACCGTGCTGACTGGTTAAATAAAGAGTCGAACTAGCTTCCTTATTATCTGAACCCTGACTGTATTATTGAAATGCATGTTGTGTCTTTCAGCTACGAAGATCAGTGAAGTTATCCTGAGTTTATAGTTAAGCAAATTGTTTAAATCTATGAGCTATGCTAAGCTGTTATTGATTTGCAGTGAAGTCTATGTTAAAACTACAAATCAACCATACGTTTATAAACAATAACATCGCAAGAACTTAGATTCCTTTCAGTAATTAACTTAATTCAGTTCACAGGATAAAAGGAAATGAAAAAATAAAATAAATGCCAAGTTCGTCTTTCGTTAAAGAATAAATGCCTCTAGTTCGTCTTTCGTTAAGCCCCAAACTTCTGCTATGCACCTCATGCATAGATTCTTTCTCCATTTCATGTTCTAAATATATTCTATTCGAAAAAAAAAACCCTTCGCTTCGAATCATAGCATTTCTTTTTTGTTCTAAGTTTTTATTGTCTTTCTTTAGCGATGGAGCCACGTTCTTTACCCCTGTGATAATTAGCGTGTGCCTGCCTTTTGTAAACAAAGCACATTACTGAGAGGAGTTCCGTGAACAGCTGATAATAGAAAGTTGCCCCAATTTGGACTCCCAACTGGAGTCTCTTTTTTGCTCTGATTCTTAATTTTGCTACGAATTTCTACATGAGATTGCTTAATACATGAAATGGCAACTCTCCGATTTAAAGAAATTCTAACATCTTCCATATAACGTTGCCCTTATAAATATTCTTTCAACACTATGGCGATGTAATCCAACACCAAAAAGCATCTGAAAAGACAATGACATGGAATATACCTTCCCAGCAAAGAAACGGTTTTCAATAATAAATATGAAAACTTTCAAAAATAGCACTGCACCAGGTGTTTGATTAAATGGCCGATAAATAGCTTAAGCCCTCCTCACCACTTAATATTTCCTTATTCCCTACAAACAAACTCCTTTGTAAAAAGAACAGCGATAATTTGCTGGAGATTAGATGAGCATTTAGCTATATCCTGCACGTGTAAACAAAGAAACTCGTCAGCATTATGATACCCTTTAGAAAATTTTATTAATATACAAAGGGTATTCCCATCGCATAATATATATCCTCACGAATTCTCATTGCCATTATATTTTCACCCATCTATCTCCCTCGATAAGTCATGTAAGGTTAGTGACACAATTAGAGGAAAAATTAAGAGAACAGTTATTTCTGGCTATCTCCTTCAAAATTTCTCTTTTGTTAGTCGTGTTAAGTCACATATATAACGCTAATCCCTCTTGACTTCCCATCGTATAATGAGTTTTCTCGAAATTCATGGTAATTTTCTAATAAAAAATCCTGTTCCTTTCAAATATGACTTTTCATCGTGAAATATACCTCAATATCCTTAAAATTAACAGAGATAAAAGAAATATATAACTCAGCGTTAATTAGTTATAAAAATGGAATTTCTACTGTTATAAAAATAATAGGCAAAAATGTTCTTTAGCTATACCTTTTACGGTACATCCTTCCTTCCCCCGGGCACACAAGCTGCTTCAATTTCTCCTGAATTCGCCGGGGTTGAGAGAGTCTTCTTGGAAGGTTTTATCCTGGAGGATATGGTGGCAGGACCCCGCACTATTCTGGAAGAGATTCCTCACAGTAGGCGAAGGTCGGGCTGTAGGGATCCGCCATATTCAGGGATACTAGACTGATCGGACTGGAGAACTCCTAGTTAAATGTGTCCAAGTATAATCCCCACCCCTCCATTAAAATAAAAAAATTCTTAATTTAGTGAAATTAGATAGCAAACCCTGAAAAACTTTTCAGAGAACGAAAAAACACTTCCTTTCAGTGTGGTAGTGAGGAAATAAATGATCATCTGAGTGTCAAATTTTTAAGTTCTTTCCTAAAATATTGTTATGAAACAATGAACCTATTTCGAAAAAGATATTGTTTGTGTAACAATACTTATTACATTATTTGCTGTTAACAGTATTATTTTGTCATGCCACGTTAAGTACAAACAAAGTAGCTTTCGTACCCCAAATATGTACACAAATACTTTGAACTCCTTCATCTCCTTTGTAGCAACGAATGCGCCAGAAGTTCGTTTTGGTTTCGTGTAGCTGAAAACTCTGTTCATGTAAACATTTCTCGGAAAAGAAAAAAACGTATTTTAGTGCTATAGCCGACGAAGTAAAATCGGAATTTTATAGCCTTTAAAGAAATGAGACGTCTCATTTCAGACTCATTTTTCAGCCGGGCTTGTCGGTTTCAGCTGTAATTAATGAATGCATCCGGTGGCGGACGAGATCTTTTGTTTTATTCAGTGAACTTCCCCATGTGATTATTTAACAAGTCAGTCTTCGTTTTGTGAGACGAAAAGATTTTTTTAAAGCAGGAACAAAATGCTATAACTTTCCAGTACACTCCCGGCCTGCCCCCCGACTCTGAAAATTTTCACTTAACTGATAAAAAAAAGCCCTTTCCGGCCAGTTCAAGATCTCTATTGTGTAGAATTTACGCGAGACACCACCACTGTGGGCGTGCGACTCTAAAAGTCCCCGGAAAGTATCCACTTGGGGGCATCACCAGATCCATGGAGAAGTGCTGGCCATAGCTCGTGCAGTGTTAATGATGGATGGTCCATGCACCGCAACTGCAGATCCATGTGGTACCAAATACAAAAGATTCCGGTTAATTGGTCCATCAGTGAGCCGGGACAGCCGTTCATTTGGGACAATTCTTAAATATCGCAAAATTATCTCTTTGGGATAAAGCTTCTCATAATTAGGGTAGCCGCTCAATTCGGCCATAATGTTCTAGCCCAGGCATGTCCCAGTTGACTGAAATGTACTGCTTGTTCTGTTAGTTCCGTACCGAGCGACATGGACGCCCATGGGAGAATATGGAAGTAATCCTCGAGTTTCCTGAACCGGTCATGGTCGATACCTGTTGGAAGACCCCTTCTCGGTCAGCAAACAGTATCAGCATAAATGCCTGGTCTGCAATCATGGACAGGTACGGGGCCATTCACCAATATCAGGACACTAAAAGCCTTCCAGCCAAATATCCCCCAGAGCATTCATTATATCTTTGCCACATGCACGTACCTGTTATAATGAATTCAAGCTTCCTTCTACTAATGCTTCTAAGCTTCTTCTAATGGTTGTTGTTTGTTAATTATATCATGAATAAACTTTCCTTCTAGTAGTGTAGTAATAATAATAAACAAGCTTTTAACTGCTAGTAATGTTGTAGTAGTAATTAAGATGAATAAATTCTTATGCTGGTTGTTAATAATAACAACTAATGAAATAAACCTAACAGCCAGACAGAGATCTGACAAAATTATGAACTGAGAAAAACGTACTTACAACAAAAGCTTTATTCAGGGAAACTCCTGGTATCATCCAACATACAACGAAGCTCTACTCACATAAACGAAGATCTCTTTACACATAAAAGCTCTCTCACGTAACACAAACAAAAGCTCTCCTCCGCATAAACAAAAGCTCTCCTCCGCATAAACAAAAGCTCTCCTCCGCATAAACAAAAGCTCTCTCGCACATAAACAACAGCTCTCTACCACATAAACAAAAGCTCTCTGGCACATAAACAACAGTTCTCTCTACGCACACCAACAAAAGTTCTCCTCCACATAAACAAAAGCTTTCTTAGGTATCGTTGAACGCGCCTATTTATACTGGCTACCACCACGTCATGACTTACACTCATTGCTAGATCTCATTCAGCGAGAGAAATAATATCTCGTTCAGTAAGAAGATAATTTACATAGAAAAATAAAATAACCAGAGATAGTAAAATAAAAAGGAAAGTGAATCTAGAGTATATGTTACACTGTGAGGTCACGGTACTATCATCACCTTTCACCAACCATCTATTAGATGTAACAGGAAATACGGTTGAACAAAGTCCAAAGTTCTCTGGAAAAGTCCAGTCGTTGTCGCTAATGACGAGCTGTGGTTATACGTTTACACCGTAGTCCCACACCGGGGAGGGATCGTTTCACTGTAGCTGTGGATACTCCCTTATGTGATCCCTGGATGTAGTCTCTGGATAGCTGTGCCAAGGCAGCACACCTATTGCTCCAGACAATATGACCAAGCTGCCTCTCTTTCTCACCCACCCAATGGTTATGCGTTGGCCCTCTTTCCATCCTCTCTCGGTGCACTTTAGTTATGGTAGTCGGTGACAAGTTCATTGTTTCCAGGATACTTCCATCATTTGTCCTGTATCTGATAATCAAGCCCTTTTCCGAGGGGTTCAAATCTCATCTCTTACCCATTGCAACCACAGTTTCAGCTCTGTCTGATACTGTGCGTGTTACAGATAGCGCTGCATACACCCTTGACTTCCTAAGCGCGTATGCCAAACAACAGATAAATGAGGGTCATAATGTTTTGCATCTTTTGTTTATATCTTTAGCCGTGCAGGCATAGCACTTGAGTTGGTGAATAATCCAAAGAAAGATCTCGATGGCGATGTACAGACTAGGGCACTAAGTACGAGACTTTTTGAATGCGTTTGCGCAGTCTTGGGAGCGAACCATAAAACTTTTTCATTAAGTACGAGACTTTTTGAATGCGTTTGCGCAGTCTTGGGAGCGAACCATAAAACTTTTTCATTAAGTACGAGACGTTTTGAATGCGTTTGCGCAGTCTTGGGAGCGAACCATAAAACTTTTTCATTAAGTACGAGACTTTTTGAATACGTTTGCGCAGTCTTGGGAGCGAACCATAAAACTTTTTCATTAAGTACGAGACTTTTTGAATGCGTTTGCGCAGTCTTGGGAGCCAACCATAAAACTTTTTCATTAAGTACGAGACTTTTTGAATGCGTTTGCGCAGCTTGGGAGCGAACCATAAAACTTTTTCATTAAGTACGAGACTTTTTGAATGCGTTTGCGCAGCTTGGGAGCGAACCATAAAACTTTTTCATTAAGTACGAGACTTTTTGAATGCGTTTGCGCAGTCTTGGGAGCGAACCATAAAACTTTTTCATTAAGTACGAGACTTTTTGAATGCGTTTGCGCAGTCTTGGGAGCGAACCATAAAACTTTTTCATTAAGTACGAGACTTTTTGAATGCGTTTGCGCAGTCTTGGGAACGAACCATAAAACTTTTTCATTTCACGCGGAGGCACGATGATGGGAATATATTTTCAAGATCATTTGAAAGGAGACGATACATGAACACGATACTGTAACAAGAAATAGAAGCAAAATTTTAACTGGAGTTAAAGAGTTCTATACTAAATATATGAAAAATATGATGCATCTTTTTCAGACATTAAAAAATGTACCAGCACCAAAGTTCCTCCAGTCCTCGAAGGAGTTGCACATGCAATTTCGAACATGGAACCAGGAAGATCTCTGGAGAAAAATAGAATTACAATGGACGTTATACAGGAAGCCAGTTAGGAATTGAAACTACACTCATCCAAGTTTTTGCTAAATGTCTGAATGCGAGAGAGAGAGAGAGAGATAGGAAAGATTATAAAAGATCCTAGTTCCAGGTCTGATCAAATCATAACAATACCCCATGACTAGCTTTTACAGTTAGTTTAAGAAGACAAATTCGGTTTTCAGTCTAGCTTTTTTTATTATTATTGTGGATTTCAGTCTAGCTTTTTTTATTATTATTGTGGATTTCAGTCTAGCTTTTTTTATTATTCGGTTTTCAGTCTAGCTTTTTTTATTATCATTGTGCAGGAAAAAATTGAGTAGTTATGAGCGGACACTGGAAAAACTAAAAAGTTTAGTAGTATTTTTTAATTGTGCACTTGAAAGAGAAAACGAATTTTTCTACCAGTTTCAGCGAAATGTGTTGGTTATCCCAAAGTGAAGGCAGTAACATTCACTCTTCCTTTATTTGCTCAACCATGCAATCAAGGAACATTCAATATGATCGAGAGAAATGCCCGTTGAAATACATTTGATCTTCCACAAAAGTTCCCTTGAATACAATAAAGTTTTGTATAATGGCCGCATTTTTGTGGATATAAAGCATATAATGACGATCACTGAATAGAAAACGATGTGCTGAAAAAAGATTGAGATTTTTTTTTCATACTTCCCACTTGGAAACCATTTCCGCCCAATTCATGTGAAGATTTACGTGTAAAACACGCGAAAAGAACTGCTTTCATTCCTCTTTTGTTCTTGCATCTGTATATTCGAGACATATACAGTATGAATGAAAAGAGTAATTCTTTGAAATTTTCAATTTTCCTGAAAGATCCCTAGAATACCAACACCGGTGGCCATATTCCAACATTAGCTTGTTTCTGAGACGTTAATTTAAAAGGATATACTAAAACTTTTAACGGAGTGTTTATGACAGGATTCTAAAATTGGGAGGAAAACATTTCTTTTTTTTTCATTTCTTCAATTTGAATGAACAATGCCTTTTATTTAATGAAAGACACCACTTTTGAAACGGTATATTTGGTTACATTCCGGGTTCTTTTCAAGAATACAGAAAAATTGTACATTGACTACCAGTAATTATCTGTCGAATGGGGATATAATCAACCTCTCGTCCGATCATACTTATGAGTACTCGAAACAGAGCAAAAAATATTGCTGTAATCTGAGTGACTGTTGGTGTAGGTCAAGATACAAAATTCGCACAACGATCTATTCAAGAGACATTCAATCTTATCGAAAAAACTATGTTAAGAAACCTTAAATTTTGACCAAAAACTCTCAAGAATTGCATTCTTGCATTACAGCTTCAGAATCTGGAAAAAAAATTCTTATTCCACAAAACAAATAGATTTCTTGCATAAATACAAGTTAATACTTGTACTTCATAATGAACTGCTAAAATGTTTACAGTACGAATGATGGTGTCGATTGTTTCAACACAAAAGGAATGACATTCGTTGCTCGTTAATCGCACAATCAGTTACTCCAGAGGCATTAAATTGTGCTGAAAGAAATATCTTTGAAATGATTTTGTCTTCCATAAAATTCGCCAAGAATGCAAAAGGTTTGGTTGCATTCTGGCTACTTTTCTTGGACACGAAACACATTCTACGGAAAGCATGCAGTTGGACATCTGGCAATTCGCTATCGAATAATGATGTAATGAAAAATTCAGCATCTCTGTTATTAGTACTCGAAAATAACGGAGAATATAGCTCCAATTTGAGTAACGATTAGTTGTAATCAAGATTCAAAATTCGCACAACGATTTATTCCAGGGAATTCAATCTCACCGAAACAACTGTATTGGCCGGCCCGGTGGCGCAGTGGTCTAAGCGATGGCCTCTGATCATTCGTCCGAACGGGGTCAGGGTTCGAATCCCGATTAGGCATGGATGTTGTGTTTGTCTTACGGCACTGGCTCTCTCCCTTCCCTGGAACCAGTGACCCTCAATTAGGGACGGGCGACTGCTTATAGCCCATTGAGTTGCTCGCGGTGGTCGTTAAAAATCCAATAAAAAAACTGTATTGAAAAACTTTACTTAAAACTCTGAAGATCAAAAGTATTGCCTGAATTACATATTCGATTTTGGGTTAAAAATACTTATTCCAAAAGAAATGGATTTTTGAATACGCTCAAGTAGATACTGACTAATGACGGCTAAAATGTTTAATGTATGATTGGTGTCGATTGTGGTAACATAGAAGGAATGACATTCATTCCTCGTTTAGCGCACAATCAGGCATTCCAGAGACATTCAATCGAGCTGAAAGAAATATCTTTGAAATTATTTTATCTTCCACAAAATTTCCCAAAAAGGCAAAACTGTTGGTTGCATTCTGGCTGCTTTTTGTGGACACGAAATACATTCCACAGAAAGCCTGTAATTTGATTTACAGTAATTCGTTGTCAAATAATGGCGTGATGAAAACTTTGGCAGTATCTCTATTATGAGTACTTGAAAAAGGGCGGAAAATTTCCCCCTAATTTGCATAACGATTACTTGTGGTCAAGATTCGAAATTCGCACAACCATTTATTCTCCGGGAATTGAATTTTACTGAAAGAATTGTGTTGCGAAAACTTTTATATTATTTAACAGAAAAAGACCGAGAGAAAAACAAAAGCAATTCTTGCACTCTAGCTTCAATATCTACAAATGCTTATTTCAAAGGAAAGATCTCTTGAATAAATGCTAGATGATACTTAATAACGGTATTGCTGAAATGTTTATGTTATGAAATGTTTGTTGTAGCACAAAAGGAAAAAAGGATGACATTCGTTCCTCCTTTGCACACACAACCAGTTATTCCAGAGATATTCAACCGAAACTCAGGTAAATATCGTTGCAATGACTTAGTTTTCCACAAACGTTCCCCAGAAGACCAAAAATTGTTTTGTTCTGGCATCATTTTTGTGGGCACAAGATATATTCCACAGATAACTAGTACCTTGACTAAGACAATTCTCTATTGAACAGTGATGTACAAAAGGATTTAATTGCATCTGTATGGTGCATATTTCAAAGAAAAAAATGGGGTATTTTTTCCTTATTTCAGTAAAAGTTGTTGGTGGCCATTTAGTAAAAGGAGAAATACTGATACGCCTTTTTATCACAGCAACCATATTTCCATGAACTTTCGATAGGAATGGAAGAAATGTTCTTTAAAAGTGCTAATCTTGCACAAAAGATCCCAAGAATACCAACTGTTAGTGTAGTTCTGTTTTGAATTTGTGGATTCAAAACTTATCTCACAGGCAGTTAATTCCTCACATAAAAAATTCTGTTATTTATTTATTTATTGTATCGGATTTAATGACCACCATGAGCAATTGGTGGTCGTTAGACAACCAGTTGCTCTTGGTGGTCGTTTTTACTTACTTTTACAACAACTTACGTGTTTAAGTTTTTTAAGAAATCCACTGTTACCAAATTTGCGGCCACTCATTCCTGGAGTGAAGGGAAGAACCAACATCGTAAGATAAACCCACCTGCTATGCGTCATCCGGGGCTCTGGCACGGGATCAGCGAGCTTGTAAATAACAGCGAGCTTGAACTGTTACCTTCGACTGTGGGAAGTTCAAGCTTTAAGTAGCCTGCATTTCATGTGATTACGGATGTGTCTACCAAATATTTATAGAAAAAACTTTGTTGAACATATATTTTACTTGTCAATAATTACGTGAATACGGATATCAACTGCTAGGATGAAAGAAAAATCCCTTACTGTTTAACGAACTTTCTTTATATTGTTCCATTCAAGGGAAATTCAAACCTGCCCTAGCGTACTTCACTGACACAATGCAATCTCGTTGCTATAAACACACATATATCAATCGTATGACAATGGCACTTATTCGTTGATCATATATACACTATCTACCAGCAAGTAATTGGACACCTGTGATAGCAAAGGAAAATGAAGTTTATTCACCTTCAATAGTTGGCGGAGCCTCCACGAGCGGCGATTACAGCTGCGACCCTCCGGGGCATACTCTCAACCAGACGTTGTACGACGGTTAGCGGCATTTTCTTCAACTCGGCTTGGGGAAGACAGGTCAGTTTCTTCACCGATTTCGGACGGTGGGGCACCCCTTAAGTCGACGCTCCAACTCGTCCCAGAGGTGCTCGATAGGGTTAAGGTCCTGGCTCTGCGCAGGCCAGTCCATTCGATTAACCTCATTGTCACCATTCCCAGCCATGGTGAACCTCGCAACATGACAGGTGGCATTGTCATCCTGAAAGTAACATGGGTCCACCCCATAAAACTGCCACAACGTAGGAAGCGCATGGTCATCCAAAATGGCGCAGCAGGTCTCGGCGTTGAGTCTACCAGGAATTGCGACCAAGGGTCCCGTACCATACCAGGATAAACACCCCCATAGCATAATTCCATCGCCGCCGAACTTCACAGTTGGCACAATACATTCCGGCAGGAGGCGTTCTCCAGGCAGACGCCAAACCCAGACCATGCCATCCGAACGGTAGAGGGTGAACCTTGATTCGTCGCTCCAGAGAACCTGTTTCCACTGTTCAACGGTCCACGGTCGACGTTCTTTGCACCTCGTTAGCCGAGCAGCGCTATTGGACTTGTTGATCAAAGGCTAGTGGGCGGCAGCACGTCCATGATAACCGAGCAGATGGGCTTCCTTACGGATGGTATTCATTGAAAGAACACTCCCGGATGCCTGTTGAAACTCCTCACGGATGTGGCCCATCGATTTAGTGCGGTTCTTCCAAATTTCTCTGGACCCGTCGGTCCCTAACTCCCAGTTTTGTGGGTCTGCCGGGTCGAGGCATATTCCGACAGTCACCTCTCATCTTCCATTTGCCAATCACGTAGGCCACTGTCGATTTTGGGTACTTCAACTTGCTGGATATGTCACGTATGTATCAGCCATTTCTGTGATACCCGACGATTATACCTTTCTCGAAATAAGAGAGCTCCGAACTGCGTGGCATCTTGCATACGACTGGTTGCGTTGTTGTTTCCCACACGATATTTAACGGCGGCGGCCGTGACGTGTATCAGGACCGCAGATATCGTCGATTGCAGGGGTGTCCAATTACGTGTTGGTAGATAGTGTATATATTAAACAGGCTTTATCTGTTTAATAATATTAGTGTTTAACAATCTACTGGCAAACTCTCGACATCTTCAAGATCTCTCTCTCTCTCTCTCTCTCTCTCTCTCTCTCTCTCTCTCTCTCACACACACACACACACACACACACACACACACACACACACACACACACACACACACACACACACACATATTATTTACACTCAGTGTCTTTATTTTTGCTTGCTGCGACTCACAGCTAGCTTTGCCAAAATGTAAATGCTATTCGTGGAAGTAATGTGCCGTTCAGCAAGAAAATCTTTAACCAAGGAGTAACGAAATTTACATAAGAACTCAAAAAGGGGTATATTTAGTGGTATACGTCCCAACTACAACTTTATTATGTTTAGATGATACGTACAATACTGATAGGAAAGCTCGGTGCAGCAATTATGAATGATGATATGAACGATTTATAAGTGACGATGTCAACCAATAGGTGAATTCATATTCTCTAACCTCCTTTTTCTATCTTTTCTACCTTCATATGGATATGTCATTTAACCACATAACAACACTGCTGGCCACCCAAAATGCAACACCAAGAAGAAAGCATCCGATTGGACTGAAATTCGCAGCATGCGTCGATCGCGAGAGGACATGCAAACGATTAGCATTGCAGGGTATATGCGAATCATGTGCCCCCGGCACGCCAACGAGAAGCACTGTAAGAAGGGTGCACAGGAGGTGGGGTGTAAGTAGTGGAAGTGTGTTGTGCTGCCGGACCAGTGCGTGGGAAGCTTCCTGATGCCTCGTCGCAGAATACGGCAGTCATTCCAGCACGCTTCGGAGTTCGAGAAAGGACGAATAGTGGCTTATCGCGACAGCGGTTTATCGTACCGAGACATCGGCGCCCATGTGGAACGACATCCAGCCACAGTGACGGTACTATGGATTCGGTGGGTGCAGGAAGAACGGACGAACCGACGTGAGCGATTGCCGTAGCCGCGGCACACCACCGAACGAGAGGACCGGCATGTTGTGCGGCATGCATTGACGGCTCGCACCATCACATCACGAACGTTAGCGCAGGAATTACAGTGTGTTGCGCAACAACCTGTGTCAGCACGTACCGTTCGACTTCGTCAGCAGCAGCGGGAACTTGTCGCACGGCGTCTAATTGCTCCGATTACAGTTGACGTTACACCACCGGTGAGTGAGGCGGCAGTGGGTCGTTATACGCCGCACCTGGGCTACGGAATGGCACGACATTGTCTTCTCCGACGAATCCCGCTTCTGCCTGCAACACCACGATGGTCGGATCCACGTGTGGTGGCACCGCGGCGAGAGACTGTATGACGCCAGCATTATGCATCGCCATACCGTTCCGTCGCCTGGCGTTATGGTTTGGGGCTCAATTGGATATGACACCCTCACCCCTCTGGTACGCATCGCCGGTACACTCAACAGCCACCGCTACATCTCGACGTTTTGGAGCCTGTAATTCTCCCTTACCTGCTGGACCTGCCAGCGGCCACGTTTCAACAGGACAACGTGCGCCCGCAAGTGGCACGCATCGTACAACAATTCTTCACGGCCCACCAGGTGTCACTGCTGCCGTGGCCCGCCTGTTCTCCCGATATGTCACCCATCGAACACGTCTGGTCGCTGATCGGCAACAGAGTGGCCCGGCAAGCACCACCGCGGCTACGCCTGATGAACTGTGGCAACGTGTGGAAGCAGCCTGGACCGACATACCCCAAGCCCACATCCAAAGCCTCTTTCGTTCGATGCCGCTGCGTGTAGCGGTCGTTATTACCAGCCATGGGGGCCACACGAACTATTGATGCCTGCGTGTTCCGCAAGTCGCACGGGCCTGTAAGCTCAATCGCTTCATCTTTGTATCTGTTGTTATGTGTCCAGTAAATCCGGCTTTGCTATCTTGTGTCCTTCTTGGTGTTGCATTTTGGTTGGCCAGCAGTGTATGTAGCACTATTTTTGTGAGGCAATTTAGAAGAAAATACTAATTAAAAGGGAATTGAATAACGACCATTTCCTTATTGAAAATGACTTTTGCACTCCAGTGCACTATAATATTTTATGTACTTTTCACTAAAATGAATTATTTCTGAATTTACAACAAATTGTATTTCAACTTATATTACCGAGGAATATTCTTTTAAATCTAATCTTGAATTCTCCCGTTACATTCCTACCAACTCAGAATACGGAAATTTGTTATCAGGCATTTTTTTTTAAATGAAAATCAAATTTCACAACTTATTAGATTGCCATATTTTTCTTCTCCTTACTTTGGATATCCACTTGACAATGCCCATATCTTAGCTGTTTTGGAGATCATTCAGTCTCTGCACTTGTTACGAATACATACTCGCATCCACGGAGTAAACCAGCTTGATCACTTAATCCTGCTGTCCTGAATTGTGGACATTGTACTCCTGGACCTTCTTCCAAAGAAGTCAGTGAAATAAAAATAGAGATTCTTACTTTTGTTGTTATTCTCTTCTAGACAAGTGCGTCTGACAAATAAGAAAAAGCTTAAATTTTTCCATGATCATGATTCTAATCCTATGGTGGCACGTGAAAGCAATTTGTTGGCACGCGGCTCTTTTTTTTTTTTTTTTTGATTGGAGGTTTAACGACCACCGTGAGCAACTCAATGGGCTATAAGCAGTCGCCCGTCCCTAATTTAGGGTCACTGGTTCCAGGGAAGGGAGAGAGCCAGTGCCATGAGACAAACACAACATCCATGCCTGACCGGGATTCGAACCCGGACCCCTTACGGACGAATGATCAGAGGCCAACGCCTTAGACCACTGCGCCACCGGGGCGGCGGCACGCGGCATGCAGTGCCACCATTGGATTCTTTAAAGCACACCCATAATATAAATAAATATATAATGAATTAAAAACTATAATTATCATTTACATAAAACTAAAGTTAGGGTACATTACGTCAAAAATTCAGTAAGAGAATGAAATAAAGTATCCGTTTATTGACGTACAAATATTATTATTAAAGCGTAAACTAACAACATCAAAGAGTGGCTTCTTCAGACGTATTCGTGGTTAAGCAAGACAACAGAAATAAACAATAGAAAATTTTAAAATAAACATGAACAGAATTTGGGAACGTGATATGTTACGTCGCGTGCATGCGACAACGAGAGATGTCAACAGAAGCGTGCTAATCGTGAAGAAATGGGCGCCATATTTGGGGAAGCTCAAGTGAGACGTCATCATTGCAAACCACATAGGGTTAGTCAATATCTCCATGGTTTCCCTATTGGTAGTGCGCCTGGTGGTAGTATAAGGAGCAACTCGCTTTATCTGATCCCACTTCGGGATGGCGGAATGGGTAACCACTTCCCGGGATAAGGCAGTTGTCAATCTTCCGTGCGAGACATCCCGCTTGTGTTCGACTAGTCGAAGAGCAAAAGAGCGTTTTGTCATTCCGATGTAATGCTTGATAGTACCATCCATGTATTCCAGTGGTATGGAGTACACTCCCGCATCAGTCAGTGAGCTATGGGTGTTCCGGTACGATAGCAGGTGGCGTGATATCGATCTCGATGTGCTTATCCCAAAGTTAAGGACGAGTTTCTTTAAGGTGTTCTGCAAGAAGTAGATCAGGCCGGATACATAAGGGCAAGCCCCAGTGTATTGCAGAGAAAGCTTGGTATGGCTGCTATCCGGGTTGGAGAAAACAGCGTCGGCGTTCTTGATAATGTCCTCGATCACTTGCACACTGTAGTCGTCGGCGAAAGAGGCCAGATCACTTAGGTTGTAGACTTCTTCAAGTCTGGATGCAGTGTCCGAGGAGAGAGTAAAGGCCCTGTGTCTGAAAATGGCTAATTTGTGCGCAACAGGTCCCATAGAGGAGGGTAGGATTACATTCGCGATATATGTTGGCTTGTAATAAACTTTGGTTTGGAGGAATCCAGAACGACATTTCTTGACTAGTACGTCCAAAAACGGGAGACTGCCGTTGTCCTCACACTCCATGGTGAAACATATGTTTCGGTGGAGGGAATTAATGAAAGCGAAAAAAGCGTTCAGTTTATCAACTCCATGCTGCCAGATAAAAAATACATCGTCAACGTATCTGAGCCAATAAGAGAAGCGAGCTTTGCTCCATTAAGAATTTTTGATTCCAGCGGTCTGAGGATAGCATCAGCTAGTACAGCAGATAGTGGTGAGCCCATGGCAACCCCTTTGGACTGCTTGTAAATTACGTTATTAAAACAGAAAAAAATTGATTCCGTCACGACTTCTATCGCATAGGAGATACCTGACAAAACGCTCTTTCGCTCTTCGACTAGTCGAACACAGGCGGGACGTCTTGCACGGAAGATTGACAACCACCTTATCCCGGGAAGTGGTTACCCATTCCGCCATCCCTAAGTGGGACCAGTTAAAGCGAGTTGCTCCTTATACTACCGCCAGGGGCACTACCATCAGGGAAACACTAACAGAAAGATCAAAAAGTAGGCATAACAGAGCAGGCATACGGAAAGGAGGAAATGATTTCCTTATTTTCAACCGGGGACATTTCCCCGGGGCCGACGGCTTAACGCGCTCTCCGAGGCATGTCTAATATCTTGCAGTTAGGAATATGCTAGGATCGAGCAAGATGCTCTAACCGCAGGGTTATTCGCGGCTTACAGATTTTAGCTACGTGGCCTCTTATTTTAATCAGTCATCATGATTTGGCTGGCTCATAGTCATAATATGTTGGTAGTTCATGCACGGTAATAAAGGTGTTCTTTGTCACCAGTAGATAACGCTCAGAGGGACCTGGAAAACATTTCGATTAAAATCGCCTGTTCTTGACTACAGGACTAGAGCAGTCTAGAACAGAAAACATTAACATATACCAATGAACCCATGTGATTTACCATGAATCTACCATAATCTGTACGATGCTACAACGATTAACATCACTAGTTATGCATTGTAAATTGCTAAAGTTGCAGTGCGTCCAGCTGGCTTATTTATACGAACAGTTAACGACATAGGCGTAGCGTGACCAAAAATTGGTAGGGGGCAAAAATAAGTGTAAACTGATGTTTTGGGGGAGGGGCATTCTCGGAAATAGGTTCTCTAAAAATGCTCCTTTTTAACTGCCATAACTTAGGCTTTTACATGTCTAATATATCCAAAACTACGAGGTATACCAGGCTTGATTGTTTCACCCTAATGAGGATGAAAAAAAAACCCATGCCTTTCAAAGCACCTCATGCAGTCATCCGAGGATGAAATCCATCATCAGATGACTGCATGCTATTTTTTATGGAATGATTGCTGGAAAGCAGTCATAGCAATGCTTGCTATTGCATAGCGTTGTTCCCTTGGCTATAATGTCACACTTCATAACTTTTAAAAGGCAAACGACTAGGGTTTTTTTTTTCAATTTTTAAGTTTGTAACGTACCAGGAGATGTGACGTACCTGCCAGAAGGACGCACACGACATAAAAGGCAGATAGGAATCAGAATAAAACGTCCGCGTAGCTCAATTGGTAGAGTGACTTATTCCGGAAAGAGGGGATCCGGGTTTGAATCCTTACGTGGACAAAAATGACGGAGAAATTCACTTCGTTATAAGTTGAGGGGGCATGTGCCTACCCGACGCTACGCCTAGGGTTAACGACTGTCTCTTGCAGGGCATAAAATGTGTAAAAACAGGTTGTTAAATTATTATAGGTGATTTGCGTCTGAGCAACATACCTCCGGTTCCATTCTATATTTATGCATACAGGTATTTTACAACTTCATGAATTTCGCTGTTTGCTTATTGATAATTTCTCTCGTAAGGGCCATATGTCGCCAAAGAGCACCGTATCACATGCCTTACATGCCGATCTGTATACCAGTCCTAATCAAAGCATGAAGTCTCTAATTTTCCAATTCGGGGTCCTCAAACAAAGTGCAAAAGCTAATAGAAGTGCGTTTAGGCGTTTTCACATCTGAAAAACGAAAGATATTAGGAATGCAGGGGGTTTTTTTTGTTACTTTACTCGGGGGGGGACGACCACTATGGGCAACTCGACGGGCTATAAGCGGTTGTGCGTTCCTAGTTATAGGCCATTGGTTCCAAGGAAGAGAGAGAGCCAATGTCGTAAGGTGGTCGTTACCCACCTTACGACAACATCCATGCCTCTCCGGGATTCTTCAAACACGAACTCATCTCGGACGAATGTTCCGAAGCCAGTGCTTAGGCCACCGTGGAGGTAGATGGCAGAGAATATAGTTTCAAGGCGAAATTTTTTTACTTGTGTATTCTCTTCTTCCCCATATATAAAAAACAGAAACGCTATATATACACTGAAGAGCAAATGAATTAGAGATACCTGTCTGGTAACGTGCAGCACCACCTTTCGCCCTGATGACGGCGGCGATTCGTCTCGGCATGCACTCGACAAGACACCGGAAGCGTTGGGAAGCCATACGCATCCACGACCACTGAACAAGCTCCCACAGTTCACGAAGATTTGATGGAGGAGGGTCAGAGCCTCGAACATCTCCCTCGATGGCATACCAGATGTGCTCGATGGGATTGAGGTCATCTGACCTAGCTGACCAAGGAAGCGAGGTCACCTCGGTGGAGTGTTCATCCAACTATTCGGATACAATTCGGGAGCGATGACACGGTGCATTGTCTTGTTGCAGGATGAGGTCCCCAGTGGGATGTTGAAGACGCACAAACGGGAGCAAATGGTCGTCCAATATATCCCGGTAACGTTGCCCGGTGAGAGACGATGTCACACGTACCAGGGATCCCATTTCAGTCCACGTAAACAGTCCCCAGACGAGAATGCCACCCCCACCAGCTTGAAGAGTACCCTGCTGGCAAGAAGTATCCATCGCTTCATGTGGTTTGCGCCGTACTCGTATCCTGCCGTCCGCATGTACCAACGTGAATCTCGACTCATCAGTCCAGGCAACATTTTTCCACATGTCTAGGGTTCAGTGGCGTTGTTCCCGCGTCCATACTAATCTTTGCACCCTGTGATGTGCGGTCAGCAGCGGTACCCTCGTGGGACGATGGCTTCTGTACCCCATAGCGAGGAGATGGTTCTGAATGGTGTGGTTGCTTACACGTTTTTGTGCACCAGCGTTAAATTGCCGAGTGATTTCTTGCACTGTGGCCCGTCTATCCGCTGTTACAATGCGAGCTAGCCGACGATGACCCCGCTCATCCACACGCTGTTGTCCACGGCAGTTGGCCCTTGCAGGGATGGTTTTACCGGATTCGATGTACTCACCGTGCACCCGTGACACAGTGGCTCGTGAAAATCCCAGTGCCTGCACGACTTTCAAGATGGAGTGATCCATTCGTCGGGCCCCGACAATTTGTTAACGATCAAATGCGCTTAGATCCTCCCTCTTACCCATACTGGGTCCGACTCTTACTGATTCCCGTCGCATCACTCCTTATATTGTCGGATCGCTGCATACGTCATATTGTTTCCGTTTACAGGGCCGCCCACAGCGCCACATTTGCATAACGCCAGCTGTCTAATTCAATTGCTCTTCAGTGTAAAACTACAGACAGACATTTCATTATTCTCGTGCAATGCATTTTCAGGGTTAACCACAAATGATTTTCATTTTGCATTTCATTTTAATTTATTTGGTGGGGGAGGGAGTTCATGATCACTATGAACAACACTCTAAGGGCTAAAAGCAGTCGCCCGTCTCTAATTTAGGGCCACTGGTTCTAGGAAAGGCAGCAAGCCCATGCCATCATACCAGTACATCACCATGCTTCATTCTTGACTCGAACCCGGACCCAACTCGAACAAATGATCAGAAGCCAACATCTCAGACCACTTTCGATTGGCTTAAATTTGACAATAGGTGATGTCTAACCGAAGATCACCCAAAGAATCTGTGTTCTCTGAAATGTAAATCTGCTTAAATAACTTCGAGTAAGGAAGTAGACGTCCTAAATGAAAGCCATTGGCGTGTTTACTGGGCTATTGTTCATAATTATTTAATATATTTCTATATGAAACTGTAACGAATTACGTTTCTGCCGGTTGTGGACCTCAAATCCACGTTTTCCTGTTCCCGGACATTCTTCTGACTGAATTACCGGCAAGGCTTAGCACTGCAACTTGTCGTTTTCATTGTTACGTCATCTAAGTGATATGTCACATACATCCCTTTCTTCTTTGAGAAAGGCGGGAGTACGAAATCGCAGGTTTCGGGTCTGCCGACAAAACATGCTTGAAGGAGCTTATTGTAGAAGATGGATTTTTTTTTATTAATTCCAGACAATGAGCACAAGAATCATCAGACATTTTTTTCGAACCTCTGGGCCAGGAGTTTTATTTGCCAATGTAGAGAAAGTGCCCTTTTTACCGGTGGTCTGATACGAACACACATCTTTCTGCTACGGAGCGTCTGTTCTACCGAGTGAAATACTTCGGCAAGTCTTACCGCTGTAACTTGTCGGTTCGACTCTTGCGTCCCAGCAGCAGTTCATCACAAAACTTAATGAACGATGCTTAGTAATGTTCGCTCTACTGATTAAAATGCAATTCTAACATATGCTATAATACCTATGTTAAAAGTTTTCATTCACCCCAATGTCAAAAATCTGCAAAAAAATCTGAAAACACAGCAGAAAGTTTATTAAGTTTCTGATTCTCTGCGACGAAAGATTTCCAGAACGACATTGAGCCTGACTTATAAGAGTTGGAAACGGGTCAAAAATGTTAGACCTGGAACTGACCCGGAAGTCACATAATTGAACCCGACCTGGACGTCATGACCCGGACAAATCTGCTTTGAACAATAAATTCGAATATCATCATCAGCATCGTCGTCAATCATTATCAATCCACTGCTGGATGAAGGTCTCCTCAAGTTTCTTCAACAAAGGACTGTCTTGGGCCAGTCTCCTCTATCCATCCATCTCCCACGTGGTCTTCTTCTGGGTTTTTTTCTGTCCCTTAGAATCCAGTCTAAAATTTCAACGGTGGTCTGTTCTCCTGGCAATATATCCGGCCCATTGCCATTTCAGGGATTTTACTCTGCTCATGAAGTCTTCAACTCTTGTCATTTTCCTTATCCACGAGTTCCTCTTTTTATCTTTCTTGGTTACACCAAGCAAGCATCTTTCCATTCTTCTTTTAGTTGTCTGCAGCCTTGGTATGTCTTTTTTACGCTTTCCAACCGTAGGTTGAAGAAGCGTGTATGCTCCAGCCTTTTCCGTCCGTCCGTCTGTCAGCACGATAACTCGTGTCAGAATGGTTCGATTTCGATGAAATTTTAGTATGTGGTAGGGGACAACCTGGGGACGAACCCTATTGAAAATGGGTGAAGTAGGGTCTAAGGTCAGGACATAGGAGCGGGATACATTCCATTGCCCTTATACGTCATAACTTGCGTAAATATGGTTCGATTTTATCAAAATTTTAGTATGTAGCAGGGAACCACCTGGGGACGAATCCTATTGAAAATGGGTGAAGTGGGGTCAAATGTCAGGATACAGGAGTGGGATTCATTCCATTGCCCTTATGCAATATAACTTAAGTAAAAATGGTTCGATTTCGATGAAATTTTAGTATGTGGTAGGGAACCACTTGGGGACGAACCCTATTGGAAATGGGCGAAATGGAATCAAAGCTCAGGACATAGGATCACTATCCATTCCGTCGCCCTTATGCGTTATAATTTACGTAAAAATGGTTCGATTGAGACAAAACTTTATCATGTTGTTCCGGAAGTATACTTTACCGGTTCTGTTGAATATTATCGAAATGGGGTCAAAGGTCAGGTCATAGGAGCGAGATTTATTCTACAGCCATTATCCTCATAACCTGAGTAATAATTGGAGTAATGATTTCTGGTATGTTGGAAAGCGTATCATAATCAATGCATTGCATGATTTTACTAACTTGTTTACCAAATATCTTGCTCTGTACGCAAGCACTGAAAGGATGCATTGATTAAACACTTTTATTTTAAGACATAATGGCACATTGCTCTTAAAAATTGTACTGCTTCTTGCAAAAGTTCTCCAACCAAATTCTATACGGTGATTAATTTCCTCATCAATGTGACCCTTGCTTGATATCTGTTTTCCAAGGCAAATGCACGGATCGATTACCTCGAGCTTTTCCCCACCAATCATAAAATCTTCATTCCTTGTAGAAGCATTGTACTTAAGTTTTGTCTTCTGAAAGTTGATTTTTAATCCCATTTCTTTACCCTTCGCAGCAAGTTACTGGATCATACTCTTGATCCAGTCTGAAGTGTTATTTCAAAGACCTCTAAAGGGTTCTTTGAAATATGTTTTTCTTTCCAAAAATAAAACGGAAATAAAACCGGGTCCAAATCGGATCAGGAACACCTTGACCCGACCCGTTTGACCCGCAAGAAATTGTCGACCCGGTGACCGTTGACCCTCTGACCCGTGACCCGTTTCCATCTCTGTGACTTATGTCTTCTCAACCACCTTTTAAAGAATATTTTTAAACTTCCCTGCTGGTAATTCAAGGAAAAATCTAATAAAAAGTAACTCAAAAAATGCTACCTTGGCTTCCAAAACTTTTATTATTTTTTTAAATTGATGACGAAAAGTTCGGTACAAATATATATTTTTTGTTTCTTTGGGGATCTGACGATTACAGTGAGCAACTCAATGGGCTATAAGCAGATGCCCGTCCCTAATTTTAAGGTCACTAGTTCCGGGGAGGAAAACGAGCCAGCGCCGAAAGACAAAATCACTGCCCATACCTGTTCCGAGACTCGAACCCAGCCCCATTTCAGACGAATGAACAGAAGTTATTTATCCACCGGAACGGCTAAATTATATACGTGACTAATATTCTTTACAGCATTGTAAATATTTGAATTGTTCTCCCATGCTACGGATGGCTTTGTTATTGTAATTTTTACTATAAATCTTTGCTCTGTTATCCGCCTCTATTTCAAGGGCTCTTTATTAACTTTTTAAACACATAATGCGTATCTTCTATCAGTCAGTTTGACTAGTTAAGTTTATAAAACACAGAAAAGCATATATTTGATTCTTTGCATATTCAGACGAATAAAATAAAAGATATCTGACTTGCAGGAAAATGAAGATAACGTCGTCTGTGTTTTCACCATTGTTCAGAAATTTGCATAAAAATTAAATCTGAACTACTCTTTCTGCCACTTCCTTATTGCCAAATATTCGTTTCCTAGTTACATACTTTAATGGTTTATGTATGATGTCACAGTCGTTGATATTTCAAAGTTTTTCTTTTTTCCTTTCTAATATTCAGAAGAGTTTTTCAGCATATATTTGCTCGAAATTCGTGGTATTGAAGTTTTTTCCTTTCTAATATTCAGAAGAGTTTTTCAGCATATATTTGCTCGAAATTCGTGGTATTGAAGTTTTTTTCTTTCCCTTCTTAGAATCAACTTTAGTTTCCCACAAACTGTATGATTGTAACTCATTATTAAGACATTGGCAGAATAGTTTTTTTATCTTTTACTGGAGAACAGAATAGAAAAAAAAAATTACCTTCTTTGTGATTCCATTTTCGGAACTTTATTCTTTTTTCGTGGTACTAAACGTGTTCACTTATTTTCCCAAGACGCGATCAGCGTTGATCGGATGGTTCAAGTCCTCCGGGCTTCCCATTGGTTTCCTCATATTCAGATGGCCACACTTGCAGGCCGCGGCTTTCCCTGGTTTCGCTCAGAAGTAAAAAAACTGAAAAGTGGAGCACAAGGTCACCTAAAGAAAAAGCTTCACCGAGCTAAAAAAAATTTTCTTCTACTTCAGTCAGGTAAAAATAATAATATTTTGGGACTACTCACAACCGAGAAGCAGCACAAAAGAACGCGTGCTTTCTTTATGATGATCAGGGGAGGGATGTCTATTTGTGTGCTGCTTTGGAAGCGTTGTTGCGCAATAATGCACCAACTTTCAACAAGGCAGGAATTTGCATATCAACACTTTCTGCGCATAAGTTGTGCGAAGAGCATTCTTGCTTCCTATTAGCATTAAGAATGCCATTCATAGCGATTTTTCCAGACATTATCGATAATTCATGGAAATAATATTTAATCAACGGAACACATGATTAATGTTATGCAAAGTACTTACGGTGAGGTAGAAATGTTTCATCATATTTACTCCTTGAAGAAACGCAAGATTTATTGAGGAAACGAACATGGAATATCAAAATAAGATCGGCGATTTAATGTTTTGGCAATCGATAAGTGTTTACTACACTGGTTTCCATAAATTAAGCAACAATTCGAAAAATCGTAATAACTCAAAAAGTATGCATCCGATTCTGATGAAATTTGGTGGTAACCTTTATCAGACCAAATGCAACAAAATAACGTAAGAGCATGTGATACGAAGCATTTACATTTTGTATGAGTGATGCAAATATGATGCATACAGAAAATATAGGTATCAAGATGAAATAGGAAAAGGTACTTCAGTACGGAGTGTGGTTACCCTGAACAGCAATACAGGCCCGACAGCGACGTTCCATGCAGTGAATTATGGTGTTCAGAAGTCCCGTGGATAGTTGCGTCCACTGCTGGAGAAAATCAGTGCGGATCCCCTGCGGGGTTCGAAAAGGGAGCTGGAGGCCAGTAACATGCCTCCCGAGAGCATCCCAGACATGCTCAATTGAATTCAGATCAAGAGGGCGCGCTGGAAACCCCATACGGACTATAGTTTCCTGTTCCAGGTACTGGTGTACAAGGCCAGCTGTGTGAGGGCAGGCGTTTTCCGCCTGCAGTATAAATGTATCGCCAGTTGCGGCCACATACGGACGGACAATAGGGTCCAGGATGTCGTCTCTATACCGCTGAGCATTGAGGTTTCCACGTGGCAACACAAAGAGGTCGGTACGGCCGCCTAACGATATGCCTGCCCACACCACAACACTACCACCACCATAGGTGTCCCTTTCCTTGATATTAGAGGGAAAGATAGCGAGGCCGCCCCGGTGGCGCAGTGGTCTAAGCGATGGCCTCTGATCATTCGTCCAAAAGGGGTCCGGGTTAGAATCCCGGTGAGGCATGGATGTTGTGTTTGTCTTACGGCACTGGCTCTCTCCCTTCCCTGGAACCAGTGACCCTAAATTAGGGACGGGCGACTACCTATAGCCCATTGAGTTGCTCACGGTGGTCGTTAAACCTCCAATCAAAAAAAAAAAAAAAAAAAAAGATAGCGAGTACCGGCTTCTCTCCAGATGTAAATTCGGCGAGAATAGCTGTAAACAGTATCGCGACTCATCAGTGAACAAAACGGACCTCCACTGTTTTTGAGTTCAGTTCACATGCATTCTTGCCCAGTTGAAACGTTCCCTCCGGTGGCGGGGGTGAGAGGCACGCATAATACCCGTCGCCAAGCGTACAGTCCCCTTACATGTAACCTTCTGCGTACCGTCGATGCTCATACTGTCCGTCCGGTGGCTGCCTCAAGCACAGATATACTACCACCACATAGGTGTCCCTTTCCTTGATATTAGAGGGAAAGATAGCGAGTACCGGCTTCTCTCCAGATGTAAATTCGGCGAGAATAGTTGTAAACAGTATCGCGACTCATCAGTGAACAAAACGGACCACCACTGTTTTTGAGTCCAGTTCACATGCATTCTTGCCCAGTTGAAACGTTCCCTCCGGTGGCGGGGGTGAGAGGCACGCATAATACCCGTCGCCAAGCGTACAGTCCCCTTACATGTAACCTTCTGCGTACCGTCGATGCTCATACTGTCCGTCCGGTGGTTACCTCAAGCACAGATATGAGATGAGTCGGTATAGCCGTCTTGTTCCGCCGTGCAGAAAGCCGTAAACATCGGCCATCCGCAGAGCTCGTCGCCCATGGCCTACCTTCGCTGTACCTTCGGGAAGCTGCACCCTTGGCTTGGAACTGCTGCCACATCCTGTTAAATACAGAACGATCGACGTTGAGTCATCTTGCGACGTCCGCTTGCCGTTACCCTGCTTCGAGTCAGCCTATCGCTCTGTAGCGTAACTGCGCTAGTAAATGACGTCTCGAAGCCATGTTAACAAAATCGCTATCTCGAAATTTTGTCGTTCACCGACGCACATGAATTGGCGACACCCTCCGAAACAGCGGTTTTTAAGCTCTTGGGCATTTGCATAAAGCGCTACCAGGGCCTCTCATTTGCCTTCAGTACATCGATGCTGTATGCTTTCGCCCGTAATATATGCGTATTTGGCACAATTCTAACTGTATTTCACCCGATTATCGCGATTTTTTGGCTTGTTGCTCAATTTAGGGAAACCAGTGTACATATTTTAAGCGTTAAGTTCAATGTGACACAATGATTAGTTTTGAACAGGCCCGTAGCCAGACACAGAAGTTGAGCGTGGGCTGCTGATGATTTAGAGAGACTTTGGTAGAGGATTTTAGGAAGGTAGTGTGTGACTCCAGTCTCAAACAACCCTTAGAAGTAGGAAGCTAAGAGATTTAAGCAAGAGTGCTCTACAGGAAAGTCACACGGAAGTGAGGTAGAAAGGGGGAGGAAAACGTATTTATAACATGGAAGCCAATACCCACGGTCCAACGGCTGAACGTGCCCATCCGACGCACGGCGGATATTCAGTGGTTCGAACTTTCGTACCTGCCGGGGATCGATCCTGAGACTTTTTCATGGCAGTGATGAATGTTGAGCACTAGGCCATCCGTGGGTCGGCTGATGATTGGGAGGTTTAACGACCACCGTGAGCAACTCAATGGGCTATAAGCAGTCACCGTCCGTAATTTAGGGCCATTGTGCTAGGGAAGGGAGATAACAAGGGCCGAAAGACAAACACAACATCTCTCACAAACATTCAGAAGCCAGCGCTTAGACCACTGTATCAGTCGGTCAAAAGATGTAAAAGAGATCGGACACTGGACTGTAGTGCGAGTCGCTAGAACGGTGCCACCAGGCCAGGCCTGGCCTTCACCTGGCTTGGTTCAGGTTTCGTATCCCCCAAAAAGTGAATGGTGTGCTGTCAGAAGAGGGAAGAGGATTCAGTCTTCTGAGTAACATTTAATATTAATTTCTTTCAATGAGTGTAAGAAATGTATAATTGCAAGATGCATTGGGCACCTAAACAGCTCTATTCTTGCTTATGGTCGGGAATTTTCTTTTAAGGGATGTTGTTCCTAATTCGGGGTAATTCGTTTTAGGGAAGCTAAAGACCCAGCGCTGTAGGATAAAGGCACCGCCCATACTTTTATCCGAGACTCGAACCCTGGGCCAGTTCGGACGAATAGTTAGAAACCTAAATCTCTGGTCTTTAGCTATGGGAGCGTCTTTCATCTCCTAAAAAAAGGAAAACTGTACACTTAATTCCAAATATGTCTCCTAGATTAGATATCTTTTTAATTGATATCAGTCAAAACAACAATCGATGGCTTCTGATCATTCGTCTGAAAGGGGTCCAGGTTCGAATCCCGGTGAGGCGTGGATATTGTGTTTGTCTTACGGCACTGATTCTTTCCCTTCCCTGGAACCAGTGGCCCAAAATTAGGGACGGGCGACTACTTTAACCCATTGAGTTGCTCACGGTGGTCGTTAAACCGCCAATAAAAAAAACAAAAAAAACAAGAACAATTCTTCAGAAGGTAACTATTTTTCTTCAAATACAGTTTATTACAGTTTCTGTTAAAAAATTTAAAATTACGAATTTTATTAGAAATCTGTGCATTACGATGCAGCTATACTGAAGTTAATTTTTCATGTGTACTTTAAGTGATAAATTTCTGCATGTATATACCATACAAGTTACGCTGCGGAAAACATAATAATTTGCATATTAATGAAATACGTTCTTATAAATGTTTTTTCAGCGTTAACAATTTCAGATAGAGATTTTTTTAGTTTTTCAACAGAATTTTCCATTTATTAACCATAAACTCTTAGTAGCTTTTATGAATTTTGTACCAAAGAACTTTTATTGGTAATAAAGATTCCACAAGTCTCAGCAATCCAGAAGGAGGTAAATCTTGGTAAATATCATGAAAATTGAGATCAACTGCTGAAAGTTAGTTGCACGTTGAATAATGAAAACATCGGTTTGGTAACATTGTTTAGGTCAACGTTTAGGTATAGCGTCTAGAAGGGAAAGTGTGCCGTGCGAGTTCAAAAATTGTGTTCGAAATATGTCCCACGCCGCATCGCGGCGCTGCAGACGGTGTCTGTGTAGTGTTGTGCATCAAACAACAGGGGCTGGATTACGAAAATAAGATGTAAGAAATGTAAGTGTACGGTTTTCTTAAGTGCGCGATTATGGAAACACATTTAACCGTAATCAGAACTCGCTAAAATGTCTTAAGTCTGCCGCAGAGTGCAGCGTCGACAAATTTATTTTAAAAATAGAATTTTACGTGCGCTTGAATTAAATTGATGTCATGCTACCTCCTCGAAGAATGCCTACCAAAACGCGAACAAATGGCATGGATATTTTGATATAAGTAAAGACGTGCTGTTTGGAAAATTTAACTGTATATCAGTATTCAGTAGCGGCTAGTGGTAAGCTGAGATGGAGGGGCTGGGCTGCATTCCAATTTTGTAGATATCACTTCGAAAGCTAAGTTGCTGAGCCTGCCGATGCTGTCTGTTTAATAATAATTTATATATATATACTCTATTGATCGAATGTGCTTTTTTTAAAAAGAAATGAATATTTAGATTTTATATTTAGCGATTGATAGGGAAAATCTAGAGGTAACCGATACCTGAATTATGCAACAGATATCAAGCGATGGCCACATATATGAAGAAAATAATCGGCGTATAAAACTTTGTTTGATGCATTATTTCTTAAAAGAAAAGTGTTTAATCAGTACATCCTTCCAGTTGTTACGAGGAGCAGTGACATGGGCCTCAACTAAAATAGATATACCGAGGTTGCAGACAACTGAAAGAATCATGTTTGATGTAACAAGGAAACAGGGAAAATACAAAGAGGAACTCGTGGATCTGGAAAAAATTACAAGGGTAGAAGACATCAATGTCAGAATCCCTGAAATTGCAACGAGATGGACATATTGCCAGAAGAAAGAGCTAGCGATGGAGAGTTGAAATATTAAGCTGGATAGCAAGGGGAGAAAAAAAGACCCAAAAGATGAATGTGGGAGATGGGTGGATGAAATTTGGAAGCATGAAGGAAACTGGCTCAAGGCAGACTGTTGTGGAAGAAACTTGGATACTCGTCCAGCAGTGGATTGAGATAGTGGTTGTAAATGATATATACATGTATATACTGTAAGGGAACCAGTTTTAAAGGTATAAAAAAATAATGCGTGTGACAGCGGACACACACTTAACGTCATATACGCGTTTTCAGGTGTCAATTGTGACACCTAGAAATATAATACATATTTTTTCTTCTGATACACTCCCTTTGGAATTTTGACTTGACACCAGCCACTGCAACTCGGATAGTGATGAAAAACATTTTGCGGAATTTTGAAAGATGTGCCACAATTTCGCGATGAGTTGTTACTGCGATACTCGCACACAGGCATTCTCTTTAATAAATACGAATTGCAAACATATTCAATCCAGTTTTAATTTTGAATCCATGATTATAATTTAGTGTAGAACAATTTGTTTTCAAAATTTATCAACTTCATAAAGTTTTCAAACAATTGTATTTTATTAAATGTTGTGTTCAAAGTAAATAAGTATAAAGCACTACCTCAACTGAAATGTGCAGCTTATATTGAGGGCGGGGAGGTATGCAGCAGAAAAGTAAAATGTAGCCAATGAAGCAACTTCAATGTTTTTTGACGAATAAAAATTTACACGAGTTTAAAAGTGAAAATTTCGCTGTGCCTGGTAAGTGAAAATATTAATTTTGTGCAAGTATTTTTTGCTGCAGAAATTAGTCTTTTTTTTTTCAGTATATCCATTACTGAATTTCATTCTTAATCGCAATTTGTTCACATGCCCATTTTGATCAGAAGAGAAAATATAAGTGAAACTTTTTTGCAGAAATCTCGGTAACTGAGTTATTAGGAAACACGAATATTCTCCAGTTGTTAGAATTATCATGTTGAATAAAAGCAGGAACAAACTAAAAATGTAATGCGTCGCCGCGGTAAGGCCCGGGCAATGCATTCGCAGCCAACTAGAGACTGTGTTGTAGCTACGTCACTGGCGAACAACTCCGAGGACCATTCATATCTGCTGTACCAGCGAGAGCTCCATTCAAAGCAGCCCCCAGGAACGTTTTATTCAAAGAAAACGATTTGATGTGGAAATAGGCAGAGTTTCCCACATGAGTTGGTTTTAATAGCAGTCAGAGCAGCCAGCCAGCGTTCCTTTCGCCCCCAGTGGCGTTATGTAGGAAAAACTTCCAGCTGAGTTCAGAAAACTCTTTCTCTCGGCACGGCATGAAAAAAAAACTGCTTTGGGTAGGGGGTGGGGTCTGCAGCTCCACAGTTCCCTATTGCATGAGCCGCCCCTGCTGTATATATAGAAAGGCTTTTTTGTATGGGACATTATATTGAATGTGCTTATTTTGAATTGAATGCTCAAGTGTCAGCATCAGCTATGTTCGCCAGTGACCATCAGGTACAGTGGCGTCACCATGTTTCAAAATCTGGAGGGTCTGATCACACATTATATATATATATATGCCAACAATGTTGGTAACCATGTTTAATCGACATTGCTGTTTTTGTTTTATTAAGTACACATTATACATGTCTTTGCATTCTACGAAGAATTACATATTATTAAATAATTTAGTTGGTTCACATAAGAAATGCATATCATTATATACCCGAAACATTTGGGGGTCATTTACATCGGGGATCCATGACTCGGAAAATCTGGTGTTTTTTTTACACCCTCTCCCGTTAGGCTTACGATCAGGTATAAGTAATGCCGTGGTTCAATAAATTTAATGCTGCCAGTCAGAGACAGAGCTCTCCTTAAAAACAATTTAGGGGTAGTGGACAAAATTTACTGTTTGAAGTAAATACGTGGGGGCATGTAAATATAAAGTTGTGCATCCATGTGTCTACTCTTCAAACGATACAGAAACGGCTGATACATAGTGTCAAAAAGGGGAAGTGTGCTGAGCTCCCAGCGTACTTAATGATTGGCGTGGATATAGCTGATATATATAAATGTTGCGTAAGTTTTTCGTATTATTAAGAGGCTTAACGAAAATTATTTTTGCCTGTTACTGACTGGTTTAAAAAACGGTGTGTGCCACCTTATTTAAGCTGTGTTACACGCATTTACAATGACATTCTTCACTGACTGAAGCATAATTTCGGTCATAATGCATGTATGAGAAAACATTTACCAGTAATTGTTCAGAAAAAAACGCAAAAAAAAAAAAAGGAAAGTGGCTGATTTGGGGGGATTTTTTTTTATACTGTTAGGTAAATTTTACTGTTAAATGAAGAAATAATTGTGGGGGAGCAAATAATTTACCAAGACTTATTTGTTCTTAGTTTCTGAAATTGTAACTATTTCAGTCTCATACTGATATCCCCTCAGTAAATCCAGAAAGCTTTATTGTCCCAGTAAGGTACGCACAGTGACACATTGTGTACAATGTAAACATGTTACAACGTCGTTTAATGCCGCTAGTAGTTGGGAATAGGTAATACAGATATAATTTACACCAACTGAAACAAATGTGGAAGCACATGTGAAAAAACTGACCCCCTGACGTGGACTGGTTTTGAGTATTGAACTCTCATCAGCATGGGGACCAAAGGAGTGCTGATGAGAGTTAATTAAAAATGGCGTTAGGCATTTCCATACAGAATCCACATGCAGTTTGTAATAAAGCAATGTTTTAATCTTGCATTGCTTGCATGTATCAAGCATTATTTTTTACAATATCGCCACATCTCAGCACATTGGTTAAGCTTTATTCAATTTATACAGTGAGGCAAAAGTAAGCATCCCATTTTAAATTTTTATTTTTTATAAACTAGAAGTTTGATTAATTCATTGCAGGCTGCTATTTGTCAAAGGCTAGTGCAGCAGTTGTTGAAATTTTTATCAAAAACCATTTCTCAATTGTATAGGAACAGAGAAATTTAGCAGCATATCAGAACAGAACTTTGGAGAGCGATTAAAAAGTAACATTGCACAAAAAATAAATAACACACAACTTGATTTTCAGGCATCTTAGAAAATTCAATTGAATCAAAGGGCAAGAATTTGTGAATGCAGCTATTAGATGTTTTCACGCATAATTAAATTTCCAGGAATAAATTTAATACCTGTTTAGTTTCCTTTTTTATTACTTTTACACCACCTTGTAAAGAGTAAATTAGTCACAATCACTTATGGCATTTTGCAAGTTTTCTCCAAAATACTGAATGTTGTAGTATATAATTCCATCATGGAAGCCCTAGTTAGCAATGCTGGAAATGCTAAAGCTAAATGTTGATTGAAAAAAAAGTGCATTAATAGATTGCCACCAGTAATTTTGGGATTTGAACATAAAAAAAAAAAGATGAAGGGGTGGTACAGTTTGCTAAATGAATCCCGCAGTTCTAAACATTTTTAACGAAAAATAGTAGTAACTCTGCAATATTATTACCTATTGCTACCACACATGTTACTTAAAATCTTTTTGTATATTAATATCTGCTGAACCGTTAATTACCAGTGAAGTAAATATATTCTGTAATAATTCCACACAATGGAATTACTTCAGAATACATTTCTGACCCCCGCATAGTTGATAGCAACCATTGCAATTTTTGAACGTCTTTTATCTTTCACCATTGATGCAGTTACTTGGGGGGTGGGAAGAGCAAGAAATATATTTTTTGTTTAAATAAATA
This sequence comes from Macrothele yani, assembly GCA_039090855.1. Taxonomy (NCBI): domain Eukaryota; kingdom Metazoa; phylum Arthropoda; class Arachnida; order Araneae; family Macrothelidae; genus Macrothele; species Macrothele yani. The sequence goes on from CM077013.1 coordinate 109,450,568, forward strand.
CATTTACAGAAATGAATTTTGAATCTCTAAATAACTTACCAGTTTTTGTAACTTTCTTTTCCAAGTTTGTTAACAACCTGAACATTTCTTAACCTCATTTTAGGCTGGAATTTTTTTAATGAGTTTGGGTTTAATTTCTAGGATCACTTATTTGCATATGCATTAGGCTTACTGTCTGCTATGTGCATACATATATTTAATGAAGGAAAAGTTAACTAGCCACTACTACATACTTCCAAAGTTATCCATTCTTTTTAATACGGTCATATGCGTACATATGGTAATATATAGTAGATCAGTAAACACAGCAGTGTCTGCTTTGTTTGCTCAGAGTTGAACATTGGTAATGTGACTAAGTTCAAACCCCTGGGTTTGAATGACTGAACCTGTTCTGTGGCAAAGTTCTTATTAACTGTTAAGGTGGTTTTGAGGAACTCTCGGGGTGTGGGTTTGACCTGTAGCATTACTGTGGAGTCAGTATATATCTACCGACTCCACAGTAATTATAAGTGAGAGCTATTGACTGACTTCACAGTAAGTATAAAGCTGTCTTTCACTTGCTATCTCATAAAAAGAACCTCAACACCCAGATCCAGGGACTTCATTTGCAGCGTCTCAGCTTAAGGTACTTCATTTTTTCTCTATTATCATTGTGAATATTATTAAGTCCCTTTATATAGAAATGCAACCGTGTCAGTAAATAAAATTTTGCAATCTTACATGTCACATCTTTACTGTGTTCTGCACAACCAATGAATTTAATTTTCTTTATCATCAAGATAGCTAGAACATCAACGATACTATCTCTGTGTAGTTTTTCGGTGCTGAAAGAATGTGTAAGAATACCTTCCAGTTGACTGACAAGAACTAGGAGTTCCTTTGATAGATATAATAAGCCACCTTTATCAAATTCTCGTATCAATGTTCCAGAAAATCTGGTCTTCAATACTGCATGTTAAACACATTTTAGTGTATTCTTTGCATTTAGTTATTGCAACACATTTCCTAGCTACATAAACTAGCAACTGGTTATGGGAATTATGTGGGAAAAGGGAAGCACAATCAGAATATGCAGCACTATTCAAGGTATCTTTCACATTATCTAGCATTCCATCACTTAAAAGTTCATTTAAATTTAACAAAACATTAGGTTTGTAACTGATGGTATCACTTGGCTCAATAAAGGAATTGATGATTTCTGTTGTGCAGCTAGTACCACACTTTACAGGCTTAGCCAGATTATAAAAACGTAAGCACTGAATGGTCACTAAAAATTCTGCTGCAGTGGGGTGGTCATTGCAGCCTGACAGTTGCCGAATAATACCAAAAAGGTTTTCTATTGAGCCTTGACTCAAGCGCGATGTCATTACATACTTGTAGTTCAAAGTTTCTGTTAGATATTTTAGTATAGAGATGGTACTGCTTTTAGTGACTCGTAATCCTCTAGCACTTAAAAACCCAATCTTCTTATCTTCTGCAAAAGCTTCCCATTTATCTAAATATAACAGAAAATCATTTACCACTTTGCATCCCTTAGAATCTACACGGAGACTACTTGATGGACTCCTAGAGATCATTACAGTTATTAACTCCATCATCAACTTTATGAAAATGCAGTTGCATTAGTACTTCCAATCTGTATTTCAATATGATGCTTACAGAGAAAAAGGCCTTTTAATACTTTGTTGCTAAAAAGCTGCACAACATAGCTTGCCCTCATTTTCTCAGTTATTCAGGTGAATATGAACACGTGTAATTTTTGGCATGGCTTTTAGAGTAGTTATGTTAGAGTCCTTCCTCCATACTGCTTCAACATGCTTTGGTCTTGCTTCCCCTTCGAGCAAAAGAAAACCTCTGGTAACAAATGCGTTCCGTACACATTTTATTAAGTGAGGAAAATCTGATATGAAATCAAATGTAAACTTCTAGAACAATCTGTAGGATGCATAATGCTGTATTTAGTTCCAGAACAATCTCCTGATATACCAAATGTCTTCCACATATTCCTGTTCCAACACGTAATGAAATCAACAAACAGACCTGCATTTTCAGTGAGAATAACAGCTTCAATAATAATCAATTTTGCAAGCAAAGTTCCACTTATATTGTTACTTGTGGGAAAAACGCCAGTTATTTGGGTCCAATCTCCATTCAATGGCTGGAACACAATTACCAGTCTGTGATTACATGGGGTATGCTTAATAGTTTCTGAAGTGTATGGCCCAAAATCAACAAACCCTATTATTTCACCAGATGATTTTGCTTGCAGTTTTTCTGTAAGCTTCACTTCATCTATTAAGATACCATCATGTCTTGCAAAAGGCTCCATCTTACTTGTTTTCTTTTAAATTGTTTCAAACATCTGTGCATTGAATCCAAAACCAGTGTTGTAATTTGAAATATACTTTCTAATAGTTGTTCTATTAGGTAGGATCATGATTTTGTGTTTCCGTATGTGCTCGTACAATTTTGGACTTTTTATGTGCATTCAAGTAACCATTCCTTGGTATGTGACATACCTCTTGCAGATTTCTTTTGCTGCCTTATAACAATGAATAACCATTTGCCACTGCTTAATGGGTAATTCTGCTATTTTTTCATTAATGGAAAGTTCTGTAAAATTCTTATTTTTGTTTTGGATTTTCTTTTATGTAACCAGACAGCGAAATAACCCATTTCTTCATCCTGTTGGTTTTCCAAACTTTATTCTGATACTTATTTTTAAATGTAGCCTTTCTTCTATGATAAGCTATTTTGTGCAAAAGTAAGTGCCACAGATACTTACATTTGAGGCGAGTCTCTGTTGCTCCTTTCCTTACACAATTTTTGCTGTATAAATTATTCTCAAAAATAACTCCACTTTCAAGGTACTTCCTGTTATTTTCAAATTCTGAAATGGAGCATGCGCCATGACATACTGTTAGCCTATCAGTGTCTCGAATAATGGATTTTTTATTGGAGGTTTAACGACCACCGCGAGCAACTCAATGGGCTATAAGCAGTCGCCCGTCCCAAATTTAGGGTCACTGGTTCCAGGGAAGGGAGAGAGCCAGTGCCTTAAGACAAACACAACATCCATGCCTCACCGGGATTCGAACCCGGACCCCTTACGGGCGAATGATCAGAGGCCAGTGCCTTAGACCACTGCGCCCCCGGGGCGGCATAATAGATTCTAATTCATCTTTAGAAGTAATATTAAAAACTGTGTTAATTTTTAATCCACGTAAATACACTTCACAGGTAACCTCCGGTTCACTTTCGGTTACAACAACCAGTTTTTTGGTTGTCAATTAATTTGACAATTCACATTTGAATGAATGAACATGGAAAATTATGCACTTTGGATTATTAGCAAGAATTTGTTTACCCCAAAATTCTGAAGGAAGGTTGATATTCAGAAGGCAGTTAAGTGTAACTCTTTTGGAAGTAAATCCCAAGCTATTTAAATTACCATCAGGCTTATCATCGGTTTCCCTAACTTTCTTCATTTTTGCCAGAGGTTTTGACAAATATTGGGGAAGGTTTGGAAATATTGTTGAAATTACATTTGGTGTCAAGATGGGCAGATCTCTGGGTATTAATAGTCTCCTCGTTTATTTTATGCACAAAATTTGGAACCACAAATCTCTCATCAAAGTACAGTTCACGTACTGAGTATTGCAACCTGGCACAAAACAATGGTTATTTCTCTTCCGCATAATGAGCTAAGTATAACTTATATACAATAATTAGGTAATCCAAATTCCTTCTAAAACCTAAAACATAACACGTTTTCGTCTAAATCACCGTTCTTTTCACAGTAAGCAACACGAATTTAGTTTCCCACTCCCATCACAGTAAGAAAGAGGGAAGGGAAGGCGGCCGCCCCGGTGGCGCAGTGGTCTAAGGCGTTGGCCTCTGACCATTCGTCCGTAAGGGGTCTGGGTTCGAATCCCGGTCAGGCATGGATGTTGTGTTTGTCTTACGGCACTGGCTCTCTCCCTTCCCTGGAACCAGTGACCCTAAATTAGGGACGGGCGACTGCTTATAGCCCATTGAGTTGCTCACGGCGGTCGTTAAACCTCAAATAATAATAATAAAATAATAAGGGAAGGCGATCGGAGCGTCATCTACGAAAGAGACAAATTTCGGTATCCAAGCCAATCATTACGTACGCTAGGCGCTCGGCACACTTTCCCCTCTAGACGCTATAGTTTAGGTAAGGTTTGCTATCTGCCTTCCTTGAAAAAGCCATATGGTTGGTGTAGGAAAGTTTCTAAACTTTGATTTTTATTGTACACCAAGAAATTCGGATTACTAGTATAGTTATACTATTTTGTAGAATTCATTTTCAAAGAATTTGTTATATTACACTGTAGGCAGGAGTATCGTTATGTCATTCATATCGGATTAGGATTGATTAACTTTATCCGCTCAGAAGGGTTCAAAGGTTTTAACCTTACGTTACGCTATCCGGATCTCCTTGACGCTAACACTTTCGATTATTAAAGTCCTAAGTTAACCGCGACCGTACGTAACGCCCCTCTGTTTATGTTTGCTATGGGCGTGTGGTGGCTTTCATTACTTTTGTCAAATATTAGTGAATTAAGTTTATTAGCTGATTTTCCACCCACTTTCATTCGAAGTTAAAATGGCAGTTTTACAGGGGTTAAAAAATTTCTAAGAAATTCCAGCGTTAGAATGCTTGCCAGTGAAGGTTGACATTATGTCACGAAATTTTCTTCTTGTGTTAAAAGGGACTAAATAAATTGAATATGCTAGTCTAATGGGTTCAAAAAATTATGGCAAGTGAAGGCGGTAAGCTGCAGTTTATAACGTACTTAAATCTGGCTGCAATGTGCCATTAATTTTTTTCTGTGTGATTATGTTTATTGTGTAGCACCGGTGTCATGTAAGTTCCGGTACGTTATGTGAATGAGAATGAATAATTATACGTTTAATGTCTACCCACACAATTGTTTATCATGACAGAAGAGGCATCTTTAAAGATCTCGGCGTTTCTTAGTAACTTCTGGAATTGCGAAAAAAGTGCCGGAATATTTTCATTGTGTTTTGTGAGGAACGTTGTCATGGCAGCGCCAGGAATGAAAAGTTGCGCATTCTTTTCATATGTTTACCTTGAAATGATCACTAACCTAGATATGAAAGTGAAACTATGCGCTGTACGCGCGCAGCATAACATGTGGATTGGTGCATCAAAACCGAACAACGAAGTTACCTAACCTAGCACGTGCAAATAAATAAGTAGATAAAAATGAAAGAGCACAATATATGATATTTGTTTTTATGGTAATTTATTGTGATTAGTGTATGTACTAGTATATGTATATATGCTGTATGCTGAACAAAACAGCACAAATGATAAAACATAAAAGGCAGTAAATGTAACAACAAAAATGCAATAATATTACTATTGTAATTATAGTAAGTCAGTGTGTAAATAAGAACAGAATAGTATAAATTTTCCCTTCAGAGGTCCATCCAAATTTTTAAAGATTATGCCCATTTTTGTTAAATTTTACTTGTTTATGAAATTTGCTTATTTTTGTGTTTCGAACAATTTTTCAAAAAATGTTAAAAAAACCCCACAAAAATACAGAAAGGTTCAAAGTGGATAAAATCATCATTATCAAATCAGGACTTGCCAAATGCCATTGCCCAGATGCAAGGGTCATCAAAATCATCTGGGTATTAGTCTGGGCATGTAAATAAGAAATCCAGTTACTTGGTTGCAGCAGGGGGGGGGAATTCAACACCACCAAGAAGATAAAATCAGGAAAATAATTGCTCCGCAATATATTCCAAGGGACAGGAAAAGACCCAGAAGAAGACCACATGGGAGATGGGTGGATGAAATTCGAAAGTATGCAGGGGTGACATGGAGGAGACTGGCACAAGACAGACCGTTGTGGAGGAAACTTGGGGAGACCTTCGTCCAGCAGTGGATTGGTAATGGTTGACAATGATGATGATGATGATATGTAATGAATAATGAAGTCTTAAATTTCCATGGATGATGCATATGCTTTTGCTTTCATAGCAAAATAAACAGTATGTATGCCAAAAAAAAAAAATAGTTAAACAACAACATTCTAGATGCCTCTTACGTTAAAATAATTTTCTTAAAATAAAGTTTTACTGAAAATATTTTGTGAAGATACTGTTACACTTCACAATATATTTTTGTGAAGCTAGTACCGCCCAATGATATGAACTTTTAGCGATTTTGCCTATTTTTACAAATTTCGGACCTGTAATGCTGATTGATTACATTAATTGCAGTTATTTTTGCATTTAAATTACATTGTATGAAAAAAAAAAAAAAGAGTTTTATTGGGAAAATTGTGGGAGTGACAGTAGAGGGTAGAAAATTTTTGCTCTGTTTGAACAGATTTCTATTTAAATTTAGTGTATAATATATATGTATTTTATAAGTAACATAAAATGTGTTAATTATTTACCTTTTTCTATAATTCCTGTGGAGCATTAGACTCTTTTTTCTAAACAAACTACCCCCTTAAAAAAAAAACTGACTCTGAATTGCTACATATTAGAGCATTCTTAGTTGGAAGTTTCAGAAATAATAAATATGTAGACTTCATTCAAATACAATGAGCAAACATGTCTGCAGTATGTATTTAGTCAGGTATACTCTCTGATCTGGATCATCATGGTTTGGATCTCCAAGCTCAACAGGACTTTGGTTACCTCTTAAAGTCTAGCATTGAAAGGTAGACCCCATTTCCAGTTTTTCACATTTAAATGAAAAAAAAATTAATTGAAGATGATTTATAAAATCCCCTATTTTCATTTGAAACAATATTTCATTTTCAGTGTGCATCAATATATGAAAAATAAATGAATATTTTTTACTGTGAAAATGCTAACCTCTTGTGAGCATAACTGAGAGGTAAAAAAAAAAAAAATTGGAAAACTAATCACTCCACAATATATGTGATAATGTACCAAATTGCAATAGATGATGCATAGATATGATACAGAATCTTCAGGCAAGTTTATTTTGAAAACTACTATCTCTTGTCAACTTTGCCTGAGTTAGTAAAATCCACATAACTCTTAAATATTAATATTATTAAATAATTTTTTGCATTTTTTTGTATATAGTGGTGGTTTTGAAAGATTTAGAAGACAGCCATGTGGAAGATGGGTGGATAAAATTTGAAAGCCTGCCAGTATGCCATAGAAGAGAATTGCTCGAGATAAAGAGTTGCTCATCTTTTGATATAGAGAGGCCTTTATCATGGAGATATATGCAATAACTATCAAAAGAACATTACAATTGGTATTTAATAGAAAATAAATTTTCTAGAAACCATTGACTCAGAAAATATATATATCTCATTGTACTTGAAGTAGATTCAAATGTAAAAAATTTAATTTTGAAGTATATTTTACTTTGTCCATGAAAAAGACTTTTTCTACAGGTGAGGTAAATGAACTAGCTATTTTATGAGCTACCATATTTTTATGCTGTGGAAAGTTATAATAATTTGGGTGCTTAAACATGTTTTGTATATATGGGAAAACATAGAATAATAGCACACACCCAAAACAATAATAGCACACACCCAAAACATAGAGTTAAATTGGAGAACTCTAGAGCAAAAGCTGCACTTGTGTGTCAAAAAATTTGGCTGACAAGTTGATCCTTCCTCAAATCTTAATTTTCTTTCTCCATTTTATTCATATAATATATTCAATATATTCTACTCAGAAAAAAAAAATAAAAGTAAAATAAAGCTCCAAATCTTTTTGGTCTTATGTTTTTATTTTCTTTTTTAGTGGGGGGAAGTAGGCCTAGTTTGTTTTCCCTGTGATAGTGACTGCTATAGTTTTATGACCTTTTTTTTTTTTTTCAATTATATCCTCAGTGGAGACAGCAGCTATGGTTAATAACTGGCATGTGTAATTTGTACTCAGAATAAAATTGTGGTTAAATTGTGAAGTTAAATTATAATTCTTTAAAATATGTAAATTTTGTTTATTTTCATTTTATTTTCATATATATTATATTAATTTTTTTAAATGTTATGTTATTGTTATGTTCCTTTTGTCATATTTATGAAGGTAGGAACAAGCAGCCAAAGTTTAAACAATAAAAAATAACATTCATTCTGTTATTATTCTGTATTTCTCTCACATAAAAGAATCCACATATTTGCATTTTAAAAAATCCATGTTTTTGCAGCAAGAAATTTTTTCCCCATAGAAATATGCCACAATGACATTTACATAGAATTAGTTTCTTTGCCCCGTGGTGGGTGTGCACAACAGGTTTATGCAAACAGAGCAAATTGTTACATAAAACTATGCAATGCACTGAGATTAAAAAATCCAGCTGAGAAAACTAACCTACTTTTCTTTTTGTTCAGTCTCCACCCTTTAATTTTAGCCTCACACTTCTTTCTTTTTATTCCTCCTCTGTTTTCTCTTTTATTTTCATAACAAGTACTTGTGTCACAACTGCTGAGATTTTTCAATTGTCTTTGACTTCTTTCCATTGCAGTTTCCTGTATAGTATGAGGGTTGTACTGAAAGTAATGCAAAAGTGGGCATAACTTTTTTTATTAACAGACAGAGGTCGTTCAAATAGAACATGCTAGTAGAGTAACTCTTTCTATATACAAAGGTACTGCTCAACATAGTCTTCATCACAAGCGATGCATTTGCACCGTCATTGAACCCAACTCTCAAATCCTCTTTGAAAAAAATTCAGGTGTAGACTGTTGTGTCAACTTCTTCACAGCTACTTTCATCTCATCTGTGCCATTAAATCATTGTTCCCAAAGACTGTCCATCATTGGACTGAACAGGTGAAAGTCGTAAGACGCCAGATCTTGGCTGTATGGTGGATGAGTAACTACCGACCAGCCTAATTTGTTGATTGCCTGATTTGTTGGGCCAAAGATCTATGTGGTCTTTTATTGTCATGGTAAATGTGGATCCTTTTTAGATTCTTGTTCAGTCTCCTCCTCCTTATGGCTTCTCTAAGCTTCTTGAGTGTCTCATTATACCACTTGCTGGTCACAGTATGGCCACGTTCCAGAAAATCAAGGAGAATGACACCCCTGTCATCCCTAAAAACAGTCACCATGACTTTCTGTGCTGATAGCTGGCTCTTGAACTTCTTAGGCCTTGGTAAAAAAATGCGATGCCATTTCATGGATTGATTCTTTGTTTCCAGATCGTAAAGATATGTCCATGTCTCAGATCAGAAAAAAATGTGTCTTCAATGGCTTCAAATATCATTCCCTGTCACCAGATCAGAAAAAAAATGTGTCTTCATTGGCTTCAAACACTTCCAGCAGATCAGAGCAGACTTCCATCCTTCTCTCCTTCAAATCTGCAATGAAGAAGAAGGGTTACTATAGTGGTAGAGTTACTCTACCAACATGTGCAATTTGAATGACCTCTGTCAGTTAATACAAAAATTATGTCCACTTTTACATCACTTTCGGAACAACCTTTATATGAATTTATGTGCTATTCATGCCTTTTTACTGCATTTGAAATGGCATTAGCCTATGCTTTCTTTAAAATATGGAAACTTCACTGCATTTGCTATATGGCATTGGCCTGTACAGTCTTTGAAATAAGTAGAAGTATATGTAAGGTCAGGTGATGCGTAACATCACAGCCTCTCCTTGACAAATGTCAACCCCGCCTTCTCGTGGTGCATCCTGTTCCCACTAAAGGGGCTCTGACGACCGCAAATAGCGGTATAACTATACCATCGGGATCAGAGGAAATGCTATCCCACACTCACCAACCCGCTTGGCCAGCGTGGTGAGTTATGGCCAAACACCTCCAAAATGATTCTACAACTTAAATCTTGGCCCTCAGTCTCCGGCAGCTGGAATGTACCTGGCCAAGGCAGCGGCCAGTGCGACATGAAGGCAGAGGGTGCTAAGAATCCCCGGAGGACCGGACTAGGCTGCCATTTGATGCTGACCTTGGCTACCTACAATGGACGCTCCCTATCTTCTGATTCAAGGCTTCTTGAATTGGAAGAGGAACTACAAAGGATCAAGTGGGACATCGTGGGGCTAAGTGAGGTAAGGAGAAAAGGAGAAGATCTCATTGAACTGAAAAGTGGACATCTCTTCTATTATCGTGGGACAGATACTGGCAGAACTAGTGGTGTTGGATTTATAATAAACAAGAAACTGAAGGATAAAGTGGTAGAAGTTGAAAGTTCCTCTGACAGAGCTGCACGACTCGTTATCCAACTATCGAGAAGATACCAGGCTCAGATTATTCAAACGTATGCACCCACCACAAGTCATCCTGAAGAAGAAATTGAAGAATTTTATGAGGAAATTCGTCATCTAAATAATAAAGGTAAGCAGCACTTGAAGATAATTATGGGAGATTTCAATGCAAAAATAGGGCACCGGCAACAGAATGAAACTTCAGTAGGTAAATTCGGTCACGGCAACAGAAACCAGCGTGGAAATACTCTCGTTGAGTTTGCAGAGGCAGAAGGATTTTTCATCTTGAATTCCTTTTTCAAGAAAAAGCCACACAGGAAATGGACATGGAGACATCCAATTGGGACGACAAGTGAAATTGATTTTATTATGTGTAACAAAAAATTCGTCATCGAAGACTGCAGTGTGCTAAACAAGTTCAACACAGGTAGTGACCATAGATTGGTGAGATGTAAGATGCACCTCAACACTAAACTGGAACGTGGCAAGCTCATAAGACAAACAAAATGTATTGACATAACCAACCTTAAAAAACACCATAATACTTTCAAGTTGGAACTGAAGAACAGATTCTCTGCTTTAGAAGGCTTAACATCGGAAGAAGTGGATATTTCGGAAGTTAACAGAAAAGTAACCAAAGCTCTTATGGAAACAGCAACAAAATTAGCTGGGTCTAAGAACAAGTTGCATGTAAACAAATTATCAGGAAAAACCAAAATGTTGATGCAAAAAAGAAGAGAGATGAGGACAACTAAAGAAGATGTGACTTCCAAAGTGGAATATATAGAGCTATGCAAGACAGTACGAAAAAGTATCACTGAAGACGTAAGAAAATTCAACTGTGAACTAGTGAGGAAAGCAATTGAAAACAACCAAAGCCTAAAGATAGCAAAGGGACATCTCAGTAAGGGAAGAAAACAGATTATGGCTCTGAGAAAAGAAGATGGTTCTATAACAAGAAATAGAGGCGAAATTTTGACAAGAGTGAAAGATTTCTACTCCAAATTATATGAAAGGGATGATACATGTACTCCAGACATCATGAAAGGTACCAGAGTTCTTCCAGTCCTCCCAGCAGAAGTTGCACATGCAATCAAGAACATGAAGCGGGGGAAAGCTCCAGGAGAAGATGGAATTACTATAGACATCATACAAGAAGCAAGTGGAGAAATTGAAACAGTACTCGCCCAAATTTTCACTCGATGCCTTAATGAAGGGAAGATTCCTGAGGATTGGAACAATGCTACAATGATCCTGCTACATAAAAAAGGTGACATTGAGGATCTCAGGAACTACAGACCTATCAGCCTCCTATCAGTGGTTTATAAAATCTTCACTAAAGTTCTTTCACACCGCTTGAAGGTAACACTGGACATGGCTCAACCGAGAGAACAAGCTGGATTCAGGAGTGGCTACAGCACAATAGATCATATCCATGTGCTGAGAGAACTAATTGAAAGAGCGAGGGAATATGAACTTCCATTGTGCATGGCTTTTATCGATTATGAAAAAGCCTTTGATTCGGTGAAACCATCAGCAGTTACCACGGCTCTGAAATCCTGCGGTATTGAAGATGCATACATTAATATTATTAATAACATCTATGAAAATGCAAGTGCAAAGATTCGGCTGTTTGAAAATACAACACACATAAAAATTGGAAAGGGAGTGAGACAAGGTGACACCATATCTCCGAAGCTCTTTAATGCCACATTGGAAAATGTCTTTCAATCACTGAACTGGGAAAACAAAGGGATAAAGATTAATGGAGATTATCTAACCCACCTTCGTTTTGCTGATGACGTAGTCATTTTTGCAACTACCCCATCAGAGCTGCAGAGTATGATCCAGGAACTTGCTGACAAGAGTAAAGAAGTGGGATTAAAAATGAACTTTCAGAAGACAAAAGTGATGTTCAATGCTTTTACAAGAAATGAAGATTTATCGATTGATGGAGAAAAACTGGAGATAACAGATACGTATGTTTATCTTGGACAGCAGATATCAAGTGAGGGTCACATTGATGAAGAAATTAATCGGCGTACAAAACTTGCCTGGAGAGCTTTTGGAAGAAACAGCATAATTTTCAAGAGCAATATGCCATTATGTCTTAAAAGAAAAGTGTTTGATCAATGCATCCTTCCAGTGCTTACGTATGGTGCAGAGACGTGGACCTTAACTAAAAGAGACATACAAAGGCTGCAGACAACTCAAAGAAGCATGGAGAGGTGCATGCTTGGTATAACCAGGAGAGATAAGAAGAGGAACTCGTGGATCCGAAAAATGACGAGAGTGGAAGACATCATGATCAGAGTTAAATTCCTGAAATGGCAATGGGCTGGACATACTGCCAGAAGGACAGACCATAGATGGACAGCCGAAATTTTAGATTGGATTCCAAGGGACAAGAAAAGACCCAGAAAAAGACCACATGGGAGATGGGTGGATGAAATTCGTAAATATGCGGGAGTGACATGGAGGAGACTGGCACAAGACAGACCGTTGTGGAGGAAACTTGGGGAGACCTTCGTCCAGCAGTGGATTGATAATGGTTGACAATGATGATGATGATGATGTCTGTATTTGATATGACACTGGTCAGTCCTTTCTTTAAAATAAGGAGAAACATGTACACTTCAGTGCATTTGATATCACAGGAGACACCATTGTATTTGATATGGCATTGGTCTGTATCTTTGAAATATGGAGAGTTCACTGCATTTGATATGGCACTGGCCTATGTTTTCTTTGAAATATGTAGACTTCACTGTGTTTGATATTGCACTGTCCTGTACTTTCTTTAAAATATGTAGAATTCACTGCATTTGACATGGCATTGGCTTATATTTTCTTTGAAATATGTGGCTTGTGTTGTGTACACTTCAAAGAAATTATATGCTAGTGTTGTGTCAGATACCAGTGACAGATCTCATTATCATCTCTACCCAGATTCATGTTGCATAAGTCTCTTCTCCCATGTCTTTTCTATGTGGTTTCATTACTTTTCTTTATATGACCATTAAGGTACTTCTGGAAGAGGCAGTAAGATATAGGTTCCATTCACTTTCAGAGACCTTTTTTAGTGTCCCATCCATTGGTTTTTAGAAATCAACCTCCCAGTGGTCAAAGATGTGTGTTTCTTGTTGTTCACCAGAGCTTGTTTGGTGTGCAGAACTGGCTCTCCTCATTTTCTAAAATCAATAGCCTCAAATTAGGCACATGTGTCTGTTTATAATCTTAGATGGTCATGGTGATCATTAAACTCCAAAACAAGCAAACAAAAATCCACCCTTTTCCATCTATTGACCATTGTGGTGCGTACATGAACAGAAAATATATTCACTGTTATTCTATTCACTTTCATGTTGCAGATGCCTGTTGTTTTCCGTTTTTTCATCCCAAACATTACTTTTGTAATTCTTTGGCAAAATATTTCTTTGTCTTTTTTTAAGACAATGACTGCACTATGGAAAGACTTGCAAATAGCATTAGCTCCTGAGCCGTATTTCATTTCCTTCTTATTTCTTGAGTACAGAGAATCAGTATCGACCTACTTTTCATCAAGTCAGCTAATTCTGTTATGCATCAAGTCATAATTCCAACATTCCTATCTGTCTTTTGAAAAGTCCTCATACTCACTTCTTTAACTTCCCCATCTTAGGTAAGGTAGTCCAGGCACTTTTGTCATATAGTAAGGTAATGTATCTATGTGTCACTTTTGAAAACTCTACCCTTCATCCTACTTCCTTGGGTCCATATATCAACCATGAGATTGTAGCAAACATATTTGTGCTGGACACCCTGTGAACCCTTCTTCGCCGCCCCGGTGGCGCAGTGGTCTAAGGCGCTGGCCTCTGATCATTCGTGCGTCTGGGGTCCGGGTTCGAATCCCGGTGAGGCATGGATGTTGTGTTTGTCTTACGGCACTGGCTCTCTCCCTTCCCTGGAACCAGTGACCCTAAATTAGGGACGGGCGACTGCTTATAGCCCATTGAGTTGCTCACGGTGGTCGTTAAACCTCCAATCAAAAAAAAAAAAAAAAAGAACCCTTCTTCTCATTTTGGGCTTCTGACCACCAAGGAAAGGACTGGTGTTTTTACCCCGAGGCAGTGTAAGTAGTAAACTTGGAATAGCATTTTCTCTAAACCTGGTACAAAAGTGATGTAATAATTGATGCTCAACTTTCAAAGACTGTTGAAGTGCTTTAAGGCACGATTGATTAGGAGGTGCTATATGCACTGCTTGACATTGAAATTATTCCACCTAGGAGTGAGTGGAATCAACCAAAAATCGCTACAGATATAGGATACCATTCATTGCAACTCATTTCATTTTTTGACAAGCTAAAATAGAGGAAAAAGTAATCTGTTAATACCTGGCATGGCCATAGTAAGCTGCAAAACATTTTGAAACACTATATGGTTTGAAGTCATACACCTCTCTGATGGTATCCTGTGGTATTTTTGACCACAGCATTTTCATTTGGTCCATAACTCAGCTACTTTTCTGGCTGGCCAAAGGAGATATCTTCAAGCATCATCCAGTAAAGCCCCATACATGCTCAGTAGGTGAAAAGTCCACAGATCTCACTGGGCATGGAAGCATATGAACTATTTGCAAACAAGTTCTAGAGGTGGCAGCAGTGTGTGGATAAGTATTATGTTGGGAAATGGCGTGCTCTATACTTCTCAGAGTTGTTAACTTCATTGGGGGTGGGGGGGGGGGGGGTAGAACATCATCAATGTGTTGCTCGGCTGTTACAGTTTACATTATGCTCACCAGAGGTGGCCTGCTATCATAACTGATAGCACCCCACATGAGAATACCTTGTGGGCAACCAGTGTGATTCTTGCAGATGGTTGCCAGCTCTACTGTTTGCCTATGTCATCTCTAAACACAGGTGCACCAATTGTCAGCGTCAAGTCTAAGCTCATTCCTGAATGTGACGAGGTGATTTGTCACCAGGCAGCTCTACACTGACACAAGCCAGCTGAGGTTGGTGGTGACAGTGGGGTTAATGGCAGTCAATGCAATTGCTGCTTGGATGAAACACAGATATGCCCTGTCTATCTCCTTGATATTATCTGGGTCATGACAGAGATAACCATGGTAGCAACTACAACTTGTAGATTGCTTGCTGTAGTTGCCAATAGCTCTGTAGTAATGTGGTGATGAATATGGCAATCTACCCATGCTGATGTGTGTGCCTTCTTGCTGTCTCATTGTTGCTAACAGCTTCCCACTGTTCTGGCATCATGGTTTACAAGGGACATGACATATCGACCACCAAACTTCACACCAGACTATAATCCTGCCTCATTTGAAATCCACCCACCTGTTGATAGGTTGATGTCAAGGTTGGCAAAAGCTGTATCCACATTAGATTCTCTATTGTACCTTTCTGTAACACTTGAACAGTACAAGTTTGGTGATTCACATGTGACCTCGTATCTCTCTCCTTCTAACAACTTTCCATACAACTGAATGATTTGCATAGCCCACATTTGTGCACACACATTCCATTTTGCATTCTGATGCAACACCACCTGGATGAGGCTGTTTTAATGTAAAGAAGTGCATATGGCATATCATTTTCTCATTCGCAGCTCAGTTGAAATTGCATCTACAAAATGCAAAACATTGGAAATTTCCAGTACTAAAAAAATTGTTCAAAACAAATATGACTTTTAAACATGTCAGATTTTTTACAATATCATGTAATTAAAATAATTACTGAATTGGAATAGGGGCAGAACTGGGGAAGGTACGATTATGATATCTCATTGCGTACAGTCCAGGTCTCTTTTTCTGAATGTATCCAAGGTGTTTGGCTAATATACACTGGCGTGCAAAAATTAAGGATGAGACTGTTTTTCGAATGTAACGTCATGCAGAAGTGCTCTACATCGACTCAAATCATACCATAAGATCCCCAAGATGTAAGAATATGGGACAAGTGAGCAAAACCGTCCAAACAAGGAATTCAAAGGATACAAAGGCGCTTTATTGAAAAGGTAGCTTCGAGCATAACTGGAACGAAGACAGAAACTGCCTAGAAAAATCCAGTCTTTAGAAAGGGATATGATCACCCCTGACTGCGTTGCAGGATTTCCATGCTGAGGACGAGGTTGTCAAGGAGCTGTTGAGGCATCGCTGCCCATTCCTGTTGTAGCACCAATCGCAGATGCGGAATCGTTGCTGGCGGCTGGTGACGTGCTGCCAAGCGTCTCCCGAGAAGGTCCCACACGTGTTAGATTGGATTTAGGTCCTGGGACCTTGTGGGCCAATCCATGCGTTGAATATCTTCACTCTCCAACAGCTCTGCGACAGCCACTGTACGATGAGGTGTAGCGTTGTTGTCCATGAAGAGGAACTCAGGACCCACAGCACCTTTAAACAGACGCACGTGAGGCAGGAGAACCTCGGTACAATAGCGGACACCAGTGACTGAACCTCCTTGGAAGATGTGGAGGTCAGTACGGCTACCAAGCATGATACCACCCCAAACGAGAACTCCGCCACCTCCAAACCGGTCCCTTTCGATGATGTTGGAGGTGTGATTGCGTGTTCCCTGCTCTCTCCAGTTGTGTATACATCCAGAATCACTCATCAGACTACATCGGCTCTCATCTGTAAAGAGAACTCGACCCCATTGCTGATGTGTCCAGTTCTTGTGTTCCTGGCACCACAGAAACCGCAGTCTCTAATGAGTAGGCGTTAATGGCACTCACCGTACTGGTCGTTGTGCAAATAGACCACCTTTGTGCAGCCTCCTGGCCATGGTAAAATGTGATAACGCACGCCCAGTTGTCTGTTGCATGTGCCTTGCAATTTCTCCCGCTGTCTGCCGTCTGTCTCTTCTCACCTGCAGGACAATATACCGGTCAACAGCCGCCGTGGTTGCTCGTGGACGACCACTGCTAAACTCTCGGACAGCTGTTCCTGTCGTTTGAAATGCTCTCCAAGTTCGTGAAACGATGCTGTGAGCGATCCCGAACTCCTCGGCCACACTAGTCACACTTCGACCTTCTTCCAACTTCCCAATGACGCGACCTCGAGTAAAGTCATCCAGATGTCATCTACTGGATTGCCTGTTGGCCATATCACACGGTGGCAGCAACTCAACATCGTTCAAACCGATGTACACTATGCAATAGCTTTCACCGAATTGCTGAGCGTACACCGCCCGTGTGCTCTATACCCTCCAACCCCGCCCCCCACGTCATGCTGCATATATGCGCATGTCCTGCCGTACTGGACCCTAGTCTATCTCCTGAGTGGTCTTTCGGTCCGTTCTGCCTGCTTGTTCCGCTGTTATGCTGATTTCTCCTCTTCATCCTTAATTTTTGCACACCAGTGTATATTTCATTCTGTAGCCAAATAGTTAAAAGATAAAAAGGAATAATAATTAAAAGAGATAGTAGGCTATTGTTGATAAAGTTGAAATTAAGTTGTGGCTAAAAGGATTGTGTTTGCAGCATGAGAATTGATTTGCTTACTAATAATGAAGTGTAAAATGCTGCTCCAGTTTGGTATCTTTAAAATTCAACTTTTTGTGTTTCCATTATTTCTTGTGTTTCTTGAGAGCGGAAAAATGAAAAATGTTATTGCTCTTTTTTTGTGTACATGTTTTAAAAATCCTGTAGCTTAAAATACAGTAAACCCTTTATGAGGGACCAATAGGCAGAAAATGGTGTCCATTATTGCCAATTATCTGTTAACACATACCAGGTAAATGGGGATAGATATATGTACACTCCGGTAGACTTGGGGAAACAGTAAACATGCAGTAAACCAAACACCTAATAAACAGAAAAGCACATAAGATACTGTAAACATTGTAATAAATACAAAAAAGTGAAAATGAAATTTCAACATTTTGTAGATGACAGATGAGCTTGTTGTGTGGTGTGTAGTGTACGAGTGGATCCAGAGGGAGGATGCGCACCGTCCCCTCAGGACCAAGGAAAAGCTTTGAGTTTTTATGTTTTAATAACAAATTGAATAATTTTTTTGTTGAAGAAAGTATTATTTAAAAGTATAATACTTTCCTTAACGGGGCAGATTTCCTATAGGAGCACTAGGCGCGCGCCTATGGCCCCAGAGCGTGAGGGCTCCTGAAAAACATATAATTGGATTATCAGTTTTGTTTTTGATTTTCACGGACCAAAACAAATCAATCCTTAAATTTAACAATTTATTTATATTATCAATTGATATTTTGCTTTCTCATATTAGTAACATATTCTGTATTTTTTTCTGTTGTTGATACTCAAAATTTTTGAGTTCTTATCGATGTACTTGCTTTAAAAGGAACAGTTAAAATCATTTAGCCTTCCTTTTAGTTGAATAGTGTCTTCACAACAGAACCTCAAGTTTTTGAATTTTCGACTTTGACAGCCCTTAAGAGTAAATTCATGAAGTATATGGAATATTTAAAGTACCAAACTTAATGTCCTTTGATTTCCTATTAGCCACAAAAATGTTAGATGTGCACAGGCGTGAAAGCGGTTACATTAGCACTGTTTCTTATAAACCGTTCTGATAATAGAAAGATAGAATGGCATTTTGAAAAAGGTAAAAACATTTTTACAATTATTTTTTATAATTATTAAAAAGTTATAAACGTTTTGATAATTATTTGACTTTATAACTATTTTTTTAATCTGACGGATGAAAATTTCTGAGGCAATAAGAAGGGATGGAGGGGGAAAGCTGAATCTTTTAGCGCCTAGGGCCTCAAAAGATCTAAAGTCACCTTTGTTCCTTAATTAATTGGAAAAATTTATGGACGTAGTGAGAACTTTTTTTCATTTTGAGGAAAAATATCAGAAAGGTTCCCGGTTATTTCCAACACTCCCCCTCCCCCACGAAAATCCTGGATCCACCTCTGGTCTGACATATACCTCTCTACAGCCATTCCTTTCAATTTGTTTTCTTATGTAAATTTACTTCTTGGTTAGGATTTTCTCATTGAGTGACTTATTACTTGTATATTTGTCAATGCTGACAGTGAGCCAGAGAAAAACAATGTTGAGGATGTGACAAGTTTAAAGGTTGTGAATAGAATGGAGAGTTGATGAAGCAAGAGAGGTTGAAGTTTGTTGAATATCTATGTGAATCGACAAATACATGTTGTTGATATATGGTTGAGAATTAAGTGTGGCTACAAGAGCTATTTATAATGTCAATGGATAAATTAAAATGTGACAATTTTAATCTATTGATGACCTGAACTTCTAGCGAGTGGAAAATAAAGAACAAGTGGATGTTGCACGTTAGTATTGATTCTTTCAACCTGGCCATTATTTTTTACTTAGTTATTTCAGAAGTGAGATTTATTCTCAACATTATAAGCGAACATTGATTACTTAAACAATCTCATTAATTAAGAACACTGCAGGTGATTTTAAATACAGTGACTGTTTATTGTGAGCCAATGGAGTAATGATGCTTCATTGACAGTGAAATCCCGCTTGTAGAAGGCTGCGGTGAATGAGTGCCAGCAGTAGATAGGTTATCAGCAGAAGTAGACTCGGGAGTGGATTAGGAACAACTGGTATGAAAAACAAAGAGGTTTTTTTTTTTTTTTAACACTGATGCTGCTACCTCCACAGAATGCTTTTCCCTGTATGCTTTAAAATGTTCATAACAAGGCCACAGATCACATTCTAAGTTTGTACCAATGAAGGAGATAAGTGTATCAATTGAATCATGTACACCAGAGAGTTTTGGTTTGTTTGCCACAGTTGCAACATCATCACCATTATCTCTGCTATAACCAATGAGAACTTCATCCTCTATTTTGTCTTCTGTTAAGGCTGTCTGAATGAGTGTAAGAGAAATTCTAACCTATATCTGCAATGTAAATTCTTTTGTACACATTTTCTCGAAGACTATTTATTACTTTGTAGTGTTTAAAATTTTGAGCCCAAATGAAAAGGACCCACAACTAATATATGCCACAATTATTATTCCGAAAAATTTGTTAGAATTTTTTTTAAATTCAATATATCTGGCTTGAAAGTATTCCAATTTGGCGCTAGATTGCACAATAAGTTAGCTTAGTAGTGTTTCTGTCTGGAAGAAATGAAATATCTCATTTCTGTATGATTGTTTTAATTATCTAGGCCAAATAGAAATAATTGAATGGGGCCAAAAGTGACATTGGAATCTTGTCATCCATAAATCATCTTAAATCCTACTGTACTTCATGTTTTGAAGAGAAAATGTGTACATTAGCAGAGAACCCCAGAATTTAAGCTATAAAAACTCCATCTACTTACTGAGCTCCACCCCCAAATAACATCATTGGTTAGAACGTAACAGCACATATTTTGTCTTTTCATTGTAGAGCCAACGAGAGACCGCTTCCATTCTAAATATGGCGAGGTCTGCAGTGATTCGTTGATGCCAACTTCTGGGACAGTCCTGCAAGACTTTAAAAGCCACACCCAAGGAGTGATTTTATGTGTGCCATCTATCTCAAAAGATGAACCATAACACTTATTCAAAGACAGCCTTAAGACTTGGTACCCAGGATTACTCTCTGTATCATCTAACCAGGTTTTAACATCATTTTCTCTTGCCCCTAAGAAGATGTGATAGAAAACCCTTGCTTTAAACCCTTGAAGTTGTATTCTGCATCCACGTTAAATAGTAGTTTTTTTCCCATGCATTAGCTGGTGTTATTATTTTCATTTCATTTCATGATGCTTCTGTGTGCTGACTTGAGATTGTAATTCTTGAGTGTTTTCCACTCCTCTGGTGTCTTCAAACAAGTCCTCTTCTCTTACCACAAGAACTTCCTCTGAATATCTCCTCTGGTACAGTGTTTTTACAAAGTAGAATTTCACCTTTTTCCACTGGCTGGATCAGCAATGTAAGATCAGGTGGCAAGAATATGCAATTTATTTTCCCATTATTACTGATAAGCTTCCCAGCACCAGGCTCAGCATGTGCATTATCCAAAATTGTCAAGTTTACCTTGCCAGTAGGAAGTTTGGAGACATATTCCTGATGATTACATGCAGCTGGAATATATTGAGTGAAACATCAATCACCAAAAATGTGCAAATTGAACCAAGCTTTCTTGGAGATGTAATAATGTACTGGGAGCAGCTGGCCACACACAACTTTTAAGACCAATGGGCATACTGATCTCCTGATGATGGCTAACTTTAGAAGTGCATACCATTTGTATTTGCACAATACTGAGAAATCTGCTTATTTTTTGACCAGGTGAAGAATCATCATGTTTATATACATGATCATTTTGGGAGAGTGACTGCCAAAAAAAAGACCTGTTTCATCTGCATAATACACTTGGGAAAGTAGTTGACCTTCATTTTTAATTGTGTTATTCAACCTCTTTCTGAAAGGTTCTACTTTTTCTGTATGCATACCTCTATATAATATATTACTACACTTCAAGTTAGCAGTTCATATTTCGACCCATAAAATAGATTGGCAAACTACTATCCTCATTTACGTGCATAAATTTCAATATTAATGCGAAATATTCTAGTTGCTTAAATGCTTGCCTATGCATTCTGCTTCTAGAGATGAGTTACATTTCTTACACTTTGCTAGGTCCTCGTTGATGTCATTGTCCTTTGTCCATAGTCGATCATGCACACTCACTCACTACACACATTTCACTTTGTGTAGCATATATCAAACTGGCAAAAAAAAAAAAAAAAAAGAAGCCAAACCAGCCTTAGTACAATTCTGCATGGACAACCAAACATTCCCAAAATTTGATGAAATAAAAATGCTAAGAAGAAATAACAGATCACAGAGACAAATGAGAATTCAGGAATTGATATTAATATATAAAAATAAGACAAGAGTATGTAACCATAATGACCCTAGCATATTGTCTAGCCACTGGAAAGAATTAATCAGGCAAGAAAAAAGAACACAAAAAAAAAAACCTGACAAAAAAAAAAAAAAAAAAAAAAAAGAGAATAGAGTTAGGAAAAGAAAAGATGAAGTTATAAACGGCATAGATGTTCAATAACATGAACAATAATAATAATAATAATAAAAATTATAAAGAGAAAAGTGAAACATAGATGGTGCCAGCAAGGTTTTTTCAAGAAACATATCGAAGACAAGAGTATCCGATGAATGGCAATGCGGAGTATCGGACTCCATAGGCGAGTAGTGAGCCACAAACATCGGTGGTTACAACGCCATGCTCTTGCGGATGCCCAAAGGCTGGTCAAAAAATTTAGAGCATTATAAACGGTATTAGTTGATGTTTAATGAACCATAAAATTAAGATCTACGGTGTCTACCCAAAGTGAAATGTGTGTAGGTGAGTGAGTGCATCATCTACTACGGACAAAGGACAATGACATCAATGAGGACCTAACAACGTGTAGGAAATGTAACTCATCTCTAGAAGCAGAATGCATAGGTAAGCATTAAAGAACTAGAATATTTCCCATATTACAACACTGTAATGCCTATGTCATGATTATTTGTAAATCACCATAACCACCTATCACTAGCCCCAGACTTCATTCTCATATGCCTGGCTAGTTTGATTGCAGCAGTTTGAATTTCTATTGTGTGGTGGTAACCACCCAAGAACATTCTTGCATAAACCACTTGTAAACAGCTTCCGCAAGAATTTTATCTTGTGCAACTTTCATGTGCTTCCAATAGAGGACATTTTACCAATAGGGGATGTTTTAGCTATAGAATTAACACTGAACTTCAATGAGAATTCAGTAAGCTTGTATGCTGCTTTTTTGTACGTGTGCCATGGTTTGTTTTGTCACACCATGTTTTTCACATATGTGCACAAATCTTAGTGCTAACTTTTAACTTGTTTATTAGTTTTAGTTTGTAGCCAACAATTAGTGTGACACTCACTCTTTGTTTTTGGTAGCCATGGGTAATCATTGGTGTAAAATATTGGTTTGATGCATAAGTTCATGCTGTTTTATTTCATGAGTGTTTCCCAGATCAGTAGTGACGGTCAGATGGCCAGTTGTATATCAAAATGTAGCCAGTAATATCATGTATCTAAATCATATTGTGTTGCGTGATTGCAGCTAATGATTTTTTGGTTTTCAGATCTGGAAGTACGGAGTGTCAAGTAGAGAGGAATGAACATTTCCGGATCCACAGCTGCAGAGGCTACTCAAAAATTTTGTGTTGTGTATGGGGAGGATGCTATTGCTCCAAGGACAACCTGCAAATGGTTTGAGCAGTTCTGAGGTTGCAATTTTGACCTCAATTACTCTCCATGCTCGGGTCGTCCGTCTCACTTTGATGAGGGTCATTTGAACCATCTCACCCACTTAGATCCACGTCAAACCACACACGAGTGGGCCACTGAGATGGACTGTGATCAGGCCACAGTGGTGCAACACCTGGAACATATGGGAAAGGTCCAGAAATTGGGGTCTTCGGTGCCTCAGACTCTCACCGAGGGCAACAAGAATCAGCGTGTTGCCATATGTGGTTCCTTGCTCACCCATGATCGCAAATGTCCTCAGCAACATAAACCCTTTCTGTCACATATTGTTACTGGAGATGAGAAGTGGTGCCTGTATGAGAATTTCAGGCATTGCAGGGGATGGTTAAGCCTAATCAAGATGCCCACACCATGTCCAAAACATGACCTTCATCCTGCAAAGATCCTGTTGTGTGTCTGGTGGGACATGGAAGGCATTATTCACTGGGAAATGCTGCTGAGGAATTGGACCATCAATGCTGCACTCTATTGTGAGCAACTCTGCTGTCTGGAAGAAGCAATTCAGTAGAAATGGCCACATCGGCACCATGGTGTCCTTCTTGAATTTTATAATGCATGCCCTCACAGGGCAAACTTGACCAAAATGGCCATTGAAGACATGAAATGGGAGATCCTTCCACATTCGGCATATTCCTCCAGATGTTGCCTCATCAGACTATCACCTGTTCCGATCTTTGTTTAATGCACTCCATGGCAGAACGTTCAACAATGATGTTGATCTCCATAATTTCCTTGATGATTTCTTTGCAGCAAAACCTTCATGTTTTTTCAAGAATGACATTGCAGACCTATCCAGATGTTGGGACACCATGGTTAACAATGGGGGAAAGGATACATAGTTGATTGATTCCGAAAAAAAAAATGGCATGAACTTATGTATCAACCCAATACAAGACAGAGAAATGTATAATGGCCACCTCCCTGGTGGCAGAGTGGTCTAAGCATTGGCTTCATTTAAATGGCTCTGGTTTGAACTGGTGAGGCATGGATGTTGTATTTGTCTTACAGCACTAGCTCTCTCCCTTCCATGGAACCAGTGGTCCTAAATTATGGACGGACGACAGCTTACAGCCTGTCGAGTTGCTCATGGTGATTTTTTGACCCCGAACAACAAGAACAAAAAGCAATGAGTAAATACTCTTGTAAATAGGGTAAACAAGGTGAATGCAAAACACAGACTAAACAAATACTGGGGAGAGACACGCAGTACCACAGCCACCAAGCAGTTACTTCATGCAACAACAGGCTCAGTCTTTTTCCCCAATATGAACAGGTGCCTTGACTTCAACTTAACATACTTCATTCACTATACTAAAATTCATAATTATGAGGGTTGTGTATATATGTATAACCTATGACACCTAACAAAGAAATTATGCACTAACAACAGCAGAACATGTGGGAAGTATTGACATTCTTACGCCTCTTTGTTATGAAAAGGATTTTTCAATACAGTATTTAAATGTGGTGCTGACAGATATTTATAACATAAATATGCAAAAACATTTTTACTTACATATGTACTTTAATGACATGCTACAAGTATAACTACAGTTATTCAATCAGTATTTCTTTCTTTTCTTTTGTGCTTGCAAGTTGAGATAACAAAGAGGCTAACTTCATGCAGAGATAGATAGTGAGGCTTTTCTTTTTAAACTATAATAAAGTTCAGCTTTTGATGTCCAGAAGTTTACAACCTTGTATATATATTTTGTTTATATAGTGATTTGTTTGCAGTGAAATGCAACAAGTAAAAATGAAAAAAAAAAAAGTTATGGGTGCTTGTCATTTAGTACTAAAAGAATGTATAGCTACTTCAAATATTTTGCCTGAAATTCTGGTTTTTGCAGGTTTTACAAATGTTTCCTTAGTGGGTATCATTGCTGGAGCTTTACTAACATCTAGTCTTCTCTTTGCTGTTGTCTTGTGTGCATGGTGTCGAAGGAAATGGATGAAGGTAAGTGTATACTTTAACTTCTTATTAGCTGCTATAAATTCCTGATGATAGTCTTCATGTGATTTCGTATACATTTTTTCTCATAAAACGGTATAAAACCAGAAATTTTTGAAAATTGTGCTGTTCCATGGCTACATGAAAATGGATAAAATTTCTGTGGTTGACAGAACATTTTTGGTACTGCTGTTTAGAGCATGATGTTACTGTGTCCCCACACTTAGTGGTTACAAATATGATTTTTTGAGTTTTCCTGTGAAAATGAAATAAAAAATGGATAAATGTCAGAGATGCAACAGTGTTATTGATTTGGTCCATCTATTCATCATAGGCTTTTTTTTTTTTCTTTTGTTTTTCCTGTTTTTGTTTTTTTTAAATAAAGAAATCATATTTGTGAATATCAGATGTGGTAACAATTTTTTAATGTGCAGCATGAAAATTTTTTATCTGACATAAAATGAGGTCTCATTATTCCAAGGAAATTTTCTTGGCTTGCCATTTGTATGGTACAAAATGTTTTACTTATTAAACATATAATCCTTATGCGTTTTTACCAAAGTGTGTTATTCATGAGTTTCTGTGATTTTTGAGGCGACTTCTTTAGCCATAGTCAAGATTTTTGAGCATTAATTTTTGTGGGATTTTACTTGAAAAAGTTTAAAATTTTGCAAATTTTTGGAACTATAATTTCTTTTATCAGACTCATTCAACAGAAGATACTTCCTTTCAAATGGTTATTTGTTGTGGTTAACCCAAACTAACTGTATCAGGTGCTTGGTATAGAATTTTTCATGATGCCATTGATGATGGACTTTTTCTACTGTATTTCGAGTCTTTCTTTAATTTTTTATTTTCTTAGATTACTCTGATGACTAATGGTTTTTAAAGTATTCCAGTTTATGTTGTGGTCAGTCTCCCGGATGTGTGTCTGTCTATTCCAATATTATTTGACCACAAATTTTGAAGATGACAATCCGATTTTTGGGGTAAATGTGACAAGGATGGTAAGTCAGATAATATCCGAAAATTTGAAAAATTTTATCGTCCTGAAGCGGGACTCAAACCCGCATCTCCTAGATAGCGCTCGGGTATGCTAACCACTACACCACCCAGAACGACCAAGTCTCAAGTTTTCTGCTCTTCTGGGCAAACACAGGTTAGGATTCTTAGCCTCCAGATTCGCTAAACATGAATGCCGGTTGCTTCGACTAGTGAATCCTGTGATAGTTATATTCAAATTAATCAGAAACTTGAGACTTGGTCGTTCTGGGTGGTGTAGTGGCTAGCTAGCATACCTGGGCGCTATCTGGGAGACGCGGGTTCGAGTCCTGCTCCAGGACGATGAAAATTTTAAAGTTTTCGGATATTATCTGACTTACCATCCTTGTCACATTTACACCAAAAAATCGGATTGTCATCTTCAAAATTTGTATTAAATGATGTAATCCCGTATTTCTTTCATAATTATTTGACCAGTTTCTCATTGAAGTTTTGTGCTCAGATAGGCAAGTCTCTACCTTCAGACCTTATCTCTCCTGTGCAGTTGTGAGGCATGACCTTTTCAATAGTGTTACCAGAATCCTACAGTAAGAAGTATAAAAGGTATTACATGATAATAAAATGCTATTAAAATGATACTTTATTTTAATGGTAAGTTTTGTTTATAATCACTAAAACTGTGAGTGTCTTTCACCTGTAGGATTTCTTTCATGTAGCTGATAGCTGCACTTGCAATTTTTATTTCATTTTTAAGCACAAATCTCCATATTTTTATTTCCCAAAGCTTTGTTTTTTCTCTAGAAAAGGGTAAAGTGCAACCACACAAGCACTTAAACTCCTGAATTTAATATTAGAAGGGTCCAGTATAGATGAAGCAATGCTTTTCATTTTGGTTCTTCCGAACATTGCTTGAAGTTGGAAATAAATAAAAATCGTTCTCATGCAGTATATGTCTCATAAAATGTCAGAAAAGCACTGAAATCAAGAAGGGGGAGGAAAATGTTTCAAACGTAAATGAAGACATATAAAAAACATATAAAACAGGGTATGTCACAAGTAGCTTCAAAGTCACACTCATGCTGTTGGGCACCCGCACGGGGATAACTGGTTTTCCAGTTATTTGGGGAGCGGCGCCCCCACGGCCCGAGCTGACCTTGTGACTGGTCACCATCTGATGTCACGCCACCGCTTGTTTTTATTTTGGTGTTTGCAGGGACAGCTGTTCATCCAGCTGTTGGGGAGTCGCGGCCCCACGTTCCCGAGCTGGTCTTGTGTCTCGCTTTTCGTTTTTATTTATTTTCTCCACTGGCTAGTTGCCCGTGTTGTATACTTTACCTAATCGCTACCACGTTATGCACTAACACCCCGGTCTTGTGGTTTTGTTACCCTCCACCACTAACTGATTTATATTAACCGCTCAGTTCGTAGGTTGCTGAGATTCCGTTTAGGTTCCCTGACAGGATTTGTCTTCTTTGGATTTCTTTTTTTCCTTTTCGCTGGTTTGGGTGCTAGACCTACCTGCATGTTTGCCGCGTGCGGAGACCCGTGAGGCGGAAATGGGATGTCTGGCGGCTGAGGTCGCAGGAGACCGGATAAGTGCCTCCTGTGTACCAACACTCCTCTTCGACCCCGGCTTCGCTGTAAACGGGAGGCTAGAGACTAACCCACCTCTAGTCAGAAGTCTTGTACCAAGTTGTGTACACGGCTTTAGCGGCTTTTGTCGTATAGCACGGCAGGGTGAGCCCGGGGGCTGTGGGATCATGCCAAAGGCGTTGGCATGACGGTACCCGGAGGCCGAAGTGTCCGCCGAGTGCGTGTGATCACAGCCAACGGACTATATCTGCAACGTATAAGCTCCAGAACTGTGTCCAGCGTCATTTTCTTGGCTTGCAGACCTCCAGTTCTCCCTTGTAGGGCTCGGTGGTGGGTGGAGTAGTCTGCAGACGAATCTTCCTCCTTTTTTTCCATGGGTAAAAAGAACAAAAACTCCAAATTTAAGTCACCTGACAAAATGATAGTTGCCAACGACACTCCTTCGTCTTCTCAACCTACCAAGTCTCATACCCTTAAACGGTCTTTAGACCTTGACCTGGACCAAGAATGTGGAACCTCTTCTTCGGCAGCTGTACCAGTCGCTCCGAAGCGTCGTCTCCCTCAATTGCTGTGACTACGCATGCTACTCACTTGCTTGTAGAATCCATCGATCCGAATGAGAGACTGTCCACCAGATCTCCCTTTTTCATTTCTAAAGCTTTGGACGCTGCGGTTGGCCCCTTGAAGTCTGTGAGGAAGCTTCGCTCTGGGGACCTGCTTGTCCAAACTTGCAGTGTTTCTCAGAGTAACACTTTTCTGAACCTCACTAGTCTTCAAGGCATTCCTGTGAAAGTGACACCTCACCCGTTTCTTAACACCTCTCGGGGTGTTATTTCGGAGTTTGATCTCTTGCCATGCAGTGAAGACGAATTCGTGACTGAACTTGCTGATCAAGGTGTTATTGCTGCACGTCGTATGATGTTCCGGCGTGATGGTTCCATGATTAAGTCAAAAAATGTCATCTTGACTTTTGACTCCCCGAAAGTTCCGACAGAAATCAAAGCAGGCTACTTGGTCTGTGCAGTTCGCCCCGTACATTCCTAGTCCTCTGCGCTGTTTCAGGTGCCAGAGGTACGGGCATTCACAACGATTCTGTAAGAGTACCGCTCGTTGCGCTAATTGTGGCTCCGGTGAACATGACGGGGAAGGTTGCACTTCTGCGGCCTGCTGTGTTAACTGCGGTGAGGCCCATGCAGCTTACTCCCGCAACTGTATGAAATGGAAGGACGAGATGGCGATCCAGCGCCTCAAGACCCTGGAAGGCCTCTCGTACCCTGCTGCCAAAGCCAAGTTGGGTATTCCCAACACCCGACAGCGTAGTTTTGCCGCAGTTGTTAAGTCTCTGCCACAACCCGTGCAGCCCTTTGTTCCGCGCCCTGTAGCTCTCGCAGCGCTTGCCAAGCGATCTACAGCTGACCAAGCGACACAGGTGTTTTTCCCCGAGCTCGCGATTTTTCGACTACCTGATTCTGGGCCTTCTCTTTTGCAGCCGACCCTCTCTTCCAGTTTAAAGCAGAAAGCCTGCACGTGCGGACGACCCGGCCCTCAATCCGCAAAGGTGTGCAGTGTCCATCCAACTGTCTCGGCCTCAGCGGGGTCCCCACCCTCAACCAACATTATAGAGGAACATAGGGGGAGGAGAGTGGCAGTTCGTCCCCAGCCTCAAACAACATTGCAGAGGAACATGGGGGAGAAGAGAGTGACAGTTCGTCCCCGCCCTCTGCCAGCATTGCAGGGGAGTGTGGGGGGAGGAGAGTGACTCATCCTTTGTGTAGTTCTGTTTAAAAAAAAAAAAAAAATTATAATTATAATAGTCAATTAATAAATTTTTATATAAACCTAATTAACTACCTTGTCTTCACAGCTTTCATCATACTCTTTTTCAACTTTTACCAAGCCTGTCTGCTCTTAATCATTTTCCACGTTTTTTAAAAATCTGTGGCTGATAGTTCTTGGTCTGGCGCTCTTTGGCCAAACCTGGCCCTTGCGCCAATAAAATCCAACAACCAACCAACCATCATGCTGTTGGGCAGCAACAGTATGTGTGTGACTTAGAAGCTACCTGTTACATACCTGCCAAGTTTTATGGTTTATCTGTAAAATGTACTGAAATTCTACCTCTACTATGGTTATCTTATGGAATACCTATTTTAGAAATTCCATATTTTTCATCCCAGGTTGGTGTAGTTGAAAAAGAATAAGTGGCTCCACACAAGTAGCATGACACCAGTGTATTCTTGTTTATTTAATCACATTTTCTCCCACTTCTGCGTGTTCTACTCTCTCAGCTTACAACATAGCTGCAAAGACTCTGCAAAAACACTATAAGGATGCAATTGGCTACAACTACTGAAAGAGAGAGAGAGAGAGAGAGAGAGAGGTAAAAATTAGAAGTCTCTGGCATCAGCCTTGAAATTGTGTTTTTTTTTTTTTTTTGTTATTCTAATGTGCTGGGACAAAAATGTAAGGTCAAAACCTCAGTTAAGTTGCATCAGAACCGACAGCCACTGGGGTGGAATGTGGCCAGAAATGCCACGGTGTGTTTGGAGAGAAAGGTAACGTCCATGTTTTAAGGTAAAGTAAAAGGTTTATGCAATATATTGCATTGATTTTGCAGTTGCAAATTAAATTTTTATGTGTTTGTAGCCTTACGATAATTTACTAATGAGAATTACGTATGGATTGGATTTTAATCACTAAGCGTTGAATAGCGCAAAATATCCTAATTGTAACATAAGAAATCAATTAAAGTCAACAAATCATTTTCATATAAATCAGGCTTCTAATCGATATGTTTGATACATTATTCAATCAAACATATCGATTAAACATTCACTAAAAATATTTTTACAGATTTCAGTTCTTGAAAGTTGGAAGATCTGGTGTGAGCTCATGCATTCTCTTCAGCTTCATGTGCAAGTACAGTCAACAGAACTTGGAGTGTTTTGTAAACTTTGTCAGAAGTGGAAACACATACACACACATTGCCAATAACTTCACTATCTGTTCCTTTACAAGGCAGACAGGTACACAATATCTTCCCACATCCAATATAGAATGAACACCTTTACGGACAATTTGCATAACATTACTGTTTCATTTTTGAACAATCTTTTTTTATTTATTGCAAACTGTTTCCAGTGGTAACAATGGATACTACCTCACTCTACTTCTGCTCTTAGGTAAGAAAGCCCACAGTTTTTATGTAGGAGAGACAGATTGCCGGCTTGAGAGACTCATGTTGCTGAGCACAAAGCCACAATTAGTAACAGAGTAAAACTGGAGTGAACAGACGCATTTGGAGGCTGGACGTGACATGAACTGGACTACTTAAAAATCATTAGCCAATCAGAATAATGTAATAAAAGAAAAAAATGAAATAAGGGCTGGGAATAGAGAAGAAAAGTCACTCATTGATAACCTTGTGAGAAATTCTCTACCAGGCATCTGATGCTGTTTAGTTAAGAGTGAACTGTAACCATATAGCCAAAAGAGAAGTGAATTCCTTTGAATAAGCATGATATCTCCAAAAATTTGCTAAATTTTAAACTTTTTTCTAGTAAAACTCCTTAAAGAATTTTTAAGATGGGGCATTCGAAAAAAACTAGAAAGTGCCAAATCAGTTTCATTTTAGGAACACAAATTTATTCAGTTGTGAACCTTTAGCCTATCAGTTACAATTGAAGCAGGTGCTTATCTTTCTTCATAATATGCTAGGTAGTTACTCTTTGAAATTCAGTAATAGTGAAAATACATCCCCTGGATTTTACTGGAAAAAAAAAAGTGTTCAATTTCTTTATTACAGAATTATGGAAATTCTCCAATTTCTTTTTTTCCCCTCTTCCATCTCTTTTGTACCTCATCATTAAGTTCTGCTCAGTGTGTGGTGGTTGAAATTCTTTTATTGTTATCTGTGAAAATGTGAATTTCATTTACAATCTAGATTTCTGGGAATATTGATATCTTAGACTGAAATTTAAAGTTTCTGCACAATTTTGAAATGAGTTAATTGGCTAAGGAAAATATTTCTTAAAGTATTATTAACGCATAAACGTTAAACGTTTACTGTTCATCCCCACAGTATTTTGTCATTTTCTTGTAGGACTTCCATCCACAGTTAGTAGAGTTTAGGTCCCAGCCACCTACAGCAAGATCGCTTTTTGGGCAGGACACAGAAACGGAGGGAATGAGAGCAAGTCTAGCGACTTTGACAGAACAGTTTGTAGTGAGATTAGAGTACAGTAGATGGCGCCACCGTACAAGTACGATGTTGCACACAGAAGGGTGAGAGAATTTCAGGGGGGGGGGGCATAGGAAAGGATACCCATTTAACCAGTGGGTCCAGCCTGGGGGCCGTCACTTAACGTGCTCGTCCGATGTACAGCGGATGTTCAGCGATTGTTAGTAAATCACACCATCTCTGAAAGATCAGCCCAGGCTCGAACCTGAGGACCTTGCATCGATAGTCTGACTTGCTGACCACTAAGCCATCCGCAGCTCTACTGTTCATCCCGTTGTTCTTGGTGTAAATATAGCCCTCCGACGTGACGTCCAACATACAATGAGCCATAAAGTTATTCATATCGACATACACTGAACATTGTATAAAAGTTATTCATATCGACACATAAAAGTTATTCATATAGACATACCATGCAGCTTACTCTGAATGACATATATACACTGACGGAAAAAATAATCCCAACACCAAGAAAGGGTTGTGTTAGATAAACGACAGTTGGTAGGCGGTGAGAGTACATCTGTAAGATGACGTCTATGCAAATTTCGCGCTCGGTGCATACGTGTGGCACTAGTAGCGCCCCTCGGAACATGCAAAGCAGGTTTGCTGTAAATATGCGCTGTAACGTTCGTGAGCGTTAGTTATCGTTGAGATTCGACGTAGGGTGTTGATGTTAGTCAAGAATGCCTTTAAGAAGACGAAGAAGCCATTATCAACAGCTCACGGAGTTTGAACGAGGTCGGGTAATAGGGCTACGAGAAGGTGGATTTTCTTTCCGCAATATTGCAGAACCACTTGGCAGGAATGTAGCCACTGTGCATGATTGTTGGCAACGGTGGTCAAGGGAAGGTACTGCCTCAAGAAGACTGGGTTCCGGCCAGCCACGTGGCACTACTGAGAGGGAAGACCGCCGTGTAAGGCGTATGGCCGTGACGCATCGTACTGCGTCTGCGGCAGCAATTCGAGCTGCAGTTGCCACCACAGTGACACAACAAACTGTTACAAATCGGTTACTTGAAGGACAGCTCCGAGCCAGATGCCCTGTAGCGTGCATTCCACTTACTCCAAACCACTGCCATTTGCGACGTCAGTGGTGTCTAGCTAGAGCTCATTGGAGGACGGAGTGGAGATCTGTTGTGTTTTCTGATGAAAGCCGGTTCTGCCTGGGTGCCAGTGATGGCCGTGTGTTGGTTAGAAGGAGGCCAGGTGAGCGCCTGCAACCAACCTGTCTGCGGCCGAGACACACTGGACCTACACCTGGAGTTATGGTCTGGGGAGCAATTTCCTATGACAGCAGGAGCACTCTCGTGGTTATCCCACGCACCCTGACGGCACAGTTGTACGTCGGTCTGGTGATTCAACCTGTTGTGCTGCCATTCATGAACAGCGTTGCAGGGGGTGTTTTCCAACAGGATAACGCTCGCCCGCATTCCGCTGTTGTAACCCAACATGCTCTACAGAGTGTCTACATGTTGCCGTGGCCTGCTAGATCACCAGATCTTTCACCAATCGAGCACGTATGGGACATCATTGGACGACAACTCCAGCGTCACCCCCAACCAGCATTAACCGTCCCTGTATTGACCGACCAAGTGCAACAGGCATGGAACTCCATCCCACAAACTGACATCCAGCACCTGTACGACACAATGCATGAACGTTTGTGTGCTTGCATTCAACATTCTGGCGGTTACACCAGTTATTAATGTACCAGCATTTCGCATTTAAAATGGCTCTTCTCGCGCTTACAATAAGCTGTGATCTTGAAACCTTAATCGATTAAATATGTTACCTATACAAATGTATTGCCGCCATTTCATTCCTCTACAACTATTTTTTCATGGTGTTGGGATTTTTTTTTCCGTCAGTGTATAAAAAAGTGCTCTACCTTTGATGTCGATGAGCATGTCCCTATAAACATCCATGCCCAATGCTCAATGTAGGCCTAGTCAAATATTCCTCTTTCTTTCAACATCCAGGAATGCTGGTGGTGAAATCGTACGTGTGATAAAATATGCGGTTCCATTGGACGAAGTCAGAATTAAAATGAGACACTACAAACGACCACAAGACAAACAAAGACCTAACAATATAAAATGGAACCAAGATTAAAATGAATTAAAAGCAGATGGACGGCCACAGTCGTCAAACCACATCACCAGACCGGTTTTAGCAAGTTTCATGCTATCCTCAGTGGTACTCCCAACAGTGCTTCTTCATCGTATGAACGTGCACACATCAATGCTGAACTCGTCAGTCATGGAGGCCACACCCTTGGTCTTCTAAACGCAAAGTATCCTGGGATCACAAGAACACAACACCCATGGCGCCATCTATGGTGAGATCAAGGACTTATTTTCTTCTGGGTCTTTTATTTTGTCATTCTGTAATTTCTTTCTTTTATTATAATAACATTCATACGATGAAGATGCACTGTTGGGAGTACCACTGATGATAGCATGAAACTTGCTGAAACTGGTCTGGTGATGCGGTTTGACGACTGTGACCACCCATCTGCTTTTAATTCATTTTAATTTTGGTTCCATTTTATATTGTTAGGTCTTTGTTTGTCATGTGGTCATTTGTAGTGTCTTGTTTTAATTCTGACTTCGTCCAGTGAAACCACCAGCGTTCCTGGATGTTAAAAGAGGAATATTTGACTAGGTCTACATTGAGCATTGGCCACGGATGTTTTTTGGGACATACTCATCGGCATCGAAGGTAGAGCACTTTTATATATATATATATATGTAATTCAGAGTGAGCTGCTTGGTGTGTCTATATAAATAACTTTTATGTGTCAATATCAATAACTTTTACATTTCATACAATGTTCAGCGTAGGTCGATATGAATAACTTTTACGGCGCATTATATGTTGGACGTCACGTTGGAGGGCTATATTTACACCAAGAACAATGTGATGAACAGTAAATGTTTAACGTTTACACGTTAATATAGTAATACTTTGGGCCACGTAAAAAATATGCTCGATTCAGCATAGAGATTTGTGCTCATTTGAGTAGATAATGTAATATTTCTCAAAGTTACAACTGTAATCTTTGTTGGTTGAACTTTTCTTTTTTCTTGAATATTTCTTCTTAAATTTAAAATAACAATTTTTTTATTGCTTTGTTTATTTCTTGCCAGTTTTTGTTTTCAACAAATTTTACATTTCTGACAGAATTCTGCAGGTGTACAACTATTTTTATGTGGCACTAATGATGTATTTCACATTAAAATTCTAACTTTTTTATTTATTTGTGGAGTTTGGGACTGACTTGAATGTTAAAAATATTTTTAGCATGCTCTTTATGTTTATCAGTCTAGTGATCCAGTTTTTTAGCATGTCTTTGTAAAAAAAGATCGTGCTTCTGTTATCGGTTTGTCCGTCCGTCCATCCGTCTGTACCCACGGTATCTCTGCAACTATTAGTCTGATTTGAAAAATTCTTTTTGCATTCGGAAGCTTGAAATATGCGAACGATGATCCTTCATTTCGTTTTTTTTTTTACGATGTACCATTTTGCCGCTAGGGGCGTAAATGCAGATGATGTTGAATTCAAAATTATGTTTTAATCCACATATTTGCTTCTAAACATCCGATTGAAAAGATTATTTTATCTTTCAACTCCATTTATGTCGAAGAGTGTTTTAGATATAGTTTCCTTTCCAAGTTACACATAGATTTTCCGCTGGGGCGTAAAAGTAAATTACATTTTTTCCGATAACTCTTCTCCTAAAACTCCGATTTGAAAAATCTTTTTTTAGCGGATACATCTCCTAATGGAAAATCTTTTGCATATAATTTCGAATTTTTGGTAAAGAATACTTTGGCCACCAGGGGGCGTAAGTGTTAATTTTTGCTTCTGATGTATTTGCCATAAAATCTGAGCTTCTAAAATATCGATTGAAAAAACTCTTTCGTGGACTGATGCCACTCACATCGATAAACCTTTTCGGAATATTTTCTTCCTAAAATATCCCACAGTTTCTCTGCCAGGGCGTAGATGTATATCTTATTTTTGTCAATATCTCTACTTCTAGGAGTCCGATTTGAAAAATTCCTTCTTTGTTAGATGGTGTTTCCATTGTGACATGTTTTTCATATAATTTCAAAATTTTCAAGTAATTCGTAGACTTTCTGCTAGGGGGTGTAAAGGCAAATTGCTTTTTTCCCTATATCTCTGCTTCTAAATCTCCGATTTGAAAAATTCTTTCTGCACCGGATACAACTCCTGATGGGAAATCGTTTGCACATAATTTCTAATTTTTGTGAAAAAAATGGTTTGGCCACCAGGAGGCGTAAATCTTAATTTCCGCTTTTGATGTATTTGCAGCAAAATATGAGCTTCTGAATTCTCGATTAAAAAAAACGCCGTTTGTAGACAGATAGTACTCATGTCGACAAACCTTTTAGGAACATTTTCTTCTCAAAATAGTGCATGGTTTCTATGCCAGGTTTCTACGCCAGGGGCGTAGATGTATATCTTATTTTTGTCAATATCTCTACTTTTAGGGGTTCGATTTGAAAAATTCCTTTTTTGTTGGATAGTGTTTCCAGTATGACATGTTTTTCCTATAAATTCAAAATTTTCAAGTAATTCATAGACTTTCCGCTAGGGGCGTAAAGGTAAATTGCGTTTCCCGCTATTTCTCTGCTTATAAACCTTCGATTTGAAAAATTCCTTCTGCACCGGATATAGCTCCTGATGGGAAATGGTTTGCACATAATTTCTAATTTTTGTAAAAAAATGGTATGGCCACCAGGTGGCGTAAGTCTTAATTTCCTCTTCTGATGTATTTGCAGCAAAATATGAGCTTCTAAAATCTCGATTGAAAAAAAGTTTTTTGTTGACCGATGCTACTCATGTCGACAAACCTTTTAGGAACACTTTCTTTTAAAAATAATGCATGGTTTCTACACCAGGGGCGTAGATGTATATCTTATTTTTGTCAATATCTCTACTTCTAAAAG
Source organism: Macrothele yani (assembly GCA_039090855.1). NCBI lineage: Eukaryota > Metazoa > Arthropoda > Arachnida > Araneae > Macrothelidae > Macrothele > Macrothele yani. The sequence continues at coordinate 109,487,835 of CM077013.1, forward strand.
TCCAATTTGAAAAATTCCTTCGTTGTTGGATAGTGTTTCCAATGAGAAATGTTTTTCCTATAAATTCAAAATTTTCATGTAAATCATTTAAGACTTTCTGCTAGGGCGCATAAAGGTAAATTGCGTTTTCTGTTCCTAAAACTCAGATTTGAAAAATTCTTCCTGTATCGCATACAAGACCTGATGGAATATATTTTTCACATAATTTCTAATGTTTTGTAAAGAATGGTTTGACCACCAGGAGTCATAAGTGTTAATTTCTGCTTCTGATGTATTTGTAGCAAAATCTAGGCTCCTGAAAACTCGACTACATTTTTTTTTTCTTGGACCGATGCCGCTCATATGGATAAACCTTTTGAGAATACTTTCTTCCTAAAATAATGCATGGTTTTCCCACCAGGGGACGTAAAGTCACATCTTATTTTTGTCGATAACTCTGTTTCTAAGAGTTCGTAAGCTCCAGATTCCGTTTACACCAATATCTGAGAGATTAAAGACCCGATTGAAAAACTTCTTTCTTCCGTCAGATACTATTGTTTTCCTACCAGTTCCATTGCCTTTGAATAGCTTTGATAAATTTAATTTGCGTCAGAACGGATTCAAAAGACGTGCTTATTACACCCGAAAATTCGGTGTCATCTTTCTTGTTTTATTTAGATTTTGATGTATTTTGTCATGTTTCGTATTTGACTTTTGTTCTATTGCTTTATTAGTATCTTATATACACTTTTTACCTTTAATAAATAAAATGTACATTTTATAAAATTTCAGAATTTGTGTGTTTAAGTTTCCTCACCTGTTTTTATGGTATTTTGGTGCTCTTAAATATGGTCTTTAAAAACTGAACAGGGAGAGACTAGTTTAATATTTGAAAAATGCAGTAGTGGTGTACTTTATCTAAGTGCAGAAATCACTAACAATAGAAAGCAACTGTACCAAAACCACATTCAGTGCTATAATTTGTGGAACCATATACAGAATACGGAATATAAGAATTTTAAGGGCACGTGGAAAAATTTGATTATTGACAACGTACTTACAGAAATTAATGAAATTATCAAAGGCCAACAAAAAACAGTGGAAGGTACGATTGAAAAAAATTAACGCTTTAATAGACAGAATCAAAGTGAGAAATGAAGACAGAAGAGAATATCCAGTGTATGTTAATCAGTCATCAAGAGTGCTAACATATAGCGAAAAAGCAGTGTTACAATGTGGGAAGAGAAGAAATACTCTTTTCCACCAAAAACACCAAGAACAGAAGAGCACATTCCAATATTCAAAGATATTGTACATCAAGTACCTCCAGAGCATGTTATCGATATGAGGTTTAAATTATTCAGTATTATGTTCAAAGAATATAACAATAAGCACAAAAAAAACCCCTACCAGGTCAATAAGTTGAAGTATGACAGACAACAACTGTTAAGTTTATGTAAAGACCCAGCAATTAAATTTTGTGAAGCGACAAGACTGGACAAATTGTTATTTTGGACACAGTAGAATATAATGATAAAATGCAGACAGCGATATCTGAATTAAAATGTGAAAGTGTCAACTATGATCCCACAGACAAACAAATAACTTTCCTCGCTAAAGTAAGGAACCATAGTAGTTTACCTGCAGAAATAAAAAACGCGAACCCACCAATGGGAGCAGGGATACCAAAAATCTTCTCGAAAATTAAAACCCATAAAGAAAACACTCCATTAAGACTGATTCTCTCGAAAAAAAAAATCCCCTCTCATCAATCTCAAAAAAAAAAAAAGATATACAGCTATCTATCACCAATTTTTATGAAGAATCAATTTACCTTAAAGAATAGCTACGAATTTATAGAAAAGATCAAGAAGATAAATCAAGACCTTATGAACATCACAATGGCATCTATGGACGTTAAAGCTTTATACCCTAATACTCCTGTCGAGTTAGCCATCAAAGTTGATCATGCAACAATTAAATATAAATAAAGAGCTAAATATGACACAACTGAAAGAATTAAAGGATACATTATATTTCATTAAAGAAAACAATATCTTCCAATTTGAGGGAAGTATTTTTAAACAAACTCAAGGCAGCCCTATGGGATCTCCATTATCAGCACTATATGCAGAAGTGATAATGGCGTACATTGAAAGACAAATTATTCAAACTTTACCTGAAAAGCCACTACTATATGCTCGATATGTTGATGACATCATCATCATTTCAAAACTCAACAATACCGAGCTACAAGATCTAGCTCATCGTTTCAACGTAATCTGCATCACCATTAAACTGACGATTGAATTTGAAGTGAATAATAGTCTGTCATTTTTAGACATTCTACTTAAAAAAAACAATAGGTTTGAATACACTGTTTTCAGGAAAGCAACGTACATTCCGGTACTCATTCCATACTCCTCACACCATCCTGTTATACATAAAAAAAATAGCATAGTAAACTTGATTAGAAGAGCATTTATGCACACCTCTAATAATATTTTATCTTGAAAATATCACAAGATTATGGTTACCCTAACAAACTTATTAAAAAATGAATATATGAGAGTAAAAAATGTAAGGCTAAGAGAAATGAAGACAATGAAATTTATAATCAAAGAAAGATGAGAAAAAATAAATTAAAATATATAGGTGCATTCCCTTACTTGGAAGGTGTCAGTAAAGAAATTAATAGGCTATGTGCCAAATTTGACTTACAACTAGGAAGTTCAGTGAACACCATGAAAAATCTGACTATTAACAAAAAAACTGAGAGCAAAATATTAGAGGAATCAGGGTCTTACGGAATTCCCATTGCTCATATACCCTCAATATCGTACATAGGGAGTACTAAAAACAGGTTAAAAAAAGACTAAAACAACACATAGCTAACTGGCAAAAAAAAAAAGAAGCAAAAACTCCATTAGTGCAATTCTGTATTGACCACCGAACATTCCCAAAATTCGAAGAAATTAAAATGCTAAAACGGAATAAAAAATCAGAGAGACAAATGAGAATAGAGGAATCGATCCTAATTTATAAAAATAAAACAAGGGTGTGCAACCAAAATGACCCTAATACATTATATAGCCTTTGGAAAGAGCTAATAAGACAGGAAAAAGAACAACAAAAGAAAAACCGACAAGAGAGACAAGAGAATAGGAAATGAATGAAGAAGAATACAGAAAGTCGACATCAACGACCATTTGAAGAGAGAGAGAAAAAAAAAAGAAAAAAATAGTAATAATATATATATATCATCATCATCATCATTGTCAACCATTATCAATCCACTGCTGGACGAAGGTCTCCCCAAGTTTCCTCCACAACGGTCTGTCTTGTGCCAGTCTCCTCCATGTCACCCCTGCATACTTTCGAATTTCATCCACCCATCTCCCATGTGGTCTTCTTCTGGGTCTTTTCCTGTCCCTTGGAATCCAATCTAAAATTTCGGCTGTCCATCGATGATCTGTCCTTCTGGCAGTATGTCCAGCCCATTGCCATTTCAGGGATTTAACTCTGATCATGATGTCTTCCACTCTTGTCATTTTTCGGATCCACGAGTTCCTCTTCTTATCTCTCCTGCTTATACCAAGCATGCACCTCTCCATGCTTCTTTGAGTTGTCTGCAGCCTTTGTGTGTCTCTTTTAGTTAAGGTCCACGTCTCTGCACCATACGTAAGCACTGGAAGGATGCATTGATCAAACACTTTTCTTTTAAGACATAATGGCATATTGCTCTTGAAAATTATGCTGTTTCTTCCAAAAGCTCTCCAGGCAAGTTTTGTACGCCAATTAATTTCTTCATCAATGTGACCCTCACTTGATATCTGCTGTCCAAGATAAACGTACGTGTCTGTTATCTCCAGCTTTTCTCCATCAATCAATAAATCTTCATTTCTTGTAAAAGCATTGAACATCACTTTTGTCTTCTGAAAGTTCATTTTTAATCCCACTTCTTTACTCTTGTCAGCAAGTTCCTGGATCATACTCTGCAGCTCTGATGGGGTAGTTGCAAAAATGACTACATCATCCGCAAAACGAAGGTGGGTTAGATAATCTCCATTAATCTTTATCCCTTTGTTTTCCCAGTTCAGCGATTGAAAAACATTTTCCAATGTGGCATTAAAGAGCTTCGGAGATATGGTGTCACCTTGTCTCACTCCCTTTCCAATTTTTATGTGTGTTGTATTTTCAAACAGCCGAATCTTTGCACTTGCATTTTCATAGATGTTATTAATAATATTAATGTATGCATCTTCAATACCGCAGGTTTTCAGAGCCATTGTAACTGCTGATGGTTTCACCGAATCAAAGGCTTTTTCATAATCGATAAAAGCCATGCACAATGGAAGTTCATATTCCCTCGCTCTTTCAATTAGTTCTCTCAGTACGTGGATATGATCTATTGTGCTGTAGCCACTCCTGAATCCAGCTTGTTCTCTCGGTTGAGCCATGTCCAGTGTTACCTTCAAGCGGTGTGAAAGAACTTTAGTGAAGATTTTATAAACTACTGATAGGAGGCTGATAGGTCTGTAGTTTTCGAGATCCTCAATGTCACCTTTCTTATGTAGCAGGATCATTGTAGCGGTGTTCCAATCCTCAGGAATCTTTCCTTCATTAAGGCATCGAGTGAAAATTTTGGGCGAGTACTGTTTCAATTTCTCCACTTGCTTCTTGTATGATGTCTACAGTAATTCCATCTTCTCCTGGAGCTTTTCCCCGCTTCATGTTCTTGATTGCATGTGCAACTTCTGCTGGAAGGACTGGAGGAACTCTGGTACTGGTATCTTTCATGATGTCTGGAGTGCATGTATCATCTCTTTTATATAATTTGGAGTAGAAATCTTTCACTCTTGTCAAAATTTCGCCTCTATTTCTTGTTACAGAACCATCTTCTTTTCTCAGTGCCATAATCTGTTTTCTTCCCTTACTGAGATGTCCCTTTGCTATCTTTAGGCTTTGGTTGTTTTCAATTGCTTTCCTCACTAGTTCACAGTTGAATTTTCTTACGTCTTCAGTGATACTTTTTCTTACTGTCTTGCATAGCTCTATATATTCCACTTTGGAAGTCACATCTTCTTTAGTTGTCCTCATCTCTCTTCTTTTTTGCATCAACATTTTCGTTTTTCCTGATAATTTGTTTACATGCAACTTGTTCTTAGACCCAGCTAATTTTGTTGCTGTTTCCATAAGAGCTTTGGTTACTTTTCTGTTAACTTCAGAGATGTCCACTTCTTCCGATGTTAGGCCTTCTAAAGCTGAGAACCTGTTCTTCAGTTTCAACTTGAAGGTATTATGGTGTTTTTTAAGGTTGGTTATGTCAATAGATTTTGTTTGTCTTATGAGCTTGCCACGTTCAAGTTTGGTGTTGAGGTGCATCTTACATCTCACCAATCTATGGTCACTACCTGTGTTGAACTTGTTTAGCACACTGCAGTCTTCTATGACGAATTTTTTGTTACACATAATAAAATCAATTTCACTTGTCGTCCCATTTGGATGTCTCCATGTCCATTTCCTGTGTGGCTTTTTCTTGAAGAAGGAGTTCAAGATGAAAAACCCTTCTGCCTCTGCAAACTCAACGAGAGTATTTCCACGCTGGTTTCTGTTGCCGTGACCGAATTTACCTACTGAAGTTTCATTCTGTTGCCGTTGCCCTATTTTTGCATTGAAATCTCCCATAATTATTTTCAAGTGCTGCTTACCTTTATTATTTAGATCACGAATTTCCTCATAAAATTCTTCAATTTCTTCTTCAGGATGACTTGTGGTGGGTGCATAAGTTTGAATAATCTGAGCCTGGTATCTTTTCGAGAGTTGGATAACAAGTCGTGCAGCTCTGTCAGAGGAACTTTCAACTTCTACAACTTTATCCTTCAGTTTCTTGTTTATTATAAATCCAACACCACTAGTTCTGCCAGTATCTGTCCCACGATAGTAGAAGAGATGTCCACTTTTCAGTTCGATGAGATCTTCTCCTTTTCTCCTTACCTCACTTAGCCCCACGATGTCCCACTTGATCCTTTGTAGTTCCTCTTCCAATTCAAGAAGCCTTGAATCAGAAGATAGGGAGCGTCCGTTGTACGTAGCCAAGGTCAGCATCAGATGGCAGCCTAGTCCGGTCCTCCGGGGATTCTTAGCACCCTCTGCCTTCATGTCGCACTGGCCGCTGCCTTGGCCAGGTACATTCCAGCTGCCGGAGACTGAGGGCCAAGATTTAAGTTGTGGAATCATTTTGGAGGGGTTTGGCCATAACTCACCACGCTGGCCAAGCGGGTTGGTGAGTGTGGGATAGAATTTCCTCTAATCCCGATGGTATAGTTATACCGCTATTGGCGGTCGTCAGAGCCCCTTTAGTGGGAACAGGATGTACCACGAGAAGGCGGGGTTGACATTTGTCAAGGAGAGGCTGTGATGTTACGCATCACCTGACCTTACATCCCAATATATATATATATATATATATATATATATATATAAAGTCGAGTTAGAGAAACATAGATGGCGCCAGCTAGGTTTAATTAAGAAAAGTATCTAATACAGCGTATCTGACGAATGGCAACGTGGGTTTTCGGACTCCATTGACGAGAAATAAACCACGAACATCGGTGAGAAAGTCGTCACGCTCCTGAGGATGCCCAAAGACTGGGTGAAAAATTTTGAGCATTAATAACGGTAAAGAATTGAAGTTATTGAATCCTAAAGTGAAAATCTACTGAAGCTACCCAAAGTAAGCAGAGAGTTGGATGTGAAAGGTGGATGCACATACAACGGACAATAGGATCAATGAAGACCTGAAACGTGCGTGAAAAGTGAATAATCACTAGAAACAGAATGCCTATGTAAGCATTATCCAACTAGAATATTTCCAAGTTTTTGAAATAATGCATGTAAAAATGAATAGTAGTATTTTCCGATCGATTTCTAAGTCGGAATATGAACTGTTAATATGAAAATAGGTAGACGTAGTTAAAAGAGGAGGATAATAACTTATTGCATTTTAAGTTGATGTACCTTTTATGTAACTGCATCGTGGTGTTTATTTTGTGAAACAAGTTTTATATGCCAGTTATGGGAATCTAGAATATGGTGATTATTTTCTATAAATTTCAGTATCTTAAGCATGAAAGGACCACAAGATAATAACAAATTATTTCATTAACTAAGTTCAGTAATGGTTTTGCAAGTGTAAGGCATGAAAAAGGAGTGTGATGTATTTCCACATACTATGTGCATTGCTGATGACAATGTTGAACAAGTCTGTATTCCAGTGGCGGATTTAGAGTTACCAGGGCCCTGCGCACAGCATTGATTTAGGGCCCCTTCACTTGCCCGGGCATCCTTAAAATATAACCCGCACATTTTTACTCTCTCCCACTAATGTATAAAAAGTATTGTTAATTGCAAAAACAAATTCACTTCCAGATTTCAACTGAAATACCTATTTTGGGCTTTCCCGAACATGGTTTTACAATTTTCATGGAGGTGTGTCTGTGTGTGTGGTTTTGTTGTCACCATAACTTAATAAGAAAGATGACACCAAATTTTCGGGTGTAATAAGCACGTCTTTTGAGTCCGTTCTGATGCAAATTGAATTTATCAAAGCTATTCAGAGTCAATAGAACTGGTATGGAAAACAATAGTATTTCACCGAAGAAAGAAGTTTTTGAATTGGGTTTTTAATCCAACAGATATTGCTGTAAATGGAATCGTGAACTTACACCCTCTGGTGGCAGACTTGTGCACTAAGAAAAGTTGGAAATTCTATGAATAACATTTCCCCATGGAAACGCTCTCTAACAAAGAAATATTTTTTTCAAATCGGACTCTTAGAAGCAGAGATATGGACAAATATAAGATATGCATCAATGCTCCATAGCGTGAAAACCATGCATTATTTTAGGAAGAAATTATTCTCAAAGTTTTTCAATGTGAGCGGTATTAATCCAAGAAAAAAAAATTTAGTTGAGTTTTCAGGAGCTCAGATTTTGCTGCAAATACATCAGAAGCTGAAATGCCCTCTGGTGGCCAAACCATTCTTTACCAAATATCAGAAATTGTATGAAACTCAGGTTTTGCTGCAAATACACCATTCTTTACCAAATATTGGAATTTTATTAAGCTCAGATTTTGCTGCAAATACACCAGAAGACTTATGCCCCCTGGTGGCCAAACCATTCTTTACCAAATATTAGAAATTATATGAAAGACATTTTCCATCAGGTGCTGTATGCGATACAGGAAGAATTTTTCAAATGGAAGTTTTAGAAGTAGAAACATGTGGGGAAACGCAATTTTGCTTTGCGCCCCCTAGCGGAAAGTCTATGGTTTACTTGGAAATTTTGAATTTATATGAAAAGTATTTCACATTGGAAACACTAACTATCCAACAAAGAAGGAATTTTTCAAATCGAACTCCTAGAATAGAGATATTGACAAAAATAAGATATACATCTATGCCCCCTGACGTAGAAACCATGCATTATTTTAAGAAGAAAATATTTCAAAAAAGTTTGTTGCCGTGAGTAGTATTGGTTCACAAGCGAATTTTTCTCAATCGAGATTTCAGACGCTCAAATTTGCTGTAAATACATCAGAAGTGGAAATTAAGGCTTACGCCCCTGGTGGCCAAACCATTTTTTACCAAAAATTAGAAATTATTTGCAAAGGATTTGCCATCAGGAGCTGTATCCGGTGCAGAAAAAAATTTCAAATTGAAGTTTTAGAAGCAGAGATATTGGGAGAAACACAATTTACCTTTACGCCTGCTAGCAGAAAGTCTATGAACTACTTGAAAATTTGGAAATTATGTAGAAAAAATGTCACACCGGAAACTCTATCCATTAAAGAAAGAATTTTTCGAGTTGGACCATTAGAAGCAGAGATATCGACAAAAATAAGATACACATCTACTCCCCCTGGTGGAGAAACCATACAAATTTTAAGAAAAAAATATTTCGAAAAGGTTTGTCTACGTGAGTAGTATCGGTCCATGAATAAAATCTTTCAATTGAGATTTTTGAAGCTCAGATTTTATGGCAAATGCATCAGAAGCAGAAATTGATGCTTACGCCCCCTGGTGGCCAAAGTGTTCGTAAAAAAAAATAGAAATTATATGTAAAAGATTTTCCATCAGGAGTTGTATCCGCTGAAGAAAAAATATTTCAAATCTGAGTTTTAGAAGCAGAGATATCGGGGAAAACGTCATTTACTTTTATGCAACCTAGCAGAAAATCGATGCATAACTTAAAAAAGTAACTATACCTAAAATACTCTTTGACATAAATGGAGTCAAAAGGTAAAGAATTTTTTCAATCGGATGCTTAGAAGCAAATATATGGAATAAAATGTACTTTGAATTCGACATCATCTACATTTACGTCCTCTAGAGCTCTGTGAAAGTGTATGTTGTAGAAAAACCGAAATGATCATCATTCACATATTTCAAGCTTCCCAATGCAAAAAGAATTGTTCAAATCTGACTAATAGCTGCAGAGATATGGTGTCTAGAGACGGACGGACAAACCGATAACATAAGCGCAACCTTTTTTTACAAAAGACGTGCTAAAAATTATTTTAGCTATCAAAACAAAATTTAATACTGAAGACTTCTGATACCTTGATGGCGAGGAACTGTTAAAAGTGGAAAACCTTTTGTTAAGAAGAAACAGAACTTTTGTAAAGATGACCACTGAACCAAAACAATATGTTACTTACTTAAGTTTAATTTATGGTACTGCTTTAATTGACATTTATGTTACATGCAGTGTGGAATCTGCTGCAGCATATCATCAGATTCCACTCCACGGACAGTAATTTCTCTTACAAACAGTTCAAGTATGGATGAAATCTATTCCTGTACCTTGTAAAACATGTTTTTCAATGCCATTTTACTGATATGATAAGTCTTGTAATTACCTCTTAAACTAAACTTAGTGGGGTAGGGAAAGGAATTTTAAGGAAAAGATGGGGAGTCGAACTAAAGAGCTAAACATTCATTACATTCTAAATATAATTGGCCAGAAATAACACTCCAATTTCTAAGCTCAGTTGTAGTGTAGCATTAAGTAATATTACTTTCAAAACAATATTTAGTGAGCCTGCATATAAGCTAGTAAATTCATACTTCAATGTTGGGTGGTATTCTGCCCCCCCCTCCCCAATCTTTCCAAGATCAAAACAGCGAATTTATCCCTTGCTCTATGACTTTTCTCTTTTTTTTTTTAGAAGCAAAATTAGAAGAAATTTATAAATCATTATTTTGAGGTCCTACAGAATCACTGGGCCTCGTGCCTGAGCTCTGTTGGCTTCCTGTAAATCCGCCCCTGCCGTTCTCTGATTCTGGTAAATAGACAGGGAAAGGGGCCAGTCATGTGCAATGCAGTCGTGGTTCAATTAATAAAATCATTCACAGCAGACCTAACTTTGATAAAGTCTGTGCAAGATGGATTACAAAACTTCTTACAGAAGTGATAAACACAATCATTTTAACATCTGAAAATACCTTTTGTACTGCTATGGTAATGAACATTATGACATTACAAAAAGAATCACGTGTCATCTTAGTACTGCAAATTATTAGACCAATGCAGCCATTGTAGTAGTTCTCCAAATGATCTGTGGCTTTCCTGTAGATATTGATGGATTGAGTATGAATATGCTGGAATCCAGATAATCATTGACTTACTATATATAAGTAGAATGTTGGAATATTTACCATTTTACTTTGTTTTAGCCAGAATTCTCATCACCTGATGGCCAAGCATTTAAGTTTATCCTAGAGAAAATATATCTATATCATGGTTTTCAATTCTGGTTCTTTCATTACCATGGAGCCAAAATCCTTGAATTAAGAATTTTAAATGGAAAGTTAAGTGGTTCATTTTAAAAGTATAATGTTAAATAATACTGTAAATTTGGTGTATGTTTGATGTTGAACAGTATTGGTTCTTAAATGTTTTTGTCCTTATCAAAGTGGAATGTCATTTTATAATTCTTTGCTGTAAAAATATTTGCTTTCTGTGTAAATACCTTGTTTTAATTACAGCAATTTAGTGTATGCTTCTGACTGGGATGAATTTTAACTTCTTTAATATTAGATCATGGAACCTGGCCACTGTCGGCTATCTGATTCGGCAAACCCTGACATCTCACCAAGACATACTAGTACGGAATTCATCATTTTCCCTCCACCATTACTATCTGAAGTGACTTCTGTGAGTACTAATGAAATTGTCTTTGAGCCTTTACCAGAAATACTTAGTAGAAGCCAGAAAGCATCTTCCCATAATGTACACCCTGCACACTTTGTGGGATCCAAAAAAATTTCTGTTCAGGACTGGTTCGGTATGTAGCAGTAATAGTGAATTCTGTTATTTCTGTACCTTTATTTCCCATATTATTCCATAAAGTGCATGTACTGGAGGAACATTTAATAATATGAATAATGTAAGTAATAGTGGTACATATGGAATGCTTCCATCTTTTTGTGTGTGTGGTAAAAATCATAACCTATGTTTAAGCTGAAATTTTTTCTCTTGTAACAATTTGGTTATTTTGTCAGCAGAAGTTGTACAAAATGCTATGCAGTTTAGCCAAATTTACAGTTCTATTTTTTTTTTTTGCTATATTTACGTATGCAAATACAAGCACAACACATTGGCTAAATAAAATGTAGTACTTTAAATACTGTAGAATTCAGGAACAAAAACAAAAAGGTGTTAATTCTTCTAATTTTAATAAAAATACATTTGCTGAAGCATGCAGTTTGTGAAAATATGTACAAAGACCAGGTTGAGCCACGCCACAACTGATGACACACTGACTGACTAGTCAACCCAAATCAAAACTGCACGTGCTGCTCCTACGATTGCTGCTGCAGCGCTGAAATACCAAGTAAATAAATGAAATGCCTCTTTCCTTATCCATCACAGCAAAGCCCTTGTGAAAGGTGCTCTTAAGGCTTACCAGTGCTTTTCTGCAATAGGAGAAAAAACAGTGGGGATGAAAAAATGACAACATGGGAACGCAGCGTGTGACAGCAATGGTGGAATGAAAAAATGATGGGGAAGGATATCAGGTCAGCAGGATGAAGTAGCAATGAAAGAACAAAAAAAATAATGGGGATAAAGCAACCAACTCAAGGGTGAAGCAGGGGTAGGCACGATGACAAAAAAGTACAACAGGGATGAAAAATACAATGCAAGGGCAAAGCAGGGGTGAGTACGATGAGGGAAAGAAAAAATGGCGGTAGAGGAGACCAGGTTGGTGAAGCGAAGAAGTGATGATGGAACAAAAAATGATGGGGATTAAAAACAAATCAAGAGTAAAGCAGGGACGGGAGAAAGATGGAAAGAAAAATTGGTAGGGAAGGAAACCAGGTCTGCGGGGTAAAACAGCAATGATGAAACAAAAAACTGATGAGGATGAAAAACAACATAAGGGCTAAACAGGGGGAGTGGGATGACAAAAGAAAAAAATGACAGGAAACATTTGCTTTTTGATGATTCAGCAGGGACTTTTTGTTGCAAAATTACCATCTTTATTACAATTTGGTTAAAATGTGAATAACAGCTTAAACACTGATCAAAACGTGCATATTTTAGTATGTCTTGCATAAAAAGAAAAAAAGAAAGGAAGGAAGAAAGAAAGAAAGTATGTACCACTTTGTCTATCTTTCTGTGGACACCATATCTCTGCAACTTAGAAATGATGACCCTGGCTTTCCATTATTATTATATATTTTTTTGCAATTCATAACTTTGCTGCTATAGAGTGTAAATGAATGCAGATGCGATCAGATTCAAAATACATTTTATTCTGTATCTTCATCAACCATTATCAATCCACTGCTGGATGAAGGTCTCCCCAAGTTTCTTCCACAATGGTCTGTCTTGAGCCTGTCTCCTCCATGACACTCCAGCATAATTTCGAATTTCATCCATCCATCTCTCATGGGGTCTTCTTCTGGGTCTTTTCCTGTCCCTCGGAATCCAATCTAAAATTTCAGTTGTCCATCGGTGATCCGTTCTTCTGGCAACATATCCAGCCCATTGCCATTTCAGTGATTTCACTCTGGTCATGATGTCGTCAATCCTGTCATTTTCCTTATTCACAAGTTCCTCTTCTTATCTCTCCTGGTTACACCAAGCATGCATCTCTCTTTGCTTCTTTGAGTTGTTTGCAGTTTTTGTATATCTTTTTTAGTTAAGGTCCATGCCTCTGCTCCATACGTAAGCACTGGCAGGATGCATTGATTAAACACTTTTCTTTTAAGACATAATGGCACACTGCTCTTAAAAATTGTACTGTTTCTTCCAAAAGTTCTCCATCCAAGTTTTATACACCAATTAATTTCTTCATCAATGTGACCCTCACTTGATATCTGCTGCCCAAGATAAATGTTGGTGTTGGTTGTCTCAAGCTTTTCTCCATCAGTCGATAAATCTTCGTTTCTTGTAAAAGCATTGTACATCACTTTTGTCTTCTGAAAGTTCATTTTTAATCCCACTTCTTTACTCTTGTCAACAAGTTCTTGGATCATACTCTGCAGCTCTGAAGGGGTAGTTGCAAAGATTGCTACATCATTAACAAAATGAAGGTGAGTTAAGTAATCTCCATTAATCTTTATCCCTTTGTTTCCCCAGTTCAGTGATTGAAAGACATTTTGCAATGTGGCATTAAAGAGCTTGGGAGCTATGGTGTCACTTTGTCTCACCCCCTTTCCAATTTTTATTTGTGCTGTATCCTCAAATATCTGAACCTTTGCACTTGCATTTTCATAGATGTTATTAACAATGCTAATGTATGCATCTTCAATACCGCAGGATTTCAAAGCATTGTTACTGTTGATGGTTTCACCGAATCAAAGGCCTTTTCATAATCAATAAAAGCCATGCATAATGGAAGTTCATATTCTCTTGTTCTTTCAATTAGTTCTCTTAGTACATGGATATGATCTACAGTGCAAAGAACCTTAGTGAAGATTTTATGAGCTACTGATAGAAGGCTGATGGGCCTGTGTTTCCTCAGATCCTCAACGTCACCTTTTTTATGTAGCAGAATTATTGTAGCATTATTCCAATCTTCAGGAATCTTCCCTTCATTGAGACATCGGGTGAAAACTTGGGCAAGTGTAGTTTCAATTTCTCCACATGCTTCTTGTATAATGTCCACGGTAATTCCGCCGTCTCTTTATTCTGTATATGTGCTTCTAAATATCCAACTGAAAAAAATATCTTTCTTCCTTTCAATGTCATTTATAATGAAGACTATTTTGGGTGCAGTTTATTTTTCAAGTAATGTATAGATTTTTCGTTAGGGGTCGTAAAGGGTCAATTTTGTGATTTCCCCTATGCCTGTGCTACTAAAAGTCCTATTTAAAAAATTCTTTCTGTATTGGATAGAGCTCCTTGTGGAAAAATGTTCTACATATAATTTCTAATTTTTGAAAAGTAAAGATTGGGTTTGGCCACCAGGGAGCATAAGTGTATATTTCTGTTTCTGATGTATTGCAGCAAAATATATTTCATATTATTTATGTTAATATATAAATAATATGAAATATAAAAAATATTTTCATATTATTTTATATTTCTGTTTCTGATGTATTTGTATTGCAGCAAAATATGTGCTTCTGAAAGCTGAATTGAAAAAATTATTTTGTGCACTGATACCACTCACCACAAAAAACCTTTTGAGAATATTTTCTTCATGAAATAGTGCATACCTTTTCCACCAAGGGGCATAGATGCATATCTTATTTTTGTCAATATCTCTTCTTCTAAAAGTCTGATTTGAAAAATTCTTTTTTCATGCGGGCATGCTTCTGGTGTGAAATGTTTTGCATATGACTTCAAAAATTTTCTTAATGCACATGTGTGCCGCTAGAGGTGTTCACATTTCCATTTACAGTGTATTTGCAGCAATATCTATGGGAAAAATTATTTTTCAGTCAGATACTACTGTTGTGGGGGTGGGAAGAGTCTAATTTAAATTAAAGTTGACTGATGAAAATTTAAGTTTAAATTTTAACAATTTTATGCAGAATATGACTATTAGAAACAGACCAGCAAAATTTACAGATATATATATACAAAAGCTTAATTTATTCCCACAATGGTGATAAAAAAAAAATAGTTGTTGCAGTACAGGGTGATTATGCATCTTTTTTATGGCCGAGAGGGGGAAAAAATGGTTTTGTTACTCAAAAACTATTGCGGTTTGTGATGTGCAAAATAAATGAAAGAAAAAGTCCACGTACGATCCCCCCACTAGTCTAGGCTAGTGTGGACACATGCTATTGACTAACATATATTAAGCACACAACACATTACAACACTCAAGAATGCAATTTTGTAAAAGACCAATTGGTCTGCTTTTATTGTGATTGAAATTCAATGGGTTGGGGGGGGTGGGTTGTAATTCCTTTTTTTTTTTTTTTTTTTTTTTAGACAATAAGGACTATGGTTAGCAAGAATTTGGTGCTACAATATAAAGACACCTTTTGTACAATTCTGACCTTTTTTTTTTTAAATTAGATTCACAGCTTTGCTTTTAAAATCACTAAGGAAGGTGAGGAAATTTCACATTTTTGTTTTACAACCAACATTTCACTTCATGATAACCAAACCTTTCTAGAACACATTTCCAGAGAAGGACTGTCTGCTCTTTCACTCCATTTCTTAATGACAATTATGTATCTTCCAGTGGTATTCAGTGTATATGTATATATATATATGTATATTTTATTAATGTCCCCACAGAAGTAAGCTGAAGGAAGGCCTAAAACAAGTTTGAAGTGTAAATTTTGAGTTTAATTTTCAGCTGCTCTGGTTATGAGACACTAAAAGGTTAAGTACAAAAAAAAAAAAGAAAAAGATTTACACTTAAGGTAAGTAGTTACATTAAAGTTTATAATTAATTTTGGGCCACACAATAAATAAATAAAAAAATTCTTCCTCTCTTTAAGACCCCTTTCTTGAGTTTTTTTTTTTTTGGTCAAACAATCATCCAGATCTCTTTTTTTTTTCTTCAGCAGCAGTTCCTCATGGGTATAACATATACAAGCAATTTTACTTTGAAATGGGAGATCTTGGCCAAGGTTCCAAATACAAGGTTTATTCTAGGTCACCAAAATTTTCATTCTGACAAAAAAAAAAAAAAAAAAAAAAAACTGTTACTCTTGGGGAACAGTTTAACTCCAAGGACAAATTAATTTTAGTTTACATATACATTTTTTTTTTTTTCAAATGGAAAGGTGGTGAGAAAAAAAGGTCTCGTAGTGAGGAAATAGCTCATATCTGGAAGACCAAAGAGGTGCGAAATGTTCTGTGGGATGAAGAGGAATGAAAACGTGCAGCTTACTGATTCGTGAGATCCCCTCTTGGCTCCGGGGGAAAATTGGGGTCCTTCACTGGAAAATCACTCTGGCAAAAATGGTGGCGGAAAAGTAGTAATAATGGAGTGGTACCTGTAACCTTGCACTTGTCTCTGAAATCTGGTTAGCTGGCAGGGACGGTAGTAGTCATCACCTAGGCCTGGAGCCCTTGGCCCATGAGGTTAACCCTTTTTTTTTGGAGAGGAGGTAGAAAGAGACGAATTTTCATTTCTTTATTGCTGCGCTCCGGTCACCTAGTTGACCAGGGTCTCAGTCGAAGAAAAGTCGCCCCGGTTACACCCGTGCAGCATAGAGGTTTGCCGCAGGCACATTTGTGAATTTAAGCCTCTGCCTTGGGTGTTTCAGTGTCTTAGTTAGAAAAATTTCTTTCCTTCCATCCTACGGGATGAGCAAAAGGGATTCTAGAAGGATAGACCATCCTTTCTTTTCTCTGGGTGTGTTCGCTAGGAGGCTGCAGTTATGTTTTTTTCGCAAAAACCTTTCTGACCGCCAGAAAAATCGAGTGTCAGACAAAAAAAAAAAAAAAAAAATCCAAATCACACGCTTTTCCGCAGGATGAGGAAAAATGCAAGCGGCCTCTAAGACAACGCCAACTCTGAGTCAATGGGATTGCTTCTAGGAATCTGTTTATTTCCTTAGCCTGTGTGGGAAAGACACGCACGCACGCAAAATTATTCCTGCGTGAAGCTGGCGCTTTCTCCACTATGCGCACTGGGGCTGCCAAAGCCCGCGCCTTATAGCATAATATGAAAAGGGTGTGGTTCCAGTCTTGAATTATCACCTCATGCAAAAGGGTGAGCTTCCTACAACTTTTCCTCATGGGGATAGAGTGGTTTTTGCCCGAAAAGCTGACCACTCTGCTCATCCAATAAATTTTGAGAGGGGGATACTGCGAGCGTCCCGCTTAGCAGTAAATCTGACACACTTTCGCAAACCCAGCAACTTTGAGAAAAATCCGAAGATGTGTGAAAGCTCAACTGTGGTACCGATGCAAGGGAGCATGCTGAGTCTTTTGCATGCCCTCCCATAAATAAAGACAGGGCAGGGAACCTTTCTGCCTTTTGACCACCGTGTGGTAGTTTGAAATCGTGAGAGAAGAGGGGGGGGGAAGGAAAGGAAAGGAAGATCTCAGAGCCATCATATACATTGTATCTTTACACTGACATATTCACAAATTCTGAATGGGGCAGACTGTTCCACACAAGAAATAATTATTTCATAATTTTTATAATTGACACATACTTTTCCTTATGATGGTGGTTAAAAAAAATAAAAGGTAGATACTAGACAACAACTTTATTATATATATATATATATATATATATATATATATATATATATATATATATTCTATAAAGAAGATACCTAAGCAAAAAAATACATATATAATTTTGACTCACACCTAGTACAACATAGAAAAGGTTATGTATCTACCTGTGTGAGTAAAAGGAGAAAAGATAAAAATAAAATAAAACTACTGAATGTAGAAGGTGTCGAGAATACTGAGCCTTGGCTTTATCAAGGACCAGCAAAAACTCTGCATTTTCTCACTTCCACAAAGACCTAGTTGGAAATGGGTTTCTGCAAGGCCATAGATGCAAGTAACATTCCCACCTAAAATAGTTTAAAATATATATATATGTCATGTCCTCCGTGAGAGTTGCATGACCTAGCACTAGTTAACAATTTCGCTTGCATCCATTAACCTTCCTGGCCCGACCCATGCTCTTCATCTGTTACTATTAAACAGAGAGAAGAAGATTAAAGAGAACTCAAGCTGTGAGAGTGACATACATTCTTAAACATATTCTTAAAGATAAAATTTCTCTTAAAGAATTTTCCAGTAATTTTGTTACCATCAGGTTTCTAAATAAAGCCTACGATAATCTCAATGTAAGGAAGCTGTTCTACAATAATGCAATTTTTTTCCCATCCACAGGCACCAGTCTATTGTAAGTTTTAAATATGTTAAGACCTTAGGGTCAATAGTTAAAAACTACAAACTTAACTCTTCGAACTACATTCCTGTAATTACTACATGTTCTTGTGATGAACATAAAGAAACAGTTCACTATGATAAGAATTACAACCATATTATCACCGGAAACTTGAGTTTTGTTGAAAATGAAAAGCTTAGGAATTTATTAGAGTATGGCTCTAAATTCAGACCTTCCTTCACAATTTCCAAAGAAAGGATTCTTGAGAGCTTCACTCAAGATGTTAATAGGTACATAGTAAAAACTAGTTTAACGTACAATCAGCCTATTGAGGCCTTCGCAGAATGGAAATATAATATAATCAATAGCTTCACCGGTGAGTTGGCAGGTCTGGACTTTTGTTTCGACAGAAATCTCTTTTCTCTGGAGAAGCTAAAAGGTCACTCTCCAAACTACAAGACCAATTTATTTTTACCACTACGGATAAAGCTAGCAATAATTTTGCAATTATCTGTAAGAAGTTCTATTTTGAATTGTTAACTATGGAACTCAATAATAGAGTAACATACGAGCCCGTAAGTTATTCTACCAAGCAGTTAGAAAATCGGTTTAAGGCATTCTTCAAGAAACTTAAAATTCCACAAACTAGAAGATATGAGCCTGAATTTCCATTTCTTTTTGCAACGGTTAAGTTTCATAAGGATCCTGTGAAGTTCAGGTTCATAGCTAGTGGAGTAAGGAGTCATAAAAAAAGAAAATAGATCTTGCTTTTGAAGATGTCTTAAAGAAGGTTTTGAAACACATTAGAAACTGTTCTAACTTGATGTACAGAGATTTTTGGATAATTAATAATAATGCAGAAGTAATTTCTATTATACTCAAAGTTTGTCCCCTAGATATTAATAGTTATGATTTTGAAAACCTATATACTAATCTGCCTCTATCAGATATAATCACTACCTTTAAAGAGCTGTATGCAGAATTTAAACTTAACCAATTTGTTAATGTAGGAACTTGGAACTCTTATCTCAATTGCTGCATAGAAAATAACACATATCTTATATAATAATACTCTCTATAAGCAAGTGAACGGTATTCCCATGGGAACATCAACGTCCACGAATATCGCTAATCTATTCCTGTTCTTTAAGGAATATAAATTCATTAAAAATCACCCCACCTGCTCAGATAACTACCTTTACACTTTTAGATATATTGATGATCTGCTGTGTATCAATAATTCAGAAGTTATAGAGAGTGATTTTGATAATATCTATCCTAGCTCTCTTAACTTATGTAAAACCAACCACAGTAATCAGGAACTTGAGTTCCTAGACTTAAGCATTAAGCTCAACAGAGGTAACCCATCTATTAGCCTCTTTGATAAAAGAGTTAATTTTCCTTTCAAAGTAATTAAATATCTACACTGGAATAATAACATTTCAACCAAAGTAATTGAGAATGTACTAATTTCTCAGGTCCTAAGAATTTCAAGAATTTGCAGCAACAATTTGGACTTCAATTACCACATTAATATACTATTAGAAAGTTTTCTAGAGAACGAAATTCCTTCTTCTTTCATCAAAAGAACTTTAAGAAAAATTATTCTGAATAATAGAGTAAGGTTGGCAGATCTGCTTTAATTTTCTACACAGTTAATAATATGATTCTGACCAATCAAAGCCGTAAGGAAGTTGGCTAGAGGATGCCTATTAACTACCTAAAAGGAACCTTAGTGCTATGGATATGACGGTCCTATTAAAACAAAAAATTAAATAATATAACAAAAATCACAAAAAAGCTTAAAAATCTGTTTATAAAAGAAAATAAAAACAAATAAAAAAAGAAAACTAGTTATTCATCACTAGGATAGCTATACTAAAAATAGTAAAACCAACATTAAAATTAATAAGATTCTGATTAATCTATAGAAGCTCACTAAGGTGATTTAATACATGCAAAGATTATTAAATACACTGCTCGTGTATTTTATAATATTTCTCATGTATTCTGGAGAGTTAATTCTGCTCTTTCTGATCATACAGATCCACAGTCTTAAGTTTATATATATTTTTTTCTCTGGTTAAAATATCCGCGCGTTGGTTTCTTGCTGTATGAGGAGGCCATCAGCCCCACCCTCACTGCCCCCCAGCAACTAGGGAGTGGCGGAAGAGGTCAGCCATGTTCTTCTCTTGTGAGGAGAAAAGTTTTTGTCACACAAGAGGTAAGCTCTCTTCCTTGTTTTTGGGTTCTAGGTTTTATAAGTTCAATGTTTGTACTTCATGTACTTTTTCTCTGTTGTTTTTTAGCTTTTCAGCTTTTAGGCATTGGTTTGTCTGTTAACATTTTTGCGGGTTTTAACTCTTTCTTTTCTTTGTAACTTTGAGCGTCTTTTGGGGTACCTAGGAACAGAAGATGGCTAAGCTTGTTCCTTTTCTATGCGCTGTTTTTTTCAAAGTAGTTAAGTTCTTAATAACTAATTAATTATGCACTTAAAGCACTGCTGAAATACTTTGTACATATTGCAACTAACTGTTTAAGGTATATAACTTTCACAAAGTTTTCTTTAGTTAATTATTATCTTTAACTTATTCTCGTTTTCGTGCTGTCATAAGTTGTAGAGTAGGGGGTTTTAGACTCAAGTTTTCTTTCAAAAATCTGTTCGTTAAAAATTAATATTTCCTTTTTTAATTGCAATGTAAAAATTTGGATTTCTTTGCATTGATTTTCAGGTTTAAATTCTCTCTCAAACGAACTTGGCATTTCGTTATGGCTGAAAATCATTTCTAATTATTATGTCACTCTCACAGCTTGAGTTCTCTTTAATCTTCTTCTCTCTGTTTAATAGTAACAGATGAAGAGCATGGGTCGGGCCAGGAAGGTTAATGGATGCAAGCGAAATTGTTAACTAGTGCTAGGTCATGCAACTCTACGGAGGACATGACATATATATATATTTTAAACTATTTTAGGTGGGAATGTTACTTGCATCTATGGCCTTGCAGAAACCCATTTCCAACTAGGTCTTTGTGGAAGTGAGAAAATGCAGAGTTTTTGCTGGTCCTTGATAAAGCCAAGGCTCAGTATTCTCGACACCTTCTACATTCAGTAGTTTTATTTTATTTTTTTATCTTTTCTCCTTTTTACTCACACAGGTAGATACATAACCTTTTCTATGTTGTACTAGGTGTGAGTCAAAATTATATATGTATTTTTTTGCTTAGGTATCTTCTTTATAGAATGTGAATTCTGAATTTTCAAAACTGCTGCGTTGCGCGTTTTGATCTTCAGGTTATTTTGCAACCTTCGTTTTAAATTCTAAAGGTTTTCCTTAGTCTTCAGTTTTGCTCTTAAGTATATATATATATATATACAGAGCTGCACGACTTGTTATCCAACTCTCAAGACGATACCAGGCTCAGATTATTCAAACTTATGCACCCACCACAAGTCATCCTGAAGAAGAAATTGAAGAATTTTATGAAGAAATTCGTGATCTAAATAATAAAGGTAAGCAGCACTTGAAAATAATTATGGGAGATTTCAATGCAAAAATAGGGCAACGGCAACAGAATGAAACTTCAGTAGGTAAATTCGGTCACGGCAACAGAAACCAGCGTGGAAATACTCTCGTTGAGTTTGCAGAGGCAGAAGGGTTTTTCATCATGAACTCCTTCTTCAAGAAAAAGCCACACAGGAAATGGACATGGAGACATCCAAATGGGACGACAAGTGAAATTGATTTTATTATGTGTAACAAAAAATTCGTCATAGAAGACTGCAGTGTGCTAAACAAGTTCAACACAGGTAGTGACCATAGATTGGTGAGATGTAAGATGCACCTCAACACTAAACTTGAACGTGGCAAGCTCATAAGACAAACAAAATCTATTGACATAACCAACCTTAAAAAACACCATAATACCTTCAAGTTGGAACTGAAGAACAGGTTCTCTGCTTTAGAAGCCTTAACATCAGAAGAAGTGGACATCTCTGAAGTTAACAGAAAATTAACCAAAGCTCTTATGGAAACAGCAACAAAATTAGCTGGGTCTAAGAACAAGTTGCATGTAAATAAATTATCAGGAAAAACGAAAATGTTGATGCAAAAAAGAAGAGAGATGAGGACAACTAAAGAAGATGTGACTTCCAAAGTGGAATATATAGAGCTATGCAAGACAGTAAGAAAAAGTATCACTGCAGACGTAAGAAAATTCAACTGTGAACTAGTGAGGAAAGCAATTGAAAACAACCAAAGCCTAAAGATAGCAAAGGGACATCTCAGTAAGGGAAGAAAACAGATTATGGCACTGAGAAAAGAAGATGGTTCTGTAACAAGAAATAGAGGCGAAATTTTGACAAGAGTGAAAGATTTCTACTCCAAATTATATGAAAGGGATGATACATGCACTCCAGACATCATGAAAGATACCAGTACCAGAGTTCCTCCAGTCCTTCCAGCAGAAGTTGCACATGCAATCAAGAACATGAAGCTGGGAAAAGCTCCAGGAGAAGATGGAATTACTGTAGACATCATACAAGAAGCAAGTGGAGAAATCGAAACAGTACTCGCCAAAATTTTCACTCGATGCCTTAATGAAGGAAAGATTCCTGAGGATTGGAACACCGCTACAATGATCCTGCTACATAAGAAAGGTGACATTGAGGATCTTGGAAACTACAGACCTATCAGCCTCCTATCAGTAGTTTATAAAATCTTCACTAAAGTTCTTTCACACCGCTTGAAGGTAACACTGGACATGGCTCAACCGAGAGAACAAGCTGGATTCAGGAGTGGCTACAGCACAATAGATCATATCCACGTGCTGAGAGAACTAATTGAAAGAGCGAGGGAATATGAACTTCCATTGTGCATGGCATTTATCGATTATGAAAAAGCCTTTGATTCGGTGAAACCATCAGCAGTTACAATGGCTCTGAAAACCTGCGGTATTGAAGATGCATACATTAATATTATTAATAACATCTATGAAAATGCAAGTGCAAAGATTAGGCTGTTTGAAAATACAACACACGTAAAAATTGGAAAGGGAGTGAGACAAGGTGACACCATATCTCCGAAGCTCTTTAATGCCACATTGGAGGGTGTTTTTCAGTCGCTGAGCTGGGAAAACAAGGGGATAAAGATTAATGGAGATTATCTAACCCACCTTCGTTTTGCTGATGACGTAGTCATTTTTGCAACTACCCCATCAGAGCTGCAGAGTATGACCCAGGAACTTGCTGACAAGAGTAAAGAAGTGGGATTAAAAATGAACTTTCAGAAGACAAAAGTGATGTTCAATGCTTTTACAAGAAATGAAGATTTATCGATTGATGGAGAAAAGCTGGAGATAACAGACACGTACGTTTATCTTGGACAGCAGATATCAAGTGAGGGTCACATTGATGAAGAAATTAATCGGCGTACAAAACTTGCCTGGAGAGCTTTTGGAAGAAACAGCATAATTTTCAAGAGCAATATGCCATTATGTCTTAAAAGAAAAGTGTTTGATCAATGCATCCTTCCAGTGCTTACGTATGGTGCAGAGACGTGGACCTTAACTAAAAGAGGCATACAAAGGCTGCAGACAACTCAAAGAAGCATGGAGAGGTGCATACTTGGTGTAACCAGGAGAGATAAGAAGAGGAACTCGTGGATCCAAAAAATGACAAGAGTGGAAGACATCATGATCAGAGTTAAATCCCTGAAATGGCAATGGGCTGGACATACTGCCAGAAGGACAGATCATCGATGGACAGTCGAAATTTTAGATTGGATTCCAAGGGACAGGAAAAGACCCAGAAGAAGACCACATGGGAGATGGGTGGATGAAATTTAAAAGTATGCAGGGGTGACATGGAGGAGACTGGCACAAGACAGACCGTTGTGGAGGAAACTTGGGGAGACCTTCGTCCAGCAGTGGATTGATAATGGTTGACAATGATGATGATGATGATATATATTTGGGATGTAAGGTCAGGTGATGCGTAACATCACAGCCTCTCCTTGACAAATGTCAACCCCACCTTCTCGTGGTGCATCCTGATCCCACTAAAGGGGCTCTGACGACCGCCAATAGGGGTATAACTATACCATCGGGATTAGAGGAAATGCTATCCCACACTCACCAACCCGCTTGGCCAGCGTGGTGAGTTATGGCCAAACCCCTCCAAAATGATTCCACAACTTAAATCTTGGCCCTCAGTCTCCGGCAGCTGGAATGTACCTGGCCAAGGCAGCGGCCAGTGCGACATGAAGGCAGAGGGTGCTAAGAATCCCCGGAGGACCGGACTAGGCTGCCATCTGATGCTGACCTTGGCTACGTATAATGGACGCTCCCTATCTTCTGATTCATGGCTTCTTGAATTGGAAGAGGAACTACAAAGGATCAAGTGGGACATCGTCGGGCTAAGTGAGGTAAAGAGAAGAGGAGAAGATCTCATTGAACTGAAAAGTGGACATCTCTTCTACTATCGTGGGACAGATACTGGCAGAACTAGTGGTGTTGGATTTATAATAAACAAGAAACTGAAGGATAAAGTTGTAGAAGTTGAAAGTTCCTCTGACAGAGCTGCACGACTTGTTATCCAACTCTCAAGACGATACCAGGCTCAGATTATTCAAACTTATGCACCCACCACAAGTCATCCTAAAGAAGAAATTGAAGAATTTTATGAAGAAATTCGCCATTTAAATAATAAAGGTAAGCAGCACTTGAAGATAATTATGGGAGATTTCAATGCAAAAATAGGGCAACGGCAACAGAATGAAACTTCAGTAGGTAAATTCGGTCAGGGCAACAGGAACCAGCGTGGAAATACTCTCGTTGAGTTTGCAGAGGCAGAAGGGTTTTTCATCTTGAACTCCTTTTTCAAGAAAAAGCCGCACAGGAAATGGACATGGAGACATCCAAATGGGACGACAAGTGAAATTGATTTTATTATGTGTAACAAGAAATTCGTCATAGAAGACTGCAGTGTGCTAAACAAGTTCAACACAGGTAGTAACCATAGATTGGTGAGATGTAAGATGCACCTTAACACTAATCTCGAACGTGGCAAGCTCATTAGACAAACAAAATCTATTGACATAACCAACCTTAAAAAACACCATAATGCCTTCAAGTTGGAACTGAATAACAGATTTTCTGCTTTAGAAGCCTTAACATCAGAAGAAGTGGATGTTTCTGAAGTTAACAGAAAAGTAACCAAAGCTCTTATGGAAACAGCAACAAAATTAGCTGGGTCTAAGAACAAGTTGCATGTGAACAAATTATCAGGAAAAACCAAAATGTTGATGCAAAAAAGAAGAGAGATGGGGACAACTAAAGAAGATGTGACTTCCAAAGTGGAATATATAGAGCTATGCAAGACAGTACGAAAAAGTATCACTGCAGACGTAAGAAAATTCAACTGTGAACTAGTGAGGAAAGCAATTGAAAACAACCAAAGCCTAAAGATAGCAAAGGGACATCTCAGTAAGGGAAGAAAACAGATTATGGCACTGAGAAAAGAAGATGGTTCTGTAACAAGAAATAGAGGCAAAATTTTGACAAGAGTGAAAGATTTCTACTCCAAATTATATGAAAGGGATGATACATGCACTCCAGACATCATGAAAGATACCAGTACCAGAGTTCCTCCAGTCCTTCCAGCAGAAGTTGCACATGCAATCAAGAACATGAAGCTGGGAAAAGCTCCAGGAGAAGATGGAATTACTGTAGACATCATACAAGAAGCAAGTGGAGAAATCGAAACAGTACTCGCCAAAATTTTCACTCGATGCCTTAATGAAGGAAAGATTCCTGAGGATTGGAACACCGCTACAATGATCCTGCTACATAAGAAAGGTGACATTGAGGATCTTGGAAACTACAGACCTATCAGCCTCCTATCAGTAGTTTATAAAATCTTCACTAAAGTTCTTTCACACCGCTTGAAGGTAACACTGGACATGGCTCAACCGAGAGAACAAGCTGGATTCAGGAGTGGCTACAGCACAATAGATCATATCCACGTGCTGAGAGAACTAATTGAAAGAGCGAGGGAATATGAACTTCCATTGTGCATGGCTTTTATTGATGATGAAAAAGCCTTTGATTCGGTGAAACCATCAGCAGTTACAATGGCTCTGAAAACCTGCGGTATTGAAGATGCATACATTAATATTATTAATAACATCTATGAAAATGCAAGTGCAAAGATTAGGCTGTTTGAAAATACAACACACGTAAAAATTGGAAAGGGAGTGAGACAAGGTGACACCATATCTCCGAAGCTCTTTAATGCCACATTGGAGGGTGTTTTTCAGTCGCTGAGCTGGGAAAACAAGGGGATAAAGATTAATGGAGATTATCTAACCCACCTTCGTTTTGCTGATGGCGTAGTCATTTTTGCAACTACCCCATCAGAGCTGCAGAGTATGATCCAGGAACTTGCTGACAAGAGTAAAGAAGTGGGATTAAAAATGAACTTTCAGAAGACAAAAGTGATGTTCAATGCTTTTACAAGAAATGAAGATTTATCGATTGATGGAGAAAAGCTGGAGATAACAGACACGTACGTTTATCTTGGACAGCAGATATCAAGTGAGGGTCACATTGATGAAGAAATTAATCGGCGTACAAAACTTGCCTGGAGAGCTTTTGGAAGAAACAGCATAATTTTCAAGAGCAATATGCCATTATGTCTTAAAAGAAAAGTGTTTGATCAATGCATCCTTCCAGTGCTTACGTATGGTGCAGAGACGTGGACCTTAACTAAAAGAGACATACAAAGGCTGCAGACAACTCAAAGAAGCATGGAGAGGTGCATACTTGGTGTAACCAGGAGAGATAAGAAGAGGAACTCGTGGATCCAAAAAATGACAAGAGTGGAAGACATCATGATCAGAGGTAAATCCCTGAAATGGCAATGGGCTGGACATACTGCCAGAAGGACAGATCATCGATGGACAGCCGAAATTTTAGATTGGATTCCAAGGGACAGGAAAAGACCCAGAAGAAGACCACATGGGAGATGGGTGGATGAAATTCAAAAGTATGCAGGGGTGACATGGAGGAGACTGGCACAAGACAGACCGTTGTGGAGGAAACTTGGGGAGACCTTCGTCCAGCAGTGGATTGATAATGGTTGACAATGATGATGATGATGATATATATATGGGATGTAAGGTCAGGTGATGCGTAACATCACAGCCTCTCCTTGACAAATGTCAACCCCACCTTCTCGTGGTGCATCCTGATCCCACTAAAGGGGCTCTGACGACCGCCAATAGGGGTATAACTATACCATCGGGATTAGAGGAAATGCTATCCCACACTCACCAACCCGCTTGGCCAGCGTGGTGAGTTATGGCCAAACCCCTCCAAAATGATTCCACAACTTAAATCTTGGCCCTCAGTCTCCGGCAGCTGGAATGTACCTGGCCAAGGCAGCGGCCAGTGCGACATGAAGGCAGAGGGTGCTAAGAATCCCCGGAGGACCGGACTAGGCTGCCATCTGATGCTGACCTTGGCTACGTATAATGGACGCTCCCTATCTTCTGATTCATGGCTTCTTGAATTGGAAGAGGAACTACAAAGGATCAAGTGGGACATCGTCGGGCTAAGTGAGGTAAAGAGAAAAGGAGAAGATCTCATTGAACTGAAAAGTGGACATCTCTTCTACTATCGTGGGACAGATACTGGCAGAACTAGTGGTGTTGGATTTATAATAAACAAGAAACTGAAGGATAAAGTTGTAGAAGTTGAAAGTTCCTCTGACAGAGCTGCACGACTTGTTATCCAACTCTCAAGACGATACCAGGCTCAGATTATTCAAACTTATGCACCCACCACAAGTCATCCTAAAGAAGAAATTGAAGAATTTTATGAAGAAATTCGCCATTTAAATAATAAAGGTAAGCAGCACTTGAAGATAATTATGGGAGATTTCAATGCAAAAATAGGGCAACAGCAACAGAATGAAACTTCAGTAGGTAAATTCGGTCTGGGCAACAGGAAACAGCGTGGAAATACTCTCGTTGAGTTTGCAGAGGCAGAAGGGTTTTTCATCTTGAACTCCTTTTTCAAGAAAAAGCCGCACAGGAAATGGACATGGAGACATCCAAATGGGACGACAAGTGAAATTGATTTTATTATGTGTAACAAGAAATTCGTCATAGAAGACTGCAGTGTGCTAAACAAGTTCAACACAGGTAGTAACCATAGATTGGTGAGATGTAAGATGCACCTTAACACTAATCTCGAACGTGGCAAGCTCATAAGGCAAACAAAATCTATTGACAGAACCAACCTTAAAAAACACCATAATGCCTTCAAGTTGGAACTGAATAACAGATTTTCTGCTTTAGAAGCCTTAACATCAGAAGAAGTGGATGTTTCTGAAGTTAACAGAAAAGTAACCAAAGCTCTTATGGAAACAGCAACAAAATTAGCTGGGTCTAAGAACAAGTTGCATGTGAACAAATTATCAGGAAAAACCAAAATGTTGATGCAAAAAAGAAGAGAGATGGGGACAACTAAAGAAGATGTGACTTCCAAAGTGGAATACATAGAGCTATGCAAGACAGTACGAAAAAGTATAGCTGAAGAGGTAAGGAAATTCAACTGTGAACTAGTGAGGAAAGCAATTGAAAACAACCAAAGCCTAAGGATAGCAAAGGGACATCTCAGTAAGGGAAGAAAACAGATTATGGCACTGAGAAAAGAAGATGGTTCTGTAACAAGAAATAGAGGCGAAATTTTGACAAGAGTGAAAGATTTCTACTCCAAGTTATATGAAAGGGATGATGCATGTACTCCAGACATCATGGAAGGTACCAGTACCAGAGTTCTTCCAGTCCTCCCAGCAGAAGTTGCACATGCAATCAAGAACAGGAAGCGGGGAAAAGCTCCAGGAGAAGATGGAATTACTGTAGACATCATACAAGAAGCAAGTGGAGAAATCGAAACAGTACTCGCCCGAATTTTCACTCGATGCCTTAATGAAGGGAAGATTCCTGAGGATTAGAACAATGCTATAATGATCCTGCTACATAAAAAAGGTGACATTGAGGATCTCAGGAACTACAGACTTATCAGCCTCCTATCAGTGGTTTATAAAATCTTCACTAAAGTTCTTTCACACCGTTTGAAGGTAACACTGGACATGGCTCAACCGAGAGAACATGCTGGATTTAGGAGTGGCTGCAGCACAATAGATCATATCCACATACTGAGAGAACTAATTGAAAGAGCGAGGGAATATGAACTTCCATTGTGCATGGCTTTTATCGATTATGAAAAAGCCTTTGATTCGGTGAAACCATCAGCAGTTACAATGGCTCTGAAATCCTGCAGTATTGAAGATGCATACATTAATATTATTAATAACATCTATGAAAATGTAAGTGCAAAGATTCGGCTGTTTGAAAATACAACACACATAAAAATTGGAAAGGGAGTGAGACAAGGTGACACCATATCTCCGAAGCTCTTTAATGCCACATTGGAAAATGTCATTCAATCACTGAACTGGGAAAACAAAGGGATAAAGATAAGTGGAGATTATCTAACCCACCTTCGTTTTGCTGATGACATAGTCATTTTTGCAACTACCCCATCAGAGCTGCAGATAATGATCCAGGAACTTGCTAACAAGAGTAAAGAAGTGGGATTAAAAATGAACTTTCAGAAGACAAAAGTGATGTTCAATGCTTTTTCAAGAAATGAAGATTTATCGATTGATGGAGAAAAGCTGGAGATAACAAACACGTGCGTTTATCTTGGACAGCAGATATCAAGTGAGGGTCACATTGATGAAGAAATTAGTCGGCGTACAAAACTTGCCTGGAGAGCTTTTTGAAGAAACATCATAATTTTTAAGAGCAATATGCCATTATGTCTTAAAAGAAAAGTGTTTGATCAATGCATCCTTCCAGTGCTTACGTATGGTGCAGAGACGTGGACCTTACTAAAAGAGACATACAAAGGCTGCAGACAACTCAAAGAAGCATATAGAGGTGCATGCTTGGTGTAACCAGGAGAGATAAGAAGAGGAACTCGTGGATCCGAAAAATGACAAGAGTGGAAGACATCATGGTGAGAGTTAAATCCCTGAAATGGCAATGGGCTGGGCATACTGCCAGAAGGACAGACCATCGATGGACAGCCGAAATTTTAGATTGAATTCCAAGGGACAGAAAAAGACCCAGAAGAAGACCACATGGGAGATGGATGAAATTTGAAAGTATGCGGGAGTGACATGGAGGAGACTGGCACAAGACAGACCGTTGTGGAAGAAGTTTGGGGAGACCTTCGTCCAGCAGTGGATTGATAATGGTTGACAATGATGATGATGATTATATATATATATATATATATATATGTATTCCAGAAAAATAAAAGGGAAAGAAAAAAATTCATGAAGTGAAGTTACAGAGATACATTCAAAGTAAAATGTCCTCATGCTGACCTACTGACAACATGGAGGAAAGAAAAAAACAACAACTAAAGTTACCCAAAAGAAACACATGGAACAACACTCACAGGAAGATAAAGTTTAATTTTGAAAGATATATTTCCAAGAAAAGATTTCTGACTTTTTCTCAACTTTTTCTAAGATGACGTATATATATCCCCCTCCTGCATAGGGTCAAGCGAATTGAGAGACCACTAAGAAAAAAAAAATGATTACACAATTATTCTCATTTTCTCTTATAGAAAATTTGTTGGACTGTTGTCAGTCCTGAATGAAAATTCACATAAATTGGCCAGATTTATGTGTTTCCAGGACTGAGCAACAGGACACTACTAATTATAAAACTATTTTGTTTATGTTTTCTTCCCAAAATAATGCACAGTTTCTTTGCTAGGGAGAGCAAATGTTTAATCTGTTTTTCTTGATATCTCTGCTTCTAAATGCCTGATTTAAAAATTTCTTCTAACACCAGATATCATTTACCTTGTGGAACACTTTGCTTGTACTTGAGATTTTCTTTCGGTTCACAGTTCTATCACTAGGTGGTGTTTGTGCACTTGTTTTGCAGCTGTATCTCCTTTTCTAAAAACCCTATTGAATTTTTTTTTTTTTTTTTTTTTGCTGTATGCCATTCCCTATGATAAATATGGGGAACATTTGCCTTTTTAAATAATGCACAGCTTTTTTTGCTAGGAGGTGTAAAAGTGAAAACAAAATTCCTGCTATCTCTGCTTCCAAAAGATGTATTTGAAAAATTATTTTTCTATAGAATAGCTTTTGCAATGAAGAATACTTTTCTCATATTTTCAGCTTTTATGCTATGAAAAATTCTTCCACTAGGTTGTATCTTATTTACTTTCTTTATTTCTTCTGACTGTTAGATTTGAAAATCTATCTCCAATACTTCTGCTGTGAGATTTTTTTGAGCACAAGTTATTAATTTTCGTAACATACTTTTCAGCGGCTGGTGGGAGCGAGTAGCTCTTTCTATTTCTGGATGTTTTATCGATTGTAGAAATGCTATTGATTTTTGTTTCTGACCTGTTCCATCGACTATGAATAACTTTGAAAAAATTTATTGATGTTGGAAAGGATTAAAAAAAGTGCTCATTACAACTGAAAATTTATATTTTTCTTGTTGCTGCTGTATCAGTTTATTTTCTCACCACTTTGCTAATGTTTGTCTGCAAGCCCTTTTGTGTACACATTGCTTTTTCAGCTGTATGGCTTGTATATGTCACCAGCAGGCTAGTTCTAAGCATTTTTAGTAATTTGCTCTTGGAAATGTCAGTTCATACTATCAAGTTTCTGTGTATGATGAACTTCACAAGAACTTTGAATCCTGGTGTGTGTTATGATCGATGAATGCTGCCATACTAAAGTCAATTTTGCATGTTTGTAGTTGAGTCTGTGTGAAAAACATGTAAACTGCTGCATATAAAATGGTAGAGTTCTTTTGCTGATAAGGTTTTGATAGTTGGTGCATCTGTTCATGTCAAAGAATTCTGTCTTTGTAGAAACTGTGTTCAGAATATCTAGATGTGTTTGTTTTATTGTTGTGTGCACACCAGGACTACTCAGTCATTCCGTGACTGTGTTGAATGTAACAAGCCACTGATAACACCTTTTTTAAAGTATGTTGCAACAATCTCATAACCAGTTAAAAATTAATTATGGTCTAATGTTAAAGAATGTTTGTTCTCTCTTAATTCTTTAATGGACAAGTAACATCAATTTTATAAATGAAGAGTGTTTTGGTGCAGCTGGATTTTTTTCCAGTTGAAATGAGAAATTTTTTAATCAAATGAAATCTCAGGAAAATTATGATTTATTAATAAGTAATATTATTAAAAATTAAATGTTTCTTGCTAAAAAATGTGAGTGATTATGTATGAGAGTTCCTCTGTTTTTAAACCCCCTTTTATCCCAACCAAAGTATGAGGCCTTTATATTGGGGTATAGGAAGCAGTAGTAATAAATGGGCCGCAGGTGGCCTAGTGGGCAACATTCGTGACTGCCACGGAAAGGGCCTCAGGTTCAATCCCAGGCAGGTACGAACGCTCGACCTACTAAATATCTGCCGTGCGTCGAATGGGCACGTTAAGCCATCGGACCCCGGGTACTGGCCCCCGGTAATAAATAAGGTCATCTTCCTCCTCCTTTTTACTTCGCTTCCGTGTCACTTTCCTATCGGGCGCTCTAGCCCAAATCTCCTAGTTTCCTATTTCTAAGGGTTGTTTAAGACCTGGGGTCAGACACTCCCTTCCTAAAATCCTCTACATTAAACGGAAATGAAAGTAGTAATAGATAAGATGCTTAATTTGTCAGGTACCCATACAGATATTTTTTTTTTTTCGATAAGCTGCTCATCCATTTAGTATGTTCCAAAAGCTCATCGAGTGAGTTGAAGAGTCCTGCTCCAGGGCAGTAAGTTTTCAAATTGTCATTTGTTGAAGAAACAGATGTAAATCATGTGTATCATTTCAAAATTAGGCCATACAGGTTTCTGCAATGTAGTAACATCAGCTATTTCTGTGTTTTAAACCCATACCTGCTGATGAGTAATAAGGGATTTTTATGTGAACAAGAAAATACATGGATGTATTGTAGCATCATAACCATCATGGCTTTTCTATATTCATACCCAATTCAAACACCTTTTGACTGTGACCTATTTGATTATTTTACCTGCAGTGGTGAAATTTGACAGCAGAGTGGGTGAGAAGAAGCTACGTAAGCAGAACATAATTTTCTGTTATAACTATGGGAACCCAGTTGTACATAAAACTCCTTGTACATTGATTATTACATCAGACCTGTTTTTGCCATTTTTATGCCCATCAGCATATTGGACCTTAGGACTAATTTGTGTGGAATAACATTTGCAGAGCAAACAATATAGATTTTGCTGCAGTGAAAGAGCTTGCTGATTCTAATGTATTCATAAAACGTTGTTTCCTATAACATCCTGTCAGTTTTGTTTATTGTCTGTGCTATAGGCCATTTTAGTTTTTTATTTAAATGCAAGGCTTTCAAATTTTGCACCCCCTTGCAATATATCAAATTAATCTGGGAAGGCCTGAGATGAATTCAGTGTATTTGTTCTTCTCTTCCCCATGACATTATGATTTCCCATGCTTTTGTTAAATTACATAAATGTTACTTTTCTGCACTATGATAATGGTATCATTGTGTTAGTATAGGCAGCTTGTGGAGGATGCGTCAAAGCTTAATGAGAGCTATCAGCACCCTAAGGGTCTTTGTCATCGCTGGACTATTGTAATCATCCTTTTCTTTTGAACGTATGAGGGCTTCTTCGTTCCTTGCTCGAGGCCGGTGTCCAGATTCAATTCGTCTGGATTCCTGGGCATGTTGGAATCTCGGGTAACGAGTGTGCTGATGCGGCCGCTAGATCTGCTTCCTCTTTGGTCGTCACACCCTTGCCACTCTTTCATCGCGATTTTCGATTTCTTGTTCGTGATCATATCAAACGAACGTGGCAGGGTCTGTGGGACCAACAGGTTGAAAATAAACTGCATCGTATCAAACCTATTCTCGAAATCTGGAACTCCTCATCTCGTCAGAACCGCAGGGAGGAAGTGGTGCTTGCGCGTCTCCGCATTGGGCATTGTCGTTTCACTCACCGCTTTTTGCTGTGTGGCGACACTGCGCTGATGTGTGAGACGTGCAACTGCCGACTCACCGTCACTCATCTTTTGTGTACCTGTGTTCGTTTTCGTGATGTACGTTTTCATTTCTTTCATTCTCATTTGTTGAACGAGGACGCCGCTACACTGCAGCGGCTCCTCAATGACCACTGCAATACTGTTGTTGTTTTTTCATTTTTTAAGCAAATTGACTATTTTAAACGTATCTAGATTTTAGCCCTATCATAGATTTTAGCCCTATCATCATACTCATTTTTCAGTTTTACTGAATCAGCTAGATTTTAATCTTTGTATCATGTTTTTAGTACTGTTTGTTTCATTATCTTTTTTAGCCCTTTCATCGTTCTCATTCTTCAGTTTTATTTGATCAGCCATATTTTAAGCTTCATCGCACGTTTTTAATACTGTTTGTTTGTCTGTCTGTCTTGTAGTTTTTACCGTATTCATTTCCATCTTTCACTTTTACCGCTTCATCCTGTTTTTAGCCTTGTGTACTTATTTTATTGATTTTGTTCTCTTTTGATGTCTTTTGTTTGGTGCTCTTTGGCCAACCATGGCCCTTGCGCCAATAAAATCAATGAACCAACCAACCAACCAGCACCCTAAGCCAAAACTAAACCTAGCAGCATCAAAGTATAGTTTCGATGCAGGCTTCATTTCAGTTAAGAAGGAGGAATTAAATCACATTTGCATTATCTTAATCTTTTCATGATCTAATTGTGTCACTTCATTTTCAACAACCAGTTCTTTTCTGAAAAGATTTTGCCATGGTATCAGTTTTTGACATACTTTATAATATAAACACTTTATGAGTACAAGTGGGGAACAGTGCAGTACTGCATTATCCATTCTAATATACAGAAATAACAGGTTTCTAAAATAAATCAACCCTGTAAGATTAGCTATCAATGCAAATTTTAAATTCAAATAAACCTCTCCATTCTACTTGCAGTCACACAGCAGTACCATTGCTCATCATAATCCATAAAAGTGGCACCCAATTTCATAAAAGTCTTAAAATTGAAACAGGATCATTTGTCAGTGAAATACATGCAAACTTTTGTTGGCACCTTAAAACATTTTTTTCTTGACCAACTGCAAATTTCTGTGCACTGTTAATTAGTATGTGAAAAAGCATGTACACAAATGTGGTCTTTTTTGAAATTGGATATGTGTAAGTAGGAATTTATGAAATTATTGTGCAGGTTATTCTCACACAAAAATGTGGTGTCCATTTTTAATGGTTTGCAAGTCATCTCATAATATGAAACCATTGAAAGCCATTCCTTATGAGTATTTACACATGTTTAGTGCTCTTTGATGTCAAAAGCAACCTGTATGAACTTTCTCGAAGATTGGAAGAGCTGTGTTTGGAGCATAGTAAGAGGGTTTCATCTTTGTGTAATATGTAAGCAAGCAAGCTGTGGAAGAGCTGTGTTTGGAACATATCACAGTAAAAGGTTTTTATCTTTGTGTAATATATGAGCAAGCAAGCTGTGAAAGAGCTGTGTTTGGAGCATATCATAGTTAGAGGGTTTCGTCTTTGTGTAATATATGAGCAAGCAAGCTGTGGAAGAGCTGTGTTCGAAGCATATCATAGTTAGAAGGTTTCGTCTTTGTGTAATATGTGAGCAAGCAAGCAAGCTGTGGAAGAGCTGTGTTTGGAGCATAGTAAGAGGGTTTAGTCTTTGTGTAATATGTGATCAAGCAAGCTGTGGAAGAGCTGTGTTTGAAACATATCACAGTAAAAGGGTTTTGTCAGCAAGCAAGCTCTGGAAGAGCTGTGTTTGGAGAACATCATAGTTAGAGGGTTTTGTCTTTGTGTAATATGTGAGTGAGCAAGCTGTGGAAGAGCTGTGTTTGGAGCATATCATAGTAAGAGGGTTTCGTCTTTGTGTAATGTGTGAACGAGCAAGCTGTGGAAGAGCTGTGTTTGGAGCATATCACAGCAAGAGGGTTTTGTCTTTGTGTAATATGTGAGCAAGCAAGCTGTGGAAGAGCTGTGTTTGGAGCATATCATAGTAAGAGGGTTTCATCTGTGTGTAATATATGAGCAAGCAAGCTGTGGAAGAGCTGTGTTTGGAGTATAGTAAGAGGGTTTCGTCTTTGTGTAATATGTAATCAAGTAAGCTGTGGAAGAGCTGTGTTTGAAACATATCACAGTAAAAGGTTTTTGTCTTTGTGTAATATATGAGCAAGCAAGCTCTGGAAGAGCTGTGTTTGGAGCACATCATAGTTAGAGGGTTTCGTCTTTGTGTAATATGTTAGTGAGCAGGCTGTGGAAGAGCTGTGTTTGGAACATATCATAGTAAGAGGGTTTCGTTTTTGCGTAATATGTGAGCAAGCAAGCTGTGGAAGAGCTGTGTTTGGACCATATCTCAATAAGAGAGTTTCGTCTTTGTGTAATATGTGAGCAAGCAGCAAAATGGGCAGTGAAGTAAATAAAGTTTGCTTGAAACCAAAGAGGCATGTTCCCTTTGCATAAAAAAAGTACTAAGTTCAGAGAAAAAAAGAGATACTTTGGGAAGGATCACAACATCAAACTTTGAATAAACATAAGCTTTAGTGAAATAAATTTTCAAACTTTTTTTCTTTTGAACAGCTATTGTATATGTATGACTTGACTAGGAAGTGAAATTTTATCATTTTGTTAATAAAATCATGTAATGAATGATGTTCTAATGATAACAATATTTAATTAGGAAGTAATGATACAATGCCATTGTATAATTACAAAGATGTCCTTTTTACTGATTTCTTTTGTTGTGTTAATAAATTTTAATGACTTTTCATTGTATGTTTATTTGGAAGGAGATGGTAATATTCTGCATTTTGAAATATTGATTTGCTTCTTTCCTGAATCATAAATTTCTTTTACTGTTCATATTTACTACAATCCTGGAGGTCACTTGCCATTACAAAAATCTTTTTGTTTTCTTTTTCATGAAAACATTTCAGATAATTTGCCCTACAATTTTCCTAGAAGCAGGCTGAAATATTTGCAGGAAGTTGGTTGTGGATGGTATGGGCAGGCTGTAGAGGGTGAAGCTTACAGTATGTTATCTGGTGAACAGAAGACTGGAGTTGTTGTGAAAATTTTACGTGTTGATGCATCTGCTGCTGATCACATGCATTTCCTTCACGAGGCTAAGCCATTTCGGTAGGTAACAGTCATACGATTTCCTACATTAGCAATAAGGTAGTGCAATATGTTTTTTAGAAAACAATGATTTCCTAAAATTTTAATGGAGAATGTATTAGTGAAAAAGAGTATATTTTTATTTGTATTTAAGAAATAGTTTTTTTAATGGTTGTGCATATGTTGTGTTGATATTATCACGGGGAAAACAGTGAGACTATAATATGTTTGCTTTTAGTAGCTGTTCAAGTGATAATTTAATCATGTAATTAGCTTTTCAGTTTCCTAGAAACTCCTAAGTTCTGAATTATGGGTGAAATCATTTAGCATACACACATATTACTAAGCTGTTCTCTGATATTCGGAGGTTAGCTCCTCAAAGAAAGCTCATCTCCCAGATAAAAGTTTAAAACTGATGAAACTAGATTTTACTTACTGTTGATGTATCAAATGTCTCCACTTGCAGCTATCTCAGCACACAATTTGAGCCTCAATGACATCCATTACACCTCTCATACAAAACCTTTTGTACTTCATAATGTTTTTCTCATGTAGACATTCCTGAATCTGGTCCTCCCATGATTTCCTTGGCCTTCCTCTACCTTCCCTTTCCTGTCACTTGGGCTGAAAAAAACTCTTAGTATGCATCTCACGATACATTCTTTCAACATGAACAAACCACTTTGGAATATTTGTTTCTGCCGTACTAAATTTTGCTTCATGTTACACATGTGCAACACATCTTCATTCTCTTCATGGGGTTTGTGTCTTGCCACAGAACTCCTGTAAGTAGCATATTTCTCCAGCACATGATGACTCCCATGTATCTTCTACAGTACCCAGGTTTCACTGCTATACATCACAGTAGGAA
This sequence comes from Macrothele yani, assembly GCA_039090855.1. NCBI lineage: Eukaryota > Metazoa > Arthropoda > Arachnida > Araneae > Macrothelidae > Macrothele > Macrothele yani. The sequence goes on from CM077013.1 coordinate 109,526,299, forward strand.
CAGTTGCACTTTCATACACAGCCATTTGAGACCTTTTCAAGCACACATCACTCCTGTGAGATCCTCTTAAGGCAATTCTGACTTTCAAAGAAGAATTCACTTGCCTGTTAATTTCATCATCTAATCGGCTTTTTCCGTCAGACATGCTTCCTTAAATATAAAAATTCATTTACCTGGTGTGTCTTTGTGCAATTTAGAGTGATTTCCATTTAGCATTATTAGGTGGTTTTTTTGCTCAAAGGCATTTATATAATTTAACTTGTGATGCAAATGCTTGTTATTTTAACTTATATAACAACCTTAAATAAATATGGTCTAGAAACATGCTGCCATGCTTTACATAAATTATATTTGTTACATTGACTTTAGTTAATATCACTTTACATAAATTATATTTGTGTTATTGACTTTTGGCAATATCACGTGACTTATTTTTAAATATGTCAATTTTCTAACTTTAGCATGTTGTAACTCTGAAAGTAAAAGGACATTTTCAACAGATCTCCATAAAAGAATTAAAATGTTGAAAATGGAAACATAACTAAATTTTAAAGGAAACGGTCAAATGAAAGTAATGGTACTTACTCTTTGGTATGGAATAAAATGCCCAAAATTTTCTTTATGGCAGATGCTGTATACTATACCTGTGACTGTGATGATGGGTAAACATAAAAACCTGAGCGAGTTCAATCATGGTAGATAGTTGCTGTGAGGATGATCAGATTCTCTGTCTCAAACTGCAGAATGTCTTGGATATCTGTATGCGATCCACGTATGCAAGTTTATCAAGACTACATCAAAACTGCCAGGCACTGAGGAAAATGTGGCCTTAAGTGGGCAATTGATTCTCAAGGTGGAGTGCTTCCCCTCTCATGTGATAATGTTAGAGTGGAAAGCCACAGTGGAGAGAGTAGTACAGATTATCCTCTCCACTGTAGCCCTGATGGGGCATTTATGAATGATGATGATGGAGGGCACACAAAAGTTTGTGTTAAGACCATTCAATGTATGATGACACGACTGGGCTATGGCCACCAATGCCCACACTGAGTACCCAGCCTGTCACCAGGCTATGAGGCTGCAGCTGGTGAATAAACGTCGCCACTGGACCATGAAAGACTGGAAAAAGGTAGCATGATCTGACAAAAATCTAGGTTCCAACTTCAACTCACCAAAGGGAGGGGTGTATATGGCATTGACCAATTTAGCAGTGGAACCCAACTGTCAAGTTACAGGCTCATAGAGGTAGTGTAATGTTCTGTGGCTTGTTTATGTGGACTATGTTGTGAAAGCCCTTGTATCTATTAAGACCACAGTCACAGCACAAAACTATGCTGGTGTATTTGCTGACCACCCACATCTGTTCATTGCTATCCATTTCCCACAGCAGAATGCCTTCTTTCAACAGGACAATGCCTCATCTCATTGCTCCCATTTGGTAAAATACTGGTTGGAAGCATTCCACTGAGTTCAGAACTCTCGAAATACCCTCTCACTCTCTGGATTTGAACTCAGCAGAAAATCATTGTGACAAAGTACATCGATGCAGTCAAGCCTAACACCCACCACTTGCTAATTTCTGATCTTTTTGTATATTTGTCCAGGTATCATGGGCTGCAATACCACCTGAATGTTTCCAACACCTGGTGGAGTCCATGCCATGACATGGTGCTGCTGCTGTGAGGATGAAAGGTGGGCTCACACATTATTAGGTGGGTGTGTATGATAAATTGTCCTTTCAGTGTAGAAATCAGTGCTGTACCCTAATAGACAGGCAAATGGAGTATATGTGCTTTGAAGAAGCTATTACAGACTAAAAAGATGTTTAAACAGGAGCATTGCAACTTGTCAGCTGTTAGTCTCCTTTCCACAAGTGTTCTGAAATGCCCATGACTTTCATCTCCTGTCAGGAAATTTGTGAAGGATGTGAAAGTTGAAAATATTGTTTCATTGATCAGGTAGCAAAAGAATATTTGAACTGGCCAAGTAAAAGAGCTTCTTGCAAGATCACTTCACTTCTCACAGTATTAAACTTTTCCTACTGCAGCACTGACAAAAAATCTCAACATATTCATTCATTCATTCATTTATATCATTAAGCTGTTCTCTGATATTCAGAGGTTAGCTCCTCAAAGAAAAACCATCTGACAAATAAACATTAAACAGATAATACAAACCAGCAGATAAACTTTTAACTGATTATTTACTTACTGTTGCCATATCAAACATCTCCATTTACAGCGATCTTGACACACAACTCGGGCTTGAGTGACATCCATCACACGACGCACACAAGACCTTCTATACTTCATACTTATGATCTTTTTCTCATTCAGGCACTCCTGAATCTGATCCTCCCATGACTTCCTTGGCCTTCCTCTGCCACTCGGGCCGAAAAAGTTTTCTTGGTAAGTATCTCATCACTCATTCTTTCAACATGGCCAAACTACCGAAGCATATTAGTCTCCACCTTGCTAACAATATTTTGCTTTACATTACACAACTGCAACACATCTTCATTCCTCACATGATCTGAACGTGCCCCCCCCTCCCCGTAAGTAACGCATTTATCCAGCTCACAAACAACTCCTATGTTTTTTCTGTAGCATCCAGGTTTCACTGCCATACATCAGAGTAGGAATAATTGCACTTTCATACACAGCCATTTGGGACTTTTTTGAGAATCCATCATTCCTGTGGAAACCTCCTAAAGCAGCTATGACTTTCTATGAAGAATTTACTCGCCTACTAATTTTGACATCTCATCTGTTCTCTCTGTCAAAAAAGCTTCGCAAATATACAAACTCATCCACCTGGTCAATCACGGTGCCGTGTAGACTTATATTGCATTTAGTACTACCAGTTTCTCTCTCAAAAACCATAACTTTGGTTTTTCCCTTATTTATACTCAGATTGAATTTCATACAAACTTGGTACATCCGGGACAGCATGCTCTGCAACTTACTTTTACTCTCTGCCAACAGGACTGTGTCATCAGCATACAGCAATCTACATACACGGGTATTACCAAGACATAAACCAGTATTGTCCATCTTGGATTCACGCATGCATGCATACATAAATTTATTAAACAGCCAGGGTGACATTACACAACCTTGTCTGACTCCTGCACCAATGGAAACCCATTTTGATATGACACCATTCACTCGTACACAAGCTCTACTGGCATACATGGCTTTCACACTATTAAGTAGATTCCAAGTAACACCATATTCTTCAACATCTTCCACAGAAGTATCTTATTTACTCGGTCAAATGCTTTCTTTAAATCTATGAAGATAGCAGTAAAAACTTTCTTACCAACATCCAGATACTTTTCAATCATCATGCGTAGCGCAAAAATTTGGTTAGTGCAGCCTTTACCAGGCATAAAAACACTCTGAGCGTCCCACACTTTCTCTAATGTAAGACCTCATACCTTTTCAATTATGACCTTACCAAACACTTTCCCTGGCACACTCAATAAGCTAATACCACAATAGTTCTTGCAGTCAGTCTGATCACCTTTTCCCTTATGCAAGGGAACAATGATAGCATCCCTCTAGTCCCAAGATACCATTCCTAACTCCCAGCATAACTAGCAGATTTCAGTTAACCAGTCAATTACAGAATCACCACCATATTTCAACATCTCAGCAGTTATGCCATCAACTCCTGGAGCCTTACCAATCTGAAGAGATTTTAAAGCTATACACACCTCTTCTCTCGAGATCCCTCCTGTGCATCCAGCTCTCATTATGACATCATTTGCTTCTGCCTCAGAATCACCTTTGCTTTCTTGACCTAATAGCTCACAGAAGTATTCACCCCACCTTTCACTTAACTCATTGGGTTCCCATATTATTTCCCCGATCCTATTCTTCACACAACTTGCAACTTTGTTTCCCCTATTTCTCCGGTGTTTCATATACTTCCAGAAAGTTTTTCTATCTTTCCAAAAAGCCATGGCATTCCTTTCCACCTTTTCCTTCCTATCTTTTGCCTTACTCTGGTGAAACAGCTTCACTGCCTCATGCTTCTTGCAGCGATATTCATCTTCAGAAACTACCTTGCAACATCCCCGAATAAGTTTCCTTCTTCTTCTTTACTGCCTCTCAATCTCACAATTCCACCAGGCATCACCTCTAGTGCTACCCACTATTTTGGTGCCACAGACCTCTTCGACGGCAGTGACAACACAGTTCTTAAAACAACTCCACTTCTTTTCTACATTCCTCTCACATGAAATCAGCTTCTTCAGTCTTTCACTGAGTAAACTAGAGTAACTCTGATGGACTTCAAGGAGCCTTTGAACCTTTATTCTTTCCATCCTAGGCATCTTCCTATTTCTTTTCCTCCAACCAACATTCAGTTTCACTCGTGACACCACCAAGTAATGATCAGAGTCAACATCTACACCTCTCATCACATGAGTGTCAATAACTAAGCGCTTCAGACGCTGATCATAAACAACAAAATCTATCGCACTCTTTTGCCCAAAAGTACGACTTTCCCAAGTATATGTGTGGATATACTTGTGATTGAAAAAGGTGTTAGATACATACAAACCATTCTCAATGCAGAGTTCAATTAATCTTTCACCATTATTATTCACACAAGGATCATTAAATTTACCCAGAACATTATCAGAAATTGCATTCTGCACATCTACTGTAGCATTGAAATCCCCTGCTATTATAACTTTCTCTTTAGCACCAAACTGGCTCAAAACAGCTTTCAGCTCATTCCAGAAATCTTCCTTCCTATCAGAACGTTCCGAGTCACAAGGAGCATACACTACAACAATTACTATTCTCTGAAGTTTCGCTTTCAAACGAATCCAAAGAATTCTCTCACTTATGCAGCTATAGTGAATCAAGTTGTTCTTCATCTTTTCACTTAAAATCACACCTACACCAGCCTGTCCTTTCATGTTATCCAACACTCCAGACCACACACATTTACTGTATCATTCACTTCTCCTATCCCAATTTCCTTCTTTTTAGTTTCACTCACACACAGCACATCCAATTTATGCTTATTAATTTCTTCAATCACCTCATTTTTCCATTTATTCCTTTAGTATTCCACACACCAATCGTATACTCATTCAGCTGGGATCTCTTTCTCATTCTCCGTTTTCCATTTCCGTATCGTTTCTGTGGTGGATCGTCTTTCTCAAGTGTGGTAGGTCAACCATATCCCACACGAGACTCCGGAATAGCAATTCTTTGAGTCTTTTAATCAGGTAAGTACACCAGTGTGGGGGATTAACCCACAGCTGGTGGTTCCAGTTGGTTATTCACCTAAAGATTCTGGAACAAAACCAAGTGAGTTGGGGTCTTTTTGCCAATGTCGAACAGGACTAGCCGGCACCTCTCCAAGATTCACAGAGGCCCTTGTTGCTGTTCTGTGAGCCATTGTTACCACGGCGCACCCCGAAGAGGCAAACCCATCTCTCACTAAGACCGCCCGCAATCTCAGCATAAGTAAAAAATTGGAATATTCCAAATACGTATTGCTTACCTATGAGGTCCGCTTCTGGAAACAAAGCACATTTCATACACATTGTTTGGTCCTCGTCAATGTTTTGTCCTTCAGTCCGTTGTAGAGAAACACAAAAACACTCACTACAAAACACACTAAAAATTAGTTAGAAACGGAAGATCTTAAACTTTGGACATCGAAGCACCACCTAGAAACCATTAATTATGCTCGAAATTTTTGCCAAACACTTTGGGTGTCATCAGGAGCTTGGCGATGTCTCCACCAATGTTCGTGGGTGACCTATCACCAATGGAGTGTGATACTCCGATACTGCCTTTCATCGGAGACACTGTCAGAGATACGACACTAAAAACCTTGCTGGAGCCATCTATGTGTTCAACCTTTAGTTAATTGTTAAAGATCGCCGATGCATTCCTTATCTTCATATTTTCTTTTTTCTGTGTATTATCTTCTTCTTTTATGCCAATTTTTTTTTATATGCCGAAGAAGTTATAACACAGGAAAAAGAAAATACAAAGGTAAAGTATGCATCGATATTCTTTAACAATTAACTAAAGGTTGAACACATAGATGGCTCCAGCAAGGTTTTTAGCGTCGTATTTCTGACAGTATCTCCGACGAAAGGCAGTATCGGAGTATCGCACTCCAATGGTAATAGGTGACCCAAGAACATCGGTGGGGACATTGCCAAACTCTCGATGATGCCCAAAGTGTTCCACAAAAAATTTCAAGCATAATTAATGCTTTCTAGTTGGTGCTTCGATGTCCAAAGTTTTAAGATCTTCCGTTTCTACCTAATTTTTAGTGTGTTTTGTAGTGAGTGTTTTTGTGTTCTCTACAACGGACTGAAGGACAAAACATCGACAAGGACCAAACAACGTGTATGAAATGTGCTTTGTTTAAAGAAGTGGACCTCATAGGTAAGCAATACGTATCTGGAATATTCCAATTTGTATTGAACGTAAAACTGAACAGTAGCAATATCTGGCCTATGTTTTAAGTCTAGATATAAACTGCAATTTTGAATAAATAAATAAAAAACAAAATTAATCTCAACATAAGTAAAAAAAATTATGTGTTTATAAATACCCAGTTTTCATTTGCTTTGAAGGGGCTGTTAGGTGCAAAGTATTCACTGTAATTAAATTGTCTTTATACTCAGTTGCACTTGCACAAAAATCCGCATGACTTGAAGTTCCCCTAGTGGGGGAAGTTTGAAAACCAGGTAGAAAGAAGTTTCTTTATTTTTTTAGCTATGTATATAATGTGCAAAAAAAAAAAAAAAAAAAAAAAAAAAAATCACCATTTTGTTTGAGCTATCAGACAAATTTTTGCTTGAAATGAAATAACCTGTTCATAATGTTCACTTTAAAAATAAAAAATATCTGATTCCATACCTCTTGCCAAGAAAACTGTTAGCTAACGTTAAAAGCTTAAGTGCAACAGATGGTTGGTGCATTTAAATTATGATTTTTTCATATCCTATGAGGCACAAACAGAAGTTTAAAATTATCAAAAAATTATAATAAAAAAATAAAAACTAATAATAGCAGAAAAGGGTTAGTCACAGCTCACAGATGACTTGTGGTCAGTCAAGCTGTTCCATTAAAATTTTCTTTTTTTCCAGGGGGTGGGGGCAAAAATGAAAGTTTTTGAAATCCGCCAGGAAAAATTAAAAGTCAGTGAAAACAGAAGTAAAAGTTTAAGCATTTTTTTCTAACATAAATTGATGCCTTTTTATTAAGTTAAAGCATTTTTTTTCTAAAGTAAGTTGCATTTTAACAAAACCATAAAGAAATGAAACACTTTGGAGGGCGAGGCCCCTTGGCCCCCCTCTAAATTCATGCCTGAGCTGTTCACCTTACTCTGTGGTGAAAGTTCTTTTGTATGTCATCCTGAAGATTGATCATGCTTATTTGTCACTGAAAACATGCTTAGCATTATATTCACATTTTCAGTAATTAATTTCTGAAAGCTCATTGACTTAACTCCCTCATGGTTTGGATATGAGTGCTTACTGATACCCCATACTTCAGAAGCCAAACATATTGTGCTTCCTGGTTTAAAGTGATCAAATCAGCCTTTCTCTTGTAGAAAATGGCTAACAAGATTATTGAAAATCTATTTAACCATCAGTTTTTATCAAATGTCTTTTGCTTCCCGGTTGGAAACCCCGAAAGAATTAAAAACTTTTCCATTTTTAGCCAAACAAATTTCTCTGACTTGCAAACAATTCATTGCAATAAATACTGCTACTGTTGTAACATCTTTGCTTTTTGGTATATCAACTGTGGTTATAGGTAGTATTGCATGCTCATGTCCAATATCAACTGCCCATTTCAAGGTTCAAAATAATTTCCAGTTCAGTTTCCATTTTTTGTTACCTTGTAGGTTTTGTGTTTAGTTTTGTTGATACTATCACTGAGCTACCTAGCCTTTCCTCCAGACAATAAATTAAGAAAGAGATGCAAAATCAACACAGAAATAATAATAGGTAGCTTACCTTTTGTTGTAAGGCCAGCTCCTTTGGTATACATTTCACTGCATGTTTAGTTCTCTTTGTAGTCTATTGTTGGTTCCAGCCCCTGGCGTGGTGGTCCTTCCACGTTCCATCTTCTCCTCATTCAATGCTTGACGATTGAACAAGCCCTTGAAGTGTTTTGCAGTAATGACATTTGACCCTAAGGACTATTTATTTCCCTTAAAACCACTTTTACTGACATGTAAACCCAAACTAAGGTGGCAAACTAACTTTTCAAAACACTTTAACCCAACATGAACATACATTGACCAACATGCTCTAAAACCAACGACCTATTTACATACACACAAATATTCCAACCAGAACACTAAAAACATATATGCAACTATTTACACATAACCTGTCCTATTGCCTTCTATGTCATTCTGTCATTCTTGTTCCTTACACTTCTTCACGATATTTATAGCATGTGGCCACCACACCTCAGTCTTTCCCATGTAGACTGCCTCAAGCACTTTCTACCCCCGCCGGGGCCATCATCAGAAGGCATTCCAGATGTTATCTCTCCTGCTACCGCAGAGTGAGTGAGTGAAATGATTGTCCTCTTCGTCCCCATCGCCTACGAACCCTCCACTGTAGCTCCATCTATTATAAACTTTAGTAAAATCTTCATTTTCTTCTTCAGTGCTTTTTCCTTTTTTGTTCAATTTTAATTAATTCTTTCCATTTTCCATTAAGGATACTTGGGTCATTATTATTACAAATTCTATCTCTATTTTTTTCAATCAAAACTGATTCAGCAATGCGTAGGTGTCTCTCATTTCTACACGCTTTTATTATTTTAATAACTTCAAAATTAGGGTATGTGTGTGTTATCCAGGCATGTGTGGTTTATCAATGTAAAAAGGTAAGCTACCTATTTTATTGTAATTTTATGCACATAAATTATGAATAGTTAATGGCATAGGCTATAGTTGTTCTAACACTGAACAACACAGAAATGGTGTAAGAGTCAAATATGTAAGAAGAGTTAATTTACTGTGGAATAAACTTTTTTACGGGTCTTATAGAAGTTATTATTCAAAAAAGTTGGTGGTCAAATATCGAAATAGCCAGAAGAAGTACCACAATTAACGATAATTGTGGTTGGACTCTTCCAACTGATTGACAGTCATCTCCAGTGACGTAGTCCTGATGACGAACTAGGCTTTAGTTCGAAAATTTGACCACCAACTTTTTTGAATAATAACCTCTATAAGACCCGTAAAAAAGTTTATTCCACAGTACAATATGAATAGAGGTGCCATAAATTAATTTACAGCTAGAGTTAATTTAGTTAAAATGCTAACTTGTAGCTTTAAGGCACTTTGATCGTTTGAGAATGTCTCACATGAAGTGTGGGGGGCATAGTCAGAACACATATTGTTGATCTACCTCATCTTGAAACATGGGGTGATGTGCATAATAAAGTATGAAAAGTAACATTCATTAGGAGTGTGGGGGAGCATGAAATGAAGGGTGATAGTACTTTAGCTAGTTTTGTCTTCCAATAAGTAGTGACATGAATGATATGTGATATGAATGGAGAAGTGATGATAGATACAGAAATAATGGTGTTAAATAGCAAATAAATGGTGATTATGACAAGCAATTGAACATGAAGTCAATATGTGTGCAAGGTTTGCCGTAAGTAGTTCGTATATGTGTTTTTAACACAAGTACAGATAATGTTTTTTATTTATAGCAACTGTTGAGCTAATACATGGAAACTCTATGAGTGTAACATGTTTAGTAACAAAAGCATTTCTGGTCTGATTTTTATCTAGAAGTTTTTCTTCTGCGTGAATATGTGTATGAATGAGAGTTTATAAATAGTATGGCATATGATCACACATTAAAATATGTACCACAAATGCAATCATAGTTTAATAGAGCATAAAATATAAATAAATGTATTGTCTCAATTTTAAAGTCATGTCGGACTGTTTCTGAATACAAAAAATATTGCTGCTTCTTTTTTTGTAAACTGATTGTTAAAATTTTAAGGAGAAACTATTTAAACACCATTTTTATGGCTATTTAATTTTAACAAGTCGTGCCTTTTTAGCACATCTTTTGTAAAAAAAGATCGTGCTTATGTTACAGGTTTGTCCGTCCGTCTGTACCCACGATATCTCTGCAACTATTAGTCCAATTTGAAAAACTTGAAATATGCGAATGATGATCCTTCATTCCATTTTTTTTTTTTTTTACGATGTACAATTTCGCTGTTACAGGGTAGGGTGTAAATGCAGATGATGTCGAATTCAAAAATATGTTTTATTCCACATATTTGCTTCTAAACATCCGATTGAAAAAAATATTTTACCTTTCAATTCCATTTATGTCGAAGAATATTTTAGATATAGTTACTTTTTCAAATTACGCATAGATTTTCTGCTAGGGGACGTAAAAGTAAATTACATTTTTCCCGATAACTCTTCTTCTAAAACTCCAATTTGAAAAAAAATTTCTTCAGCGGATACACCTCCTGATAGAAAATCTTTTGCATATAATTTCAAAATTTTGGTAAAGAATACTTTGGCCACCAGGGGGCGTAAGTGTTAATTTTTGCTTCTGATGTATTTGCCATAAAATCTGAGCTTCTAAAATATCGATTGAAAAAATTCTTTCGTGGACTGATGCCATTCACATCGATAAACCTTTTCGGAATATTTTCTTCTTAAAATATTCCACAGTTTCTCCGCCAGGGGGCGTAGACGTATATCTTATTTTTGTCAATATCTCTACTTCTAGGAGTCCGATTTGAAAAATTCCTTCTTTGTTGGATAGTGTTTCCAGTGTGACATGTTTTTCATATAATTTCAAAATTTTCAAGTAATTCGTAGACTTTCTGCTAGGGGGTGTAAAGGTAAATTGCTTTTCCCCCTATATCTCTGCTTCTAAATCTCCGATTTGAAAAATTCTTTCTGCATAGGATACAGCTCCTGATGGGAAATCATTTGCACATAATTTCTAATTTTTGTAAAAAATGGTTTGGCCACCAGGGGGCGTAAATCTTAATTTCCGCTTCTGATGTATTTGCAGCAAAATATGAGCTTCTAAAATCTCAATTGCAAAAAAGTAGTTTGTTGACCAATACTACTCATGTCGACAAACCTTTTAGGAACATTTTCTTTTTGAAATAATGCATGGTTTCTACGCCAGGGGCATAGACGTATATCTTATTTTTGTCAATACCTCTACTTCTAGGAGTCCGATTTCAAAAATTTCTTCTTTGTTGGATAGTGTTTCTGATGCGAAATGTTTTTTCTATAAATTCAAAATTTTCAAGTAAATCATAGACTTTCCACTAGAGGGCACAAGGTAAATTGCGTTTTCTGTGTTATTTCTGCTTCTAAAACTCCGATTTGAAAAATTCTTCCTGTATCGCATACAAGACCTGATGGAAAAAAATTTCACATAATTTCTAATGTTTGGTAAAGAATGGTTTGGCCACCAGGGGGCATTAGTGTTAATTTCTGCTTCTGATGTATTTGTAGCAAAATCTGGGCTCCTGAAAACTCGACTAAATTTTTTTCCTTGAACCAATACTGCTCATATGGAAAAACCTTTTGAGAATACTTTCTTCCCAAAATAATGCATGGTTTTCCCACCAGGGGACGTAAAGTCGCATCTTATTTTTGTTGATATCTCTGTTTCTAAGAGTCCGATTTGAAAAATTATTTCGGTGTTGGAAAGCGTTTCCGGTGCAAAATTTTCTCATATAAATTCATGTTTTTCTTAACGCACAAGTCTGCAAGCAGAGGACGTAAGCTCACGATTCCGTTTACAGCAATATCTGAGGGATTAAAAACCCGATTGAAAAACTTCTTTCTTCTGTCAGATACTATTGTTTTACATACAGGTTTCATTGAGTTTGAATAGCTTTGAAAAATTTAATTTGCATCAGAACAGATTCAAAAGACGTGCTTATTACACCCGAAAATTCGGTGTTATCTTTCTTGTTATTTTTTTTTATACAAAATCACTTTATGAGGTGTGAAGCACCAAATCTTGCATTTTAATAACAGGGATCGCATTCCTCCTAAAATTCCTAAAATTCCTAATATTTTGTGACCCTCCTTAAATTCCTAAAATTATACCTAAAATTTGCTATTCATCCTAAAATTTTCGTAAGCTTATTTATTAAAAACACAACCGTTATTAACGCCAATAAATTTACCATTACGCAGGGTGCGCACGCGTGCTTGAAAACCTGGAAAGTCCTGGAAAATCATGATTACGTTTTCAAGGCCTGGAATATCCTGGAAAAACGGTGTTTTTTTAATGCCGTCTTGAAAAGCCTTGAAATTTGAAATTAGTGCTTAAAAAATGCCCTTTTAGGAAATCGTGTTACTGTTACCCCTTCATTTTTTAAAGTTCCTTTTCTCTGTTCTCAAAGAAACCACCGGCAGCGGTTTCCGATGTGCACCAAATCCTAATTTGGCTGGGGGAAAAAAAGAAAAAAAAGGCACTACTTCCAGTGCAATAAAATTGGATGATTACTAGTAGGTCGAAGGGGAGCTTGATGTCCGTCCGACAATTGAGAACAGAAGGGAAAAGAAGAGGCATTTAGCATTTGCAGGGGGTCGCGTATGTACCAAGTCAGCTGGCATCCACCAGTGAGGAGTATGCCTGAACAACACAGTCATCTGCTTCTTGTTTATGTGCATGCCACCCTCCCTACCCTCAAGAGACTTCCACTACTTATGATAAAAAATAAGAAAACTATCTTTGCGAATTTTTCACGAAAGTGGCTGAAATTTTTACATTCACTGTAATTGGATTACAGAAGCTCACTTCCAAAATTCTAGTTGAATCGGTTTAAAACTTTAAAAGTTAGCATTGGTAATTTTTATTATGGACAAGTATGTGTGCCTCTTTGGACAGAGTGAGCCTCCAGCAGAAAGGGTGTTACCATAGCAACGGTTGATTGACAGCTGGGAGCGCTGATCTGAAGCCCTTGGTTGGGAAGAAAGCAAACACCTGTTTATCACTTCCACAGCACAAAAGGACTAGGAGAATATTTTCAGAAATCCATTTTTCTGAATTTTGAAAATAACACAGTGAAATTTTTACAGTAGTTAAGATACATCACAATAAAGTTCTAGTGCAAATTTCGCCAAATTCCGTTAGGAACTTTAGCAGATGCAAAAAAAAAAAAAAAAAACGTTGCATAATCGGATTGAAAAAAAGAAACAGTAATTATAAATTACGGGAAAAGCAAGTGAATTATTTTTTTTAGATGCCATGGTTTATTTAAACAGAGTGATCCTTAAATTTTTTTTTCTGTGATGATATGGACTCTATTTGAATTACAAACACGTTTTTATTCAGACGTCTGAGTTACTGTTTTAATAAAAAAATCATCTATAATTAAAAAGTTTTCAATGGATTTAAGCAATATTCAGCAGATAAACAAACATATTTTAGTTGTAAATGCATTTATGGCACCTCTATTCATAGTGATTGTGGAATAACTTTTTTTTACGGGTCTTTTAGAGGTTATTTTTAATGAAAGTTGGTTGTCAAATTTTCGAACTAAAGCCTAGTTCGTCATCAGGACTATGTCACTGGAGTAGTTGCTGCCACTCAATTGGAAGAGACCATCCGCAATTATCGTTAATTGTGGTACTTCTTCTTCTTGCTATTTCGATCCCTTCTTCTAGTTTTCTCTTTACTAAGTTTACCAGTCAAACTTAGTAAAGAGTCAAACTTAGTAATCGCCCACCAGTCAAACTTAGTAAAGAGAAAACTAGAAGAAGGGATCGAAATAGCAAGAAGAAGAAGTACCACAATTAACGATAATTGCGGATGGTCTCTTCCAATTGAGTGGCAGCAACTACTCCAGTGACATAGTCCTGATGACGAACTAGGCTTTAGTTCGAAAATTTGACAACCAACTTTCATTAAAAATAACCTCTAAAAGACCCGTAAAAAAAGTTATTCCACAAACATATTTTAGTAAATTGCAACATCATGACGTAAATTTGGTAATTTAATTTTGTCGAAAATTGGGGAGCATTTTTTTTTTTACAGTTTCTATTATAGTTAAAGTGAAGGAGGAAGGGTGCAACTTGACAGTTCAGTGAGCTGCAGGTGGTGATTTATGGCGATGTGCCAAATGAAAAGAAGCCATTCCATCAGGTAATTCCAAAGGTTGTGTTGTGTGGACGGGTCCTCCTGCTGTTTGATCTTAATTGGAATGTTTTTGTGCAGGGGGTCGAGAGAAATATCCGTTTCAGCTTTACAGCTTTCACGGCTCTTTATTATTTTTTTCTTGCTAATAAATAAAAATCATAGTTGCTGCATTCACCATTGATCCACGTTTGCATTTCTTGAATATAAACAGCAGACAATCAGAAACATAGTGTTGGGCGGGTCTTGATGATCTTCATTTTGCATATGCTGAATTCAGTTCTGTGGGAATAAGGAATGACTTATACTGTGAATATATACAAAACTACATATTTTTGAGCTGAAAAAATAGGTCTACTTGTACACAGTAGCTAAAATGTGAACTCAGATGAAGACAATCAGACATACGGACGTCTGATTCCATAAAAAAATCAACATAGTTTTTTTATTTACACTACAGGTAAAAAAGCAAAAACATGTTTTTAAACGTTATAAAGGAAAACGGATTTTTGAAACGCATGACTTGATGATCTTAATTTCTGAAAGTTTCTTTTTTCCACATCCTTTTTTTTTCAATTACAATACACTGTAACAGGATACTGTGTGTTATATCACTTAGAGATATGGCAGATTTTCGGTTGCTGATATCCGCGATCGTAAGCGGTAGTTGCATTGCGATTGTTGATGATGACAAGATAAATACTGGAGTGATGTAAAATGTTGCATAAACTAAAAAATAAAAAAAATAAAGCCCCCCCCCCCACCCCGAACTTTTATGCGGTCATCATAGCTGATCAACCATTTCATTCCATGAACATCAGCACATTTCAATCATTTGAACATTGGGGGTATCTGAAGGAATTCAGCCGTGCTTAAGCGCCCTAGCGCAACGAAAACATGCTAATTTTGGACAGTTCTATTCCCTTCCCCTCTACCATCCCTAATAATTGAGAGTGCATACATTGAGAGTGTTTCAAATATTCTATTTATGAGCTAGTTTTCGCGCTGTTTGTTATGCTTTTATTTTCGAAGAAAGAGAGGGAAAATAAGGAAAAGCAGCTAGAGAAAAAAAGAAAAGCTGAGTTTGATGACAAAATAAAAGAAAATGATGCAGAAATAAATAGGCTTAAAAAAGATAAAGAAGCCTCCCTAGCAGTAATTCAAGAGGGAACAGAAAGAATGAGAAAAGCTGTAGAAAAACAAAATACTGTTGAAATAGCAGTTGCCTCTAACTTGATCATACAAGGTTCAGCTGAAATAAAGAAAACTGAAAGTAAATTAGTTGTGGTGGAAGCAGAAAAAGATAGGCTAATCAGGAAAAGGTTAAAACAATAATATGAAAAAAGTAATTCAGTGAACAATTGTACATAGTTCTTGGTTTTCAATTACCTTTTTAGGATATTATAGTTTAATGTGAAACCTGAAAACTTTACTGTGAAAATCGTGAATTGCTTCTGGTTCAACAGCATATTAAATTTTCGGAGAAAACTCTTCTCCTTCTTCAGGCTCTCTTGTTGTTGTCACTTTTTGCTTGTCACTATCATGGTTACGGTTTACCTTGACGGTTATGGTTAACCTTGACGGTTTAGGTTATTTTTCAACAAATCCTGCCAGATGTTAGGCAGGGAAAATCCTTTGCAGTCATTGATGATGGAATTTTGATTTTTCTCAATCTCTATTCCTTCTTTCAGTTTTCTTTTTTGGAAATTGCTTTGGAAACTGATTACTTTAAGGGAATTCCAATCCATGCTGTGCCCAGTTTCTCTAACATGCCTATCTAATCCAGTCTTGTTGGAGCAATTTTTTATAGCTGCTTTATGCTCAGCTATACGAGTTTCTAGTCTGCGACCTGTTTCACCTATGTAAGATAGTCCACAACTACAATTTACTTCATAAACTACTCCTTGCATTTTTAAAATATCTTCTTCTCTTTGAACTATTTTAGGGAAAAAATTTTTAACTTTGTTCTCTAAACTTGGAGCTAGCCTAATATTGTATTTTTTACTAATTCTCTTTAAAGCCTCAAATAAACCTTTGTGATAAGAAATTTTTCTAGTGAATTTTACTTCTTGCTTTTGTGGGTTGAAGAAGGAGAAGAGTTTTCTCCGAAAATTTGCTATAAATAAAAAAATTTCCTAGTAAATTCCCATAAGTTGCTTTAGATTATTAACTCAATTAAACTAGGAAGCCATTTCTCAATATGAGCTTTATTCAAAGCATATTAATGTTCAAAGTGAAACTTGAATGTGGTAAATATACTTGAATATGATAATAACACGTGAAAAGATAAGAACTGAACATTAGAAGTAAATCATACTTAAACTTTAGACATTAGACGTTATGCAAAAAATTTGGGTGTGAACTTCGACCATATATACTAATGGACTGTGCATTGGCAATAGCTGCATCAAAGCCGCCATGGCTCAAACATTGGGCACGTCATCATCAGACTCCAAATTTCGTGTACAAATGCTGTTATGATTACTAATTTACGCTGCAAAACTTCAGTGTTTTCGGTGTATTATGTGAATGCACCGCATATATAATGAAAACTCTTCAGGTAAGTTTACTTATGAGCTATATACATGCATGATCGTGTTGTTTACATTTTGTGATTTATAATGTGATGAACATTTGCGAAGAATTTGGAACATGCATTCCATTTTTTTTTCTTAAGTTACTATATTTTTGTATCAATAGCTGCAAGTTTCTGGTTAAGTAATTGAACTTTATTGACTTAGGTATTTAATTTGTTTCTTACCCATGAAAAATCATAGAACTTTCTTTACTATATCGGTCAGAGCAACCATAAGCACAGCAGGTGTAACCCATCTTTTTGACTGTTGTCATGTGATTTTATGTTGGAGCCAGAAATTTTGATGTCATGCACAGTCTATCAGTATATATGGTTGAAGGGTGTGAAGCAAACTCTTTACAATGTATACAAAGTTGTTTTACTAGATGTATACAAATATACATCTAGTTTTTATTGAAATACACTCCTAAAATTTTCCTAAAATTTTTCTAAAAATTCCTAAAATTCCTAAAATTCTTACCTAAAATTTTCCAGAAGTATGCTATGATCCCTGTAATAAGATATTCAGTCACTTCTTAAAATACTTTTTCTTTTAACTTGGGTTGATCTTGCAAAGATATTGATTAAAACTCTTTCATGCACTAGTTTCTGATATACTGAAATTATTTTAGAGTGTGGCAAAAGTTTCAAAATTGTTTTATGACTTTTAATTGTTTCCATTCACTGTAGCTATGAAGTTTAATATGATATCAGATTTATAACTGTCTAATGAGATGTAGTCATATGAGAGAGAAATATATTATAACATCTTACTTTTGATTTTTATCAGCAGAAACACAAATTTCAGGTAACTTTTTAAACATTTAACCAACATAGTAATCTGCATGCGTAAGATTGTATGATTCAATACAACTTTTCAGTTTTCTTTTGAATTATATCCACTGCATTTTCATGAACTTCAAGAACTTTTTGTGTTATTGAAATGTAATAAAAACTACATTGAACTCATTTCCACTCCTGCAAATCACTTATAGGTTGTACCACACAATTTTCTATTACGATAAATAGTTTAGTTAGCAGTTTTTGTTGTCACTGTAAGCCTTGATTACTGTGGTCAGTCAATGCTATTGAAACACTGAAAAAGAAATAGTAAAAGTTTTTTCTGTGGATGATCATCATAAAACAAACTAATGATTGCAACAGCTTCTGGTCTTAAATTTGACTGTCAGCAATGTTGAATTATTCAATTCAGATCTTTTGAATCATTGATCAAAAATGCCGTACTTCACATTAGGAATAATAACTGTTTCCATGCAAAGTGGCTCTTTCTGGATGCTGTTTGCTGACTTTCTACTTGCCAAACAAATGTGCAGTTGCAGTTTTTATATTTTTGTGATAATAGAACAATTAAAAGCATATTGTACAAAGTGAAAGTGATCTTCACTGTATCAAAAGAAATAATTGGGTTTCACTTAATTCTACCCTGCATTAAAGCAATTTTTGTAAACACTGGCAACTTAAGCATATTTTTCACTCCTGAATATCTAAGGTTTATAAATACACATATGATGTATAATAAATGGTGACATTGGTCAGTTGTTATTCAGTGCCATATATTTTTGTCTATTAATTTTTTTGTTTTTCATCTGCTGTACTTGATCATTGCAGTGATCTTCGTCACCCAAATCTTTTGCTCTTACTAGGACGCTGTTTAGAAGTCCATCCATTTTTGCTCATTATGGAGCATTGCCCTGTGGTAAGTTTTAATATTTTAAATTTCCTTCCAAAAACTTATTTCTTTTCAGGTATTTGGGAAACATGATCATGCACTGATTAAAATGTGGGCTGTTTTTTCAGATGCTAGTATAAAGCTACTGGGATCCATCTAATTTAGTTTTGTTGACCTATGTTTACATAAAATAGTATGTAATCACTTCTGCTGTGAAGCTGTAGTTGAATCCTGGAAGGAAGAATGCTTATTTAAAAAATGCTTAATAATAACCCTTAGTGGATGTTTGAAGTATAATATATAATCATGATTGACATTTTTTATGTAGTTTGTTGCATTATTTTACTAACTTTTCCTTGTTTTATAACAGTGTAGCATTATAGTCTTGTAACAATACTGAGCAGTAACATTTAAAAGTGAAAAAGGAAATGTGTGATATGCCTTAGTCCTTGCCAATAATCTTTGGAAAATGCAGAAGTCATAGAAGGAGATGAGAAAACAATAACAGTGATGGAAGATCAAGGAGAAAATAGTAAACAATTAGCTCAATTTATCAGCATTTAAAATCACACTTTGTTTCAAGCAAAATTCCCTGCCAGCTGTGACACTGGGTGAAGTCCAATATCTCATCCTGAATGTGTGACTAGTTTCTATGTACCCTTACACTGCTGCATCCAGTTCATGTAATAAAATTATGTGAACTGACTATATGATATAAAAAATAGATTTTTCACATAACGTTAAATTGAATTTTTGAGTACATATGTAAAATACAGAACTAGATGTTATAAACAAAGTTGTTTCCCTACAGGAGGTGGCATTCTGCATTATTTAAAGATATTCGTATTCCACCTTCCATGAGCACTTCAGTCTCATGGAAACTGTTTCATATCATGTTATGCAATAGATTCCTAGGTCCCTACTTTACTATTGAGTTTTAACGAAAAGAACTAGTGTACCTACCTACTTATCAATTAATTAATCATATTTGAAGTCACAAGTTTAAAACTCCAATTTGGTCAAAGTGGTCTGTACTTGTGTGGTTAAAAAAGACATCACAGATTACCCCAGCTGGTTTTTTGCCCTTAACATAGCATGGTTATACATTGAGCAAAAGTATGGAATTAACAAAATTATATTCCAGCTCCCTTAACCTAACATGATTATGCTATGAGCAATCATGAAAGGTATGGACTTAACAAAATAATATTGCAGCTGATTTTTGTGTCCTTAACCTAGCATGATTATATACTGAGAAATCATCAAAACCATAAAAGTTCCATATCATGCAATCTCTTAGGTACTCAAAAGATAGATTTGATCTTTGCATTGCTGTATGTGAAATTTCATCAAAATGTAGTGTTGTTTGTTCTCAATCCATCCCAGTTTGCCAGTGTTTGCAGAAAAAACAATTGTTATAAAACCTTTATGGGAGGTAGTCACTGAAAGGAACTTGACATGTCTTTGCACTATTATTTGGTTTAATTAAAATTAATAAAAGCTAGAAGTCTGTTTATTTAAACTTCTTTAATAAAACTATCTTATATTTACTTCAATGCCATTCAGATATCATAATTTTGTTTTCCTACGTAAAACAGGTTTTAATCTCATTCATTGAGACAACTAGCACTGTGTCCTTAAGCTGTAAATAATGATGTAGGGAGAGTTTTGCACTAGGACCCACAGAGGAGTGATCCAGTGTGCTTTGCAGGAGAAAGTCGCTAATGGTTATGTATAAGGTCGAATGGGTGTCATTTTGGATGAAGCAGACTTACATATATTTTATTAGTCTGCACTCGTTTTTTTTTCTGCATTCTGGGTTCCACAAAGACATACAGAAACTGCAGACAACTCAGACAATCATGGAGAGATGCAAGCTTGGTGTAACCAAGACAGATTGGGAAAGGAACTTGTGGATTACAAAAATAACCAAAGTTGATGACATCATGACCAAAGTAAAGACCCTGAAGTTGCAATAGGCAGGACTTATTGCTAGCAGAACTGACCACTGTTGGACAACTGAAATACTAGACTGGATAGCTAGGGACAGGGAAAGACCCAGAAGAAGACAACAGGGGATAGAGACTTGGAAAGACTTTCATCCAATAAGGGAATTGAGAGTGGATGACAGTGGCATAGCCAGAAATTTCTTAAGGGGTTTGGTTCATTGGTGAAATCCCCATATATACATATATATATATATTGCTTTAAATTCATACTAAATCTCCCCTCAAGGGGGGGTCTGGACCCGAGGACCACCCCCTTGGCTACGCCTATGGTGGATGATGATGGTTTCTGCTTCAGTTGCATTAGTGAAAAGACCCTGAGGTTGCAATGGGCTGGATTTATTGCTAGAAGAACTGACCACTGTTGGACAACTGAAGTACTAGACTGGATAGCTAGGGACAGGAAAAGATTCAGAAGAAGACAACATGGGATATGAATGGATGAAATTTGAAAGCATGCTGGAGTAATGGCATGGAAGTGAATTGCTCAAGACAGAGAGTTGCTGAAGAGACTTGGAGAGACTTTCATCCAACAAGGGAATTAAGAGTGGATGATGATGATGCTTCTGCTTCAGTTGCATCAATGAAAAAGTCAGTGGTGTAACATCTGACAGAAATGCTCTACATGAAAAATGACAACTCAGTTCTATGTACTGTGACATGCTTAATATAACATAATGGTCAGAGTCAGGCATTTCAGTGGAAGAATCCAATGCACTCTGACATCAGGGGAGCCTAAACACTTTCTTATGGCTGTGTAATAATAAGAAACAATAGAAAATGTAAATTTTCACTCAAGCACGTTTTTACAATGTAATTTTTCCTAACCTGAACACTGATGTCTGATAGATAGAAAAAAAAAAAAATTGTAGGCACAGTCTTTTTTTTGTTTCTGAAAGAATTATCTGTTTTCTTTGAGGCTGCTATGCAGTGTGTGCTAAAGGACCTGAAATTATGCTTTTTCAGCTTGTTTTGGTAATAGTGAAATGATTGTTTTCTACAATTCTTGTTCTGAGTGGTAAAGCTGTACTGTGTTGATGAAAGAACGGGATACTCCTTTCCATGTTTTTTCATATTTATAGGATTTAAAAGGTTTCCTAATTGAACATCGTAAGTCTCCTGAAGTGCTGTTAAATGACGGTGTTCTTTTGCGCATGGCTTGCAACGTTGCTTCTGCCTTACAGCACATGCATGAACATGGCTATGTTATCACGTATGTAAATGTTACCAGCTATTCCTTTTTAAATATTTTTTTTAAAATCTTCCTACTCTTTTTAGAGGATGTATGTGAAGTGAGTGTTATTAAATGTATTCCAATTAATTTAGTCAGTGGCACAGACTTGCACCTTCCCAGGTTAAAAAGGCAGAAGATGTGGGAAATATGTCATTTTACTAAGAATTTCCTACAAAAGAAAAGTAACATGACTCCATGCAGAATTTCAGTTTTTACCAAAGATAGTAGTATGAAAACACACTATTCCTTGAACAAGGATTCCTAGTTCCACTGATGTACTTGCGTACAGTAATTGATGGAGCCTGCAGCATGACTTAACTAGGTGACAGATCATCAAGAATTCCTAGTTTTGTTGTTCATTATCATAACTTGCACTGGGCAGTATTTGATGATGTTTCTTTATTTAATAAATATAAAAAAAATCTTTTTCTCTCCCTTATTTCATCTAAGCATTTTGTATTGTTCTTTACTTCATGAAAACATATCAGAGATCATGTATCCATACAGCTTTGCTAATGTCAAAATGTCATTTAGCTGCTTCACTATTCATGTGCTATTTAGAAATAAACTATATTCTGAGGTTACTCACTTTTTTCCCCCCAATATCTTTCAGGAGGTTTTCTTCTCATGCATACATTTCCAACACATAACTTTATTTGCCACTGTGTGGTTTGAGGCTTAAGTACCCCTTCTTTAAACTTGTCAAAACTCTGATTTTTTTTTTCCTTTTTCCCGGTAACTACACTGGCGTGCAAAAATTAAGGACGAGACGGTTTTTTCGAATGTAACGTCATGCAGAAGTGCTGCACATCGATTCAAATCATACCATAAGATCCCCAAGATGTAAGAATATGGGACAAGTGAGCAAAACCATCCAAACAAGGAATCCAAAGGATACAAAGGCACTTTATTGAAAAGTTAGCTTCAAGCACAACTGGACAGAAGACAGAAACGTCCATGTGACAGTCGGCTGCCGAGAAAAACCCAGTCTTTAGTAGGAGATATGATCACCCCTGACTGCGTTGCAGGATTTACAACGTCTGTCCAGGCTGAGGACGAGGTTGTCAAGGAGCTGTTGAGGCATCGCGGCCCATTCCTCTTGTAGCGCCAATCGCAGCTGCGGAATCGTTGCTGGCGGCTGGTGACGTGCTGCCAAGCTTCTCCCGAGAAGGTCCCACACGTGTTCGATTGGATTTAGGTCCGGGGACCTTGCGGGCCAATCCATGCGTTGAATATCTTCACTCTCCAACAGCTCTGCGACAGCCACTGTATGATGAAGTGTAGCGTTGTCATCCATGAAGAGGAACTCAGGACCCACAACACCTCTAAACAGATGCACGTGAGGCAGGAGAACCTCGGTACAATAGCGGACACCATACTGAACCTCCTTGGAAGTACGGCTACCAAGCATGATTCTGCCCCAAACAAGAACTCCGCCACCTCCAAACCAGTCCCTTTCAATGATGTTGGAGGTGTGATTACGTGTTCCTTGCTCTCTCCAGATGTGTATATGTCCAGAATCGCTCGTCAGACTAAATCGGTTCTCATCCGTAAAGAGAACTTGACCCCACTGCTGATGTGTCCAGTTCTTGTGTTCCTGGCACCACAGAAACCGCCGTCTCCGATGAGCAGGCA
Organism: Macrothele yani; assembly: GCA_039090855.1. NCBI lineage: Eukaryota > Metazoa > Arthropoda > Arachnida > Araneae > Macrothelidae > Macrothele > Macrothele yani. The sequence goes on from CM077013.1 coordinate 109,549,609, forward strand.
TTAATGGCACACACCGTACTGGTCGTCGTGCAAATACACCACCTTTGTGCAGCCTCCTGGCCACGGTAAAACGCGATAACAGACGTCCAGTTGTCTGTTGCATGTGCCTTGCGATTTCTCCCACTGTCTGCCGTCTGTCTCTTCTCGCCTGTAGGACAATATACCGGTCGTCCGCCGCCATGGTCGCTTGTGGATGACCACTGCTAAACTCTTGGACAGCTGTTCCTGTCGTTTGAAATGCTCTCCAAGCTCGTGAAACGATGCTGTGAGCGAACCCGAACTCCTCGGCCACAGTAGTCACACTTCGACCTTCTTTCAACTTCCCAATGATGCGACCTCGGGTAAAGTCATCCAGATGTCATCTACTGGATTGCCTGTTGGCCGTATCACATGGTAGTAGCAACTCGACGTCGTTCAAACCGATGTACACCGTGCAATAGGTTTCTATCTCCTTAGTGGTCTTTCGTTCCGTCCTGCCTGCTTGTTCCGCTGTTATGCTAATTTATCCTCTTTGTCCATAATGTTTGAAAACCAGTGTATATGCCAGTTCAAATGTACTAACATCATTACAACAACATTACTCCTTAAAAACTCAGATAGCTAATTAAAAAAACAATTGAATTAAAAAACCATATAACACACACTTCCTAAATTTTAAAGTTCAAAATTATTTTTTCGTAATTATTTACAAATGAAAACTGTTGATTATCGAACAAACAAACCTGAACACAACATAAAATACTATCCTCAAGCACATCGGACCTCTCCCCACACAGCAACATTATTATTTCCAAGTACTTTCTGCCTCCATCGAGGCTGTTATCAAGGAGTGCTCACAAATTTCAATCTGCTGTCACCACCCTCCAACACAACGAATGTTCTGGTTCTTGCGTGGTATTGTCTCCTCTCGATCTTCACAGATCAGCTGCCGCAGTGGCGCTATCTCTCAGATGACCAAACTGCACTCTATTTCTTTTTGTATCTACAATATCAGTTTAATGGCCTACATTGTTAATTTTATGACAATTCAAAAGATTATTACTATCGTGCTGAACAATAAGTACATTAACATCGAACCGTCTTTGCACGATTTAAACTTGCGATAAATATCCCAAAGTTAAGATAAACAACAACAAATTAGAAGTAAAAAAAACTTTAAGATCTTTCGGATACACAATGGATCCATCTTCAGAAAACATTGACAGTGAATAGAAAATGTTACAATTTAAGAAATTGAAAATGTTACAATTTAAAAAATTGTAACATTTTACAATTTAAAAAATTGTAACATTTTCAATTTTTTAAATTGTAACATTTTCTATTCACTGTCAATGTTTTCTGAAGATGGATCCATTGTGTATCCGAAAGATCTTAAAGTTTTTTTTTACTTCTAATTTGTTGTTGTTTATCTTGACTTTGGGATATTTATCGCAAGTTTAAATTGTGCAAAGATGGTTCGATGTTAATGTACTTATAGTTCAGCACGATAGTAATATAGTAATAATCTTTTGAATTATCATAAAATTAACAATGTAGGCCATTAAACTGATATTGTAGATACAAAAAGAAATAGTGCACTTTGGTCATCTGAGAGATGGCGCGCGCCACTGCGGCAGCTGATCTGTGAGGAACGAGAGGAGACAATACCATGCAAAAACCAAAACATTTGCTGCGTTGGACAGCGGTGACAGCAGATAGAAGTTTGCGAGCACTCCTTGATAGCGGCATGGGTTGAGGCAGAAAGTACTTGGAAAGAATGTTTTTGCTGTGTGGGGAGGGGTCCGATATGCTTGAGGATCGTATTTTATGTTGTTTTCAGGTTTGTTTGTTTGATAATCAAGAGTTTTCATTTGTAAATAATTATGGTTAAATAATTTTATACTTTGAAATTTTAGGAAGTGTGTAAACATAAAAAACGAGCGAAACACACAGAGTCACGTACGGTAAAAGGTTCGTTTAGCAGTAGCTTTCGGTCATCCTACAACCTTGATCACCCGCGATCGACTGGATGGACTGGTTGCCAGAACTACAATTTGAAGTTGGGGTGTTGGATCACGGGTGATCAAGGTCGTAGGATGACCGAAAGCTACCGCTAAATGAATCTTTTACCGTACGTGATTCTGTGTGTTTCGCTTCGTGTTATGTGTTTATGTGTTATTGTCGCGTGATGCCTGAGTTTTAAACCATAGGAAGTGTGTGTTATAGCTTTTTAAATTCGATTGTTCTTTTAATTAGATATCTGATTAAGGAGTAATGCAGTTGTAATGATGTTGGTACATTTGAATTTTCATATAGTTACTGGGAAAAAGGAACAAAAAAAAAAAAAAAAAATTGAGTTTTCACGAGTTTAAAGGAGGGGTACTTAAGCCTCGAACCATGCAGTGGGAAATAAAGTTATGTGTTGGAAATGTATGCATAAGAAGATAACCTCCTGAAAGATATTGGGGGAAAAGGTAACCTCAGAATACAGTATCAGAGATAATTTGAAAACGTAAGTTATCATTATTTTTATATAGCACATAAAAGCCAATGTATTTTCTAAAACTTTATCATTGTTTAAGAACTTTTTGCAGTTGCAGAAATACATTTTGTGCAAAATGAGAGCCAAACCTTGCTTTTATGTAATTCTTCTGCTCACACAAATGTCAGTATTTGCACAAAGGTGTGCCACAGTTTCATTGTTTCCCTTGTAGTCATCTCTTCAGAAACCTTGAAAATTGCATTGTCCTGGAGGTGGAAAACTGAAAATTGCACCACACCAGGATGATGTAATTTTTAAGTTTTCTAAAGAGATGGCTACATGGGAAACTGTGAAAAGATGGCATGACTTAGGGCTGATAATGACATCTGTATATTCCTTCCATGTATTTGTGAAGAATTATTTCTTCAAGGGTATTAATTTCCCATTGATATCTATGACATCCTCTGCTTGGTATTTGAATTTTCAAAAGTGTGCAAGTTCCCAGCACTGAAGAATGACATGAAAGCATGACAGAGGAAAATATTGACAAATTCTTTGCATTTTTTTGTTTATTGGTAAAATATTATATTTGTTGTTCCGCACATGATCTTTTTATAACAAAATTTCCAAGCCTGTTGTGAACTTTTAAGCTGCAAAATTGTGCATTGTTAAAATTTCAGTGCAGTTAGGAAACACTTTGTGGCATTCCACTACAAAATTATATTTGCAGTCAGTGTGATCTGTGGTGTTGAAACAGAACATTGAACAAAACCTGAGTAATATGAGAGAGTACCGTTAATGAATGAAGACAAGTCTTATGTTATAAACAAAAGTACCGCTAATGAATGAAGACAAGTCTTATAAATAATAATAACACAAGTAAATCACCTGAGAATCGCTTCCGTACACAAGTCTACTACAAACCCACTTCCGTTCCCAACCTGATGCTCCGTAGCTCATTCTGCCCGGCTGATTACAAGACAGCTTTATTCCGTTATCGAATCAGAAGAGCATTCGACATCTCCTCCGATGTTCCTTCTAGACTAAGCGAATTAAAAAGCGTTATGAATTTGGCAACCGAGGCAGGATACGATCCGAACATGGTACATAGATATATCGAAAGAAACAAAAAGAGGCATACCGATCTTTCTATGACGCGGCTACGCTATCTGGGCTCTAATCCGTACGTACCAAATCTTTCCTATAAGCTCAAGAACGTGCTCAGAAAGATGAACCTTGGTGTCGGCATAAGATCTCCGACACCTTTATATGCTATGCTTAAGCGAAATACTGACGAGCTCCCATTTTCCAACGAAGCAGGTGTTTATGCCGTCCCTCTACAATATCCGGATGGCTCCAAGCGATTCTACATTGGGATGACTAAGCGTTCATTTAGAATTAGAGTCAACGAGCATAAGAGGGACATAAAGAACGGAAAATTAACCACGGCCCTGTCCAGAGAAGTCCAGTTCAAGTCCGCCGATCCTATGTGGGATAACATAAAGAAATTAGCTGCCTACTCTACTCCAAAATCCACTGCCATTCGGGAAACATTGGAGATCATTACAAACGATGAGGCCTGCAATGATAGCGTCTCGCTAGAATTACCACGAATTTGGAACCAATTCTTCAAATAATGAATGCCTTTTGTTTTCCTCCAAGGATTCCGCGTGCAATACGAACATGATGTCTCGTGTTTTTATTGAATAATTACGTTCGCATCTCTTCGTTTATTGTCAAGTCAACTCACCGCGTTCAAATTCTTGAAACGTTCTATTATCCAGTTTGCAGTTTGCTGTCTACCTTCCTTGAGAAAGCCATCTGGTTGATGTGCGAAAGCTTGGAAACCTTGATTTTATATACGCCAATAAATTCGGATAACTAGTACAGTTGTACTATCTTATATATAGTTGGTGTACAGTTCCTTGTGTTATTATTTATGTTTTGCAATCTCCGAGCAATGTGGAACGCCTTTAAACAATTCCGACAGCTTCGACTCAAATTGGAAAAGGAACGGTCCCACCTGGATTTTTTAACCGCCTGCAAGACTTCAGGTTTGATCCCGAAGTTCCTTAATTTTAAGACATCCGTAAATGGATCATGGTTCGAGAAGAAAAAGGACAAATTTCTTCGCCAGACTCTATCAAGAATAGTGAACCTGAAAAGAAAGGAGGTCATGTCAATGGAATCCAAGTGTTATGCCCTACATATGAAGTTATATAGACTTTTTGATCCGATCACTTTCAACAACCTAACACTCCGAATAGACATGTTAGTCGAAAGACTCCAAACTTCCTTATCCTCCAGGCATAAAAAGAAGCTGGATTACCTGAAATCATCCCAGAATCCAAATCCTAAAGATATCGCTATTCCCTTCGTCAATATTTCAAACCGGACGCTCACACTGGAAGAAAAGAAAGTTTTGGAACTTGGACCAAAGTTCTGCTTCCGAACGAGACCGAATCCCAAAACCGTCATTTCGGAGTTGGAGAGCGTTATATCGCGAGTTCCGGAAAACACCAAAGACGAACTACGCCACCTCTGTTGCTCTAGGCTTCGATCGCTTTACAATCCAAAACAATCGTCCAATGGATTTAATATTCCGAGACCGATTTCGAACCTTAAAAATGACCGTAATATAATATTAACACTAACGGACAAATCCGGTCAGATAGCGATTATGGATGCCGCGGATTACGATCAGAAACTAGAGGACTTCATCTCCGCTTCTAGATCTATAGTACTAAGAAGGAACCCTTTAAATTGTTGGATTGCCCAGGTACAAAGAGCTGCCAGGTTGACCGCTATCCCGGAGGATCTCAAGAAAGCCGTCAAATTGCCACCAGGCCCCCAGATCCCGAAGCTCTTTGGAAGACTGAAGCACCACAAGCCCGATAATCCATTGAGACCCATCGTGTCAAGGAGATCCGCACCGACGTATCATTTAGAGAAGGCACTCTGCAAATTTCTGGCCAATCACCTCCCTGAATCGGACTTTATAATAACTTCCACTCGAGATTTTATCACGAAAATTAAGCAACTCTCTGTCCAACAGCATGACATTATCGGTAGTTTCGACGTGGCTTCTCTTTATCCTTCGGTCCCCGTGCCGGAAGCCATCAGAACGTTAAAAGAAGCTATACATAATTCAGCACTTTATTCGCAAGAATCTTGCCACAGCATCTTCAAATTAATGGATTTAGTCTCAAATTCTAGTTACTATAGTTTCCGAGGAAAAATCTATAAACAAACAAATGGCGCTCCGATGGGATCTTCACTTTCAGCAATTCTCGCGGAAGCCATCCTTCGCCCAATCGAGCAGCACATATTCACCAGCATTACCCCAAGACCTACCACTTGGCTCCGATATGCTGACGACGTATTTTTTCATATGGCCTCATGGAAAGGAGACTCTCCCGCTCTTTTTGGATAAAATCAATGATATACACCCTACGATCAATTTCACTATGGAGTTAGAACACAATAATGCATTGCCTTATCTGGATGTTTTACTGAGTAAATCGCCTGAGAATCGCTTCCGTACACAAGTCTACTACAAACCCACTTCCGTTCCCAACCTGATGCTCCGTAGCTCATTCTGCCCGGCTGATTACAAGACAGCTTTATTCCGTTATCGAATCAGAAGAGCATTCGACATCTCCTCCGATGTTCCTTCTAGACTAAGCGAATTAAAAAGCGTTATGAATTTGGCAACCGAGGCAGGATACGATCCGAACATGGTACATAGATATATCGAAAGAAACAAAAAGAGGCATACCGATCTTTCTATGACGCGGCTACGCTATCTGGGCTCTATTCCGTACGTACCAAATCTTTCCTATAAGCTCAAGAACGTGCTCAGAAAGATGAACCTTGGTGTCGGCATAAGATCTCCGACACCTTTATATGCTATGCTTAAGCGAAATACTGACGAGCTCCCATTTTCCAACGAAGCAGGTGTTTATGCCGTCCCTCTACAATATCCGGATGGCTCCAAGCGATTCTACATTGGGATGACTAAGCGTTCATTTAGAATTAGAGTCAACGAGCATAAGAGGGACATAAAGAACGGAAAATTAACCACGGCCCTGTCCAGAGAAGTCCAGTTCAAGTCCGCCGATCCTATGTGAGATAACATAAAGAAATTAGCTGCCTACTCTACTCCAAAATCCACTGCCATTCGGGAAACATTGGAGATCATTACAAACGATGAGGCCTGCAATGATAGCGTCTCGCTAGAATTACCACGAATTTGGAACCAATTCTTCAAATAATGAATGCCTTTTGTTTTCCTCCAAGGATTCCGCGTGCAATACGAACATGATGTCTCGTGTTTTTATTGAATAATTACGTTCGCATCTCTTCGTTTATTGTCAAGTCAACTCACCGCGTTCAAATTCTTGAAACGTTCTATTATCCAGTTTGCAGTTTGCTGTCTACCTTCCTTGAGAAAGCCATCTGGTTGATGTGCGAAAGCTTGGAAACCTTGATTTTATATACGCCAATAAATTCGGATAACTAGTACAGTTGTACTATCTTAGACAAGTCTTATGTTATAAACAAAAGTACCACCAATGAATGAAGACAAGTCTTATGTTATGATCAAAAACCTGAGTAATGTGAGAAAACCGTTAATAAATAAACCGTTAATCATTCTTATGTTATAATGAAACATAACAATAACAGTTTTTAACATGGGCATTCGTAAGCAGCGTAATTGAAATGAGTTTTTCCAAAACTGTTAGTTTGTTGTTGTGATGCCTCTATCAGGCATTCTGTGTTTTAAGTTCTTGTTTTCCATTCATGTTAATGAGATTTTTTTTTTTTTGCACATTATTGCATTCAATGAAATGTATGTGCTTAGAAGAGGCAGGTTGTTATAGAGAAATTTGGTGGTTTACTTAATCAGACAAAAGGTAAAGACCCTTAGCTACTCATTATTTATGAACTATATCCAATGGCTTGTGTTTTGGTAGAGTGCTTCATTAGTTGAGTGCTGTGGTATGAGAGTCATGAGATTCCACATAATGCCATATATACAAGGGTTGTACCGAAAGTAATGCAAAAGTGGGCATAACTTTTTTATTAACTGACAGAGGTCTTTCAAATTGCACATGTTGGTAGAGTAACTCTTCCTCTGTAGTAACCCTTCTTTTTCATTGCAGGTAAATAATGGATTCCAAGCAGAAGCAACGTGCCTTCATTTAGTTCTTGATGAAGGAAGGGTGCAGGCTGTATGACATCCACAGAAGGCTACATATTGCATATGGAGGTGACACCATTGACAAGAGCAATGTGCACAGGTGGGTGAATAAGCTTAAAGAAATTGAAACCAGTATTGAAGACAAACCATGCAGTCGGACCATCATCTGTGACCACTGATACAAATCGTCAGTCAGTGAATGAATTGATTCGTGTGCCGAGTCACAAACCGTGAGCTTGTTGCACAACTAGACTGTAGTCACAATACCATACAGAAGATGGTGGAAGACGTAAGATATCGGAAAGTGTGTGCGAAGTGGGTACCTCGGCAGTTGACACCCGATTTGAAGGAGAGAAAGGTGGAAGTTTGCTCTGATAAGCTGGAAGCATTTGAAGCCAGTGAAGACATGTTCTTTTTTTTCCGATCTGGTGACGGGATGAAATGTGGGAGTATCTTTACGATCTGGAAATGAAGAATCAATTCATGGATTGGCATCACATCTCTTCACCAAGGCCTAAGAAGTTCAAGAGCCAGTAATTAGCACAGAAAGTCATGGTGACTGTTTTTTGGGATGACAGGGGTGTCATTCTCTTTGACTTTCTGGAACATGGCCGTACCCTGACCAGCGAGCAGTACATTGAGACACTCAAGAAGCCTAGAGAATCCATAAGGAGGAAGATATCGAACAAGAATCTGAAAAGGATCCACATTCACCATGACATTGCAAAACCACACACATCTTTGGCAACAAATCAGGCAATCAGTAAATTAGGCTGGTCGGTGGTCCCCCATCCACACCAGATCTGGCACCCTTCGACTTCCACATTTTCAGTCCAATGAAGGACAGCCTCCAGGGACAACAATTTGATGATACAAACGAGGTAAAAGTGGCTGTAAAGAAGTGGGTACAACAATCCACACCTGAATTTTTTTAAAGAGGATTCGAGAGTTGGGTTCAACGATGGCACAAATGGATCCCTTGTGATGGAGATTATGTTGAGTTAGTACCTTTGTATAGAGAAAGAGTTACTCTGTGAGCATGTACAATTTGAATGACGTCTGTCGGTTAATACAAAAGTTATGCCCACTTTTGCTTTACTTTTGGTACAACCCTTGTATATGATTAATAACAAAGTTAAAGAAGAGATCTCTTATGAGTTTGAATCATGGAACCTTTCAGAAATTTGGAAACAAATGTCTTCAAGCAGAATTGTTAGGACATATCTGTACTTTTTAACACCCCTTCTTCCACACACACCTGTTTAAGTGCTAAGTGTGTGCCACTATTTATTTAATTATTTATTTTTTACTGCAGTTGATTTTCCTCAGCATGCAGACAATATTAAAAGATATTGTACCTTATCTCATTTTGTAATTTTAAATGATGCATATTTTAGTCTTTTGAAAATTTTGTTTCCATAATATTTAAAACTTAACTGTCGCATGAACATGAATCCCCCGAGCTAACAAAAAGCATGCTTATTGATCACTTGCTTTGTAATTTGTGTCTTGGATTTCCAGCGTACTGTGCATGTTATTGTGTTGTCATGTGAAGTAAGTAGTCCTGTTTTTATTTTATTTTTTCATTTGTGAGGAATGTTCTGATATTTTATTTTTGCGCTGTCCTGCTGGGTTGTTACCTTTCACAAATATGTTAAAAAGTTGTGTACAGTGTTTAGCCAGGTAAGTGTGGCAAGTGTTCTTCAGTTCACTTTGCTTGGCTTTTCATCTGTGGGCATATGCTTCCTCCACCTATAGAGATTGGATTGGAAAAATTATTTTTATGTTGTACAGAGAAAAGCATGCCCATGTTATTTTTCCTATACACAGGCCTACCAACCCTCCTGGTTTAGGCTGGCAATGTTGGATTTCATTACATTTCCCAGAATTCCGGATTATAAATTAATATTGTCAGATTTCATTATGATTTCTGTAGCGTAAATTAAAAAGTAACAAGGAGAAAAGTTCGAAGTTCTCCGATGATTACCGTAGCGTAAGTTAAAAAGTAACTAGGAGGAAAATTCCAAGTTCTCCAAGGCATCGGTTCATTAGCGGAGAAGCGACCTTTCCCCTCCGAGTCAGCAGTTCTGAGCGATGTTTGTACTTCTGTCTGCTAATGATCTCTGGCACTGCAGGAACAGGCTTGGCATTGGCTGGCACCGTACGTACTGACACAACCATCCACTTAGATTTTCTACTGGGCCTTACAAGCACTGTGTCACACGATGATGTCATCTTCGACTCGCTGGCATCGTGGCGGTAGCTCTCTTTCCATGGGAGTGCTCAAGTGATGTGCCAAGTTCATAGTTCCCCAAAATGCATAATTATGCTTCTAGTACATATCGAAATTTTACCAACGCATAAAAAAACACATCGGAATTTTTCTCGACGCATAAAAATATGCATCGTGAATTTTTCTTAGTGCGCAAAAATACACATCGGGAATTTTTGACCCCGTGTAAAACTGCGCCTCAAATAATTTTACCAATTCGTAAGAATACGCATCGGGATGGTACTTCGTCTTTCAGAAACAGAAGTAAACAAAATAAAGATTTTTTCCGTAATCATAATTTCTTTTTCCTGTGATGTAGCCTCTGCCCAGTATTGTTATAGTATATCATTTTATTCCATAAATACTTGTATTTCAGTTTGAAAATGGAGGAAAAATTTCCGAAAACGGAAATTCGATGGCAAAAAAAATTTGCTGTAATCTTTAGGCATGAGAGTGCAACGGCTACGAGGAATTTCTCCTTTTCCATCATAATTTGGGTTATCCTCGATATCAATGCATAACTAAACAGAATTTTTTAAATATTTCTTAACATAATTTTTTTTACATTTTTTACATGCGTTAATGTAACATTAGTGCTTCAAATTATGTCTATTGATATTTCAAACATACGAAAGTATGCTTCAAAATTTTCATAGAAAATTGCAGGATTTTTCTTTTCTTAAGGTTGGCAAGTCTGTATACATTTTGTAGCTTTTCTTAGTGTATTTTTTTTTTTTTTTTGAGTGGTGTCTGTAACCAAAGACATGCACATAAAGTTGACTAAAAATGCCTTATATAATATCTCAATAAAAAAAAAGGCTTTGTTAATGTACTTTGTCATAATCTTTTTCAGATGTGCTCTACTGAAATAGTATAACAAGCCCATGGCTTTATGTTTAAGTTCATCATGTGATATGCACATTTCATTTTAAAATATGGATTAATTTATTGTTTAGATAAGAAAGAATGCAGACAAACTGAATTATAATGAATATTCTGATAGTAGTGCAAATGCCTTGGACTTTTCAGTTAAGAGCATGTGTGAAGTATTTAATGCTGCCACCATCCCATTGCATGCACTATACTTAGTAATGCCAACATACTTTGTCTCTTAGTTCAGGTTGGTGCAGTTCTACTCAAAGCAATCAAACATTTTATCTGATAACCTGGTCTATTGTAATAATAATAATAATATTATATAAACACCCAGATCTGTCTGTCTCACTGGAGCGCTTGATGTCACAGCAACGTCTGCATTGTTGTGCCATCACTTATTGAACAATTCGTGTGTGCTCACGTGATGTCAAAATGATTGCCTGCTATATAATAGCGCACGATCACTTTTAGATGTCAAGGTTATTGTGTGCTAATTTTAAAATATTGGATTATTTATGACTCGTTCTATTTTTCCGATCTAAAAAAATAGCATTTAATGCAATCACATTGAAATGTCAAGGTGATTTTGTGCTAATTTAAAAACATTGGATTATCAATTACCCGAGTTCTATTGATATACAAAATTCGAATTAAAATCTTAATATCATGGCAAGTTGAATTTGTGTATTAATTTAATGTAGCACAATTCAAATATTAATTTGTATGCTTTAATTATTTTTAACTTTTTTTAATTTAACTAACTTTGCGAGTTTAGTGCTAATTATATTATACATTTTGCAAAATATCGATCAATCTAAACGCTCTAACCTACAATCAAAACTGAAATCTTGAGATGTCAAAGTGAGCAAGATTGCATCTAAAAGCAGATGTCGCCCCAATAGCACATTGTCAATAATTTAGGTAGTTCCAATTTGTAATACCAGATGTCGCATTATTTTGTAGAAAATGCTTTGGTATGAAGTTTCAAACTAACCCTCAAATAGGACAGTCTAAAACAAGCCATGGAGAGAATAACAAGTGTGCTGGTGAAAAAGTAATTTAACATGAAAAATCAAAGTAAAAGTTATTAAGTTAAGTTTACACAAAAACAACTTTTTGGAGTTTAGTGCTGATTGATTATATTACACATTTTGCAAAATATCGATCTATCTAAACTCTGTAATCTACAATTATTAAACAACAAATATTTTACACAGAATGTTATTTATTGTAAGGTCTTTTGTAAAACGGAAATAAATAGCATTTAATTTTTAGTTCTAACAAGAATGAGTTGTCACTATATAAGTTTTTATTATCTTTCTTTACAGAAATACAGCGTCTATTTTATTTGTTTTCAATCTGCTTCAATTAAAAATTTCACTCCATCACAGGATTGGCAACATCCCCTATATCATCATCATCATTGTCAACCATTATCAATCCACTGCTGGACGAAGGTCTCCCCAAGTTTCTTCCACAACGGTCTGTCTTGTGCCAGTCTCCTCCATGTCACTCCTGCATACTTTCGAATTTCATCTACCCATCTCCCATGTGGTCTTCTTCTGGGTCTTTTCCTGTCCCTTGGAATCCAATCTAAAATTTCGGCTGTCCATCGATGGTCTGTCTTTCTGGCAGTATGTCCAGCCCATTGCCATTTCAGGGATTTAACTCTGATCATGATGTCTTCCACTCTTGTCATTTTTTGGATCCACGAGTTTCTCTTCTTATCTCTCCTGGTTACACCAAGCATGCACCTCTCCATGCTGCTTTAAGTTGTCTGCAGCCTTTGTATGTCTCTTTTAGTTAAGGTCCATGTCTCTGCACCATATGTAAGCACTGAAAGGATGCATTGATCAAACACTTTTCTTTCAAGACATAATGGCATATTGCTCTTGAAAATTATGCTGTTTCTTCCAAAAGCTCTCCAGGCAAGTTTTGTACGCTGATTAATTTCTTCATCAATGTGACCCTCACTTGATATCTGCTGTCCAAGATAAACATACGTGTCTGTTATCTCCAGCTTTTCTCCATCAATCGATAAATCTTCATTTCTTGAAAAAGCATTGAACATCACTTTTGTCTTCTGAAAGTTCATTTTTAATCCCACTTCTTTACTCTTGTCAGCAAGTTCCTGGATCATATTCTGCAGCTCTGATGAGGTAGTTGCAAAAATGACTATGTCATCAGCAAAACGAAGGTGAGTTAGATAATCTACATTAATCTTTATCCCCTTGTTTTCCCAGCTCAGCGACTGAAGGACACCCTCCAATGTAGCATTAAAGAGCTTTGGACATATGGTGTCACCTTGTCTCACTCCCTTTCCTACTTTTATGTGTGCTGTATTCTCAAACAGCCGAATCTTTGCACTTGCATTTTCATATATGTTATTAATAATATTAATGTATGCATCTTCAATACCACAGGATTTCAGAGCCGTTGTAACTGCTGATGGTTTCACCGAATCAAAGGCTTTTTCATAATCGATAAAAGCCATGCACAATGGAAGTTCATATTTCCTCGCTCTTTCAATTAGTTCTCTCAGTACATGGATATGATCTATTGTGCTGTAGCCACTCCTGAATCCAGCTTGCTCTCTCGGTTGAGCCATGTCCAGTGTTACCTTCAAACAGTGTGAAAGGACTTTAGTGAAGATTTTATAAACCACTGATAGGAGGCTGATAGGTCTCTGTAGTTCCTGAGATCCTCAATATCACCTTTTTTATGTAGCAGGATCATTGTAGCGTTGTTTCAATCCTCAGGAATCTTCCCTTCATTAAGGCATCGAGTGAAAACTTGGGCGAGTACTGTTTCGATTTCTCCACTTGCTTCTTGTATGATGTCTACAGTAATTCCATCTTCTCCTGGAGCTTTCCCCCGCTTCATGTTCTTGATTGCATGTGCAACTTCTGCTGGGAGGACTAGAAGAACTCTGGTACCTTTCATGATGTCTGGAGTACATGTATCATCCCTTTCATATAATTTGGAGTAGAAATCTTTCACTCTTGTCAAAATTTCGAAGAAAACAGATTATGGCACTGAGAAAAGAAGATGGTTCTGTAACAAGAAATAGAGGCGAAAGCCTCTATTTCTTGTTACAGAACCATCTTCTTTTCTCAGTGCCATAATCTGTTTTCTTCCCTTACTGAGATGTCCCTTTGCTATCTTTAGGCTTTGGTTGTTTTCAATTGCTTTCCTCACTAGTTCACAGTTGAATTTCCTTACGTCTTCAGTGATACTTTTTCGTACTGTCTTGCATAGCTCTATATATTCCACTTTGGAAGTCACATCTTCTTTAGTTGTCCTCATCTCTCTTCTTTTTTGCATCAACATTTTGGTTTTTCCTGATAATTTGTTCACATGTAAGTTGTTCTTAGACCCAGCTAATTTTGTTGCTGTTTCCATAAGAGCTTTGGTTACTTTTCTGTTAACTTCAGAAATATCTACTTCTTCCGATGTTAGGCCTTCTAAAGCGGAGAATCTGTTCTTCAGTTCCAACTTGAAGATATTATGGTGTTTTTTAAGGTTGGTTATGTCAATGCATTTTGTTTGTCTAATGAGCTTGCCACTTTCAAGTTTAGTGTTGAGATGCATTTTACATCTCACCAATCTATGGTCACTACCTGTGTTGAACTTGTTTAGCAGACTGCAGTCTTCTATGATGAATTGTTTGTTACACATAATAAAATCAATTTCACTTGTCGTTCCATTTGGATGTCTCCATGTCCATTTCCTGTGTGGCTTTTTCTTGAAAAAGGAGTTCAAGATGAAGAACCCTTCTGCCTCTGCAAACTCAACGAGGGTATTTCCACGCTGGTTTCTGTTGCTGTGACCGAATTTACCTACTGAAGTTTCATTCTGTTGCTGTTGCCCTATTTTTGCATTGAAATCTCCCATAATTATCTTCAAATGCTGCTTACCTTTATTATTTAGATGACGAATTTCCTCATAAAATTCTTCAATTTCTTCTTCAGGATGACTTGTGGTGGGTGCATAAGTTTGAATTATCTGAGCCTGGTATCTTCTTGAGAGTTGAATAACGAGTCGTGCAACTCTGTCAGAGGAACTTTCAACTTCTACAACTTTATCCTTCAGTTTCTTGTTTATTATAAATCCAACACCACTAGTTCTGCCAGTATCTGTCCCACGATAGTAGAAGAGATGTCCACTTTTTAGTTCAGTGAGATCTCCTTTTCTCCTTACCTCACTTAGCCTGATGATGTCCCACTTGATCCTTTGTAGTTCCTCTTCCAATTCAAGAAGCCTTGAATCAGAAGATAGGGAGCGTCCATTTTACGTAGCCAAGGTCAGCATCAGATGGCAGCCTAGTCCGGTCCTCCGGGGATTCTTAGCACCCTCTGCCTTCATGTCGCACTGGCCGCTGCCTTGGCCAGGTACATTCCAGCTGCTGGAGACTGAGGGCCAAGATTTAAGTTGTGGAATCATTTTGGAGGGGTTTGGCCATAACTCACCACGCTGGCCAAGCGGGTTGGTGAGTGTGGGATAGCATTTCCTCTAATCCCGATGGTATAGTTATACCGCTATTGGTGGTTGTCAGAGCCCCTTTAGTGGGAACAGGATGCACCACGAGAAGGCGGGGTTGACATTTGTCAAGGCAGTCTTAATTGAGAATGTTTCCTGAAAGTAAAAATAGGGAATAAGCAATGAAGTTTTCAGTCTGGTTGATATGAAAAGTATTGGTGGTTTGAATTCAGCCCATCAAAAGGTGAAGAATTTTGCTTTTATTGTCATTTATTCACCCTATAATGATGCAGCCAACAAAAATCACACTGGTTCAGCATTTATTGATAAAGCATTCAGAAACTAACAGAGTGCTAATGAATATTTTAAAAATCACCAACTGTCAAAGCTGTTTTCATGAGAAACCTGTTAATGTATTGTGGGATGAGGACAAACAGGCCTATCTGTCTAAAAAAAAAAAAAAAAAAAAAAAAAACAGTGCCATTACCAAAGTGACCAATTGACATTGTTCTGTGTTTGAAAAAAGGTGAATGGCAATTCAGAAGTCACAGTAAACAAGACTGACAGTTTTAAGAAATGTTTGTTTCTAAGTCTAGTCTATGTTCCAAAATTATGAACACACAATGGCAAAGCATCACAAACAGACTCCTTGAAATGCAGTCTACTCTAGTAGTTGCACCCACAATGGTTTAAATTGGGGCCTTGCAGATCATTCTGCAAGAAAAGAGTGTGTCTTTGTTGAATAGAAAAATGGTTTTGATAATTGCCAACGACATTACTAACTGTAGACACCTTGACCAGTTGACCATTATGGTGTGGTACTTTGACAAAGAAAAAGACAGTCCACTTGAGCATCTTATGCATACTCAGATACTATTAACAGTTTATGCTGTCTATATTTTGACCAGTTAAGTGATGTCTCTCACATTCTTAAAATTAGCTAATGATTGCACATGCACAGAGTGATGTCTGTATTTTAGTGACACATCTATTGGGTGTACAAATAAGTTTTAAAGCATTTTAAGACAATGCAACATGTAATTTGAGAGAAAACAATACCTTTATGAATCAAAATATGTGCTGTCATTATCTATCACCTTCCAGCATTGGTCGTGCAGCTGACGGTAGCCATGAAGAATACTTCGTCGTGTGACACGAAGAAGTGGTCAACCGATTTTTTGCACTTCGTCAGGTGTCCGGAACCATACAGCAGACAAACCATGTTGAATTGATCGGAACAAATGATAGTCTGAAGGGGCTATGTCGGGAATATACACCGTGTGCTCCTAAACTTCCCAGCCAAGTGTCAATAACGTTTCCTTGACTGATTTCGTGACATGTGGCCTAGCGTTGTCATGCAGTAATTTCATGGGATGCAATCCTTTGCCTGTGAATGGACGTTTCTGACAGATTTCCTGGTTCAATTGCAGAAATTGTTGCTTGTAGCGATCAGCAGTAACAGTTTGACGCTGTTCCAATAGTTCATAATAGAGCACGCCCTTCATATTCCAACAAATGCACAGCAGAACTTTCTTGGAGTGAATATTGCATTTTGGTGTCAAAGTTGTTGCTTCACAGGGGTCTACCCAGTGTTTTTTGCATTTGGGATTGTCGTATTATAGCTTTTTTTCATCACTTGTAACGATTTTCAACAGGAAAGACTTTCTGTGTTGTTTATTCAACAGATTCAAACACTTCATGACACGCTCATCCTTGTTCCTCTGGCTCAGATCATGTGGCACCCATTTTCCTTTCTTCTGAATCTTTCTCATTGTGTGTAAATGATTGGAAATGGTTTTTTGAGTTACCCCCAGTTGTTCAGCTAGTTATTTTTGCATTTGGGACGAATCTTCATTCAGCAATGTCTGCAGTTCCTCATGTGCAACCTTCTGCGGGATGCCGTTTCGCTTTCGATTGCTAACATCAAAATTAGGTGCTTTAAACCATCTAAACCAAAACTCACACATGCTTTTCGATACAATATTCTGCCCCAGAACAGAACAGATCGATGCACTTGCTTTTGCAGCACTTTTTCCTTGATGAAATTTGTAACGAATGCAGTGTTGAATAAATGCAGTATTGCTTGCCATCTTTCACCTACCAAAGTGCAAGTGCGTTTAATTGTTGGGCAAACTTCTGTGTCACATTTTATACTCAGGACCAGTTACGGTCACATGACAACAACGCGGGCGAATGTCGGATATGTAAATTAATGGTATACATCACACAAAAATCGCTTTAAAACTTCTTTGTACACCTAATACAATGTGTGGATGTAATGTGGAAGCTCAAAATATATGTGAAGAAAAAAATAGTGAAATACTTATGTGCAGTGACAGGTGCATTATTTGAATCTCATCTTTGGAGATGCATGCACTTCAAGTAAACAAAATAGAACTGCCTTTGATTTGTTTGGTCTTATTCAGACTATTTATGCTTTCATGGAGGAAAGTCATGTGTGACATGCAGTAATGGAGAAGATATCAGAAGTATTATCCCAGTTAAAAACCTTGAAGCAATGTCAAATACAAGATTTGCATTCAGAGCAGAAACAGTGACTTCTGTAAAACAAAACTTCTCCATTTTACTAGCTTTACAGAAGATTATTGAAACAGCTTTTCTTGCTGACACTAAAATAAAAACCAGGGTCCTTTTCCATGAACTAAATTCATGCAAGTTGATCTTTGCTCTTCACATGATGTACTCTGTTCTACAGGTAGTGCTCAAAGTAAGGAAGGCTAAACTTCTTTAGATCTTAACTGACCTATTGTGATAATATAGGTGAAAAGTTCGTGTAACTCTTTGACTGCAATGAAAAGTGATGCAGAATATTTTAAATCTGTCAATAATGGTATAAAAATGTGTGCAGAGAGTGATATGTTGTTTTCTCTTGTTTAGAAGAGAAAAGCATCCACTGATATTGATGACATGTTTGAGTCTCATCTTTGATACAAAAGAGGAGCAGGAAATAACTTTATTGTTCCCACTACTAGACTTCATGATAACTAGTGATTTGGACTGGAGACTTTAAATATTTTGTAACTGCAATGGGAAAAATGCTGATTTTAGACATTAGTGGGAATGACATGAAAACCATTGGCAACAACATGTAATTGTTGGCATATTACTCAAAAAAAAAAAAAAAGGGAACTAAAATCTAGCTGAACTTTTTTTTTTCTTTTTTTAATTAACAACTCAACTTTGCTTTAGAAATGAGACAAAAGGTACCAAATTTTTTTGTAGACTGATAACCAGACATATACAAATCTTGGCCCTCAGTCTCCGGCAGCTGGAATGTACCTGGCCAAGGCAGCGGCCAGTGCGACATGAAGGCAGAGGGTGCTAAGAATCCCCGGAGGACCGGACTAGGCTGCCATCTGATGCTGACCTTGGCTACGTATAATGGATGCTCCCTATCTTCCGATTCAAGGCTTCTTGAATTGGAAGAGGAACTACAAAGGATCAAGTGGGACATCGTCGGGCTAAGTGAGGTAAGGAGAAAAGGAGAAGATCTCATCGAACTGAAAAGTGGACATCTCTTCTACTATCGTGGGACAGATACTGGCAGAACTAGTGGTGTTGGATTTATAATAAACAAGAAACTGAAAGATAAAGTTGTTGAAGTTGAAAGTTCCTCTGACAGAGCTGCACGACTCGTTATCTAACTCTCGAGAAGATACCAGGCTCAGATAATTCAAACTTATGCACCCACCACAAGTCATCCTGAAGAAGAAATTGAAGAATTTTATGAGGAAATTCGTCATCTAAATAATAAAGGTAAGCAGCACTTGAAGATAATTATGGGAGATTTCAATGCAAAAATAGGGCAACGGCAACAGAATGAAACTTCAGTAGGTAAATTCGGTCACGGCAACAGAAACCAGCATGGAAATACTCTCGTAGAGTTTGCAGAGGCAGAAGGGTTTTTCATCTTGAACTCCTTTTTCAAGAAAAAGCCGCACAGTGAATGGACATGGAGACATCCAAATAGGACAACAAGTGAAATTGATTTTATTATGTGTAACAAAAAATTCGTCATAGAAGCCTGCAGTGTACTAAACAAGTTCAACGCAGGTAGTGACCATAGATTGGTGAGATGTAAGATGCACCTCAACACTAAACTCGAACGTGGCAAGCTCATAAGACAAACAAAATGTATCGACATAACCAACCTTAAGGAACACCATACATAATACCTTCAAGTTGGAACTGAAGAACAGATTCTCCATTTTAGAAGGCCTAACATCGGAAGAAGTAGATATTTCTGAAGTTAACAGAAAAGTAACCAAAGCTCTTATGGAAACAGCAACAACATTAGCTGGGTTTAAGAACAAGTTCCATGTGAACAAATTATCAGGAAAAACCAAAATGTTGATGCAAAAAAGAAGAGAGATGAGGACAACTAAAGAAGATGTGACTTCCAAAATGGAATATATAGAGCTATGCAAGACAGTACAAAAAAGTATCACTGAAGACGTAAGGAAATTCAACTGTGAGCTAGTGAGGAAAGCAATTAAAAACAACCAAAGCCTAAAGATAGCAAAAGGACATCTCAGTAAGGGAAGAAAACAGATTATGGCACTGAGAAAAGAAGATGGTTCTGTAACAAGAAATAGAGGCAACATTTTGACAAGAGTGAAAGATTGCTACTCCAAATTATGTGAAAGGGATGATACGTGTACTCCAGACATCATGAAAGGTACCAGAGTTCTTCCAGTCCTCCCAGCAGAAGTTGCTCATGCAATCAAGAACATGAAGTGGGGGAAAGCTCCAGGAGAAGATGGAATTACTGTAGACATCATACAAGAAGCAAGTGGAGAAATCGAAACAGTACTCGCCCAAATTTTCACTCGATGCCTTAATGAAGGGAAGATTCCTGAGGATTGGAACAACGCTATAATGATCCTGCTACATAAAAAAGGTGACATTGAGGACCTCAGGAACTACAGAGTTATCAGCCTCCTATCAGTGGTTTATAAAATCTTCACTAAAGTCCTTTCACACTGTTTGAAGGTAACACTGGACATGGCTCAACCGAGAGAGCAAGCTGCATTCAGGAGTGGCTACAGCACAATAGATCATATCCATGTACTGAGAGAACTAATTGAAAGAGCGAGGGAATATGAACTTCCATTGTGCATGGCTTTTATCGATTATGAAAAAGCCTTTGATTCGGTGAAACCATCAGCAGTTACAATGGCTCTGAAATTCTGCGGTATTGAAGATGCATACATTAATATTATTAATAACATCTATGAAAATGCGAGTGCAGAGATTCGGCTGTTTGAAAATACAACACACATAAAAATTGGAAAGGGAGTGAGACAAGGTGACACCATATCTCCGAAGCTCTTTAACGCCACATCGGAAAATGTCTTTCAATCACTGAACTGGGAAAACAAAGGGATAAAGATTAATGGAGATTATCTAATCCACCTTCGTTTTGCTGATGACATAGTCATTTTTGCAACTACCCCATCAGAGCTGCAGAGTATGATCCAAGAACTTTCGGCTGTCCATCGATGGTCTGCCCGAAGGACAGACCATCGATGGACAGCCGAAATTTTAGATTGGATTCCAAGGGACAGGAAAAGACCCAGAAGAAGACCACATGGGAGATGGGTGGACGAAATTCGAAAGTATGCAGGAGTGACCTGGAGGAGACTGGCGCAAGACAGACCGTTGTGAAGGAAACTTGGGGAGACCTTCGTCCAACAGTGGATTGATAATGGTTGACAATGATGATAATGATGATGATGATACAAAGATACAGTCAATTTCCATTGCTTCTATTCAAGTAAACTAATCCAAATTCTGACCAAAATGGACTGAAGTTTCTTTATCTTCCTGTTCTAGAGAATTTGACATTATATGCCTTTTGTATATTTGGAAATAATTATTTCTTCCTGGGTTTCACTTCCCATTCGCTTTTATTATTGACAACAAATTTAAAGTTTCATTGGAAGAGCTTGCTGCTTATGATGGATCTGTTTGTGAAGGTTGCTCCACAAACATCAAGTGAGAGGTGGCTTGATCGGATGAAGGAAGCAGGTCCGTCTTCTGTGTTCCAGATCTTTTGCAGATCTGTTCAGTGCCTTGCAGTCTTAGCTATTAAAAGTTATTCATGTGAAACAACCTTTTCAAAACTTGCACATGTAGGAAACAAAATAAAAAGTGCAGTGTCCCACCAGTGCCTTCACTCTCATGATTTTATTCACTGAATGAGAATTGGCTTCTTCAGTTAGTTCCAATGATGGAATTGAGTCATTTGAGTTCACAACAATGAGTGAGCAATGTCTCACCTGTTTTGGTTAATTTAGGTTAGTTTATTTGGATAAAGATAATGAAAATTGACTATATCTTTGTATATGCCTAGTTATCAGTCTACAGCAAAATCTTGTATTTTTTGTCTCATTTCTTAAGCAAAGTTTTAGTTCTTAATTTAAAAAAAAACTAAGTTTCATTCAATTTAGATTCTTTGGTTAATTTGTGAATAAAAGTAATGCTCTTTATGATAGAATGATCAATAAATAATTGCCTGAGAAAATTAAATTAAAAAAAAAAAAAAGCATACCCTAATGAAAGGTGCAACACATTCCCATGTTCTCAACATGATATCTGTTGCAAGAAAATGGATTAGTAAATTACTGTTGGATCTAGTTGGGGCAAGCATGTGCAAGATTTTCACTGCGTAGAATTTCTTCAAAAGGTATGTGTTCAAGTTGAAAGCAGTCCATAGTATTGTGTGTGTTTCAAAATAGTAGCTGTGTTGCCTTGGAATTTTGTAAAATACTTCAGATGATTTTTTTAAGAGATGTACAGACATTTATTTGAGAGTAGCAATCTTCAGTATTTTTTTTTCAGTTTAAAACTGTTGGGATATAGTTAACTGAAAATGAAAATTTCATATATTTTTAATTGAAATATTTCCAAAATATCACAAACATCCTGTAATTTTTGTTATTGTTTGTGGTATTGTATATTAAAAATTATGATATTTGCTATTATTATATAATATATGATATTTGCTTTATCACAGAATATTTGAGATAGCTGCCATGCAAAGGAAGTTTTATAACTTATTTCTTAAAGTGAAATTTTCATTTAACCTATGAAAACAGCCATTCTATGTATCCCCTCCCATTGAGAACAGAGAAATGTCATGGTTTGTAGTTTACCAAATTACAATACAGATGTATGCAATGTAATCAAATATAAAACAAATAATTGCTTTAACACTGTGAATATTAAAATGGTGAAGTTTTACTTGTTTAACTGATGTAGTAGAGTTTAGTAATTCCTGTATGGTGATACTTTGAGTTATGACTTTTCAGCAGCTACAAAATGAATATGAGTTTCCAAGATGAGAGATCAAATGATATTTCACATTTTACTTTTTGAAGTTGTGCTTATTGCATTTTTTAGCTTTGCATGAAATCTTTAAATTACCTATGTCATTTTACACAAATCTTCACAAATACAAAGTTATGGTATAAAAATACTGTATTCAACTTCTGTCATGTAGCCAACTCCTTGGAAGTTACATAACTCTGAAGTGGAAACTGAACCTGTATGCCCCAATTTCCCTGCACATTTTTTTTTTTTGTAGCTTTATGGTAATAGTTGAATACAGCATTTTCATGCCAAAAGATTGATTGATATGCCTATTTGTTTCATGTGACATAGTGGTATAATTTTGGAAAAAACAAAATTCTCTGGTTTGCATATACAAGAAGGTGGTGGTCTGTACCCATTTTTACTGGTTTGCAAATGACATACATATTAATGTATTTAATATGTGCAGTGTATTAGTTTCATTTCCATTCTTCATGCTGGGACACAGTGAAGCATAAACTTTAATTTTACATTATGTAAGTAATATGGTACAGATGTTACAAAATATTTCACACTAATTGCAGTTTTTATGCCAACTAATGAACATGGAAGTTATATTTTACTTTAGTTAGTATTTTGATAGATGTAAGATTTAGTAGCAATTTTTTTTTTTTGTCTTTTCACTTGATTGGATCCATAATGACACTGCAGGAAGTGTGTCAAATTGTGCATTATCTGGGGTATCTAGTAATACCCTCTTCAGTCTGGAACAGTTGCAGTATTCAGTTCATTTTATCTTTATTTTGAATTCATCTGGGGGAATTATAGTTTGGTTACTTTTATTGTATATATTTTGCTGTCATAAACTGCACACTTTGATTGATAACTTGTGACATTTTCTGAGAATATTATTGAAAAGTTCTTCAATTATTTTGTAAAGAAGTTATGTGAACCGTAAGTATATTAATTGAAGTTCTGGAAAATTGACATGTACATGCAGCAGCAGTAATCAAAGATTGTTTGGGAGATTAGTCAAAATGGTTCGTAAAGCTGATAAATGGTTAGTAAATCAGAGACATCTGATGATATTTAATTTTGTCTACAATAATTCACCTTTGAAAAACTTAAAACAGAATATTTGTTGGTAAGGTATGAGAGAAAAAGAAAGATATTGCAGATGACCATGGAGAATTCATCTGGAGGTATTATATACACTGGCGGAAAGGGAAAAAAGAACACCAAGAAGGAGACGTCTGATACCAACGAAATTTATGCAGCATAATAACGGAATACAGAGGATAACGTGATCAAAACATTATGGCAAAATACAGCTGTATTTGCTGGTAAACTGAAAAATAACATTTCCATGTAACATGGTTAGTACGAGGTTGAACCGCCATGAACTGCGTCACTGTGCAATTCTGGCATGGAGTCTGTCGTACAGATGTTGGATGTAAGTTTGGGGTATTGAGTTCCAAGCATCCTCATCCTGGACGTGTAAATCGGGGATGGTCGTGGCTGGCCATGGAGACCGGATAAGTCATTGTCCCATAAAATCCCACATGTGCTCAATGGGGGACAAATCTGGTGAACGTGCAGGCCATGGAAGTTGTCTCACACCCTGAAGTGCATGTTGCGTTACACGTGCCGTGTGTGGGCGTGCGTTATCTTGCTGGAAAACACCACGACCGACCGACCTTACAAATGGCACAACAACGGGCTGAATGATGTTGTTGATGTAGGAGGTGCTGTTTAACGTACCCGGTACAAACACTAGTTGTGTAGGGAGTGATAGCTGATTGTTCCCCACAACAGGAGACCAGGTGTAGGCCCTGTGTGTTGCTGGCGGATGCAAGAAGGGTGGAGACGCTTCCCTGTGCGTCTGTGAACACGCATACGGCTATCGGAGGCTCCCAAGCAGAATCTGCTTTCATCGCTGAACATGACAGATCGCTATTGCGTTCTCCAGTGCAGACGTTGGGGACACCACTGCAGTCTTTCCTGACGGTAGGCTGGAGTCAGATGTACAAATGCCAGAGGCACACGTGCACGTAGCCCTGCATCCAGTAGATGGTTGCGGATTGTTCGCACAGTCACCTCAGGTGCAACGGCAGCTCGGATTTGCGTCGCAGTGGATGTTCTGCTTGACAACGCCACTCTTCTTATGCATCGATCAGTCCACTCATCAGTCCGTCTGTGACTCCCGGTTCCATGTCTTCTCATGTGGAAATGTTCCTCGGACCATCTTTGCCACCATCGTACCACCACCGATACTTCCCGTCCAATTCACTCCGCAATACGACGATGCGACCACCCGGCCTCACGGAGTCCACCTAGACGACCTCGCTCTAAGTCCGATAACTGCTGAAATCATACACGTCTTCCATGTCCAGGCATTGCAGCTTCTTCAGGGTCTTCGCAAGTGTCCGTATGCCGACGACTGATTACATTCACTTCGCCATACTACTGACGATAATTTGCATATTATGCCATGCTGTGGCGTAAGCGCTCACCGGTTGGTCCCGAAATTAGCATCACACCAACGTCAACTCGACCCCATTAACATATGTAAATTTCATGATCGTCCGCCAATTCCTTCTTGTTGTTCTTTTTTCACTTTCCGCCAGTGTATTTTGGTTGTTTTTGTTTTAATGTTCTTCTTCCACAAATACAAAAATCAGTCTATGTCGGGATGTTTTTCTTATTGTCCATTAAAAATAAGTTAATAAATTAGCACTAGCATCTGGGTAAAAAAGTTTTCTCATTTCTACATACTTATTTTTAAAAGTTGGCATCTGCATTGCTATCTAACCTGGCATTTTTGAGCTGTTTTTACATAACGAATTATCAGTGTTCTGTGACAACTGTGATATGTGAAAATGTGGAACTCCTGCGTATGATGATTTACACTTAACTGGTATTAGGGTTCATGATGTCAAAACTTGTGTAATGAGTTAAGTGTTGAGGAATATTAATTGTGTAAGTAATGCATTAGAACAGGAGACTGGTTTTAATATAGGTGCTAGTGGGATTCCACAGAAGCTTTATAAACAGTTAATTGAGTCAGTCTTTGATGAAATAGAAACATTTTATCTGCTTGGTGTACATATAGCTAGAAGAATCAACTGTAGAATTCCATAATAAAGAAAAGTATCTTGTTTCACATGAAAAAGCATTTTTAGCAAGGAAAGGGTTGCTCTGAAAACAGATATTGCAATATGCAATAAATAGTCTTAGAATTATTATTTTTTTATGATTCTGAAATAGCAAGGCCATATCTTGGAGAGGACTCAGATGAGAATACAAAAAGTGATTCTATGAAGCTGACCAGAGCTGTCACTGAAATAAAAAGTGTTTCTGGTCTTGCATTGCATGCATTTCCATCATAAATACCATTAGCTGTGATGTTGTGAAAAGACAAATAAATGAGTGAATTTATATACAGCTTATGTATTCTACTTGTATGTATTTTAAGCTCTTTAAACCCTTCCACTTAAACTAGCAGCTGATAGCATGATCATCACTCATGTGCTGATATATGGTGAATTTTCTGAAAAGGCTGTAGAAAATGAGAAAATATAATAAATGATAATGTAACCATTACTACTATTACATTGTAATGTGATGGTAGTAATAGTTGCAACTATCACATATCTAATGTGAGATTATTTCTAAACAAAAATAGTGCTAAGTTATGGTGGTGCATAATAAAGAAATTGTGCATATATACCTTAGTTTCATGGTGTACATCATCATCCGTAATCAATGTAAGTTAAAGGTTTTCATATTAGAATGTGAACAGCTCGTTAAATATAGTTTGTGTATATGTGATTAAACATTTAGTGTTATGTGCATTTAAATCAATATTTTGTGTATACTTCAAAATCTAGTTTTATATTTGTTCATGCACTTAAATTGGTATTGTCACATTATTTCTGATTTCCATATACTGTGCAATCATTGTTAATTGAATCCTAATTTTTATCTTGTGAGATATTTGTTGAGAAATTATATGCATATTGTTTAATGCTTTTTTTATACTTTCATGCTGTTTTCACCATATTACTGTGATTTCTTATAAATTCCTGAAAAACAGTTTTGGGCTGCAAAGTTTGCTTTTCTGAATTCATTGAGTAATTCATTTTCAAAATGGATGAAAGTAGCTGTGCAAACATTCAATACTTTGCAAAAGGCTAGAACTTTTCTTCACTTTTTAAGAGAATGGTAAATCAGCTTAATATTTTGCAAAAGCTCAAAAAACATTAGTGAATATTCGTGGGATTTTTTTTTCTTAGTTTGGTTGACTCATTGAACTGTTGTAGCCAATATGTAAAATTTTAGATAGGCTTCAGATTCATTTTTGTTTTAGTTAGTATCTAACTGTCTTGTAAAATATGCTTGTCTGTTTCATAATTATACTGCAGAACTTATGATTATCTGGGTTTTTAATTAAATTATCATGTGTTTTAGCTGGATATTTTATTGAACTAGTTTTCTAGTAGAATTTGTTGTGTTACTCTTTTTTTGAAATTTTTTAGTGATGTAGCGTCACATTGTTGTATGGTTACATCCAGTCTTGTGGTTAAATTGGGAGACTATGGTATAGCATTTCAGTTATATAAGGTAAGAACTGCATTGTTTTGCTCTTTGTTGATGTTATTATGATCTTTTTGTATATATATTTATTTTAATAAACATGGATGCAGTTACTAGACAGCTGTAGCACTTGAATGATGTAGTAGCATTTAAACACTTACCACATGGCATGTAGCCAGGCTGACATCTGATTTCTTTCCATTGTAGTAATACACAGTCTAGTCACATTATTGTACCACCTACTTTTGACATCAACAGCACTTAGCCAATGAATGAAAGCATGTGTCGTGAGCTGGCTTGGAGGGTATATAAGGTGGGCTGTACTCATTCTGAAAACATATCGCTCATTGCTGTCATGGATAAAAGGAGAAATTTATCAGATTTGCAAAAAGGGATGATTATCGACTTTCGGGCTAAGGGTGGCAGTATTTCTGAAACAGCACAGTGTGAACTGTTTGCATGCTGCTGTGGTTAAAATGTATCGTGATTGTAGTAATGGCACCATTGTTAATAAACGGCATGGAAACTGCAAAACACCACTATAGTGCCATTAATGCTTTTACAAAAACTAAAGATTTACAGGCATTGATGTAGCAAATTTAGAAGAAACTGATGCTTGTGTCTATAATAGACAACAGATCTCGAGCATGGGCCATGTCAAAGAAGAAATGAATTAGTGTGTAAAACTTTGTTGGGGAGCTTTTGGAAAGAACAGTACAATTTTCAAAAAAAGTTTCCCATTATGTCTTAAAAGAAAAGTATTTAATCAGTGCATACTTCCAGTTCTTACTAATGGATCAGAAACATGAACTTTGATTTAAAAAAGACATACAGAGGCTGCAAATAATTCAGAGAAGCATGGAGAGATTAATGCTTGGCATAAACAGAAAAGATAGGAAGAGAAACACATGGATTAAGAAAATGACAAGAATTGATGACATTATGATCAAAGTAAATATCCTCAAATGGCAATGGGCTGGACTGATTGCTACAAGAATTGACCACTGTTAGACAACTGGTATGCTCAGCTGGATACTAAGGGGACAGGAAAAGACCAAGAAGATCACTTGGAGATTGTGGACAAAAATTCGAAAGCATGTTGGAGTGACTTGGAAAGGACTGGCTCTAGACAGACAGTTGTTGAGGAGACCTCTATCCAGCAGTGGATCAATAATGGTTGTTGATATTGGTAATACGCTCAAATGTACCTGTTCATGTACACTGCTGGCCACCCAAAATGCAACACCAAGAAGGAAGCATCCGATTGGCCTGAAATTCGCAGCATGTGTCGCCCGCGAGAGGACATGCAAACGATTAGCATTGCAGGGCATATGCAAATCATGTACGTCCGGCACGCCACCGAGAAGCACATACATGAGATTCTTCCGCGAATTCGCGGAATTCCGCTTTTTCGGCATCATTTTGGTCATTCTCGAGGTCATTTCAGAATTTTTTATTGGGGGGGGGGGTCGTCGTTCTATAGAAAAATTTAAAAAAAGCGGAATTCCGCGATTCCGCTTTTTTGTGGAGTAAAAGAACTAAGCGCTTTCTAGCTGAAAGCGTTGTTTTTGGAGCAGACGCGGGGAGCAAGAAGGAAATGTTGGAGGGTGGAGTCAGGAGCTCAATTCGTTTAATGCTGTCAACAATGGATGGGTTGTCAGTCACTTGAGCATCGCAGCGCAAAGGGTGGAAGCTCCGCCTACTTCGTGCGTTAAGGAAACTACCGCAGCCCTTCCGTGTCTTGCGGGAAATCGCCACTCTGCATTCTATCAGGGCCAAACTATCCGCTTGATTCTATCCGTGACGTCATCGCCAGAAACTCTCTCTTGTAATTTGCAAATGTACCCGAATGCGTTCCCGCTTTTCTGAGATCGTTCGAGAATCGAAGCTCTTGTGAATCCTCTTCCTACGGAGGATGCCAAAAATACGGAATCTCCGTAATTATTACGGATTTCCCCCGGGATTACGGGTGACTAACAAAAAAATTATGGATATTCAGATTTTCGCTGTTATTAAGAAAGTTTTACTGATTTTGTAAATAATCGACGTAAAAGCCTCTGAACAAAGTTCGTAACACAGCCCTTTGTCTTTTTTTTTTTTTTTCTCAGGTGGTGGAATTTGTTTTGCTTGTTTCAAAGTGTGAACAAAAAAAAAAATGCCCGTCCTGCTTCTTTCGACGTGGCCCGGGATTACGTCGACCTGAAGCGTCTAAATAAAGTTTGTGACGCAGCTTTCTTTTCTTAAATTCGTTCTACCCCCCCCCCCCCCCGAAGAGAAGGAATTTGTTTTGCTTGTTTGAAAGCTAAGTGGAAAGGAAGAATGGCGCCACGCCGCGGGATTATGTAGGCCTGGCGGTCTTCTTTTGCCGTTATCCGGAATTACGTTAGTTCGTATGTGCTTCTTTTGCCGTGATCCGGAATTACGTTAGTTCGGATGTGCTTCTTTTGCCATGATCCCGAATTACGTTGGTTCAGACGTGCTTTCGCTGTTGCCCGGAATTGCTTCTGCCCGATGCCTCTGAACCATGTTCGTGGCAAACCTTTTTTTTTTTTTTTCTAAGGAGGAGGAATGTCTTCTGCTTGTTTGAAAACTTAGTGGAAAGAAAGCACGGCACCCGGCTAGGATAACGTCTGCCCGAAGCCGCTGAACAAAGTTCGTGACGCAACTCTGTTTCTTTCCTTTTTTTTTTTTTCTAAGGAAGAATTTTTTTTTTCATGTTTGAAAGCTAGGTGAGGGGTGGTGGTGGGGGGAGGCACGGCTTCGGGCCAGTATTACGTCGGGCCAAAGCCTCTAAAAAGTTCGTGACGCAGCTTTCCGTTTTTTTTTTTTTTTTTTTTCCATTCTTTCTCTCTAAGAAGGAATTTGTTTTGCTTGTTTGAAAGCTAAGTGGAAAGAATGTGTCACGAGAGGCTCAAAAACAGGGTTAAAAACAAGAATTCAGCAGAGAAAATCTCCCCACTTGCTTGACGTTGATGGAGATTCATATCACCATATTCACAATGCAAGCAAAAAATTTTGCAAGCCATTTTATAAGGTTACATTGAGAAATACTTTATTGACTTCTTCAATGACTAAAAACTAAGCTGTGGATATATGTTTCTAATTCTTGCAAGTTTCTAATTGCTTGACTAAATTCACAAACTTTCCTAGACAAATACTTTTCACCTCAGGATTTAGCTAGTAAAGATTCACATGTAAGTTTTAAATCTGATTTTTTTAAATATTTCATTTTATTTTGTTCTTAAATCCCTACTTTTCTATTGTGAATATAATAATGTGCTTCACTTTAATATTTACTTACATAATTTACAGAAAATAATTCCATATGGCTAGCGTACTCTTAAATATTGTATATATGCTGTATTTGAATTTGCCCACCGCGCGTTCGCGTGTCCCAATTTTCCACCCAGTTAAAAAGTTCAGCTTTTTTTGTCATCGGCCGGTCTCATGTATGGAAGCACTATAAGAAGGGTGCACAGAAGGCGGGGTGTAAGTAGTGGAAGTGTGTTGTGCTGCGGGACCTGTGCGTGGGAAGCTTCCTGATGCCTCGTCGCAGAATACGGCAGTCATTCCAGCACGTTTCGGAGTTTGCCAGAGGACGAATGGTGGCTTATCGCGACAGCGATTTATCGTACCGAGAAATCGGCGCCCGTGTGGGACAACATCCAGCCACAGTGAGGCGAGTATGGATTCGGTGCGTGCAGGAGGGACGGACGGACTAACATGAGCGATTGCCGCAGTCGCGACACAACACCAACCCGGAGTTCCGGCATGTTGTGCGGCGAGCATTGATGGCTCGCACCGCCACATCACGAACGTTAGCGCAGGAACTAGAGTGTGTTGCACAACAACCTATGTCAATATGTACCATTTGCGTTGTCTGCAGGAGCGGGGACTTGTCGCACGGCGGCCATTGCTCCGATTACCATTGACGTTACACCACTGGCGAGTGTGGCGGCTGTGGGCCGTTGAACGCTGCACCTGGACTACGGAATCGCACGACATTGTGTTCTCTGACGAATCCCGCTTCTGCCTGCAACACCACGATGGTCGGATCCGCGTGTAGCGGCACCGCAGCGAGAGACGGTATGGCGCCTGCATTATGCATCGCCGTACCGGTCCGTCGCCTGGTGTTATGGTTTGGGGCGCAATTGGATATGACACCCACACCCCTCTGGTACGCATCGCCACTACAGTCAACAGCCACCGCTACATTTCCGACGTTTTGGAGCCTGTAGTCCTCCCTTATTTGCCGGACCTACCAGCGGCCACGTTTGAACAGGACAATGCACGCCCGCACGTATCGTGCAACAAATATTCACGGCCCACCAGGTGTCACTGCTGCCGTGGCCCGCCTGTTCTCTCCATATGTCGCCCATAGAACACGCCTGGTCGCTGATCGGCAACAGAGTGGCCCGGCAAACACCACCTGCGGCTACGCCTGATGAACTGTGGCAACGTGTGGAAGCAGCCTGGACCAACATACCCCAAGCCCACATCCAAAGCCTCTTTCGTTCGATGCCACGGCGTGTAGTGGCCATTATTGCAAGCCATGGGGGCCACACGAACTATTGATGTCTGCGTGTTCCGCAAGTCGCACGAGCCTGTAAGCTCAATCGTTTCATCTTTGTATCTGTTTTTATGTGTCCAGTAAATCTGGCTTTGCTATCTTGTGTCCTTCTTGGTGTTGCATTTTGGGTGGCCAACAGTGTATATCCTTATTCTGATTATCTTTTATTCTGCCTCAAATGTCAATATGTATGTATAGATAGATTTAGTTTGTATACCTCTATGTATTGGCATTTGATGCATGAAAAGATAAGCAGAATGGTATACACAAAGAGCATGTACTTGTAATATGTCATTTTAATGGCAAAGTTAACTATAAATTATCCACATAATAACTGTTGATTTTGTCCCTAATACAAACCAATTTTATGAAGAATTTTAGATAACTTTAATTGGGATCATTGCTTATTTCAAAACTTGTCAAAATTTTAATGTCTCTGATCACTTTTCTTAGATATCTTTTCACTGTGACATCGTAGTCAACCATTGTATAATTTTTCTCATTGTGTATCCCTTTTCCATCAGGTGAACTTATGGATTTGTTCTTTGTTTTTAAGTTCATTGGCTGAATGCAACTAAGTCAGTGATTATTTTTCCATTCACATTTGCCAAACATTTTCCTCTGAATTTTGTGCTTTATATCTTCAGTTATCTTGCTGTTTTTCTCAACTGTGCTATTCAAATAGACAACCATTCCTTTGTCTGATTTTAGCTGCCATATCTAAATCCTCCTAAAAGGAATCCATCTCTTCTGAACTAGTACTGTCATATGTACCCATATACCATCACAATTTTTAAGTCTGCTATTCACTTTGAAAACATCCTCTACAATGTGCTAATCCACAACTTTCCATCTAATCTGGGAGCCTATACATACATTTTGTGTAATATATGTTTATCGAAGGTTAATACTACACTAGCTCATGCTTGACTGTTGTTTCACCAGGACAAATTATACTGTGTCTTTCACCCAGAACACATTTGTGTGATACATGCTTTTCAACCTGACTGATGTCTACCACATTTACATGTAGTTTTTCTTACTCCTTAGCTAATTTTACTTGTTTTCATTTGTTTCCCTTATGTTTATGTATTTAACTGAAAATATTTGAGCCTGATCTCTCTTACCTGGTAATTATGTGACCATTGTTTTCTAATTAGATTTATTTTAGAACTAAATGTATTAATTAGTAGAAAGTGCAAGAAAAATATAAAGGTAACCATTTATGGATTCCCATGTAGAAGGAAGGCTGATGATGGAGTTTTACCAGGTTTTTCAAAGAGGAAACCATTTGTGACGCGATTTAATTCCACTACCACTCAGCTTTTAGGAGCTTATCATAAAATGGTAAAGAAGTTGTTGGAACAAACAGAAAATTACCAGTGTGGGGATTTATTACTCTCTAAAAACCAAAAGAATTGTGATGAACTACCCATGCCACTTTCATACAGAGGTCATTCACAAACCATTGTGGGTTCTGCAATTCCCAAATGCGTTTTTGATTTTGCATTCTGTTTTTGTGTAAGAACAGCTGGATACGTGAATTTGAAAGAAACAGTTCATAAGTTGACCAGCATTGTTATCTAGATGTGAGGCAAAAATATCTGTAGTTATTCAAGTTCTGTACTTGCCCATGGCAACTAAATGTGGATCACATGGTCAATGCCTGTATTATAACCAGGAGTAGGAATTATGTTAATCTTTGGTACTTTTAAGGAAAGCCTCTTCTTTTTTGTAACTTCAGAAAAGTTCCCAAACTTCTGGTTTGCATGCTAAAACTACTATTGCCATATAATATTGCCAGAAAAATCTAGCTATACAAGTTGCAAAGGCTCTTAGGAATGCTGGACGAAGATGATGTATTCCTGTAAATATGGGTGTTCATTATTTATTTTGTGCTTCTTGTAATTAATAGTTTTTAATGCTAGCTAATAAAAATCTGTTGCTTGGATTTTTCCTTTTATGTTTCCAAAAGGAAAAAAAAAAAAAAAAAAAAAAAAAAACCCCACCACAGGATGCAACCGTCATTTTTTACATTTCTTCTTTTCATATTTCAGAAGCTTCATCATTCTCATGAAGCTTTACGATATTGAGTGAGAATTTACGATAACTTCACCTTTGTTTGCTGGTCAACCATAGATCAATTCACTGAATCATGGCCAATTGACTGGATGAAAAATGGGTTTGCAACTTCATACCCCATACAAATAAAGTGTACCTGGCTCTTTAAGGGAAAAAAAAATCTCTAACCTAAAAAGTGTTTGTCATTAAATAGAGGCTTCTCATTATTTAATAAGCAATGAGCTTTAGTTCTTTCCTACACACAACAATAAACTTCTAAAAATGCATCTGTTAAAAACATTATCACCCAATATGTGTGTTGTGTAGATAGAAATTAAATTATGTCTGACAATTTTCAATTTTGAAGTTTTAGGGTTTAATTTAGATTAGATTCAGTTGTATAGCCTGAAAAAAGAAAGTGTGAGTCAACCCATTTGGAAAGTTTAAAAACAAAAAGGGATAAATTTGTGAGAGTTGTAGATTGATTTTATTTTTATAAGGCAGCTAAGTTTTTTGTTTTGTTTTTTGTCAGAAGCGAATTTTTGTATTGATGGTAACCTTGCATTTCAGGATGATTTTTATTGCCTTGGAGAAATTTACTTCCCATTAAGATGGTGCGCACCAGAAACCCTAAACTGTACAGAGAAAACTGTGGAAACAAAAGAGATTACTCGAGAAGCTAATATTTGGTGAGTACCT
This sequence comes from Macrothele yani, assembly GCA_039090855.1. Classification (NCBI taxonomy): domain Eukaryota; kingdom Metazoa; phylum Arthropoda; class Arachnida; order Araneae; family Macrothelidae; genus Macrothele; species Macrothele yani. The sequence goes on from CM077013.1 coordinate 109,584,161, forward strand.
TAACATTGAAACAACTAATTTTCCATTAGAAAAGACTACTGGAGCCATTCTGGATGCCTTCTCTTCCTTTGATTCACTTCAAAAGTTAGTCATGAGATTTCTGCTGGATCTAAAACTGACCTTGTAAGCAATTGAAGTGACAGTTTTGATTGATTGTTGACCAGTTTGTGTATACACAATAAGCACCTGCTCTCCATATGTAGCTATTGCAATGAATTTGAGAAATCTGTATCTTTCATCATGTTTCTCATCATTTTAATAAGTAATGAAATATTTTTTTAAGTGTGTGAGAGTTTTTTTTTAATGCAGCATTAAGCATGCAGTTTTTGTTGGAAATACAGAAGAGAAAGGGGGGGGGCTCAGAAACATCTGATCACCTTAGGTACATAGCTTGTCCCAAAACAACTGAGAATGTTTTTATAACATATGCGCAATACTGCGTTCGACTTTGACACAAGTTTCAGAAAACTGGTAATCGTTGTAGCAACTGGCCACATCTATTATTTATCCCACGTGTGTCATCAGTAGTGCACAGTTTCAGTTTAATAAGCATTGTTTTGTGAACCCCTAACAAGTATCTTTGTGCTGTGATTTAAAAAAAAAATGGATGTGAAAGGGTAACAAAGATGTGCCATTAAATTTTATTGTCAATGCAAGAAGACTGTCAGAGATACTTTCTGTCTTATGTAAGAAGCCTGTTAAGATGAATATCTAGGAAAATCAACAATTTATAGATTGCACAAAGAATTTATGGATGATCATGAGTTGACGGCTTTAATTGCACATGGAGTAAGACCTTCGACAAGTGTTACAGAGGTAAACATCAATGCAATAAGTGTTATTATATGGGAAGACAGACATCTATCAATTAGAGGTATTGAAGATATGGTTCACATTTTAAAATTATCAACTCACAGAATTGTATCCAATCATTTGGGCATGAAACAAATTTGTTCAGCTTGGGTTCCCCCATTTCTTTTCATGTGCGGTCCAATGCAGGGCTGCACGTAGCCAATTCTATCGTTTCTTATTTGGAGAAAATTAATATTAATGAAGTTGATGCCCCAACCTTCATATAGTCCAGACTTGTCACCATGTGACTTCTGGTTGTTCCCTATTTTAAAAAGATGTTATGGGGATGACATTTTGAGACTGATCAATACCTTATTACAATAAAAGGATGACTTCGCACAAATGAAATGAGAAAACTCACCGTCTATGTACGATATTTAATAAAATACGAAAGATATTTAGAGTTAAAATACCCCACTAGCACTTTCGGGGTAACATTTACCCCATCATCAGGTGGAACAGAGGCAATGTAGTACTCCTTTATATAGTGGTGCAATGATGCATTATGGGTATAAGTCATAAAATGTCGCATGGGTCGTGATCGTTGCCATTATAACAGTGTGAAGAGTAAAATTTCACAAGTTATTAGTTTAGCATATCAATACAAGGATTTGTTACAAATACAAAGTTATAATCAATTTTTTTTATATTTTTAGAATTTGTAAATATATATTACTATAATTTAAAGTTCAGGTTAGTAATATGCTCTTTTCAAATTCTCGATATGTCCACAGGCAAGTAGTCATTACAACATTTGTCCCCTAAAGCTTCGATGTACATACTTTCAACAAAATGCAGTGAATGTATATATGCTGGAGTGTCCAGTAGTCTGAAGTTTTCCCAGTCTGGTTGTAGAATTCCGTTTACCACATTCCTTGATAAAGCTGTGTTATTGCTGTTGGTTCGGATATCGTATTTATGTTCCTGGACACGGATACCCAAACTTCTTCGTGTCGAGCCCACGTAGTTGTTAACATGTTCTCCTGCTGAGGGGTCCAGTAGTGGAATATTATACACACCCCATTTGTTCATAATATCTGTTTTTGCTCGATCCTTTTTAACTGATGATAGGAGGTTCTTTGAGCGGGTGCCGAATTGTATATTATGTTTTGAACAGATATGAGATAGTGTGTTAGTGATATGGGGGTGCTGGTCCAATGCTCCTACAAATCGTTTATAAGGTCTTGTTTATAGGGCTTCAGATTAATAGTTCGTTCACTTGATATTCTAGTGTATAATCTATTAATCATCATCTTGGGGTATCCATGTTTATCCGCTAATTTAAAAATGAATTGTATCTCAGACTGGAAATGACTATCATTTGAAAAATGTGTGAAGGCTCTTCTAAAAAGAAAATTGATAGCAGAAAATTTTTGTGGAGTTGGGTGTGAAGAGTTAAACGGGATAAGGCTGTTACAATCGGTAGGCTTTTGATAGACACAAAAGGACAGTGAGTTAGTATTTGAATTACGAAATAAACGAAAATCCAAAAAAGGCAGAGAGAAATATCGTACATAAATGGAGAGTTTTCTTATTTCATTTGACGTATTGTGCGAAGTCATCCTTTTATTGTTACGATTGTTCACCGCATCTAATCGTATTTCCTTGAGCATTTCAAAGCTAGGTGGAAATGTGGAGCGCGGCTTTGCAAGGGTTCCAGTCAACACGAATCAAGCTCGCAAAGGAGTGCATCTATTTGGGATTCCTGACTAGTTGCAAAGACTTGAATGTGATACCGAGTCATCTTAACATCCGTACGGCTCCTTTCTCATGGCGTGACAAATGTATACTTCACAATGCTGAGAAGAAGCGACTAATAACCACCATTAGAAGTAACAGATCGTTTATTGATTTCCTCAGTAGAAAATGCTACATATCGTATGCAGAACTGTCGGGTTGTGAACATCCAATTATTTTGGACCGTGCACTTACCGTTACTTCGACTTTGTTTGAAAACTCTGTCAAATCATTGGTTAACACCCATATACATAAACTTCATCTTGTTGTATTGGAGGTTTAACGACCACCGTGAGCAACTCAGTGGGCTATAAGCAGTCGCCCGTCCCTAATTTAGGGTCACTGGTTCCAGGGAAGGGAGAGAGAACCAGTGCCATAAGACAAACACAACATCCATGCCTCACCGGGATTCGAACCCGGACCCCTTTCAGACGAATGATCAGAGGCCATCGCTTAGACCACTGCGCCACCGGGCGGCAAACTTCATCTCCTAGTTGATCGTAAAGTCAGTAATAGACAAGTTCGCAGCCATAGACATCGCGAAAGTGAGGACTTAAAATCTAATATTGTTAATCTCAGTAATTGTGAATTAAGTTAAATACAGAGTCGCGCTTTGGAGAGAGGAACCAAATTCGCATATCCGAGACACAAAGTTAACGTCTTTCAGACAGTCCCACAAGTAGAGCATATCATCAAAAACTTACCTGTAGCCGAACATGATGTTACACGCTTACATATTGATAGACTACTACGAAGAGGCAAACCACAGCAACAACCTAAACTATCATTAATATATAATGAAGAAAAACAGCAGCTAGCCGAGCTTAGAAATAATAATGAAATTTCAATTTTGGCTGCGGACAAGACTCATCAGACGGTCATATTGGATAGCTCATGCTATAGCAGAGATGCCAACCTGTTTCAGATATTTTCCGTAGTACTCGCACAAATTTTCAGTAGTTTTGGCCATTTTTCATTAGTCATACCAAAAAGAATGATTTTAACTGAGGAAAACAACTCATTTAATTTAATTAGCATTTTTTTACTTACTTATTTATGTATATACATGAAAATCTGTATCAAAATATTCCAGATTTTTCACATGGAAAATAATATACACCATGACTGATACATTTTTTTTTACACAACAAACAATTGATTAAACAGCTTTCTTTAGTGATTTCACTGTACAGTGTTTTGCAGATTTGAGTTCCTCAGCAGAAAATCTTTTTTCATAACACACTTGTCCAGAGGAGAACATATTCATTTTTGCAATAAGAAGTGCTTCTACAGTTTCTAATCCTAAATTAGGTTGGAAACGGGCTTGATTTTTTTGCACTAAACTAAAATCTCTCTTACTCACTAGCATTTGAGTGTAGAACTACAAGTATTGCAAACATTACTTTCAAGAGACCAGTATACTTAACCGCTCCATTACAGCCTCTTAATTTTGAGATTTCTGACCAAGTGACATCTATTCTATCTGTTACTGCTATGGTCTTTAATTTGTCAGCTTGATAGCAAGGAATTCCGCTACCAGTATATCAAGTTCATTTTCAGTTATTATAAATGGGAAGGCGTTTGACTATGTGTAATGCAGAAGTAAATGATGTTATGGCTCTAAGTGAAGGATCTACTACTTCTGCATGTTTTAAAAATTCATCATAGATCAGTATCTTTTCTTGAATATAAGAACATTCTTCAATGCAAACTTTTCCAACAGATGTATAGAACTTAGAAAGACATGTATAGAACTTAGAAAGTTCATTTTCGTTTAAAATGATTTTGCTTTAATACATTCTTGTTTTTACTCCAATTACAAGTTGTGTCCTTTCTGATTTTTCTTTTTTGAAAAACTGTTATTTGAAAAATTAAGCTCAACATCACCACCAGCTTCGACAGTAGGCTTCACAAACCCCTTGGATGCCATGACAATTTTATCCATCATGCTGAAAGAACTTTCAGTTTGAGGACCATGAATGCATGATAGCTTTCACTATTTTAGATAAAAGGCAGTGTAACTTGGAGAATATGAATGCTTTTGAATATCATGCATCAATTCTTAAAAAATTTCAGCTTTGTCACTTTCGTTTTCCTTTGCTACGCTCGATTTCCGTTTTCGGACATTTCCCTTCCATATTCAAGGTAAAATACAAATATTTACGAAATAAAATGAAATTTAACAACAATACTAGGCAGAGAAAACATTGCGTGAAAAATAAAATTACGATTATGGGAGAAATCCTCACTGTTTCCGAAAGTTTTGAAAGACGAAATTTCCGTTTTCGAAAGTTTCAGGCGGAAAGCATCCTTCACCACTACCAATTGCCCCAAAATTTCTGTTCAATTATTCATCGATTTCGAGGATAACCCAAATTACGACGAAAAAGCAGAAATTCCTCAAAGCCGAAGATTACACGGGAATTTTTGCGCCGTCGAATTTCCGTTTTCGGAAATTTCTCCTCCATTTTGAAAGTGAAATACAAAGATTTATGGAATAAAATTATGTATAACAACAATACTAGACAGAGACAACATCACAGGAAAACGAAATTACGATTACGGAAGAAATCTTTATTTCGTTCACTTTCGTTTTTGAAAGGCGAAATGCTGTCCCGATGCATATTTTTACGCGTTTTTAAAAATCTTCGATGCATAGTTTTACACGTTTTTCGATGTGTATTTTACGCATTTCTCGATGCGTATTTTTACGTGTTGATGCATTCTTTACGCGCTTCACGACGTGTATTTCTACGCGTTGCCAAAAATTCCCGATGCATATTTTTACGCGTTGGTAAAATTTCGATGCGCACTAGACGCCTAATTACGCATTTTGGCGAACTCTGCAACAAAATCCAAGTATACTTCTCTGCAACGCAAGAAAAAAAATCTTCAAAATATTAATTACTGACATGAATGGTCGACGCGCGATTTAATAAAAAAATTCTGATTCCAAGCAATGACACGTTCTGCACCAAACGATTCTTGCTGCTGCAGTGCGAAAGAGCTTCAGGCCAAACTCCGCCCACGTCCACCACCAAAGCCTGCTACGCTAACGTCCCCAGAATGTTCCATGCTGGGGAGGGAGGGTTTCGAGTACCGGCCGCTCATGCTAAGATCTGAGCAGCTTCGCAAGCATGACGGATCATCAAGTGGTCGCCGTTGCGTTGGGAAGAGGAACAAGCAAAATAAAAATTAATAACTTCCGTTAATTTTCCGTAGAAAAATCACGGTTTTCCGTATTCCGTAGTACAAGAGTTTTTTCCGTAGGAACTACGAAGAATCCGTAGTTGTTGGCATCTCTGCTATAGGGATAAAATGCTTGAACCATATCTTCTATTCTGCACAAAGTAATTGAGCGTGAGCCAGCAAAAGCAGCACGTGCAGCATTAACTCGATTGAAAAATTCTTATAACTTCCCTGAAGGTTTTTCTAAAGCTTTTATTCCCCCACCTGGTTGTCGTGTGCCCGATATCTTTGGGCGTGTTAAACTACAAAAAGAGGGGCTACCTATTAGACCTTTGGTCGCGGGCTATGTTAGCCCTACCTGACCGCTTGAAAAAGCTCTTGCCCTATATTTGTCTAAGTTAGCAGAGAGCTCCCCGTATTATATTAAAAGCTCCACTAGGGCAATGGAAAGGATCAGAATGATTCAGCCACATGCTGGCTCTTTCATTTTATCCTCTCTAGATGTTGTTTCACTGTACCCTAATGTACCTGTAGACGCCACTCATCGTTTTATAGAGGCCAAACTTGCTGAAATTAATGTTCCCATCACCGAAATCTCAGCTATTATAAACGCACTTCGTTTAGTCAAACGGCGTTCGTATTTCAAATTTCTTGACAAAATCTACTTACAAACCGAGGGTTCCCCCATGGGATCCCCATTTTCCCCAGTTTTAGCAGAAATCCTGCTACAATACATTGATTCTCTTTAGTTGCCAGTTTATACCTTAGGTACATCGAAACATCCTTGTGTTCTGGCCTCACTCTAAAGATGATTTAAAACAGTTCGCCGACGCACTATCGTCAGTATTTCCTACTATCGGGCTCACGATAGAACTTGAATCTAATTTCTCTCTGCATTATTTGGATTTTCATTTATTTCGTGATTCAAATACTAACTCACTGACCTTTTGTGTCTATCAAAAGCCTACCGATTGTAACAGCCTTATCCCGTTTAACTCTTCACATCCAACTCCACAAAAAATTTCTGCTATCAATTTTCGGTTTAGAAGAGCCTTCACACATTCTTTAAATGATAGTCATTTCCAGTCTGAGATACAATTCATTTTTAAATTAGCAGATAAACATGGATACCTCGGGATGATGATTAATAGATCATACACTAGAATATCAAGTGAACGAACTTTTAATCTGAAGCCAGATACAAGGCCTAATAAACGATTTGTAGGAGCATTGGACCAGCACCCCCATATCACTAACACACTATATCGTATCTGTTCAAAACATAATATACAATTCGGGACCCGCTTGAAGAACCTCCTATCATGAGTTAAAAAGGATCGAGCAAAAACAGATATCAAACAAAGATCTTCGCTCTTTCCACGTTTATAAGTGAGTCACAGAAAAATTCTCATTGGTCGCCACCGGGAGTCGAACCCAGGGTCTTCCAGTTACGCGCCATATATGTTTCCGCTACACCACAGCGGCCTCGAATTCCTCCAGACTCACACGCACTAACTGCCAAGCCAAGTTGGCAGATTGCTTCTTGGATCCCCGCAGAATGCTGGGGATTCACCAAAGATGGTAAGTTTGGGAGCAGCCATCAAAGATGATGGTCGCTGCTTCCCAAAGATGAAAGTTTCTTCGGTTGCTGCTTCCAAAGTTGCTGCTTACCAAAGATGGTACCAAAGATGGTAAGCAGCAACCGAAGAAAGTTTCTTCGGTTGCTGTTTACCATCTTTGGTGAATCTCCAGTACTGTGCGGGGCTCCAAGAAGCAACCTGCCAACTTGGCTTGGCAGTTGTGTGTGAGTCTGGAGGAATTCGAGGCCGCTGTGGTGTAGCAGAAGCTTATCCGGCGCGTAACTGGAAGACCCTGGGTTCGACCCGGTGGCAGCCAATGAGAATTTTTCCATGACTCACTTATAAACGTGGAAAGAGCGAAGATCTTTGTTTGATGTTCCTGGTCCACGTTAAATGTCTGTATTAAAAACAAATATTATGAACAAATGGGGTGTGTATAATATTCCACTGCTGGATCCCTCAGCAGGAGAACATGTTAACAACTACGTGGGCTCGACACGAAGAAGTTTGGGTATCCGTGTCCAGGAACACAAATACGATATCCGAACCAACAGCAATAACACAGCTTCATCAAGGAATGTGGTAAACGGAATTCTACAACCAGACTGGGAAAACTTCAGACTACTGGACGCTCCAGCATATATACATTCACTGCATTTTGTTGAAAGTATGTACATCGAAGCTCTAGGGGACAAATGTTGTAATGCCTACTTGCCTGTGGACATATCAAGAATTTGGAAAGAGTGTATTACTAACCTGAACTTTAAATTATAGTAATATATATTTACAAATTCCAAGAATATATAAAAAATTGATCATAACTTTGTATTTGTAACGAATCCCTGTATTGATATGGCAAACTAATAACTTGTGAAATTTTACTCTTCACACTGTTAAAATGGCAACGGTCATGACCCATGCAACGTTTGATGACTTATACCCATAATGCATCGGTGCACCACTATACAAAGGAGTACTACATTGCCTCTGTTCCACCTGATGATGGGGTAAATGTTACCCCGAAAGTGCTAGTGGGGTATTTTAACTGTAAATATCTTTCATATTTTATTAAACACCGTACATAGACGGTGAGTTTTCTCATTTCATTTAACTTATTACAGCTGTGCAGAGGTGCTTCAAAAGCATTTCAGACAAATTCCAGAAGACATTTAAAAAATGGAAGAAATGTTGGAAACCTGTATTTGATGCAAAGGACAGTATTTCGAAAAATATGACCACTTTCTTGATAATTAAGGTACACATTTAAAAAAAAAAAACAGTCTCAGTTGTTTTGGGACAACCCTTGTGCATTAGCTGGCAGTTCCAGTGTTTTGTATGAAATAAATCTTTATCTGGTTTAGGTGACTCAGTGTTTACAAAGTATCTGTCATCCACTTTTTCACATTGATTAAGTCTTTAATTCAGTAAAATATTTTAAACAAAAGACAAACCACATTCTTGCCATTTGACCATGTGCTTGTGATATTGAATTTTCCAAAAATTTTACGTTTGTTGGTTAAGTTCTTGAATGTTTTCAGTTGCTGTCAAAAAAGTACAAGTGATTAAATCTGAACAATCATCTGGTTTCTCTGAGTTATCTATCATTAGTTCATATTCAGTTTCTGGCAAAGGTGGATTGTGAAGAAAGGCAGTAAACTGTGATCAAATAAGTGTCTAGACTGGACTCAAAAAAAAAAAAAAAAAGTACAAGACTTACAAATTTGAAACTTAATCGCCTTCAAAGTAGTTCCCGCTCTGAAGCCACACATGTAGCCCAGCACTGTTTCCACTGCTCAAAGCATTTTTTTAAAGTCATCTTCTGAAATAGTGAACCGCATTTCATTACATTCTGTTGTATCTCCTCAATGTCTTGAAAGCACAAGAGAAAAGGGGGTGGTTATTTGATTTTTGGGAAGAAAAAAAGTTGCAGGGAGCAAGATCTGGCAAATGGGCTGACTGTCAGACCTATGCAATGTGGTACTTAACAAGAAACTGTTGCACAAGTTACAATGCATGGGCAGGTGCATTGTCATGGTGGAGTTGCTACTCGCCACTCTTATACCATTCTTGCTATTTTTGACAAACTGCGTCTCTGAAACACTGAAAAACCTGACAGTAGTACTACTTGTTGATGGAGCATATTCATGATGCATAATTCCCTCATGGTTGAAAAAACAGTCTGCATTGTCTTGACATTTCTGCAGCTGTGTTATGCTTTTCTTGGTCTGGGAGAGTTTGGGGTCTTACATCATGAAGACTGGGCCTTAGTTTTGGGGTCATGCCATTAATCCCATGATTCATCACCAGTTATGATAGTTTTTAAAAAGTTTTTGATGCACTCAAGCAGGTCACTAACAGTTGAAACACATGCCTGTTTTTGTTCAGCTGAGAACAATTTTGGCCCAAATTTGGCTGAGATGCATCTCATATCCAAATCGCCCATAAGGATTGACTGAACTGAACCGAAACTAATGTTGAAGTCTTCAGATAACTCACGAACAGTGATTCAGCAGTTTTCACACACAGCTGTGCGCACAAGTTCGACATTGTTTTCCCGTTTGCTGGTTGTGGGCCTACCAGGCCATTCATCACTCTCAATACTTTCATGACCATCTTAAAATGTTTGTCTCTCATAAACTTGTGCACAACTCATACAATTCTTCCCATAGACTTTCTGTTTCTTTTAAGTATGTGTATTCGCAAGTTTTGCCCAGTTTTTGACGAAATCTGATGCAAATTCGTTGATCAGTTTTTTCCAAATGACAAAGTGGCAAACAGCTTCACACACATAAGAACAAAGCACTACTGTAAAAAAACTGGACAAGCAGGGAAGGCATGACTCACAGCACACACGTAGTGTGTTCCAAGGTCAGTTTGTGTCAAACTACTTCCTGCTGTATTGCGTGATTCCGAACTTATGCAACCAGTCTGGATACTTTTTGATCACATCTCGTACAGTGGAGTGACCATATTTCCTAACATTCATCATAGTACCCTTTGTACATATATTGGGTGTGTGTATGACTACCCATTTTTGTAGGCTACAAAGAAAGGAGGAGAGCACAACAAATAATGTACCTAGGATTTCACATAATTGCCATCATTCTGTATGACCTCTTGCCATCTGCCGCTGACTAGGTGAATCCCATGGCACAAAAAGTCCTGTGTTTTAGAGTAAAAAAAGTCATGTAATGCTGTTATCATATCGTCCACATCATCGAGGGTTTGGAGAGCGAAGGTGTTCTGTAATGATCAGAAAAGGTGGTAGTCCATAGGTGCCAGGTCAGGTGAATATGATGGGTGAGGTAACACTTCCCAACCAGAGTCTAGTAATTTTTGCTGAGTGATTAAAGCAGCATGAGGTCTGGCGTTGTCATGATGAAGGATCACGCCTTTGTGATTGACGAGTGCTGGCCGCTTCGATGTTAGTTGTTCTTGCAATCTGTCCAACTGTTGGCAGTAGAGGTCAGCATTTATCGTTCTGTTAGGTGCCGACACATCCCAGTGTATTATTCCCTAGACATCTCACCAAACACTCTACAAAACCTTTTTGGGATGCAGTCCTCCTTTTGAGGTCGATGGAGCAGGCTCCGCACCTTGGCACACAATCTGTCAACGCTTTACATTATGGCAATTATGTTACAGTACCCATTTCATGTCACCCGTTACAATTTGTCCCCAAAACAGTTCATTTCTGTGACGAAAAAGTAAAGAAACACATGTATAGATTCTCTCCTCTCGTTGCTTTGCAGAAAGCTAGTGCGGAACCCAGTTATCGAACTTGGTGATAAACCCAAGAACATGCGTCCATCTTTCTACTGTTGTTCTGTGTAGCAACAATATTTCCACTAATTTCTAAACGTTTGGATGTGGGTCATTTGTTATGGCTTGGTCCACATCCTCGTCAGAAACCACGGATGCACGTCCAGGACATGGTTGATATTTACAGCTTCTGTCTCCATCTCAGAATTTCCAAAACCAACGCCGACATGTGCTATCATCAACTGCATCCTCCCCATACACTTGACAGATGTTGTGGCAAGCCGCAGCTGCAGTACTGCCTTTATCAAACTCATACAGTAAACAATGTCTAATGTGCTCCTTATTGCATGCCATGTTACACCGTCGTGATTTCTATATGAATGACTTACTCGAACAAACCTAGTGCCTCTATAGCTCTACTGCTCCATGTTTTATTGGCTGAAAATTCGGCATCACGGCGTCATCTGTGATGTAAGTACTGTGATCGCGATTTGCATTTATTACAAAAACGGGTTGAACTTTTGCACATACCCAATATTACCAATCTCAGGTAAAGCTGGATAGAATTTGAATCCTTTTCCTATGTTAGAAATATTACCATCTTTACTAATAACATCTCTTACATGAATGTTATTTTCAACTTGAAGATGCTTGTTTAAATAGTGAACTGCAGTCTTTCTGCTTCAGTTTGCATATGTATTACAAATAATCTTTAAATTGTAGCATTAAATTGAAGATTTTTGCTTATGTCAGTGTGCATATGAGGGCTATTTAATATCAGTGTAGAACATGCTTATATTTTTCTGAGTTTATTTCATCTAAAGCACTATTATTTATTAATGAATATTCAAAGTTGATCCATCTTCTTTGCCATGTTTTTACCATTGTATCACACTGTTGTAAGCAATGGAATTCTAGCTGTCCTTGCAGCTGAATGGTCAGAGGTGTGGACTTCTGGCTAATTGTCCAAGTTGGGCTTGGGTTCAAGGATAAGGCTTGGGTTGTATGATTGTCCTGTGGCTGGTTCTGCTCCTTCCCTGGAACCAGTTGATTTCTTACAGCTGCAAGTGCATCATTAACCTGCACACCAAGAGAAAGGTTGAAGCTTTTTCCAATGTAGTAGCAGGCTTGATTTGTTGTGAACTGTGTTGTTTTGAGTGACACAACAGTAACATGTGCTAAACTGGAAATTGAAAAGCATTTATGCATGATTCCAAAATAGACAATAGTGGTTTATGTCTTGGTAATATCAGTGTAATCAGATTGCTATATGCTGATTACACAGTCTTGTTGGCAGAGAGTAAAAGTTAGTTGCAGTTGTCCTGGATGTACGAAGTTTGTATGAAATTCAAACTGAGTATAAATAAAGAACAAGTTAGTAATATCATGCAATACATTGATTATGATACACTTTCCAACATACCAGAAATAATTACTCAAGTTATGAGGATAATGGCTGTGGAATAAATCTTGGTCCCGTGCCCTGACCTTTGACCCCATTTCAATGATATTCAACAGAACCGGTTCAGTATACCTCCGGAACAACATGATAAAGTTTTGTCACATTTGAAGCATTTTTACATATGTTATGACGTATAAGTTCAATGGAATGGATCCCACTCCTATGTCCTGACCTTTGACCCCATTTCTCCCATTTTCAATAGGGTTTGTCCCCTGGTGGTTCCCTAACACATACTAAAATTTCATCGAAATCAAAATACTTTTACGAAAGTTATGACGCATAAAGGCAATGGATCCCGCTCCTGTGTCCTGACCTTTGACCCCATTTCGCCCATTTTCAATAGGATTTGGCCCCAGGTTGTCCCCTACCATATACTAACATTTCATGGAAATTGAACTATTTTTACACAAGTTATGAGGCATATGGGCAATGGAATGGATCACGCTCCTATGTCCTGACCTTTGACCCCATTTCGTCCATTTTCAATGGGGTTTGTCCCCAAATGGTCCCCTACCACATACTAAAATTTCATCATAATCGAACCATTTTTACGAGAGTTATCGTGTGGATGGATGGACGGACGGACAAAGCTGGAACATATATGCTTCTTCAACCTATATTTGGAAAGCGTACAAAAAACAAAGTTGTGATTTTTTAGCAAAAAAATGTTAGTTTTGAATGCAAGATCAGTCTAAGTGGTACAGAGATAGACTAAGTGAATGAGTTTGTACATTTAGGAAGAAAGATTGACAGACAAAACAGATTAGATAGTGAAATTAGCAGGCAAATGAATTCATCTTTGAAAGTCATAGCTGTGTTTGGAGAATTTCACAGGAATAGCCTGCATTAGGAAATAATTTTCAAACTTTTGTATATAATATTGCAGCATATGGACTGCTTGGTTTTTATTTTTTTATGTATACATTATCGCAATATCTTCAGCAAACAATGCTAAAGTCAGATTCTGTTATAAAAGTAGAAAAATCTGATGTGAAAATGGAATACAGTGTAGGTGCCAAAACACTCCTGCTTCTATTTTTGTTATAGTGTTTTTGTTATAACACTCCTGCTTCTATTTTGTTATAGTAGTTTTATGTGTGTGCGTGAATGAATGAAATGGGCAAAAACACATAACTATCAGAAATGCAGTAATAAAAATGAAATCGACACTTAAGTTACATACAAAAAGAATGCATTATGAAAGCTTTCGAACTCAACTGCCACTGCTGTGGCTTCCTTTACTTTCGAAAATACTTTAGTAGAACCCTGTTCATAAGACTAGAGTGAATTATTCCATTCTCAAATCGGTATGCACTTCATTAATGGCAGGAGCCTAGAAATTTATCTTTCCTCCAATAACTGCAGTTCAGATGCTCCTCAGTTCATTCCCATGATCTAGAAATCATTCCTCTGCAGCCTGAAAAAAAAAAAAAAAAAAAAAAGAAAAAGTGAAACAAGAACAAACAAAAAAACATTCTGATTCTGGCAACCATGTACAGGAGCACAAGATAGAGATCAACAGCCTAAAAGTTTCCATCCAAAACTTTAGTTGTATAGAGGTGTAAAAGCTCCTAGATTGCATTAATTATTATCTTGTTTTTAACCTAAGCAAGAATTTCATTTTCATTGCTATATGGAAAATGAGATAAATTGTGATTGGATTTCTATTTCAAAATGATGTTATTTTCTAGTTGTTTTCCTTTTTTTTTTTTTTTTTTAAGAGACATACGAAAGCTCCAGTATTTCTAAGCATCAAAATAATTAGTAAATGTTAATATTACACAATAATCATTTGTTATTTCTATAAATATCTGTAATTTGCATGTGTGTGTGTATATATATATATATATATATTTCAGAGTTTTTCATTAATGAGTAATTGTACTTCTATCAGGTCCTTTGGTGTCCTCTTATGGGAACTTCTTGAATTTGCTAAACAGCCATACATGGAGCATTCTGATGAAGAAGTCCTGCAGAAGGTCATCGTCAGTGCTAGTTTGAGGTTAGAGCAACCTAAGACACCGTGCATGCATAAAGATATGATGTAAGTTCAGTAGTGAAAATTCTCTTTGTTTTAACAGCCACTTTTGGAGATAGTTGATATTAAAAGGATAAACTCCAAAGCTAAAATAGTGCACATCAAAGTGCAAGTTACTGCATTTTCGCAGAATAAAGCTGCAGATCCATTTCTCTTTCTCTGGTTTGTTATCAGAAATAACACCACACTCAGCTAAATGCAGCAGATACCCCAGGGGAATTTTTATTTGATGACCATTTCAACCCTACCCTCTCCCTGCTGCTGATATGGTAGCAGAGTATCTAGTATTACTTCCAGTAAAGATACACTGATGAGCCATTGCATTATGACCACCTACCTAAATAAGCTGTGGGACCCTCTTTATCCTGCAAAACAGTTGATGAGGTGGCGATAGGTATCGTGGGGTATCTGGTATCATGTCAACAGTAGGTCCTCCAGTTTCCGTACATTTCGGGGTGGTGGTGATTTAGCGTGAACCCGCTTTTCCAAGTCGAATAACAAATGTTTGATTGGATTCATGTCAGGTCAATTTGGAGGCCACAGCATTAACAGAAAGTCACCAGAATGTTCCTTGAACCACTCCTTGATGGTTCTAGCAGTGTGGCATGGCTCATTATCCTGTTGGTAATGGCCATCACCAACAGGGAACATAGTTGCCATGAATGGGAAATTTGGTCTGCAACAATGTTCAGATACTTGACAGCTGTCAGGAATTGTGCTATTGGGATAATGTGACCTAAAGTGTACCAAGAAAACATCAGCTACAGCATAACACCATCACCCCCGGCCTGTTCCTGCCCAACAGTGCATCTAGGTGCCATAGCCTCTGTTGGTAATCGGCGTATCTGTGCTCAGCCGGCTATGTGATACACCAGGAATCTTGATTCATCAGACCAGGCCACTTTCTACCAATCATCCACGGCTAAATCTTGATGATCTTGGGCCCATTTCATATGTTGTTGGTGATGACGTGCAGTGAGCATGGGGACCCGGCTGGATTTTTGGCTACATGGGCCCATGTGCAGAAGGCTGCGATAAGCTGTGTGCTGTGACACATTGCCGTGATCACCACAGTTGTCGCTGCGGGTGATTTGTTGCACTGTGGCCCTGCAGTCACCATGAACAATGTGCGACAGTCTCTGCTTCCCCCTGGCATCAATGAGCTGTGGAGAACAGATGGATAGACGACAGTTCGTCATTTGGCTATCTGTGCACCATTTTTGATATGTACTCACTACAGCGGCACGTGAACAATCCACAAGCTGTGCTGTTTCCGAAATCGTAGTACCAAGGCGCCATGTCATCACAATTTTTCATTTATCAAACTCCAATAAATCGGCAGCCTTTCCCACTCTGACTCCGAACACTCTACTAACCAAAAGGCAGTCCTCGGGTTGAATGTGTCTGCTCTGTGAACTTCACCTGCGCCACCGTTTGGTATCCAGGCGTGCTCATTTCTCTAGGCTGAGGGTTGTCATAATGTAATGGCTCATTGGTTAAATGATGCCATGAAGGTAGGTATTAGGAAAAATATTTATTTATTTTTAATACTCTTCAACTCGCCTGCACAATTCACATCAACTAACATTGCAGGTGAAATCGGTGTAGATGTGTGGAAAGTTATGCACTTAATGGCAGTTGTCATCACTGCTTCATTGCTGTACTTGTGTAATTCTTCCTACTAATGAACAAGTTTTTCCACTTACGGGAGAGGGAGATGGGTGTGAAAGAGGCCATAAGTTGTTTCATGGTGGGGTTTTTGTTATCAAACCTGCGTAGTGGAAGGTGAATATCGTTCAGCCTGTGGTTGACACTTACAGTTGTTTATTTGTGTAGAAAGAGAGAGAAACCACTGTTAATATTACATTGGTAGGGAAAGCACCTACAGTTTTGTGGCTTTTCCTGTTGCAGGCTCACCAACTGTATTACACACAAAGCTGAAAGAAAATCCATGTTTTACATTCTCTAGTATGAAGATAAAAAGAAAAAAAAAACTCACTAGAGAATAAAAACGGCACCAAAGCCTAATCAGTTATCCTAAATAAAGATTTACAAACAGTAAATCACAAACCACTTGCACACTAAATGAAAGGTGAGATTGAATCCTTGCCATTCTCCAAATTACCTATTCACATATAATCATGCAGGTTTTGAGACTTCATTTACTGAACTGCTAGGCTCTCATGCGAGCAATCAATAAACAGTTGGCACTGCATATTTTGTATAGCTCAATGTCTGTCATAAGCAGTTCACAAAATGATCTGTTTTAATATCATGAATGATGGTTGAAATTTGTGTTGCTGAAAACTGCTATAAACCACATCTAGCTAAATGCTGCATTTCAGAGGTACACATTTGTGAAATCGAGTTTAACACTGCAGCGTTATAATAAAAAACATATGGTAATACCAAAACATTTAGAAAGTTGTGCATTTAATATTGAGTTGAGAATGTATCCAAAGCATTACAAATGTATCGTGCTTTTATAGTATGAGAAATGGGCCTTGGACGGCCCTGTGGTTAAAGCAACCAGCTCCCCACCATATGCTTGAGGGTTTAATCCAGCTTGACTACCTAATCCCTAAAAATACATTGTGCTTCAGACAGCATGTTAATGGTGGTTTCGTTGTATTATAGTATTGAACCACCCACCCCAATAAAATGAGATAATCTGTTCCTATTGACCGTTTACCTCCCAACTGCACACCCAAATCTTGCAGCTTCTTACTCCTAAAAGCTGTTTAAGACCTAAAATCCTGTACACAAGTGATGTAGATGATTTTAGGAGGATTTCACACTCCCTTCCTAAAATCCCCTACATCACTCATTCATTACGAGAGATTGGGAGAAACACATCAGGGATTTTAAGAAGCATATTGAAAATCTTAAATTTTATTGACCTGTATGGTATGCAGAACAGAATATGTCCTTTATTGCCCTAGTGTGCAAAACTGAAGAATGAGCCAGGTTTTGACCTGTGGCTTTGCACAGGAGCTGGCTGGACATGAAATACTAGGTGTCAGGATACAGATGCATCACTGCCAAAGACGGTACAAAGGGTAGAGGAAGTCCTCAGTAGGGGATATGATCACCCGTAAGGTCGATGCATGAGTTGCACCATCTGTCCATACTTCGCACTATGTTATTTATGAGTCGTTGCAGCAACATTTACCCATTCTTCTGTCAGTGCCATCTTCAGCTGTTGGACAGTTTCCTGTGTATGTTGATGTGCCACAAGATGTATCCCACATATGTTCTATGGGGTTTAGGTCAGGTGAATGTGCTGGCAGATCCATCCACTGAATGTCTTCACTTTCCAACAGCTCATCAACAGCCACCGTATGATGGGGTGTGGCGTTATTTTCTGTTAACACAAACTGTGGGCCAGTGGCACCTGTGAACATGGGGAAGGATTACCTCATGACAGTAGCACAAACTGGTTACATTACCTCCTAGCAGTATCTGGAGCTCCATACATCCATCAATCAGAGTGCCTCCCCATACGAGAATGCTGCTGCCGTCATATATAACCCTTTCATTGATATTTTGGGGGCAATACCAAGTGTCTGTCTCACGCCAAATTAGCTGATGTCCAGAATCTTTAGAGAGACTAAATCTACTCTCATCAATAAAAAGTACCATACCCAACTGTTCTGCTGTCTAGTCCTTATGTTCTCTGGACCACTATAAATGGTGCCTCTGGTGAGCAGTTGTTAATGGAACACAATTTACTGGTTGTCGGACAAACAATCCACTTCTGTATAGTCACCTGGCTACTGTAAACCATGATATTGGACATCGTGTGCCCATGTTCAGTTGTTTTGCTAGGCTACTTGCTGTCTGGTGTTGATCCCTCTTGGCCTGCAGGGCAGATAGTGGTCTTCACTGGGGGTGGTTTTTGGTGGACGACCACCACCAGTCTTTTGCACAGTTGTACTTGCAATTCTGAAGGTCGACCACACACGCAATACAATGCTATGGGCAGTACCGAACTCTTGGACCACACTCAACACAGTTCGCTCCTCCTTGAGCCTCCCAGTTATTCGACCATGAGAAAAATCATCAAGATGTTCTCAATGAGCCATTTCATCTTCTCTGGCACACAACAAACAGAATTGAATGTCTGTAACACTTATGCACACACTGTTTGGTGACCTCCATTAAACTGATGCCATTGTACAACGTGAGTGCATTTTGTTCTCACGTCATGCAAATCACACATCATGCTCCATTATCATGCATGTGCTGTTTGCTCTTGTTCCCCGACATGGTCCTGTGTCAGTTTGTGTTTGGGTGTTGCTCCTATTTACGGCGTTATTTTACTTTTTCCACTTCATCCTTAAGTTTTGCACTCCAATGTATTATGCTGACCTCTACAAGATCCTTGACACTGTTTTTTTTTTATTATTATGTGTTCATATGTACAATCAAATATATAATATTCCATCTTCACAGTTTACAGCCATATTGGTAGAATGTACCATTGACACAACTACTAAGAAATATTTCTTCTGTGCAATAGCTAATAAGTGCTTCACAGTGTTTCACTATAAGAAATGATATAAAAATGTATAGTAAACTAGAAAGAAATGTGCCATTGATACAAAACTTAAAGGGTTTTATGATTTTTATGCATAAATAATAGAATCTTTTAGACTTGAAGGAAGTTCTTGATTTATAAAATTTAGTATAGACCATTCTAGTATAAATTATTCTTTTTAGTCTTTTAGGTAAAGTTATACTATTTTTATGAATAGTGTACTACCAAAAACGTCTGTCTTAAATATGTACCAGATCTGATGTGTGTAATATTTCTCTCACATATTCTACTTCACTTCCTCTTCCATGCAACTTCACAACAGTAAAAATGTTAACCTTCTTTGAGACAGACATTAGTAAAACTTCAAAAACATTATACCATACATTTCTTTCAGTTTAAATTACCACACTTAAAATTAGTTGAATTAAAACAAATTTTGCTATTATAACAAAATCCATATTTACATCCTTTGAAGTACGGCAAAATGGCTATTCCGTAGATACTCCAAATTGTTACTATCTGTCATACGATTAGTAAGAACTTTCATATCGCAGCATTCAGAGTAATCCCTAGCTATGGTTATTCATGAAAAGCTCAGGAAGACAGTGATTTCGGAGGTGCTCGAACAGTCACACCTGGCAGCAATGATCATGCCAGATTCAAGTCGCTGACATCACTCTGACCCTCAGCTGAATGCTAACTGATGTTCCACGAGCTGGCTTGCCTGATTTATACCACACATCTCTTGCACATGTTGTCTTACTTGTTAGAGTTAGCCATTTACGTAAGAAGGGTGATGTGTCTAATAAAGTGGCATTTCAGTGTGTATAAAGAATTTATTTAGTGATAATTCAGAGAATGCAGCAAACCTAGAAAACTCAACACACTCTAAAATGATTAGTCATAGAAAACTCAACACACTCTAAATGATACGTGGCATGTACTTGGGTCACCAGTTTTGCAAATGTGGTAACATTAAGAAATCTTCTATATTCTGTCACATAGTGAGCAATCATTGCATAGCGGTACATGATTACCAAAAGCAGCAGGTGAAACAGCAAAATAAATTTGGTTTACCTTGCACATCAGAAACTCTACCAGGAGCTTATGTTCACAGCACCCAAGAAAATTAGGAGAGAGAGAGAGAGAGAGAGAGAGAGAGAGAGAGAGAGAGAGAGAGAGAAAGAAAGAAATTAACCAAAATAGGAAATAAAAATTACCATTATCATATACACAAATATTATTTAATGGCACAAAATTTGTTAAAATTCTGTGTCTGGTTTTATTGTATTAAGTAATCTTTGATTTGGGTAATTCAAATGAACCAGGTGTATGAAGCCTGCTTGGGCATTCTGCTTGCCTTTGAATGATCAGTCCACTGTGTACCCAGCTCAAGGTTTAAAACAAGAAAGATGAACTGACTACATTGTGGCACTTCACTGTACTGGACTTGCAGATAAAAACCCACACACACCAGCCACCATCTCCAACTGGAGACCTTCCCATGGAAACTTGTTTCCACTGCAACTCACAATCTTTCGTCAATGTTATGAATTCTCCGCTCTTTAGTGTCAAATGTACACGTGGCATGTGCTTGGGTCACCAGTTAAGATTACCCAGATTACATTTCTTTTTTAGTAATTTGTATGTTTGAGAGCACTTGAGTGAGAATAATTGGATTTTTTTTTTTTTGATTGGAGGTTTAACGACCACCGTGAGCAACTCAATGGGCTATAAGCAGTCGCCTGTCCCTAATTTAGGGTCACTGGTTCCAGGGAAGGGAGAGAGCCAGTGCCGTAAGACAAACACAACATCCATGCCTCACCGGGATTCGAACCCGGACCCCTTACGGACGAATGATCAGACGCCAGCACCTTAGACCACTGCGCCACCGAGGCGGCATAATTGGATTACTATAGACTAACTGTACATGTGTATTTTCATGATGAAGGTTCAGTGCTTAAGCACTGTATCATTTCGGCATTAAGAGTTCTATTTCTGGGCATTTGGTTCTGAATTGAACCCTTTAAATGAGATCCACAGATGGCGCTACAGGTCAGATTCTCATCCTTTCCTTGTTTAGAACTGGTTAGCAAGGCGTGCACTGACAAAACAGCAACCCAGGATAACTCATTGATGGCGACTGGCTATCGCATGGAACAGTTAAATTCAGCGCTGTCATTTCAATGCACGCCTGAAAAACAACACCCCAGGATAATTCATTGATGGCGACTGACTATTGCATGGAACAGTTAAATTCAGCGCTGTCATTTCAGTGCCCTCCTGAAAAACAGCACCCAGGATAATTCATTGATGGTTACTGGCTATTTCATGGAACATGGGTTTGCCTCGTCGGGACACTCTGTGGTAACAATGGCACACACAACAGCAACTAGGGCCTCAGTGAATTTTGGAGAGGTGCAAGCTAGTTCTGTGTGACATTGGCAAAAAGACCCCAACTCACTGGGTTTTGTTCCAGAATCCTTAGGTTGAATGGCCAACTGGAACCCTCAGCTGTGGGCTAATCCGCCGCACTGATGTACTTACCTGATTAAAAAGACAAGAAGAAATATTAAGAATGACTCAAGTGTGGGATATGGTGGACCTACCACACTTGAGAAGGACGGTCCACCATGGAATCAACCTGGACTTTCTAAACGGCGTATGAGAAAGAGATCTCGGCTGAGTGAATGTAAGATTGGTGTATGGAATACGAGGGGTATAAATGGCAAGATGAGTGAGGTGATTGAGGAGATGAATAAGTATAGACTGGATGTGCTGTGTGTAAGTGAAACCAAAAAGAAGGAAATTGGGGTAGAAGAAGTGAATGACACGGTGAGTGTGTGGTCTGGAGTATTGGATAATATGAGAGGACAGGCTGGTGTAGGTGTGATTTTAAGTGAAAAGATGAACAACTTGATTCACTATACTTGCGTAAGTGAGAGAATTCTCTGGATTTGTTTAAAAGTGAAACTTCAGAGAATTGTAATTGTTGTAGTGTATGGTCCTTGTGACTCGGAACCTTCTGATAAGAAGGAAGATTTCTGGAATGAGCTAAAAGCTGTTTTGAGCCAGTTTGGTGCTAAAGAAAAAGTTATAATAGCGGGGGATTTCAATGCTAGAGTAGGTGTGCAGAATGCAATTTCTGACAATGTTCTGGGTAAGTTTAATGATCCTTTTGTGAATGATAATGGTGAAAGATTAATTGAACTCTGCATTGAGAATGGTTTGTGTGTATCTAATACATTTTTCAACCACAAGTATATCCACACATATACTTGGGAAAATCGTACTCTTGGTCAAAAGAGTGTAATAGATTTTGTTGTCTACGATCAGCGTTTGAAACACTTAGTTGTTGACACCCGTGTGATGAGAGGTGCAGATGTTGGTTCTGATCATTACTTGGTAGTGTCACGAGTGAAACTTAATGTTAGTTGGAGGAAAAGGAATAGGAAGAGACCCAGGATAGAAAGAATAAAGGTTGATAGGCTCCTTGAAGATCATCAGCGGTATTCTGACTTACTCAGAGAACGACTGAAGGATCTGAAGTCTGGTGAGAGAGATGTAGAAAAGAAGTGGGAATGTTTTAAGAACTGTGTTGTCACTGCTGCTAAAGAGGTCTGTGGCACCACAATAGTGGGTAACAATAGAGGGGATGCTTGGTGGAATAGTGAGATTGAAGAGGCAGTAAAGAGAAAGAATGAAGCCTATTTGGGGATGTTGCAAGGTAGAGTCTCTGTGGATGAATATCGCTGTAAGAAGCGTGAGGCTGCTAAGCTGGTTCGCCACAGTAAGGCAAAAGATAGGAAGGAGAAAGTGGAAAGGCATGAACTGGCTTTTTGGAAAGATAGGAAGTCCTTCCGGAAGTACATGAGACTCAGGAAAAATAGGGGAAACAAAGTTGTAAGTTGTGTGAAGAATGAGATTGGGGAAATGATATGGGAGCCCAATGAGTTAAGTGAAAGATGGGGTGAATACTTCTGTGAGTTATTAGATCAGGAAAGCAAAGGCGATTCTGAGACAGATGCAGATGATGTCACAATGAGGGATGAAAGCACAGGAGGGATCTCAAGAGAAGAAGTGTGTAAAGCTCTAAAATCTCTTCAGAATGGTAAGGCTCCGGGAGTTGATGGCATAACTGCAGAGATGTTGAAATATGGTGGTGACTCTATAATTGACTGGTTAACTGAAATTTGCCAGTTGTGCTGGGAGTTAGGAATGGTCCCTCGGGATTGGAAGGATGCTATCATTGTTCCCTTGTATAAGGGAAAAGGTGATCAGACTGACTGCAAGAACTGTCGTGGTATTAGCCTACTGAGTGTGCCAGGGAAAGTGTTTGGTAAGGTTGTTATTGAAAAAGTACGGGGTCTTACATCATTGAAAGTGTGGGATGTTCAGAGTGGTTTTATGCCTGGTAAAGGCTGCACTAACCAGATTTTTGCATTACGCACGATGATTGAAAAGTATCTGGCTGTTGGGAAGAAAGTTTTTGCTGCCTTCATAGATTTAGAGAAAGCTTACGACCAAGTGAATAGGACACTTTTGTGGAAGATATTGAATGAATATGGTTTTACTGGGAATCTACTTAATAGTGTAAAAGCTATGTATGCTGGTAGTAGAGCTTGTTTACGAGTTAATGGTGTTGTATCAAAATGGTTTTCTATTGGTGCAGGAGTTAGGCAAGGTTGTGTAATGTCACCATGGCTGTTTAATATATTTATGGATGCATGTATGCGTGATGCCAGAATAGATAATAGTGGTTTATGTCTTGGTGATATCCGTGTGTGCAGATTGCTGTATGCTGATGACACTGTCCTTTTGGCAGAAAGCAAAAGTGAGTTGCAGAGTATGTTGACTCGGATGCACGAAGTTTGCATGAAATTCAAACTGAGTATAAATAAGGGAAAAACCAAAGTTATGGTGTTTGAGAGAGGAACGGGTAGCACTGAATGTAATGTAAGCATAAATGGCACTGTGATTGACCAGGTGAGTGATTTTGTGTATTTAGGAAGCATGTTTGACAGAGAGAACAAGTTGGATGGTGAAATCAGTAGGCGAGTGAATTCTTCTTTGAAAGTCATAGCTGCTCTGGGAGGTTTTCACAGGAATGATGGGTTCTCTAGAGAGCCCCGCATGGCTGTGTATGAAACTGTAATTGTTCCTACTCTGATGTATGGCAGTGAAACCTGGGTACTGCAGAAGAAACATAGGAGTCGTTTGTGTGCTGGAGAAATGCGTTACTTACATGGGGTTTGTGGCAAGACAGTATATGATTGTGTGAGAAATGAAGATGTATTGCAGCTGTGTGATGTGAAGCAAAATGTTGTTAGCAAGGTGGAGACCAATATGCTTCGGTGGTTTGGCCGTGTTGAAAGAATGAGTGATGAAATGCTTACTAAGAAAATCTTTTCAGCCCAAGTGGCGGGAAGGAAAGGCAGAGGAAGGCCAAGGAAGACATGGGTGGATCAGATTCAGGAGTGTCTGCATGAGAAAAAGATTATGAGTATGAAGTATAAAAGATCTTGTGTACGCCGTGTAATGGATATTAGTGAAGCACGAGTTGTATGTCAAAATCGCTGCAAATGGCGAAGTTTGATACGACAACAATAAGTAAAAATATCTGGAAGTTTGTATTTTATTTTGGAGCTAACCTCTGAATCTCAGAGAACAGCTTAGTGATATGTATGTATGTATGTCATGAGTTGTGTTTATGACTTCTGTGTGTGAACTCATATGTTTATGAGCATAGATTTAGATATGAGTTGAGTATCTTTACCCATATTTAAGATGTGGATGTAGAACAGAGTTGTGACAGTGCACTGAATATCCCATTTTCTGGCAGAGCTTTTGTGGTTTGTTTTGATCTGGGGCAAAATAGGAGATTGGAACTGGTATATGAATATGTGACTGGAATAAGTTTTTAAGCCTTTTTTTTCTTTGTTTCAATTCTGAAATACATTTTTTGAAGTAACATTTCTAGAACAATTTTCAGTTATCTGTACGTATAGTTGTATTTAAAAAACATAAGAAAATGCAAAAAATTCATGCCTTACTCAAGTATTTACTTATGATATTCTGATCCTCTCACAGCTGAGTGTAAAAATCTTTTGCCCTCTAAAGAAACAGTATGGAAGAAATATTCTTCACATAATAAGTGGAAATACATCTAAATTATTAACACAGCAATCGGACATCTCTGAAATGTGTGTATTTTCCTGTTTCTCATGTAATATTAATCACATCAGAAAACTTGAAAATTGTATCTACTAAAAATGACTTTAACTGGCAAAAATCAGAAACTATTCTAGTTCTTAACACTCAGATACTTGGGACTTAACTGTTGTGGGTGATGTAACAGATAGCATGCTCTATCAGAAATTGAGAGATGCAGGTTCGATTTCCACTTTAGGGTGATGTAAATTTCAAGTTTTCTGATGTAAATTAATATTATGTGAGAAACAGTAATATATATGCAATTCAGAGATGTCTGATTACTGTGTATTACCCTTTGTGTTTTCTTGGGTAAACAGTGCATGTGAAGCACAGTTCTTTTTACTGGAAACCTTTATGCTGTCCATCTTTGGGATTGAATTGTTAAAATTATGTTGGTTTGTACATTAACATATTTAAAATTATTCTATAATTAATTGCAGTGGAGTAATTACAGCTGTGTTATTCATGGAATTTACAGATGTCAATAAAAATTGCATGTTTAAATTAATTCATGAATTTTGTAGTGTGAGTTGCATAAATCTGTTTCTCACATAAACTCATGCCCAACCTTAAATGGGCATGCAATGTCACTGAACTCTACATGGAACACAGTGAAAATTGTAGCACCTATATGGTGATGATATTTGTATGTACCTACTTGATAATTCTGAAGATTTATTTCTTGGGAGGGATTAATTTCCCATTAATATCTGTGATGCTATCTGAAGCACTGATGGTTTGTGAATTATATATAAATCAATGGGTAAGAAATAGGTTGTCAGTTTTTGGGCTTTAATCCCCCCCCCACCCACCCATTCAAAATTAGTTAGGAAGACTTTCTTACGTTTTTTAGGCTTTCCCACCTCTAAATGTTTTGTTTCTTATGCAAAGCGCTTTATGCTAGTGCAGCCTTGGTCCGCTAACTCAAATTTTATGCATTATATGGGGAGGGGAGGGCGTGTTTTCTTTGGGCCATAAAAAAACATAAAAGTGCATCAATCAGTGTGGGTGATCAGCCCACAGCTAATGGATGATACTGGTTTATGCCTTGGTAATATCTGTGTGTGCAGATTGCTGTATGCTGATGACACAATCCTATCAGCAGAGAGCAAAAGTGAGTTGCCGAGTATGCTGTCCAGGATGTACAAAGTTTGTATGAAATTCAAACTGAGTATAAATAAAGGAAAAACCAAAGTTATGGTTTTTGAGCAAGGAACTGGTAGTAAGTACTAAATGCAAGATAATTCTAAATGGCCCAGAGATTGACCAGGTGAATGAGTTTGTATAGTTAGGAAGTATGTTTGACAGAGAGAACAAATTAGATGGCAAAATTAGTAGGCAAGTGAATTCTTCTTCAAAAGTCATAGCTGTTTAGGAGGATTTCACAGGAATGATGGGTTCTCAAGAAAGTCCCAAATGGCTGTATATGAAAGTATAATTGTTCCTACTCTGTTGTATGGCAGTTAAACTTGGGCACTGCAGAGCAGACATAGGAGTTGTTTGTGTGCTGTGGAGATGCATTACTTATGGAGGCAGACGTGCCAACCTTCAAAATCCGATTTTCACAGCTCATAAAATCACATGAGTGCTATTTTGTATGGACATTTTCCAGACGTAGGAACAACTTTCCAGAAGTAGTATTATTAGTCCACTAAAGGTTTTGGAGAAAAAAACAAAAAACAGCACAAAAATCAACACCCCCTCTTCCTACTGAAATTCGTTTTCAGGTACTTCAATTCCGCAAGACAATGAGAACGCAAAATGGCCCCTTCCCGCACGCTGTCTTTTACGAATAAAATAACGGCCAACTGTTTTTCGTTTCTTCTTTAGGTTGTGCGCAAAGGCGAAGATGACAAAAAGCATTGTACTAACATCGCCTTTTGTTACAATGCAAGGCCAACTGTAACTACGCTTTTTGTCGTTAAGTGAACTCGTCGCAACTCAACTGTTTATTATCATTTGGATGCACGTGGCTCTGTTGAGGCGAGTGGTAGAAAGACTGAATTGCAAGGAGAAGGCAGGGCAGCTCCCATCTGTCAATCAATTACTGACCCTCCCCGGCATTCTAGTACCAGAGCGGGTGAGCTCTTTTCTGATGGCATCGAATGACAATCGGACTGTGAGAAATTTTTTTAAAGCAAATTTTTTCCAATCCATCTTGGACAACTGGTCAGATGCCAGCGCTTAGATCACTGTGCCACCGTGGTGGCTGTTCTTTTAGCAGATAGGAGAGGAAAAATGCAAAACTGATAACTGTAATGCTGCCTTGCATCAACGCAGAAAGAAAAATATTTCATAGACGGTTCGAAATCGTGGTGGTTGATGGAATTTCAGCCATCCTAATGGCTAATTCTCGGGGAAAATCAGGAGAATTTGACATTCATCTGGAGGAAGGGCTGAAAATCCGAAGAGTTGGCATGTCTGTGGGGAGTTCGTGGCAAAACACACTCTTATCATGTGAGGAAGGAAGAGGTGTTGCAGATGTGTAATGTGAGGCAAAATGTTGTTAGTAAGGTGAAGACTAATATTCTTAGGTGGTTTGACTATGTTGAAAGAATAAGTGATGAGGTGCTGACTAAGAGAATATTTTCAGCCCAAGTAGCAGGAAAGAAAGATGGATGAAGGCCAAGGAAATCATGAGAGGACCAGATTCAGGAATGTCTGCTGGAGAAAAAGATTGAGTATGAAGTATGAAAGGTCTTGTGTGTGACATGTGATGGATGTCAGTGAAGCTCAAGCTGTGTGCTGAGATCACTGTAAATGGAGATGTTTGATACACCAACATATTAAGTAAAATCCAGTTCCATCAGTTAAACATTTACTTGGCAGACAGTCCTTTTTTGAGGATCTAGTTTCTGAATCTCAGAGAACAGCTTAATGATATGTATGCATATAGGGTGTGTTTTTGGTGTGTGTGTGTGTGTGTGTGTGTGTGTGTGTGTGTGTGTGTGTGTGTGTGTGTGTGTGTGTGTGTGTGTGTGTGTGTATTTTTAGTAGGGATGGGACATTTGAATACTTGAATCTTTGCTCTTCTTTCATCATTCAAATCTTAACCTAAAAAATTTGGCATTTGGTGCTTGTTCTAGGGCAATATTTGTTCGAATTTTTGTCAGCATGACGAGTTCTGGCATTAGAAAACAATTGAAGATCGTCTGTGTGTACACAGCTATTTAAAATTGCTCGTTACTTTTAAACTGGTTGAGACCGAAAAATTGTATGCTCTTGAAACTATACGAGATTCTCGGTTCAAAGAAAGTGCATTTTTGAGCAAAGAAAACCTTGAGCAAGTTAAATCAACACTGTCCATTGAAATTTCTCATATTAGTATTTTGCAAGCAGATGACAGTGATCTGCAGTCATCAGAACAAAGTCAAAGAAATACCACTCAAAAATCGTTACCTCAACAACAAGGAGTTCATAGCATGTGGAGTTGCTATTCTCAATTGACGACACCATCTACCAGCAGTGAGCAGACTTGCAGTTTGTGTCCAGAAGAAGAAATAAATGCCTTCTTAGCAAATACACTACTTCCACCATCTGTAGACATCTTTAAATACTGGAAGGACAACAAAAAATATCAAAATTTGAGGAAACTCTTTAAAAAGTTCTTAATCACACCACCATCGACAATAATGTCAGACAGACTATTCAGCACATCAGGTGTCATAGCTGATAAAAAACGAAGTAGGCTAGACCCAGAGTGAGTTAGAATGCTAGCATTTTAAAATAAAAATCTCCATTAAAGGTTTCTGAATTTTTTACATTGCCCTGAAAGAGTTCAGTGTTTAGTGTTTTTATTAACTCTTAAAGCATATGTTTTTGATTTTTCTTAATTTTCTAGAAATAATTTACTCAATTTAGTGTTTAATGTTTATTGTTTATCTACATTAACTCTTGAAATTGTCCTCCCCACCACTACACTTGCTTTGATTTAAAAAGTTTTTGGAACTTTTGTTATTTAAGAAAAATGTCAAAAATGTGAATTGTCACTCAAATTATGTTCAGAAAGTGGAAATGAACCTCAAGGGTTATGTACTTCATTTAGCAAATGTAAATTATAAATTTCATTTGTATGTTCTTAATTAAGTATGGGTATTTTTTTATTTGTTTTCCATTAAACACAGATTTAAAATTCTGCTTCAATTAAAAACTTTTAATTTTAAGTAGAAGTGTTTTCTTTCTCTTTTTTTCTTATAATTATTCTTATATGAAGGATTCAAGATTTGGGAGATTCGAGAAAATTTAGGATTCGTCGCACCTCTAGTTTTTAAAGCTTATTTGTTAATTTTAATTATTTCATTTTGCAAAGTCCAATTTGTTGTTTGTTTGTTCCACCATAATAGGTTATAAGGAAGCATTGGATTGCTTCAAGTAGTGCATCTATAGTTTATTCAGATTCGTGCTAGGTTTGTTTGGGGTTTAATGACAACCATGAGCAACTCCATGAGCTGTAAGCAGTTGTCTTTCCCTAATTTAGGGGCACTGGTTCCAGGGAAGGGGGAGAGAGATAGAGAGCCAATGCTGTAAGAAAAGCACAACATCATCCATGCCTGGCTGGGATTCGAATCCAGACCCTTATTGGATGAATGGTCAAAGCCTGCTCTTAGACCACTGTGCCACCAGGGGCAGCACAAGGTTCATGGGCTACAACTGCGTAGCTCCATTGTCTTGGGTGGTGTAATGGTGTAGCACGCTTGAATGGAAATCAGTTGAAGGCGTGATTTTCACTCCAAGACATTGTAATTTTCAAGTTTTGTGAAATGTATGCTGCTAGGAAAATGCAGCACTTTTGTGCTGATAATGGCAACACAGATGATGGGCAATTGCCAAAATGTGAAAAACGTTCTTTTGCTTAATATATTTGAAGATTTATAAATTACATCTGCAACTACTTCCTCTGATATAACAGAACCAATTGAAGTTCCATTACATTGCTACATTTATCTTTACTTATGTTATTTGTTTTCTCCCACAGCTATAGGGTAATGCAGTTGTGCTGGCTTCCTGCTGACCATCGACCCACCGTTCAAAAGTTGAATACACTCCTGAATTATTTATATGATAACAAAGATGCTGTTGGCGATTCTTCTGTGTTCGAGTCCCGTTGGAATTCTATGCAGCCCATCTTCCGTGACTATAACCTAAGTTCTGATGTTACTTCACCTGAACCACTTAAATTTGAATCAGATTTTCATTCTAGAACAGAGAGTAATGCTTCTAAAGACCAGGATTTTTCCATGTCATTTGATTATGAATCTGGTATGTTAAGGACCAAATATCCATCAAATGGATCGCTATCCACTGGGTTTGAGGTGGAACTAGGTGCTGACATATCACCTAGCCTTCAGAATTTGAGAGGGAGTTTTGAAGACTTGATGGCTACTAACAATTCCTTTGTGTCAGATTCCGAGCCAAATGGTGCTGCAAATCAGTATTCAGACAGTTCTAATAAGGAAAATGTGACTCCACACCAAGTTGCAGAAGCAATTAGGGATTTAGACAATGTTCTTAATGGAGAGTTGACCTCTTCAGAAACTTCTAAGTGCACAACTCCTACGGACTACCAAAGTGATAATCCATATGGAGTTGATGGTATTCCGAAGGTAAATGATGACAATAAAGTGCAAGTTAAAGAAAATTATTAGCTTTTTCCAGATATTTAACTAAGCATGTGATTTCTAGATGTGCCTTCATATTTCAGGTTTGATGAAATGAAAGTTTGCATGGAGTGAAATTTATAAAATGCCTTTATACATTGCAAAATTCACACCCTTGTCCAAATGCAAAAAATATTTACAGCTACTTTTCAGTCACATTGCATGTAAAGACTGTTATATCAAAGCAAATAAATAAAAATTCGAACGTATTTTGTATAAAAAAAAAGTTATAAAAATCTCCAAATGTTCAATTTAATCAAGAGTGCCTCTGCTGAAGATTTCATAATATTTTGTCTTGTTTATAGCAAAAAAGAAATAAATTTTTAGAACTATTTTGACAGTCCTATTTTTGACTTGCTTTTATTTTGTTTTTTAAATAATTTCTCCTCTGGATAACATTAGTCTGCATGCATTTTTGTGTTTGAAATCTGTCAATTAATGGAATTTTTCTGTTAAATTTAGAAACATGATCCATTTTTCATATCACATCTTCAGACGTGCCAACTCTCCGGATTTTTAGCCCCCCCCCCCCCTTCTCCTAATTTTCACCGAGAATTAGCCATTACTATGGTTGAAATTCCATCAACCACCATGATTTCGAGCCACCTGTGTAATCTTTTTTTTCCCTACGTCGACGCAAGGGCATTATTGTCATCAGTTTCGTACTTTTCCTCTCCTCCGATCTGCAAAAAGAAAGCCGCCCCAGTGGCCTCAGTGCCGGCTTCTGACCAATCGTCCGAGACGGGTCGAAGAAAATTTGCTTTAACACTCTCACTGCCGCGCGACGCTGAACGGCGTCGTACAATACTAACAATACTAATACCAGGTGTATAAAAAAAAAAAGTTATACTACAATACTAATACCAGGTGCCGCCACCGAACGGCATTGTAATAATGACTTCATATTTCGCTTCCTAAAACCTGCGGCACTTGAAGAGAGCTATCTATTTTGTTACTGGCACTGAAAATGAGTCTCCAACTGTCTAAAAGTGACCGCGGTTTTCGGATAGCAGATTTTTTCCCACATAGTTTAGGGAAGGGAAAGTAAGTTGACTTCCCATAGACTTAACACAGCACATGCTTTTCACTGCAATGTTTATTTTCCGTTGAACGTCACTGGTTTTGCGGTGAAGGGAATTATCAATAAATAAATGCTTGAGTGGTAATAAAAAGCATTTTCTACTTAGAGTTTATACGTCACAGGGAAGCTTATTGAGGAGGCTAAAGGGATTTCAAAGAAAACCATATTCACTACAATACTTAGTTTTGCAGAAACAATGGATATATTTGGACGCGCTATCGCCGGTCCCTCTGAACAAAAAGTTCCTTGGCGGGCACATTCTTCTGTGAAAATAGGAGATAATGCCAATAATCTGTCATCAAGTACAGAAACTTATTCTTTTACTAGCTGTAGTACAACCAGAAGTGAAAGTGAGAATGAAAAATGCCGCGTTCTTTCTCATACTCCGCCTCAACAGATTTTGGCTGTACACATTGGTGTGATGGTCCAGACATCATGAGAAGAATTCGTTCACTGGTGTACCAGGACTGAAAATTAATATGATAGGTACTGAGCCAATCGATTTTTTAATCTTTTTGCAAATGTGGAATTTTACGATTTATTAGTTAGGGAAAGTAATGCATATGCTGTAGAACTGTTTATCTCGGGAGTTACTGAAGGTTCACGAATAAATAAATGGAAGGATGTGTCGGTAGATGAGATGAAAGTTTTTCTGGCCTTCTGTTTCATATTGGCATTGTACAAATGCCCCATCTCCAAGATTACTGGAAAGCAGATCCATTATTCAAAATGGACTGCTTTTCTTCAAATATGAGCAGGAATCGTTTCCTTCTGATCATTTGCAAGAAATCCTCACCCTGGCAAAGCCATTACAATTACAACCGCCCTGCAAAAATAATGCCTTCACTGGATTTATTTAATGATGCCATTGTAACAATGGGGGGGGGGGGGTTACAATGACCCAGCACCACGACCTAAGGTCTATTGTGCATCCAATGATACCATAGAGAGCATATACACTGAAGAGCAATTGAATTAGAGACAGCTGGTGTTATGCAAATGTGGCGCTGTGGGCGGCCCTGTAAACGGAAACGACATGACGTATGCAGCGATCTGACAATATAAGTAGTGATGCGATGGGAATCAGTAAGAGTCGGACGCAGTATGGGTAAGACGAAGGATCTAAGCGCATTTGATCGTGGGCAAATTGTCGGGGCCCGACGAATGGGTCACTCCATCTCGGAAATCGTGCAGGCACTAGGATTTTCACAAGCCACTATGTCACGGGTGCACCGTGAGTACATCGAATCCGGTAAAACCATCCTTGCTAGGGCCAACTGCCATGGACAAGAGCATGTGGATGAGCGGGGTCATCGTCGGCTAGCTCGCATTGTAACAGTGGATAGACTGGCCACAGTGCAAGAAATCACTTGGCAATTTAACGCTGGTGCACAAAAACGTGTAAGCAGCCACACCATCCAGAACCATCTCCTCGCTATGGGGTACAGAAGCCATCGTCCTACGAGGGTACTGCTGCTGACTGCACATCACAGAGTGCAAAGATTAGCATGGGCATGGGAACATTGCCACTGGACCCTAGACATATGGGAAAATGTTGCCTGTACTGATGAGTTGAGATTCACGTTGGTATACGTGCAGATGGCAGGATACGAGTACGGCGCAAACCACATGAAGCGATGGATCCTTCTTGCCAGCAGGGTACTCTTCAAGCTGGTGGGGGTGGCATTCTCATCTGGGCACTGTTTACGTGGACTGAAATGGGATCCCTGGTACGTGTGACATCATCCCTCACAGGTCAACATTACCGGGATATCCTGGACGACCATTTGCTCCCGTTTGTGCGTCTTCAACATCCCACTTGGGACCTCATCCTGCAACAAGACAATGCACCGTGCCATCACACCCAAATGGTTAGATGAGCACTCCACCGACGTGACCTAGCTTCCTTGGCCAGCTAGGTCACCTGACCTCAATCCCATCGAGCACATCTGGGATGCCATCAAGAGAGATGGCAGATCAAATCTTCATGAACTGTGGGAGCTTGTTCAGGGGTCGTAGATCCGTATGGCTTCCCAACGCTTCCAGTATCTTGTAGAGTCCATGCCGAGACTAATCGCCGCCGTCATCAGGACGAAAGGTGGTGCTACACGTTACTAGACAGGTATCTCTAATTCATCAGTGTACTGCGTACTGCCCTGGAAAAGAACGTACGATTGATGAATCAATGGTTTTATGGAGAGATCATTTGATTTTCAAACGATACATGAAAGGAAAACGTCATAAATATGGGGTGAAACTTTATATGCTAACGGAACCAAATGGTATGATTCTAAAAGCTTTTGTTTACACAGAACAACTGGACACCCTAGGGGGGGGGGGAGGTCATGCTGCTAATGTAGTTTTAAAATTGATGGAAGGGAAGCTAAATGTTGCTATTTATATGGATAATTTTTATAATACACTGGCGGAAAGTGAAAAAAGAACACCAAGAAGGAATTGGCAGACGATCGTGAAATTTACATATGTTAATGGGGTCGAGTTTACATAGGTGTGATGTTAATTTCGGGACCAACCGGTGAGTGCTTACGCCATAGCACGGCAAAATATGCAAATTATCGTCAGTGGTATTTAACAAGTACGGCAAAGTGAATGTAATCAGTCGTTGGCGTACGGACACGTGCGAAGACCCTGAAGAAGCTGCAATGCCTGGACATGGAAGACAAGTACGATTTCAGCAGTTATCGGACTTTGAGCGAGGTCGTCTAGTCGGACTCCACGAGGCCGGGTGGTCGTATCGTCGTATTGCGGAGCGAATTGGATGGGAAGTGTCGGTGGTGGTACGATGGTGGCGAAGGTGGTCCGAGGAGCATTCCCACATGAGAAGACGTGGAACCGGGAGTCACAGTCGGACTGATGAGCGGACCGATCGGCGCATAAGAAGAGCGGCTTTGTCAAGCAGAACATCCACTGCGACGCAAATCCGAGCTGCCGTTGCATCTGAGGTGACTGTGCGAACAATCCGCAACCGTCTACTCGATGCAGGACTACGTGCACATAAGCATCTGGCATGTGTACCTCTGACTCCAGCCCACCGTCAGGAACGGCTGCAGTGGTGTCGCTAACGTCTGCACTGGAGAACGCAATGGTGATCTGTCGTGTTCAGCGATGAAAGCAGATTCTGCTTGGGAGCCTCCAATATGGCCGTATGCGTGTTCGCAGACGCACTGGGGAGCATCTCCACCCTTCTTGCATCCGCCAGCGACACACAGGGCCTACACCTGGTCTCCTGGTGTGGGGAGCGATCAGCTATCACTCCTGTACACAACTAGTGTTTGTACCGGGTATGTTAAACAGCACCTCCTACATCAACATCATCATTCAGCCCGTTGTTTTGCCATTTGTAAGGTCGGTCCATCGTGGTGTTTTCCAGCAAGATAATGCACGCCCACACACTGCACGTGCAACGCAACATGCACTTTAGGGTGTGAGACAACTTCCATGGCCTGCATGTTCGTCGGATTTGTCCCCCATTGAGCACGTGTGGGATTTTATGGGACGACTTATCCGGTCTCCACGGCCAGCCACGATCATCTACGATTTACGCGTCCAGGTTGAGGATGCTTTGAACTCAATACCCCAAACTTATATCCAACATCTGTACGACAGACTCCATGCCAGAATTGCACAGTGTGACGCAGTTCATGGCGGTTCAACCTCGTACTAACCATGTTACATGGAAATGTTATTTTGCCACCCCGATGGTGCAGTGGTCTAAGCGATGGCCTCTGATCATTAGTCCGAGCGGGGTCCGGGTTCGAATCCCGGTGAGGCATGGATGTTGTGTTTGTCTTACGGCACTGGCTCTCTCCCTTCCCTGGAACCAGTGACCCTAAATTAGAGACGGGCGACTGCTTATAGCCCATTGAGTTGCTCACGGTGGTCGTTAAACCTCCAATAATTGAAAAAAAAAAAAAATGTTATTTTTCAGTTTACCAGCAAATACAGCTGTATTTTGCCATAATGTTTTGATCACGTTATCCTCTGTATTCCGTTATTATGCTGTATAAATGTCGTTGGTATCAGACGTCTCCTTCTTGGTGTTCTTTTTTCACTTTCCGCCAGTGTAGTTACAATGTTGCATCGCAGTTGTTGAACAATGACACTTATTGCACTGGAACTCTCCGTGCAGACCGACGAGATCTTCCTAAGGATGTCACGAAAGCTAAATTTTTGAAGGAGGAACGGAAATGCCAATATTCTAATGCTGTTGCAGTGTGCAAATGGAAAGATAGAAGGGATGTTCTCTTCATTACCACGGAGTTTGATGACGATTTAGTTCAAACTGCAAATAAAAAGGGACAGGTAAAAGAAAAACCAAAGGCTGAATAGTGCTGTTTTTCAACTGTAATAAATTTGTCAGGGGTAGATCGTCAAGATCAATTGCTAGCGTACTATCCTTGTGAAAGGAAAACCATAAGATGGTACAAGAAGCTAGGATACATATATTTCATATGATGATAATCACTTCCCACAACTTGTATAATAAATTCTCAGGGAAAGAGATAAGCCTCTACGATTTTAGGCTATCCATTGTGCGTCAACATTTGAATCAAGCCATCAACTTCCCGAGCAAAGATATCTAAATCATTAGAAGTATGTGGCCATCTTCCAGTAAAAAAAAAAAATTTGAGGAGACAATGCAAAAAGTGCTCTGCCAAAGGGATTTGCAGGGACACTCTATTACTGCGCCCAGTGCCCAGATAATCCTGCACTGTGCTTTCAGCCATGCTTCGAATTATATCATCGTAGATAAGGGATAAATATTTTGTCTTCCTATTTTGCTAAAAAAGTATGCTCCAAGTCGAACTGCATGTTTATGTGTGTGGGATTTTTTTCCCTACCCAAATCAAAATGTATGGATTTTGTATTTATCTAGCAGACGTGCCAACCTTCAAAATCTAAAAATCAGGAGATTTTTTGCAGCTCATAAAATTACAGGAGCGCTATTTTTTATCGACATTTTTCAGATGCAGGAGCAATTTTCCAGAAGTAGTATTATTGGTACATAGCATTTTTAATATTTAAAAAGTTATTCTAAATGCAGACTATGTTTATATGCAAAGTAAAAAGCATAGTGAAAATAGTTGTCAACCAAATACAATTAATAGCATTTTTTTTTTTTTTTTTTTTTCACCCTCGAATTTCCATTTTCGGAAATTTTTCCTCCATTTTCAGACTGAAATACAAAAATTTACGGAATAAAATGATATATAACAACAATACTGGACAGAGGCAACATCACAGGAAAAAGAAGTTACGATTACGGAAAAATTCTTTATTTCGTTTAATTCCGTCTTTGGAAGACGAAATACCACCCCGATGCGTATTTGTACGAATTGGTAAAATTCTTTGACGAGTAGTTTTACTCGGCGAGAAAAATTCACGATGCATATTTTTTACGCCCCGAGAAAAATTTCCGATGAATACTTTTACTCTGGGAGAAAAATTCCAGATGCGTATTTTTACGTGTCGAGAAAAATTCCCGATGCGTATTTTTACGCGTTGATAAAATTTTGATACATACTAGACACGTAATTAGATTACGCATTTTGGAGAACTCTGGTCGGCACATCACTTCAGCACTTTCATGGAGAGAGAGAGAGAGAGCTACCGCACGAAGCCGGCGAGTCAAAGATGACATCATCGCGTAACACGGCGCTCGTAAGGTTCGGTAGAAAATCCAAATGGATGGTTGCAGCCTGCAGGGGATTGAAATATTTCGACTGAACAATCGAAATATAAAATCCGTAAAAAAAAAAAAGACTTCTAACCGTAAATCAGTAAAATTAAGCAGAAATACGTAAATTTTACGGATAATCCGTAAAAGTTAGCAAGTATGCAACATCCATGCCCCACTGCGATTCGAATCCGGACCCATCTCGGACAATTTGTGGAAAGTCGGCACTCAGTTTCACAACTTTATTATGCAGCAAAGACAATAACAGCTAATATGTAAAGCAGAAACAAATTGCCAAAGACATGACATAAAATGAAACATTAAAAACCACGAAAGTGACGTAATGCAAAAGGAAAAATCTCCAGCAAAAAGTAAGCGAAAGGAATGAGAAAAAAAAATCACAAACTAAGTGTACACAAAATGCTACAATAGAAGATTAAACAAAGCTGAAAATAACAGATTCGCAATTAGAGATTAACTAAGGAGCACAATAATCTACTACAAAATGCGATGAAGAAGGGAAAAGAGGCAAACATGGTGCAAAACAAGAAATAAAAATCTCAACAGTAAAGCAAAACCGAAAAGCACTCCTCAAAACTCTAAAGAAAACATAAACAGGCTCACAGCTAAGAACGGGAGACTTGAAACGATAAGTAGGTTACAACTGGTGCGCGAGTGTGTTTGTAACGAACATAAAATAGGCCACTGGGGGTGGCTTTCTTTTTGCAGATATGAGATATGAGGAGATAAAAAATACGATACTGATTACTGTAAATGCCGTCTTGCATCGACGCAGAAAGAAAACGATTTCACAAGCGGTTCGAAATCTTTTCTTCTGCGTCGATCCAAGGCGGTGGTTGATGGAATTTCGTTATTTCGACCACTGTAACGGCTAATTATCGGCAAAAATCGGGAGAATTTGGCATTTATCAGGAGGAATGGCTGAAAATCGGGAGTCTCCTGCCTAAATCCGGAGAGTTGGCACGTCTGATCTAGTTATGCATCATGGCATTATTTATAGAATCCTTAGGCATTTGTAAGCATTATTTCTCTTGTTTTATATGCAACAATGTTCGAAATATGTATCCAGTAAATGTCTACTTCAGTATTGGAATAATATTCAATTGCTGGCAGAGTAATAATTACGAATATCTGTTATGGATAAATTTTCTCGTTTTAGAATTGCTAAGTCATGCAAAGCTACGAGATGCGAACACATGGCTTGTTGGTCCAAACGTATTAAAGCTCAATCATGGTGTCACGTGACGCCTTGTGGCATCGTGGGATGGTGTCGCGTGACGCCTTGTGGCATCGTGGGAGATTTGCACGGGTTTCATACCGGCACCGCGTGCTTGCCGCTGATATAGTACAGCGGCAGCGAATGTGTTAAAAGTTTCTCCCAGTCCAATTGTCATACGACGCCTTCAGCCAAGAGCTCACCCACTCTGGCACAAGAATGCTGGGGAAGGTCAATAATTGATTGGCAGATGGGAACTGCACTGCCTTCTTGCATTTCAGTCTTTCAACCCTTTGCATCAACAGAGTCGCACACATTATAAGTGATGATAAACAGTCGAGTTGCAACAAAAGGGAGTAGTTACAGTTGGCCTCGCCTTGTAACGAAAGGTGATGTTAGTATGATGCTTTTTGTATTCTTTGCACACATTATAAGTGATGATAAACAGTCGAGTTGCAACAAAAGGGAGTAGTTACAGTTGGCCTCGCCTTGTAACGAAAGGTTATGTTAGTATGATGCTTTTTGTATTCTTTGCCTTCTCGCACAACCTAAAGAAGACACAAAAAACAGTTTGCTGCTATTTTATTCATAAAAAAGAACACCATGTGGGCCATTTTACATTTTCATTATCTTGCAGAATTGACATACCTGAAAATGAATTTCAGTAGGGAGCAGGGGTGTTGATTTTCGCGCTGCTTTTTTTCCCTCCAGAACTTTTAGTGGACCAATAATAATACTACTGAAAAATTGTTCCCATGTCTGGAAAATGTCAATAAATAAAAATTAGCCCTCGCATGATTTTATGAGCTGTAAAAAATCTCCCGATTTTCAAGGTTGGCATGTCTGCATCTTATTGTTTTGATGAAGGCAAGTGTTTAGTCTAGGAATTTAGCTTAGAAATTAATAAGATCACATAGTAATGTGATGTGGTTACAATGTTGCAGGATGTACTTTATATTTGTGGAAACTATGATGTGTTGAAACAAAGGTGGCCGCCCCGGTGGCGCAGTGGTCTAAGCGATGGCCTCTGATCATTTGTCCGTAAGGGGTCCGTCTTCGAATCCCGGTGAGGCATGGATGTTGTGTTTGTCTTACGGCACTGGCTCTCTCCCTTCCCTGGAACCAGTGACCCTAAATTAGGGACGGGCGACTGCTTATAGCCCATTGAGTTGCTCACGGTGGTCGTTAAACCTCCAATAAAAAAAAAAAAAAAAGAAACAAAGGTGATAGAAAATAAACCAACTTTCATTAAGAACACTAATTTTAAAGTAAGAGGCCAAGACAAGCTGTGAGCAACACATAAAGTATGCTGATTATGCATTGAAAGTTTAAAGACTGTAGAAGATTGGAAATGAAAAACTTATGTCTTTTGGAATTGCTATGGTGTGGAGAGAACCTAGAAACCATAGCAACAATTGTTACTTTCACCCTGTAGAGAAGTAAGAATACAGTATGAAAACTGAGAAAAAAACATTGTGTATACCAACATTCCATCAGCAATCCTGCTCATTCACTGCCCATCTGTTGTGCTGGAGAATGTGCCATCAGGCATGGAACTAGATGAACCAGGTTCAGAAGTAGAAACAGATGCATATTTACCTGGAGTAAATGATTTCATTCTACAATTATTTTCTTAGTATTAACCTAAATGATCTTGTGAGAGGTTTCAAATTACCTAAAGATCTGCAGGGCTTATATGTTCCCAAATCAAATTAAAGACATTTTTATAAAATTAAAGACATTTTTTTTTTTACATGAATGGGAATTTGTCCATATATTTCAGAAGGGGAATCAAAGTGAGAGAACAGGCTGGTGTAGGTGTAATTTTAAGTGCAAAGGTAAAGGACAACTTGATTCACTGTAGTTGCAGAAGTGAGAGAATTATTTGTATTCATTTGAAAGTGAAACTTCCAAGAATAGTAATTGTTGTAGTTTATGCTTCCTGTATCTTGGAACCTTTTGATAGGAAAATAATTCTGGAATGAGCTAAAAGCTGTTTTCAGCCAGTTAGGCCATAAAGAAGAAGTTATCATAGCAGGGGATTTTAATGCTAGAGTAGGTGTTCAGAATAGGTTTTCTGATAATGTTCTGGGTATATTTAATGATCCTGGTGTGAATGATAATGTAAAAGATTGAGAATGGATTTTGGGTATCCAACACATTTTTCAAATACAAGTATATCCTATCCATACATACATTTGGGAAAATTGTTACTCAGGGACTAAAGAGTGGTTGTTGTTTATGATCAACATCTGAATCTGTGCTACATCTTCAATGAAGTGGGAAAATTTCCCATATAAAAATTACTTCTTATAAAATTAATACAAAGCAATTAGATGCTTAATACATTAATAATAAAATAAAACAATTTTGCCATGGCATTGAAGACATCAAGAATGTGCAGTGGCACATAGTAACAGTGGAACTACAGAACCCATATGACTTCAGAGTTGTTCCAAGACACATTTCATGCATTAAAAATAAATTCATGTTTTTTCCCCGCTTCCAGGTGCACTTATTGTATTGGTCACTTTTGGCAAAAAACTTGTGCATCTGACTGATAGATAGATATATGATGATATATATAAAAAATGAACACTGCTTACACAACCATTAAGAAAACTTTGTGCAAACTCGTAAACCATGATAATAGAATAAAATTGTTAAAAAAAAGAAAGACTGCCTATTAGAACATTAGAGATGACAAGAGAAGTATTTTAGAATAACTTTTTTTTATGGGTCTTTTAGAGGTTATTTTTAATGAAAGTTGGTTGTCAAATTTTCGAACTAAAGCCTAGTTCGTCATCAGGACTATGTCACTGGAGTAGTTGCTGCCACTCAATTGGAAGAGACCATCCGCAATTATCGTTAATTGTGGTACTTCTTCTTCTTGCTATTTCGATCCCTTCTTCTAGTTTTCTCTTTACTAAGTTTGACTGGTGGGCGATTATTTTCACTGAGTCCCAATTTATGGAGTGTCCACTTGCTTGTACATGTCTGTCTAGCCCTGTTTTGTTCCCAATGTTCCTAATAGCTGCTTGGTGTTCTTTCATTCGGACCTTAATACTTCTCCCTGTTTCTCCTATATAGCTGAGTCCGCAGTTACAGTCGATGCAG
The DNA here is from genome assembly GCA_039090855.1 of Macrothele yani. Classification (NCBI taxonomy): domain Eukaryota; kingdom Metazoa; phylum Arthropoda; class Arachnida; order Araneae; family Macrothelidae; genus Macrothele; species Macrothele yani. The sequence goes on from CM077013.1 coordinate 109,626,324, forward strand.
TAAATTACTCCTTCTTGCAATTGGATGTCCAATTCTTTCTGCTTTAAAGCTGGCAGGAATTTCTTTATTTTGTTATTAAGATCTGGAGCTAGCCTGATATTATATTTTGCTCCGATCCTTTTCAGTTTCTCGAAAAGTCCCTTGTGGTACGTAATTTTGCTGGTGAATTTGAAGTTGGTTTTTCCTGCTTCTTTTTTGGCACTTGTTTAAATATTTTCTCAACATATGGGGAGGGGTAATTGTTTTCTGCCAACATTTCCTTTAATTCTTCTTTGTGAAGATCTTTCTGAGAAGCTGAAGAGACCAGGATTTCAATTTTTCCAAAAATTGTCTCGCTGTATTTGATTTAATATAATCAGGGTGGAATGAGCAGAAGTCTAACATCTTCCCTGTGTTGGTGGGTTTTCTAAAAAGCTGAGTGAATATTTTCCCTTCTCTTGAGGTCAAGGTTAAATCCAGGTAATTGATGCTATGGTCTTTTTCCTGTTCCAGGGTGTACTTCAAGGTATTCTCTAGTGAGTTAAATTCTTCCAGAATCTGAGAGGGTAGAGATTGGTCCACAGTATCTACTATAATTAGGACATCATCCATGTACCTTACATAGAGAGCAAACAAGGAGGGTTGTATAAGGATTTTTGCCTCTAGTTTACTTATATAATAATTTGCTAGCAGAGGTGCTAGTGGAGAACCCATTGCAAGTCCTGAAGTTTGCCTGTAATATTTCTTTCCAAACTGGAAGAAATTATTCTTGAAGGAAAATAGGAGCAGTTCATATATGCCAAGTAGTATTTCTCTATTGTGATTATGGAATACTATTTTTTCCGCAAGGTCATCTGCAATGAATTCCAGTAGGAGGTCCAGGTTAATGTTGGTATACATAGAGACTATATCCAGGCTTGCCATTACTGGATGAATTAATTCTGGCAAGTTGTCCAGTTTTCTTTTTAGCTGCATGGAATTTTTTAGTAGGTAGGGAGGAGAAGGGAAAATATCTCTGAGGTGACCAAGCAAATAATAATTAATGTTGGAGAGTGGCGAATTTCTAGTGTCTATTATAGGTCTTATTGGATGGTCTTCTTTGTGAACTTTTATCGTACCATAGATCTGTGGAATTCTTGACTGAATTTTGGAGAAGTTTTTGAAGAGCTCATTAAGCTGTTTTTTATTTCTTAAAGAGCTGATTAATTTCTTAAGATTTTTTACAGTTTGATCTATAGGATTACCATTGAGTTCTTCATAATAAGGCTTGCTCAATTCAGCTTCCATTTTATTGTAATACTTCTCTTTTTCTACCAATACCAAAACTTTGCTCTTATCTGCTCTCAGTGCTACTACTTTATCATTGGCTTTGAATTTTTTAAGGTCAGTAATGGCACTTCTATTAAAATTGTAATCAACTTTTACTGGCTTTTTTACAAATTTTGAGACGCAGTCTGAGAATTCTTTCCTTAAAGTAACTGCTGTATTTTCATCTTCTCTTTCTACCTTACTACAGATGCTTTCTAAATCAATCAGTATACGTTTTTTATCAAGTGTTGCGGAGGAAAGGTTGTAATTATATCCCTTATTGAGGAGATTAATCAGGTTTTCATCTACTCCTTCTTCCGTCAGATCCATGACATGTTTGTTAGTGGTGGATGGTATTAACTGTGGGCCAGGTGCTGTAGACATTAACTTTGGACTTAACCATTTATTTTCTTTAATTTTGAAAATTAAAGAAAATAAATGGTTAAGTCCAAAGTTAATGTCTACAGCACCTGGCCCACAGTTAATACCATCCACCACTAACAAACATGTCATGGATCTGACGGAAGAAGGAGTAGATGAAAACCTGATTAATCTCCTCAATAAGGGATATAATTACAACCTTTCCTCCGCAACACTTGATAAAAACGTATACTGATTGATTTAGAAAGCATCTGTAGTAAGGTAGAAAGAGAAGATGAAAATACAGCAGTTACTTTAAGGAAAGAATTCTCAGACTGCGTCTCAAAATTTGTAAAAAAGCCAGTAAAAGTTGATTACAATTTTAATAGAAGTGCCATTACTGACCTTAAAAAATTCAAAGCCAATGATAAAGTAGTAGCACTGAGAGCAGATAAGAGCAAAGTTTTGGTATTGGTAGAAAAAGAGAAGTATTACAATAAAATGGAAGCTGAATTGAGCAAGCCTTATTATGAAGAACTCAATGGTAATCCTATAGATCAAACTGTAAAAAATCTTAAGAAATTAATCAGCTCTTTAAGAAATAAAAAACAGCTTAATGAGCTCTTCAAAAACTTCTCCAAAATTCAGTCAAGAATTCCACAGATCTATGGTACGATAAAAGTTCACAAAGAAGACCATCCAATAAGACCTATAATAGACACTAGAAATTCGCCACTCTCCAACATTAATTATTATTTGCTTGGTCACCTCAGAGATATTTTCCCTTCTCCTCCCTACCTACTAAAAAATTCCATGCAGCTAAAAAGAAAACTGGACAACTTGCCAGAATTAATTCATCCAGTAATGGCAAGCCTGGATATAGTCTCTATGTATACCAACATTAACCTGGACCTCCTACTGGAATTCATTGCAGATGACCTTGCGGAAAAAATAGTATTCCATAATCACAATAGAGAAATACTACTTGGCATATATGAACTGCTCCTATTTTCCTTCAAGAATAATTTCTTCCAGTTTGGAAAGAAATATTACAGGCAAACTTCAGGACTTGCAATGGGTTCTCCACTAGCACCTCTGCTAGCAAATTATTATATAAGTAAACTAGAGGCAAAAATCCTTATACAACCCTCCTTGTTTGCTCTCTATGTAAGGTACATGGATGATGTCCTAATTATAGTAGATACTGTGGACCAATCTCTACCCTCTCAGATTCTGGAAGAATTTAACTCACTAGAGAATACCTTGAAGTACACCCTGGAACAGGAAAAGACCATAGCATCAATTACCTGGATTTAACCTTGACCTCAAGAGAAGGGAAAATATTCACTCAGCTTTAGAAAACCCACCAACACAGGGAAGATGTTAGACTTCTGCTCATTCCACCCTGATTATATTAAATCAAATACAGCGAGACAATTTTTGGAAAAAATTGAAATCCTGGTCTCTTCAGCTTCTCAAAAGATCTTCACAAAGAAGAATTAAAGGAAATGTTGGCAGAAAACAATTACCCCTCCCCATATGTTGAGAAAATATTTAAACAAGTGCCAAAAAAGAAGCAGGAAAAAACCAACTTCAAATTCACCAGCAAAATTACGTACCACAAGGGACTTTTCGAGAAACTGAAAAGGATCGGAGCAAAATATAATATCAGGCTAGCTCCAGATCTTAATAACAAAATAAAGAAATTCCTGCCAGCTTTAAAGCAGAAAGAATTGGACATCCAATTGCAAGAAGGAGTAATTTACTGCATCGACTGTAACTGCGGACTCAGCTATATAGGAGAAACAGGGAGAAGTATTAAGGTCCGAATGAAAGAACACCAAGCAGCTATTAGGAACATTGGGAACAAAACAGGGCTAGACAGACATGTACAAGCAAGTGGACACTCCATAAATTGGGACTCAGTGAAAATAATCGCCCACCAGTCAAACTTAGTAAAGAGAAAACTAGAAGAAGGGATCGAAATAGCAAGAAGAAGAAGTACCACAATTAACGATAATTGCGGATGGTCTCTTCCAATTGAGTGGCAGCAACTACTCCAGTGACATAGTCCTGATGACGAACTAGGCTTTAGTTCGAAAATTTGACAACCAACTTTTATTAAAAATAACCTCTAAAAGACCCGTAAAAAAAAGTTATTCCACAATCACTATGAATAGAGGTGCCATAAATGCATTTACAACTAGAAGTATTTTATATGATTGAATGTGCAGCTACAATGTATATTTTTGCTTCTACCACAAATGATGTGGTCAGATGAAATTTAGTTTCCCTTCAAATGCATATTTTCCCCATACTCAGTCATTTCTCACTACATGACAAAAAAAAAAAAAAAAAAAAAACAAGCATTTCTCCTTTTACTAGAAAAGAGTTGTAAAATCAGAACTCTGTCACCGTCTCATGTTACCTGTAAAGTTGTTTTTTTATGCAAATTCAGCAGGTAGTACTAGCTTTTGAACTTGAATTTTGCTTTAAACAAAAGGGGGAAATGCTTCCCTTGTTCCTTGACACAGCAAGCAAGAAGGTACTAAGGGATGGAAAAGCATGCATTTATGCAAAAATAAATTGAAAAAAATAATCTGTGTAACCATTGCTCACTCTGCTGTGAAAATAATTTTATGGGTCCTGGTAATGGCACCAATTCTATCACAGGCGGATTAAGACCGACATTGAAATTTAAAAATGGAGGATGAGGCAAAAATGCTTGTTCTAATTGGTTTTGAAGAAAAGACTTAGGAAGACAATGTTTTATGAAGATTTTTTTATACATAAAGTCATTCTTTTTCATTATTACAGAAGATATCAAAAATTATTAATATGATCAGAAAAACAAAAAAAATAACATAAGGAAGGAAAATGAGAGGAGGGAGGGTCAAGTTTAGCCAGAAAAATAAAAAATTCCAAAAATCATAAGAAAAACATCAATAAAAATGTTCAATAAATGTAAGAATCTTGTAAACAAAAATAATTTTACGCAGATGCTAAATAACGTTATTTCACTAAGATTTTCTGGTAGTTCGTAACTGACCAGCAACTCCTGTAGTAATTATGAATACATAACACAGATTTTCGTAGCATATTCGATGTTCGAAGCACTTGGATTGTCCATACAACACAAGAATCTGACCAAATTCAGCCATGAGACTGGCATTGACTATTTCCCACATACAGGTTGCATAGGAAAGTCCCTTTAGCTTGAAATAACTTGTGAACGGAGAGAGGTACAGTTATGCAAGTGAGATAACGGTATAGTAAAGCAACTACGCCTGATCGAATGCAACCAATAGCAGAGCCCCTAGTGGCGAAATGCGGAAGTTAGCCATTGCAAATCGAAAACGAAGAGATAGAGCAAAATTGTTAATTACAAAGTTGTAGAGCATCAATTAATTAGCACAAAACGACATTTGTTTCACACGGATAAGATAAATTGTCGCCTGAATACCCTAAAATGTCTGAAATCGATGCGCGACCTTTTGTGTGAACATTTGAAGGGAACAGGCATAGGTATGAGCAAATACACACAATTTATTGCGTAAATGCGTACTTATGTCAATACAGTTTGATGACATCAGACAAAACAAAAACAGTTAATGTCGAGTATGTAAAAAAAAAAGTTAATGTCGAGTATGTTCGAAGAGTTCGCCATTGCCCACGATACACATTTGTATTCGTGAAAGTAACTCTGCATGCATATTCCTGAGCATGGAAGGTGTCACACTATTGCAAGCATCTGTAACACGACGACATAGATCCAGCAGACTTATAGGCGCTGTTGTATACACCTGATTTTTTACGTAACCCCAGAGGAAGAAATCCGACGGAGTGAGGTCCGGCGATCGTGGAGGCCATTCAACAGCACCACCATACCCGATGATTTGTTGCCCAAAACAATCTGTGAGAAAACGTCGTACTGCTGCTGGCTGCTGTGAAGGGGCACCGTCATGTTGGAACCACAAGGAACATAATGCGGACAGGGAAATGTCATCTAAAAAGTCAGGTATGATATCCTGTAATAGTTGGTGTCTCTGTCCATTTAATGTGCCTTCGTAGAACACAGGTCCCACTAAGTGGTTCTTCCAAATACCGCACCACACGTTAATGGACCAACGCACTTGATATCTGTTGGATCGTCCCCACGAGGGATTTTCCATCGCCCAGTAGTGGCTGTTGTGTCGGATTAGTAATCCCGTACAGAGGAACACTGCCTCGTCCGACCAAAGAATGTTGGATAAAAAGTCTGAGTCACCTTCAACATTAATCAACGCCTAGTTGCACCAATCAAATCGACGCTCGTTGTCCCGTGGTAACAGTTCTTGCTGTGGAGTGACACGATAGGAATGTGCACCTTGTGCATGCAGTATTTGCCATACACGGCCCCATGTTAAGCCACTCGCCCTGCTGATATCTCTTGTACTGCTTTGTGGATGGGCTAGTGCATATGCCAGAAGAATATCCTCTGCCATTTACGCATACCTGCACCCACTGGCCTGCCAGAACAAGAACGACTTTTAGTGCTTCCTGTCTCCCTGAGCCGTATCACTACACTTGCGATGGTAACCGCACTTGGATGTGGCCCAGCTGGAAAACGAACGGCATATTCCCATGCAGCTCGCGCCACTTTTCATTGGCATTCGCCGTAAATAAGCACTACCTCACAATAATGGGAGTGAGTCAAGCTCGCCATTCTCACACAGCGTACGTAGACCTAAACTTCTGATCAGGGTACATCCTGCTACTGGTTTTTATATTGTAGGTACGGTACAACATCACAATCTGCATTTGCATACGGCTACATTTGTGAAATGTGAATATGCAGATTTGAGTCGTCGCACATCGGTTTCGGACATTGTAGGGAATTCAGGCGACAATTTATCTTATCCGTGTGAAACAAATGTCGTTTTGTACTAATTAATTGATGTTCTACAACTTTGTAATTGGAAATTTTAATCTATCTCTTTTCGTTTTCGATTTGCAATGACTGACTTCTGCATTTCGCCACTAGGGGCGCTGCTATCGGTTGCATTTGATCGAGCGTAGTCGCTTTACTATACCTTTATCTCCCTTGCATAACTGTACCTCTTTCCAGGCTAAAGGGACTTTCCTATGCTCCCTGTATATTTACTGCAGGGAAGCCAAATAGATGGTAGTGCTCCTAAGTGAGAGAAGTGCCTGGAAGATGGAGCAGACACCATGCACTAAGAGAAAGGTTTCCACACATACATGAGACCGACCAAGAAACAAAAAAGTTGAACTTTTTAATCGGATGAAAAATCATGATGTGAAAGTGTGAATATATCACAGCATGAGATGGAATTGTTCACTGTAATTTATTTACGTAAATATAAAACTGGAGCACATCGCTGTATTCACAATATAAAATTACTGATTTCAAAACAAAATGCTAGGTTTTAAGACATTGCTTTAAACATGATATTTATGATATTTATAATTTTTTTATTATATTTGCCAGAACATTAGCTGAAGTTTCCTCTTGTATTGCTTTCTGCTTAACAAGTTCCACAGCCATATTTGTCTGTTATTGACTCTGCAGCTGCACCCCATTCATCGCTTAATTTTACTTTTTGTTGATATGATTGCCTTCCCATGTCTTCATTGTTGCTTTCCTTTTTTTTTTTTTTTTATTCCCTCAGATGACAGTTTTATTTATCATGCTGAAAGAATTCTCAGCCTGAGGATCATGAATGCATGATATCAAAGCTTTTACTATTTCAGATAACTTGGGAGAATATGAATACTTTGAACATGCATCAATGCATACAAATTTCCCCTCCCTTACCAAACTTAAATGCAAATATTTATGGGGGAAAGTAACACTTAACAACAACACAGGATAGTGAGAGCATTACGAGGGGGGATTTACGATTACGGAAGAAATCTTAGCTTCGTCCAACTTCCATTTTCAGAAATCTTTTCCCTATTTCTAGGCTGTGATGCAAATATTTATGGAATAAAAATATATTGAGGGCAGAAGGTACAGTACATCACGAGAGAAAAAAAAAATGAAGATTACCAGAGAAATTGTCACTCCGTCTAACTTCCATTTTTGAAAGTTTCAAAAGACGAAATTCCGTCCTTAAACGGAAAACAACTCAACCCCCGCCCCACACACCACCACCACCAATGTCTTCCACCTGAAAAAGAAATTTCTGTCCAGTTGTGCATTGATATGCCCCAAATGATAACGGAAATGGCAGAATTTCTCGAATCCATGGAAAAATCTCGTGCCTGAAGATTGCAAGGAAATCATCGCGCCCTGTTAACTTCCGTTTTCGGAAATCATTGCCCTCAGTTTCATGCTGAAATACAAACATGTATGCAATCAAATCATATTTAACAACAATACTGGGCAAAGGCAAGGCAACATCGTGAGAAAAAAGAAATTATGATTACGGGAAAAATCTTTACTTCATTTAACATCTGTTTCTGCCCCCCCCCGAATACCAAAGAAATTTCTTTTAACTTTTGCATTGATCTTGAGAATGACACAAATAACGAAAAAAAAAGAAAGCGGAATTCCGTGAATCGGCGAAAGAATCTCCTGTATGATTTCCACATGCTGTTGCGACTCCAACTGCACACAACCACTCTACTTCAAACAAAAATTGCTGGAAACACAACTGTCAAACAACTTGCACTGCAGTACCACATGCAATGCAAGATAGGACCTCACATCTTCACACTCTGAATTATAACTCATACCATACAAAAGCAGTAAAAATCAATACTGCAAGAAATTGAATAACTAGAGCTAAATTACTTACTTTCATCAAGAAAAAATTCAAAAGGAAGCTATGACAAAAATGACATTGAACTTCAAAGTGGACGAAATATTTTTAACCATTGGATTAATTTTACAATAAACCCACACACATACGTTTTTTTTTTTATTAATCACAAGAAATTATACAAATATATAACAATTGAAAATCTTATTTTGTCATGCCAAAAAAATATCTGCGCAGACAAAAGAAAAAAAAAGAAACTTTCAAAATTAAAAAATGTTACTGGTACTCAGTATGCATGCCTTTTGCTTTGATAACAGCTTGTAATCGCGTGGGCACTGATTCTACAATTTTCTAGTTGTTTCAACACTGATTTTCAGCCGTTCTTTGCCGAGTGCCTACCTAAGTACTGTTTTGTTGGAAATTTTCCTTTTCTTCACTTGCAAATCCAACAAATGCCATGAATTATCAATAGGGTTGAGGTCTGGTGATTGTGGGGGCGTTTTCAGTTGATTTTTCACTTTATAAAGCAACCACGACCTTGTTACGTTGGCTGTATAGGGTCGTTGTCCTGTTGTAAAGAGAATGAATCTGCAATTCCCACTTTCGATGCACTGGCCAATAAATTACCTTGCAATATATCAATATATTGTCCAGCATTCATATTACCTTCAATAAAGTCCATATTACCAACTCCATTAAAAGCCATGCAACACCAAGTCATGTTTTATAGTTAGTCTTAATTTTTTTTGTTTCAAGGTTACTATTTGGTCGCCACACATATTTCTTCCCATTCGAACCGAAAATATTAAACTAGCTTTATTGGAAAATATCACATTTTACCAAAACTGCTGGTTTGCTGACATAATAAATGATAAATACACAGTTGACGTGGACCAGGAACATCAAATAGAGGTCATCACTCTTTCCACGTTTATAAGCAAGTCACAGAAAAATTATCATCGGCCGCCACCAGGAATCGAACCCAGGGCCTTCCAGTTATGCACCGGATATGCTTCCACTGCACCACAGCTGCCTCTAAATTATCCAGACTCACAAACGACATACTGCCAAACACATAGCAGATCAGGTTTTTCGGAGCCCCGCACAATGCTGGGGATTCACCAAACACGAACAGCAGCAACTGAACAAATAACTAGAATGCGAATGAATTATAAATACACAGTTGACGTGGTCCAGAGTACGTAGTTTGCGAGTCTGGAGAATTTCAAGGCCGCTGTGGTGTAGTGGAAGCATATTCGGCACGTAACTGGAAGGCCCTGAATTCGATTCCCGGTGGCAGCCGATGATAATTTTTCCACGACTTGCTTATAAATGGAAAGAGCGATGACCTCTATTTGATGTTCCTGGTCCATGTCAACTGTGTATTTATCATTCATTCACCTTCTAGTTATTTGTTCAGTTGCTGCTGTTCATCTTTCGTGAATCCCCAGCATTGTGCAGGGCTCCAAAGAAACCCAATCTGTCATGTGTTTGGCAGTATGTCGTTTGCGAGTCTGGAGAATTTCGAGGCCGCAGTGGAAGCATATCCGGCACGTAACTGGAAGGCCCTGGGTTTGATTCCCGGTGGCTTGCTTATAAACGTGGAAAGAGCAATGACCTCTATTTGATGTTCCTGGTCCATGTCAACTGTATTTATAATTCATTCGCCTTCTAGTTATTTGTTCAGTTGCTGCTGTTCATCTTTGGTGAATCCCCAGCATTGTGTGGGGCTCCAAAAAAACCCAATCTGTCATGTGTTTGGCAGTATGTCGTTTGTGAGTCTGGAGAATTTCGAGGCCGCAGTGGAAGCATATCCGGCACGTAACTGGAAGGCCCTGGGTTTGATTCCCGGTGGCTTGCTTATAAACGTGGAAAGAGCAATGACCTCTATTTGATGTTCCTGGTCCATGTCAACTGTATTTATAATTCATTCGCCTTCTAGTTATTTGTTCAGTTGCTGCTGTTCATCTTTGGTGAATCCCCAGCATTGTGTGGGGCTCCAAAAACACAATCTGCCATGTGTTTGTGAGTCCGGAGAATTTTGAAGCCACTGTGGTGCAGTGGAAGCATATCCGGTGCGTAACTGGAAGGCTATGGGTTCGATTCCCGGTGTCGGCCGATGATAATTTTTCCGTGACTTGCTTATAAACGTGGAAAGAGCGATGACCTCTATCTGATGTTGCTGACATAAGCTTTGGCATACTAGTCTTTTCTGCCTATTTGTTTCACTGATACAAGGTTTTTTTCTGGGTGTCCTGCCTTGAATATGTGCATCGTGAAGATATTATGAATAGTTTGAGAACTTACTACGGTCCCTGATGTTTAAGCGACGTCAGTAGCTGATTCTCAAGCACCTACAGAGGTGTTTTTTTTTATTTATGCTTTCCTAATGGTGTCCCTCTGCAGCTTTGCATTTATCTTCTTTGGACACCCAGATCACAGTTTATTTTCTGTACTACCACTCTCTCTTTTTTTATTACATACTGAACACTAGAAAAGTTCAACTTTAACCTCTTACCAGTCACAAAGAGTTTTAATCGTCTCCCACATTGGAATTGAAAACTCACACTTTTTTGGAACTGTGACAGTAGGAACTAACTAAATTGCTGCTCCAAAGATCTTATAATGTGTTTTTTAAACAGCGCGAGACTCATTTGTTGTCAGTTTGCATAATGTAATGTTTAACTGCTTTAAAACAGAGCACTGTTGTGTGTGCAGAATATATGTATTTCCTGTGATTAGCAAAAAAAAAAAAAAAAAAAAGTGTGTGTGTGTTGTAAAAGTAATCCAACGGTCAAAAATATTTCATTCCAATTGCTTTCCACTTTATTTTGTGCAAAAAAAAAAAGTAGGTGTGCAAATACTTTTTGCCCACTGTATATCAAATTCCACTGGACTGCAATAGTTATGTAGGACAAACGTCTCGAAAACTGGAACTCAGAATTAAAGAACACGAAAAAGCTATTAATAACAAAAAACAAAATAGTGTTTTGGCAAATTACATACACTTTTATGCAAATTTGAATCTTTATGGCAAAAAATTTTAATAATGGACTTTGAACCTCACTAAAACAAGAGACTAATTAAGGAAAGTTTTTACATCCGAAAAAAAAAACTTCGATCAATGAACTTACAAAACAAATAAACAGGATTTTCAACATTCTAATTCAAAAAGAATACAATTACTAAACACATAATGAAAAGCTTTTAATTCAATAACTGGCAAGAGGAAACTGGTGACTATATTTAAATCCTTCCAGTGTAAACAAGTCTTTATATACAGTTTCTACACATTGAGAACAGGCCTTGACAAAAAATCTACAGCCAGAAACGTCAGTGAAAATAAAAGAACTCAGAGGAAGTGAAGGCATGAAGGAAAATTCTTCAAAGTAGAAAAGAATTTAAAATATGAAGAATCAAGGACTTTCCAGGACTGGAAGTAAGAGAAATCAAATCTCAGGGTCCATGCAAACTGTGTCAGCAGTTGGTTGCTACACGTCTGGAAGACCTGTTCTTTCGTACAATCCTCCTCACAGCACAACGGCCACACTCTTCAAGTCTAGTATTCTAACCACATTTATGCCTTTTGGATTATGGACAGTTTTTTTTGTTTTTCAGTCATTTAAACAAATTTGAAATAGTTCCTTTTGGGAAACCAGTAATTTGTTTTATGTTAATCATGGACACCCCTCCTAGGATTAGATTTTTTTTTTTTTTTTTGAGTTCCAACAGATCCTGGATTTTCTTCATGCTTTTACGAGTTATTGTAGCTGAATAATCTATACACTTTTTATAAAGGACAAGGGTAAAGGTTACCAGCCCATGTGCCTGTTAACATTACCAGGGCTCGAAAATTATGTTGTTTGTCCAACACATGAAAATTTTTTAAAAAGTATTTTTTTTTTAATTTCCCAGCCCATTTTCTTACTACTCAGAGGAAAGAGGTATATTGAGTAGTAAGAGAATGCTCATTTAATAAAATTAATGGGGTGTGTTTTGAGAGATCATCAAAATGGATGACCTTGAAAACTAAGCTGCCCTTAACATGACTGCGGAAGGAGCTTTATAATATGATTTCAAAATAAAAGCTCATGTAATAAGCTTCCAAATGGGCCCAATGTGAGCTCTGTTGACCAATTAGGTCTACAGTTATTGTCATTTGTGATAGGTATGGTAGACACAAAAATGCCTTTTTTGTAAATTCCAAAGTTCTGTAACTATTGAAGTATTATAGGTAGGCAGCTGAATTTTTGCACTGATTTATTTCTTTATAAAGCCTGAAAGTTCACCAAGCAAACCATGAAAATCAAAAGGATTTATGTCAAAAATGTTATTTTTTTAGAGCTGGCTTGACATGACCCATAGGTGTGTTCATATTTCATTACTGGGTGCAATTTATGAAATGCAGTGAAATATACCAGAGTTCAAATTTCATTGCTGGGGGATAATTTATGAAATGCAGTAAAAGTACTTTGTTTCTTATATGGTGTCTGAAATGTTAGGAAAAAATATTACAGTGCATGCATAATGTGTGTCCATGTTAAATTTTGGTTCACGCATGTATTTTTTTGGACAACATGCCTGACTGGGCTTCAGTGGTGCATGCACCCAGGAATTCCTGTGGGGGGGGGGTGTTGATGTGTGTGAATAAATATATATGAATAAAAAATATATGTGTATATATATACACACTGCTGGCCACCCAAAATGCAACACCAAGAAGGAAACGAGTAGCAAAGCCAGATACAAAGATGAAACGATTGAGCTTACAGGCCTGTGCGACTTGCGGAACACGCAGACATCAATAGTTCGTGTGGCCCTCATGGCTGACAATAACGGCCGCTACACGCCACGGCATCGAACGAAAGAGGCTTTGGATGTGGGCTTGGGGTATTTCGGTCCAGGCTGCTTCCACACGTTACCACAGTTCATCAGGTGTAGCTGCGGGTGGTGCTTGCCGGGCCACTCGGTTGCTGATCAGCAACCAGACGTGTTCAATGTGCGACATATCGGGAGAACAGAAGCGCCATGGCAGGAGTGACAGCTGGTGGGGCATGAAGAATTGCTGCACGATGCGTGCCACATGTGGGCACGCATTGTCCTGTTGAAACGTGGCCGCTGGCAGGTCCTGCAGGTAAGGGAGGACTACAGGCTCCAAAATGTTGGAGATGTAGCGGTGGCTGTTGAGTGTACTGGCGATGCGTACCAGAGGGATGCAGGTGTCATATCCAATTGCGCCCCAAACCATAACGCTAGGCGACAGACCGGTATGGCAATGCATAATGCAGGCGCCACACACTGATCCAACCATCGTGGTGTTGCAGGCAGAAGCAGGATTCGTCAAAGAAGACAATGTCGTGCCATTCCGTAGTCCAGGTGCGGCGTTCAACGGCCCACTGCCGCCGCACTCGACGGTGCTGTAAAGTCAATGGTAATCGGAGCAATGGCCGCCGTGCGACAAGTCCTTGCTCCTGCAGACGACGTCGAACTGTATGTGCTGGCACAGGTTGTTGCGCAGCACACCCTGATTCCTGCGCTAACGTTCGTGATGTGGCAGTGCGAGCCGTCAATGTGAGCCACACAACATGCAGGTCCTTTCGTTCGGTGGTGGGCTGCAGCAATCGCTCACGTCAGTCCGTCCTTCCTGCACCCACCGAATCTATACTCACCTCACTGTGGCTGGATGTCTCGGTACGATAAACCGCTGTCGCGATAAGCCACTATTCGTCCTCTGTCGAACTCCGAAACGTGCTGGAATGACTGCCGTATTCTGCGACGAGGCATCAGGAAGCTTCCCATGCACAGGTCCGGCATCAAAACACACTTCCGCTACTTACACCCCGCCTACTGGGCATCCTTCTTATAGTGCTTCTCGGTGGCATGCCGGGCACACTTGATTTGCATATGCCCTGCAATGCTAATCGTTTGCATGTCCTCTCGCGGGCGACGCATGCTGCGAATTTCAGGTCAATTGGATGCTTCCTTTTTGGTGTTGCATTTTGGGTGGCCAGCAGTGTATATATGCAGTGTGTGTATGTGCATATATATATACACTGCTGGACAATTGCTAAGGACGGATCATAAATGGCTATATAGCACATAAAAAAAGTAAGTGTGGTTGGATGCCAAGTGAAATAAAATAATGTCAGAATGCCAGGACATTACAAGAAAGACAATTTATTGTGCTCTGAAATCCAGAAGGCTTTGGAACGTGTTCAAGGGACAAACAGGCCACTTTGTGCAGGATACGTAAACGTGAAAAAAATGCAATTACCGTCCGCAGGCGTTCCGGCGTAAGATGTCAATACGGGATATGGCCACCATGGAGGGCGATGCAAGATTCCACACGTTGTGTCATGCTTTGCACAACATTATCAAGCAGCTGTTGGGGTAATTTATCCCATTCCTCTGTCAGTGCATGGATGAGGGTGTCCTTGTATATTGGAGGGCATTGGCGACCAGCAAGACTCCTCCCCAAAGTATCCCACACATTTTCAATGGGATTCAGATCTGGAGAACGTGCTGGCCATACGAGGCGTTGAATATCCTCCCTCTCAAGACACTCCTGGACAGCGACTGTTCGATGACATGTTGCGTTGTCCTCCATGAAAATGAATCTATCACTGACAGCACCACGGAACATGCAAACATGAGGTAGCAGAACATCATTAATGTATCGTTGACCAGTCATAGTCCCAGTTGGAAGCACATAGAGGGACGTACGGCCATTGATCATGATGCCAGCCCATACCATGACACTACATGTCGGATATCGGTCTCTTTCCTGTATGTTTGCTGGACAATATGCAGTACCACTATCACGCCAGATCAGTTGTCGTCGACAATCAGACAATAGACTGTATCTACTCTCATCTGAGAAGAGGACAGCAGACCAGTCATCAGTCCAATTGTGATGTTGATGGCACCATTGCAAACGGGCGGTACAGTGACGTCTGGACAATGGGATGCACACAACAGGACGACGGGGGTATAGTCTTCCTTCATGCAAACGTCTGGCGACAGTTTTTCGGGAGATCCGCTTGCCAGTAGCAGCCATAAACTGATTTGCTACCTCACTAGCTGTGCTGCGCTGGTGTCTTTTTTGTTGATAGCACTATGTACCGATTTTCTGCAGGTGTCGTACTGCGAATACGACCTCCCCCGTGACATTTACTACACTCTACATTTGTTTGAAATGATTTCCAAAGCCTTGAAACAACACTGTGGCTGACGTCGAACTCCCTGGCAACATCTGTTATTTTTGCCCTTCTTCAATCTTGCCAATAATACGGCCCCGCGTAAAATCATCTAGGTGATGTCGGGAAGACATACTGAAAATTGCAAGTTCGTCAATTGATTCTTTCCCTTTCAACTTTGCGTTTGAACAACAACGGTCAATACGCGTCAAATCCTTTATATCTCTTATCAGCGCTATGACGTCACGAACAAGTTCGGCAATCCAAAATTTGCATACGCAGAACACGTCTTACTGTATCCCGCACTTATGCTAATTTCCACATTTTCCTGCTTTCCATTTTATGGTTGCTACCGTTGCTATTGTCATCCGTCCTTAGCAATTGAACGGCAGTGTATATATATATGTGTGTGCAGTGTGTGTATGTGCATATATATATATATACAGAAAGAAGCAAAACCCGAAAAAAGAAAAAGATATATACATACACATAGTATATGCAAGCACATATGGTTGTGTGTGTATACATATATGCATATAGTGTATATGTTTGACAGATATACATACGGTGTCTCTCCCCAGCACTGGTGAACCTGTGGGAAGCCTCCCATGGGTGCACCAGTACTGGGTATGTTACAATTTTGAAAATTATCTGGACCTGCACATTATATACATTGGCATTTATTGTCTGTGACCAGTTCATTGTAGAAGGCTTGTAATTATTTGGTCTGAAAAAAGCTGTACTTATTTGGTCTGTGTGTATGAACAAAACAAAAAAATCTGTACCCATGAAATGCTCGATAATGGTCTGTGATGCACATACAAAGTTAACTCAGTACTGCAAATACAAAAAATTAAAAAAAATTTATTTCTACAGAGAAACTTGAATGCATTATAATTACAGTTCCACAATTATTTCTCAAGAGTAGGACTGAGCAAAAACACAATTAGTTGTTTTTTTTTAATTGAATTGTTGGCAACAACATATCTATTGCCATAAGAATCAATATATAATGCAAGGGGGAAAATGGAAAAAAAGTAAGCAAAACAAACAACTCCACACAGTTGTGAAAATATAAACAAATATTAACAAAAAATATTAAAGTAAGAGAATCTTACTTTATTTAATGATATTCACATGAAACCATGGATAATTATCTTAGCTATGAATAACTAGAATTTTTTTTTTAACTGGCAACTATGAAGGGGTTACAAACAAACATATAACATTCATATTCCTTTGATAAAGTTTTTTGCAGCTTATAAAAAACACAAATGTGTAGGATTACAGTAAATCACTGATATAAAAAATCCAATGGATATTTATTGTTCTCTTCATTATATATTATATAGATCACAGCTCTGCTGAATGCTAACCATGTACACTGGAAGATGTGAAAATGTTGCGGCAATTATTTCATTGTGATACTAAACTTTTACAATGCACATATCCACCGATATCATTCAATAAATTATGTCATTGTTCCAAATACAGGATTGTGACGACAAATACTAGGTCCATATTCGTCATATGCAGCCTTTGTATGGCAGACTTGATAGAATTCAGGCTAAAAAATACAGAAAAAAATGCAAATAATATCAAGAAGTAACAAAATTTTACCATATGCAGCCTTTGTAAAGCAGACTTACACCAATGAGCTATTTCACTATGACCACCCATAGCCTAGAGAAATGAGCCTGCCTGGAGACCGAACGGTGGCGCAAGTGAAGTTCACAGAGCAGTATATGTACAACCCGAGGACCAGCTTTCAGTTAGTAGAGTGTTCAGAGTCAGAATGGGAAAAACTGCCTTTTTATTGGAGTTTGATAAAGGACAAATCGTGATAGCACGACACGTCAGAACTACGATCTTGAAAATGGCGTGGCTTGTGGGTTGCTCATGTGCTGCTGTAGTGAGTACATATCAAAAGGGGTGCACAGATGGCCAAATGATGAACTGTCGTCCAGCCATCTGTTGTCCACAGCTCATTGATGCCAGAGGGAAGCGGAGACTGTCGCGCATTGTTCACAGCCAACCATGGCTACAACAACAGTGCTGATCAGGGCAAGGTGTCACAACACACCCTTTATTGCAGCCTTCTGTGCATGGACCTGCATAGCTGGGTCCTTATGCTCACTGCACGTCATCGTCAACAATGCATGAAATGAGCCCAAGATCATCGAACTTGGTCTGTGGATGATTGAAAGAAAGTGGCCTGGTCTGCCGAATCAAGATTCCTGGTGCATCGTGTAGACAGCCAAGCACGGATACGGGGATTACCAATGGAGGGCGGAAATAGGTCGGCAGTGTTATGCTGTGGGCGATGTTTTCTTGGGACACTTTAGGCTCCATCATCCCAATAGCACAATCCCTGACAGCTGTCAGGTATCTAAACATTATTGCGAACCAAGTTCCCCATTCATGGCAACTGTGTTCCCTGCAGGTGATGGCCATTATCAACAGAATAATGCGCCATGCCACACTGCCAGAATCGTCAAGGAGTGGTTCAAAGAACATGCTGGTGTCTTTTTGTTAATGCTCTGGCCTCCAAATTCACCTGAAACGAACCCAATCGAACATTTGTGGTTACTGGAGGACATGCTGTTGACATTAAGGTACCAGATACCCCAGGATACCTATTGCCACCTCATCAAATTGATACCTCTCCGAGTGGCCGCTGTTTTGCGGGCTAAAGGGGGGGGTGTCCTACAGCTTATTAGGTAGGTGGTCATAATGTAATAGCTCAAAATAGTATAACTATACTAATGATTCGAATTTCTTGGTGTAGAATAGAAATAAAACTTTTCAAGCTTTTGCACAACAACCAGATGGCTTTTTTCAAGGAAGGTAGACAGCTAACTGCAAACTGGATAATAGAATGTTTCAACAATTTGAACATGGTGACTTGACCAAACAATAAATGAATAGGTGCAAATGTGATAATTTGAAGAAATGAAGTACAAAACACAGCATTATTTCAAACAAAGATCTTCGCTCTTTCCACAGCATTATTTTCTACCATGGTACCGCATGTCCAACCAACATGACCTCGTTCCTTCGAATTATCACATTTGCGCATATTCATTTATTGTCTAGTCCGGTCACTGCGTTCAAATTGTTGAAATGTTCTATTATCTGGTTTGCAGTTAGCTGTCTACCTTCCTTGAAAAAGTCATCTGGTTGATGTGCAAAAGCCTGGAAAGTTTTATTTTTATTTCTATTCTATGCCAAGAAATTCAGATCATTAGTATAGTTATACTATTTTGAGTATAATTGGTGTACAGTTCCTATTTATTAATGTAATGGCTCATTGGTGTATACATAAATTCAGGTTAAAAGATATTGAGGAAAAAAATATAAATACTGTCAAGAAGTAAAATAAAATTCAAGAAAGCACATAAAACATATGTGTAATATAACTACAAATGAATCATACATGAGACCAATGAAGGAGAAAAAGCTGAACTTTTTAACTGGGTGAAAAATCAAAGTGTGTGGCAAGAAAGTGTGAATATAATGTGGAACACCTTCTGTTTGTCTTTTGTTGACTCTGTAGTTGCACAGTATCCATTGCTTAATTTTTATTTCTACTGATATTTTTCTCTTTCCATTTCTTCATTGTCATTTTACTTCCTTACATCAAAGCTTTGACTATTTTAGATAAATGATGTCACTTTGATAAATGAATACTTTCAAACATAATGCATCAATTCTTACAAATTCTCCAAACCCGGCACTTTGTTCTAGGGAAATTTTCCCTCCCTTATCAAGTTTAAATGCAAACATTTACAAAGGAAATAACATTTCACAACACAGGAAAGTGGAAACACTGGTGAAGGAGGGGGGTTGCTCTTACAGAAGGGAATCTTTGCTTATTCTGCCTTCTGTTGTTAAAGTTGGGCAGAAAGAACAATGGAGAAAAAAACATTACGATTACAGAACAGGGTTCGCCAAGGTGGGCCCAGCTGAAAAAAACCTGCCGGATTTTTGGGGGGCTGGCGCAGTTTAAAAAACCCACCTGGGTTTTTTAAAAATTAGATTCTATTTTTACTTCTACGATATTCTAAATTTAATCACACCCAATACTTACTTAATACTACTTTTACTTACAGGAGTTTAATAATACTTACCATTTTACTTACGGGAAATTTGTGACAAGACACGTTCTGATTGCATGAGGAATGAAGATGTGTTGCAGTTGTATAATGTGAAGCAAAATGTTGTTAGCAAGGTGGAGACTAATATTCTTAGGTGGTTTGGCCTTGTTGAAAAAATGGGTGATGAGATGCTTACTAAGAAAATCTTTTTAGCCCAAGTGGCAGGAAGGAAAGGCAGAGGAAGGCCAAGGAAGTCACGGGAGGATCAGATTCAGGAATGTCTGCATGAGAAAAAAGATTGTGAGTATGAAGTATAGGTCTTGTGTACATCGTGTGATGGATGTCAGTGAAGCCCAAGTCGTGTGTTAAGATCGCTGTAAATGGAGAAGTTTGATATGGCAACAGTAAGTAAATAATCAGTTAAAATTTTATGTGGTAGTTTGTATTTCTTTGTGGAGCTAAACTCTGAATCTCAGAGAACAGCTCAGAGATAATATAATCAACACCCAATATAATATTTTCTTTTACAGTTAGTCTGACTGACCAACTTTTTCCATTACCTGCTGAGAGACTGAGACAGTTGTTGTAGCCGTTCGCCCTGCATACTGGAGCCTGGGGGGCTGGGGACATTTTTCATAAACAAACATTAGTCATTAATCTTCCATCTGTAGGCTATAATCCCTAGCTGTTTTGGGCTAGCTCTCGTAAAACACATAAAAATGTACTTTCCGAGCTCTTCGCTAAATATATTATTGAAAGAAACTTCATCTGTTGATGCCGGGGATTTTATTTGCAAATTTTCAACAATGGTAACAGTTTTTTTAATTGCATTACACTAATAATTGCTAAATTTTCAGTTCTTACCACTTGCATAAATATTCTGTGTTGATATTACCAATTCAAATGAACATAATGTTTAAGGGTGGGACTAGATTTAAAAGCAACTATTGTTGTTTGTTTCATCAGTAAGATTTAGATTTTCCTTTTCCATGCACCATTTTATATTTTATTGTCAACCTTGAACTGGGTTTTTAAAATTTCCTCTCTTCTGCTGTAAATTTTTTGTCACTTTAATTTTTAATTGCACCTTTTCATGCACAACCCCCTCCCCCTTTTGCAGTGGATTTGATGAATCTATGGCAAATGAAAAATGAACAAGTAATACATTTTAACACAGTAAAACGGAAGAAAAGAAAAAAAATAGTGGATTTCCCTGCGATTCAAAAGACTTTTGGGAAATGTTTAAAATATTTTTTAATCCTTTTATAACAAAAAAGACACAGATTGCGGTCAAGCTGTGTCTTTTTGTTGGGCACGGACTATATGAGAGTGCTAACAAACAGGTGATTTTTTTAATGACTGCACACAAATATGTACATAATGTAATTTTGGTACACATTCATTGCAACTCAAATATTTTTATATATAACTTTAAGTTTGAAAAATATGAACTAATAAAATATGATGAACTGGAATTTCCAATACTGTTTCAAATAAATTCCAGCAATGCAAATTGGAAATAAAAAAAAAAACGTAAAAAGAAAACTAGAAGAACCCTAAAAAGCCCATATATAACCTGAAAAAACCATGGAATGGAATAGACCAGTGGACTGGATTTTTTAAACCCTGTTATGGAAGGAATCTTCACTCTGTCTACATCAATCAAGCGAATGATCACAATGATAATGGAAAAGGCGGAATTCCTCAAATGAGCAGAAGAATCTTCTGCCTGAATATTAGAGGGAAATTTGCACCATCTGACTTCCAATTTTGCAAATTGTTGCCTACAGTTTTAAGCTGAAATACAAACATTTAAGCAATAAAATGATATCTAACAACAATACTGAACAGAGAAAACATCGTGAGAAAAAAAAAATTATGATTATGGGAAAAATTCTCACTCTGTTTAACGTCAGTTTTGAAAGTTTTGAAACACGAAATACCGTGTTCTCCAGGTGGAAAACAACCCACCCACCTCCAAAAATATTTATCTTCATTTTTGCATCAAGCTGGACGATGACTCAAATTATTACAAAACGAAAAACAAAACAAAAAAAGCTGAATTCTGCGAATCCGAGGAAGAATCTCGTGCATGCTGAATGAAGAAAATTTAACCAAGCTAATCTGATATCACTTCATTTTTAGGGTAGCACCTTCATCTAATATTTAATTTAACAAAGGTTCAGACATTTGTTTATCTCTGTTCACTCTAAACATTACACAAGTTAGATGCTAGTACTATTTTCTTAAATGCATTTTTTGATTGTCTTTACCTTGCATACATCGAAAGTTATTGAAGTTCCAAAGTGGAATTTCTGAATTTTAATATGAAAAATAGGAATACTGTTCTCTCCCTCCTTTTTGTTCACTTTTTTTCTTTTTTGCAGTTTAATCACTCATCACTATAGTGAGTATCAAAGGCTTGAACAAGTTAGTCACCTACAATTTACAGTTACTGCTTTCTCTAAAGGCACAGAACCAAAAGCAAAGAAATGTGAGGGGCATTTACATATAACTCACTACAGAAATCCAGTACCCAAGTGGAAGATGCGCCCCCTCCCCAGAAAAAAAAAACAACAACAGTACCCCACATAAATATTATCAAAACTTGCACGATGGTGATAGACATGCAGATTAAAGCTTGTGCATTTAAATGGTAATTCTTAACATATGCACTTAAAAAGGTAATGCAAAAAAACGTTCCTTTTTTTCTTAAAGTAGACATCAAATCACAAGAAAGAAGTAAAATCATATGAAGAACCTGTATTACATAACTAAAAAATACAGAAGTAATGAGATTTCTTCCATTGTGAATGCCAAAATTTATGCAAATGAATCAGTCGTAACTTCACCACTTTTGACTCATACAAGCCCAATAGTTATACACTGAGT
Source organism: Macrothele yani (assembly GCA_039090855.1). Classification (NCBI taxonomy): domain Eukaryota; kingdom Metazoa; phylum Arthropoda; class Arachnida; order Araneae; family Macrothelidae; genus Macrothele; species Macrothele yani. The sequence continues at coordinate 109,648,923 of CM077013.1, forward strand.
GGCCAAATTATTATTGCCACCTGGTTTATACGTTGTCCACCCATGGAGGCAAACCCATCTCTCACTAAGATTACCCTTAGGTGGAATGACCAACTAGAACCATCATCTGTGGTCTAATATCCTGCACTGATGTACTTTACTGATTAAAAAGACCAAAGAATGAATTTAAAGGACCCTAGTGTGGAATATGGTGGACCTACCACACTTGAGAAGGACGGTCCACCATGGAATAGACCTGGAATTCTAAATGGCGTATGAAAAAGAGATCTCGGCTGAGTGAGTGCAAAGTTGGTGTACGGATTACTTGAGGAATAAATGGAAAGATGAATGAGGTGGTTGAAGAATGAGTAAGTATAGATTGGATATGCTATGTATTAGTGACACCAAAAAGAAGCAAATTGGGATAAAAGAAGGGAATGCAACCTTGAGTGTGTGGTCTGGAGTGTTGGATAATGTTAGAGGACAGGTTGGTGTAGGTATGATTTTAAGTGAAAAGATGAAGAACAACTTGATCCACTACAGCTGCTGCATAAGTGAGAGAATTATTTGGATTCATTTGAAAGTGGAACTTCGGAGAATAGTAATTGTTGTAGTGTATGCTCCTTGTGACTTGAAAACTTCTGATAGGAAGCAAGATTTCTGGAATGAGCTAAAAACTGTTTTGAGCCAGTTTGGTGCTAAAGAGAAAGTCACAATAGCAGGGTATTTCAATGCTAGAGAAGGTGTTCAGAATGAGACTTTTGATAATGCTCTAGGTCAGTTTAATGATCCTTGTATGGATGATAATGGTGAAAAACTATATGAACTCTACATTGAGAATCGTTTGTGTGCATCTAATATGTTTTTCAACTACAAGTATATCCACACATACACATGGGAAAAAAGAGTGGAATAGATTTTGTTGTTTACGATCAGCATCCGAAACACTTAGTTGTTGACACTCATGATGAGAGGTGTGTATGTTGGCTCTGATTATTACTTTTTTTTTTTTTTTTTTTATTGGAGGTTTAACGACCACCGTGAGCAACTCAAATGGGCTATAAGCAGTCGCCCGTCCCTAATTTTGGGTCACTGGTTCCAGGGAAGGGAAAGAGCCAGTGCCGTAAGACAAACACAACATCCATGCCTGACCGGGATTCGAACCCGGACCCCATACGGACGAATGATCAGAGGCCAGCGCCTTAGACCACTGCGCCACCGGGACGGCATTATTACTTGTTAGTGTCATAAGTGAAACTGAATGTTGGCTGAAGAAAAAAGGAATAGGAAGAGGCCCATGATGAAAAAAATAAAAAGTTGAAAGGCTCCTTGAAGATAATACGCATTACTCCAATTTAATCAATTGATCCACTACAGCTGCATAAGTGAGTGAATTCTTTGGATACATTTGAAAGTGAAACTTCAGAGAATAGTAATTGTTGTAGTGTATGCTCCTTGTGACACAAAAACTTCTGATAGGAAGCAAGATTTCTGGAATGAGCTAAAAACTGTTTTGAGCCAGTTTGGTGCTAAAGAGAAATTCACAATAGCGAGGTATTTCAGTGCTAGAGCAAGTGTTCAGAATGGGACTTCTGATAATGCTCTAGGTCAGTTTAATGATCCTTGTATAATACACTTCTGTGAGTTATTAGATCAGGAAAGCAAAGATGATTCTGAGACAGATGCAGAAGATGGCACAGTGAAGGATGAAAGCACAGGAGGGATCTCAAGAAATGCGTGTAAAGCTCTAAAATCTCTTCAAAATGGTAATGCTCCAAGAGTTGATGGTACAACTGCCGAGATGTTGAAATATGGTGGTGACTCTGTAAGTGATTGGTTAACTGAAATTTGCCAGTTGTTCTGGGAGTTAGGAATGTTCCCTCAGGATTGGAAGGATGCTATATCATTGTTCCCTTGTAACTTATAAGGGAAAAGATTATCAGACTGACTGCAAGAACTATCATGGTATTAGCCTATTAAGTGTGCTAGGGAAAATGTTTGGTAAGGTCGTTATTGAAAAAGTACGGGGTCTTACATCAGAGAAAGTGTGAGATGTTCAGAGTGGTTTTATGCCTGGTAAAGGCTGCACTAACCAGATTTTTGCATTACGCACGATGATCGAAAAGTATCTGGCTGTTGGTAAGAAAGTTTTTGCTGCCTTCATAGATTTGGAGAAAGCTTACGACCGAGTAAATAGGACACCTTTGTGGAAGGTACTAAATAAATATGGTGTTACTGGGAATCTACTTAATAGTGTTAAAGCCATGTACGCTGGCAGTAGAGCCTGTGTACGAGTGAATGGTGTTCTATCAAAATGGTTTTCTATTTGTGCAGGAGCCAGGCAAGGTTGTGTAATGTCACCATGGCTGTTTAATATATTTATGGATGAGTGCATGCATGATACCAAAATACATAATAGTGGTTTATGTCTTGGTGATATCCGTGCATGCTGATGACACTGTCCTGTTGGCAGAGAGCAAAAGTGAGTTGCAGAGTATGTTGTCCCGGATGTACAAAGTTTGCATGAAATTCAAACTGCGTATAAATAAGGGAAAAACTAAAGTTTGGCTTTTGAGAGAGGAACTGGTAGCACTGAATGTAATGTAAGTGTAAATGGCACATTGATTGAGCAGGTGAGTGAGTTTGTGTATTTAGGAAGCATGTTTGACAGAGAGAACAAATTGGATGGTGAAATTAGTAGGTGAGTGAATTTTTCATTGAAAGCCATGGCTGCTCTGGGAGGTTTTCACAGGTATGATGGGTTCTCAAGAGAGTCCTGCATGGCTGTGTATGAAAGTGTAATTGTTCCTACTCTAATGCATGGCAGTGAAACCTGGGTAATGCAGAAGAAGCATAGCAGTTGTTTGTGTGCTGGAGATATGTGTTACTTATGGGGGGGGGCAAGACACGCTCTGATTGTGTGAGGAATGAAGATGTGTTGCAGTTGTGTGATGTGAAGCAAAATGTTGTTAGCAAGGTGGAGACTAATATGCTTCGATGGTTTGGTCATGTTGAAAGAATGAATGATGAGATGCTTACTAAAAAAATCGTTTTAGCCCAAGTGGCGGGAAGAAAAGGCAGAGGAAAGCCAAGGAAGTCATGGGAGGATCAGATTCAGAAGTCTCCATGAGAAACAAATTATGAGTATGAAGTATAGAAGATCTTGTGTACGGCGTGTAATGGATGTCAGTGAAGCCCGAGTTGTATGTCAAGATCGATGTAAATGGAGAAGTTTGATACGGCGACAGTAAGTAGAAACTATCTGGTAGTTTGTATTTCTTTTTGGAGCTAACCTCTGAATCTCAGAGAACAGCCTAGTGATATGTACACTGAAGAGCAATTGAATTAGAAACAGCTGGCGTTATGCAATTGTGGCGCTGTGGGTGGTCCTGTAAATGGAAATGACATGACGTATGCAGCGATGCGATAATATAATGAGTGATTCGACAGGAATCAGTAAGAGTCGGACGCAGTATGGGTAACACGAAGGATCTAAGCGCATTTGATCGTGGGCAAATTGTCGGGGCCCAGCGAATGGGTCACTCCATCTCGGAAGTCATTCAGGCACTGGGATTTTCAAGAGCCACTGTGTTACGGGTGCACCGTAAGTACATCGAATCCGGTAAAACCATCCCTGCAAGGGCCAACTGCCGTGGACAACAGCATGTGGATGAGCAGGGTCATCGTCGGCTAGCTCGCATTGTAACAGCGGATAGACGGGCCACAGTGCAAGAAATCACTCGGCAATTTAACGCTGGTGCACAAAAAGGTATAAGCAGCCACACCATCCCGAACTATCTCCTCGCTATGGGGTACAGAAGCCATCGTCCCACGAGGGTACCGTTGCTGACTGCACATCACAGGGTGCAAAGATTAGCATGGGAACGAAAACTTTGCCACTGGACCCTAGACATGTGGGAAAATGTTGCCTGGACTGATGAGTTGGGATTCACATTGGTACATGCGGATGGCAGGATATGGGTATGGCACAAACCACATTAAGCGATGGATACTTCTTGCCAGCAGGGTACTCTTCAAGCTGGTGGGGGTGGCATTCTCGTCTGGGGACTGTTTATGTGGACTGAAATCGGACCTCTAGTACGTGTGACATCGTCTCTCACAGGTCAATGTTACCGGGATATCCTTGACGACCATTTGCTCCCGTTTGTGCGTCTTCAACATCCCACTGGGGACACCTCGTCCTGCAACAAGACAATGCACCATGCCATCGCTCCCGAATTGTATCCGAATGGTTGGATCAACACTCCACCGACGTGACCTAGCTTTCTTGGCCAGCTCGGTCACCTGACCTCAATCCCAACAAGCATATCTGGGATGCCATCGAGAGAGATGTTCGAGGCTCTGACCCCCCCCCTACATCAAATCTTTGTGAACTGTGGGAGCTTGTTTAGGGGTCACGGATCCGTATGACTTCCCAACGCTTCCGGTGTCTTGTCAAGTCCATGCCGAGACGAATCGCCGCCGTCATTAGTTCGAAAGGTGGAGCTACACGTTACTGGACAGGTATCTCTAATCCAATTGCTCTTCAGTGTATGTATGTATGTATAACTGAGGGAGCTGAAGTCATGTGAGAGGGATGTAGAAAAGAAGTGGGAAAGTGTGAAGACCTGTATTGTCACTGTGGCTGAAGAGGTCTGTGGCACCACAATAGTAGGTAACATTAGAGGTGATGCTTGGTGAAACAGTGAAATTACAGAAGCAGTAAAAAGAAAGGAGGAAGCATATTTGCGGATGTTGCAAGGTAGAGTTTCTGAGGATAAATATTGCTGTAAGAAGTATGAGGCAGCTAAGCTGGTTTGCCAAATTCAAAAGATAGAAAGGAAAAGGTGGAAAGGATTGAATTGGCTTTTCAGAAAGATAGAAAAACTTTTTGGAAGTACATCAGACACAGGAAAAATAGGAAAAATAAAATTTTAAGTTGTGTAATGAACAGGATCAAAGAAATGTTATGGAAGCCCAATGAGCTAAGTGAAAGATGGGGGGGGTACTTCTGTGAGTTATAAGATCATGAAAGCAAAATCGATTTCTGAGGTAGAAGCAGATGATGTCACAGTGAGAGATGGGAGCACAGGTGGGATCTCAAAAGAAGAAGTGTGTAAACTCTAAAATCTCTACAGAATAGTAAGGCCTCGGAAGTAGATAGCATAACTGCTGAGATGTTAAAATATAGTGGTGACTCTGTAATTGACTGGTTAACTGAAATTTTCCACTTGTGCGGGAAGGAAGAAATGGTCCCTCAGGACAGAAGGGATGCTATCATTGTTCCCTTGTATAAGGGAAAAGGTGATCAGACTGAATGCAAGAACGATCCTGGTATTAGCCTATTGAGTGTGCCAGGGAAACTGTTTGGTAAGGTCATTATTAAAAAAGTATGAGGTCTTACATCAGAGAAAGCATGGGATGTTCAGAGTGGTTTTATGCCTGGTAAAGGTTGCACTAACCCAATTTTTGTATTACACGTGATGACTGAAAAGTATCTGGCTGTTGGGAAGAAGGTTTTTGCTGCCTTCATAGATTTAGAAAAAACTTACGACCGAGTACATAGGACACTTTTGTGGAAGGTATTGAATAAATATTGTGTTATTGGGAATCTACTTAAGGGTGTAAAAGGCATGTATGCTGGCAGTAGAGCTTGTGTACGAGTGAATACTGTTTTATCAAAATGGTTTTCCATTGGTGCAGGAGTTAGACAAGGTTGTGTAATGTCACCATGGCTGTTTAATATATTTATGGATGCATGCATGCGTGATGCCAAAATGGATAATACTGGTTTACATCTTGGTGATATCCATGTGTGCAGATTGCTTTATGCTGATGACTCTGCCCTGTTGGCAGAGAGAAAAAGTGAGTAGCAGAGTATGTTGTCCCGGATGTACAAAGTTTGCATGATATTCAGACAGTATAAATAAGGGAAAAACCGAAGTTGTGGTTTTTGAGTGAGGAACTGTTAGTACTGAATGCACGATAAGTTTAAATGGCATAATGACTGACCAGGTGAATGAGATTGTGTATTTAGGAAGCATGTTCAACAGAGAGAACAAATTGGATGGTGAAATTAGTAAGCAAGTGAATTCTTCTTCAAAAGTCATAGCTGCTTTAGGAGGATTTCACAACAGGAATGATGGGTTCACAAGAAAGTCCCGCATGGCTGCGTATGAAAGTGTAATTGTTCCTACTCTGATGTATGGCAGGGAAACTGGGTACTGCAGAATAGACATAGCTGAGTCATTTGTGTGCTGGAGAGATGCGTTACTCACGGGGGTTTGTGGCGACACTTTCTAGAGATCATGTGAGGAATCAAGATGTGTTGCAGTTGTGTAATGTGCTAGGTAAAATGTTGTCAGTAAGGTGGAGACTATTATTATTATGTGGTTTGGACATGTTGAACGAATGAGTGATGAGATGCTCACTAAGAAAAAAATTTCAGCCCAAGTGGCTGGAAAGAAAGGTAGAGGAAGGCCAAGAAAATCAAGGGTGGAAGAGATTCAGGAGTGTCTGCATGAGAAAAAGATTAAGAGTATGAAGTACAGAAAGTCTTGTGTACGCTGTGTGATGGATGTCAGTGAAGCTCGAACTGTATGCCAAGATTGCTGTAAATGGAGACATTTGACATGGCAACAGTAAGTAAATAATCAGTTAAAACATTTATCTGGTGGATTGTTTTTCTTTGTGGTGATAACCTCTAAATATCAGAGAACAGATTAGTTATACTCGTGGTTACTTCCTTGTTGCACACATTCCGTCGCGCGATGATCTCAATTGTTCGCTGAGCTCATTAAGTTTCCAGCTACAAAGCTGTGAAACTTACGATGTATATACACTGAGCGGCCACTTTATTATGACCACTTGACAGTTTTAAGCAAATGAGCTATGGCTGCACGCTGTTGCCACCAGAGGGCGAGGCTAGTATAAAAAGGGAAAGCTTAGTGCATGCAACAGTAGTAGAAGTTATTTTTGGGTGACGAGATGGGTAAAAAATGCGATTCGACGGACTTTTAACGTGGGATGATTTTAGGAGCTCGGAGCCATGGAGCGAGTATCACCGAAACCATCCAGAGCAGCTGTTGTTAAAGTGTTTGAAGACTGGACTGTCGGCCAAAAAACTGGGTCTCTACGTGCAACATGTAGTCGGGTTTTTTTTTTTTTTTTGAAGTTTAACGACCACCGTGAGCAACTCAATGGGCTATAAGCAGTCGCCTGTCCCTAATTTAGGGTCACTGGTTCCAGGGAAGGGAGAGAACCAGTGCCGTAAGACAAACACAACATCCATGCCTCACCGGGATTCGAACCCGGACCCCTTACGGACGAATGATCAGAGGCCATCGCTTAGACCGTGTAGTCGTCATCAACTAGTGATTGCTCAAGCGGAACGGAGAGTGTCCAGACTGGTAACAGACAACAGAAGGGCAACAGTGCAGCAAATTACAGACCATCTTAATCTAGGATCCCCTCAAATGATATCTGCATGCACTGTTCGCCGTACACTGCATCGGATGGGATATGGCAGCCGAAGGCCTGTTCGAATACATTTGCTATCTGCAGTTAACAAGAGAAAACGTCTCCAGTTCGCACAGGAGCACAAGGATTGGACAGTCGATAATTGGAAGCAAATTATGTGGTCCGATGAATCACGTTTTCAGTTGCACCATGCCGATGGCCGAGTGAGAATTTGGCGGAAACAGCACGAAAGCATGGACCCCAAATGCATTGCTACAACCCTTCAAGTTGGTGGAGGCAATGTTATGGTTTGGGGAATGTTTTCCTGGCATGCTTTGGGCCCTTTAATTCGTGTTGATCAACGTCTGACGGGCACATCATATCTAAACATCGTTGCGGACTAAGTGCATTCTGGCATGTGGATGGTTTATCCCAATGACAATGGCTACTTTGAACAAGATAATGCGTGCTGCCATAGTGCTCGTATTGTACAGGATTGGTTTCAGGAACATGCCGGTGATTTTACTTTGTTTAGGTGGCCCGCACAATCTCCAGATCTCAACCCCATTGAGAATTTGTGGGATGAAGTTGAACGAGCTATCAGACAGCTGGGTCCACAACCCTGCAATCTCACACTCCTGGAAAGTGCTATTCATTAAGCATGGTTTCAGATTCCACAAACCACCTATCAACATCTCGTGGAGTCCACGTCACGAAGAATTGACGCAGTATTAAAGGCAAAAGGTGGCCCAACGAAGTACTGAGGGGGTGGTCATAATAAAGTGGCCACTCAGTGTATATATATCATCATCATCATTGTCAACCATTATCAATCCACTGCTGGACGAAGGTCTCCCCAAGTTTCTTCCACAACGGTCTGTTTTGTGCCAGTCTCCTCCATGTTACTCCCGCATACTTTTGAATTTCATCCGCCCATGTGGTCTTCTTCTGGGTCTTTTCCTGTCCCTCGGAATCCAGTCTAAAATTTCAGCTGTCCATCGATGGTCTGTCCTTCTGGCAATATGTCCAGCCCATTGCCATTTCAGGGATTTTACTCTTATCATGATGTCTTCCACTCTTGTCATTTTTCTGATCCACGAGTTCCTCTTCTTATCTGTCCTGGTTACACCAAGCATGCATCTCTCCACGCTTCTTTGAGTTGTCTGCAGTCTTTGCATGTCTCTTTTAGTTAAGGTCCATGTCTCTGCACCATATGTAAGCACTGGAAGGATGCATTGATCAAACACTTTACTTTTAAGACATAATGGCATATTGCTCTTGAGAATTATACTGTTTCTTCCAAACGCTCCCCAGGCAAGTTTTATATGCTGATTAATTTCTTCATTAATGTGACCCTCATTTGATATCTGCTGTCCAAGATAAATGTAGGTATTGGTTATCTCCAGCCTTTCCCCATCAATCGATAAATCTTCATTTCTTGTAAAAGCATTGTACATCACTTTTGTCTTCTGAAAGTTCATTTTTAATCACACTTCTTTTACTCTTGTCAGCAAGTTCTTGGATCATACTCTGCAGCTCTGATGGAGTAGTTGCAAAAATCACTACGTCATCAGCAAAACGAAGGTGATATATATATATATATATGTATGTATGTGGCGAGCAGTAGTTCTGACTTTTTTAAGTTTTTCCCAAAATATTATTATTATTATTTTTGCCAAAGTGTCATAACAGTACAAAAAGGTAATCACCAAGATATTCGCCAAACTTTTCTTCAATTGCCAAAACAATGTTTTCTTCACAAATTGCGAAGAATGTGATTGGCAGCCAGACTCCTGTGTGATTAGTACGTTGTTGGGCCACCTTTTGACCTTAATACTTATTGAATTCATCTTGGTATGAACTCTAGTAAATATCAGTAAGTGGCTTGGGATATATTAGCCTAATGAAATGAATTGCCCCCTTCAGCTCTTGAAGAAATAATGGTAGCGGATCCAGCTGCCTGATGCACCTTTCGACTTCATTCCAGAAATGCTCCATTGGATTGCGATTTGGTGGTCAATGGCACACACAACAGCAACTAGGGCCTCTTGTGAATCTTGGAGAGGTGCCAGCTAGTTCTGTGTGACATTGGTGAAAAGACCCCAACTCACTGGGTTTTGTTCCAGAATCCTTAGGTTGAATGACCAACTGGAACCCTCAGCTGTGGGCTAATCCCCCACACTGATGTACTTACCTGATTAAAAAGACAAAAAGAAATCAATATCCGGACTCAAGTGTGGGATATGGTGGACCTACCACACTTGAGAAGGACGGTCCACCACGGAATCGACCTGGACTTCCTAAACGGCGCATGAGAAAGAGATCTTGGCTGAGTGAATGTAAGTTGGTGTATGGAATACTAGAAGTATAAATGGCAAGATGAGTGTGGTGATTGAGGAGATGAATAAGTATAGACTAGATGTGCTGTGTGTAAGTGAAACCAAAAAGAAGGAAATTGGGGTAGAAGAAGTGAATGGCACGGTGAGTGTGTGGTCTGGAGTATTGGATAATGTGAGAGGACAGGCTGGTGTAGGTGTGATTTTAAGAGAAAAGATGAAGAACAACTTGATTCACTATAGTTGCGTAAGTAAGAGAATTCTCTGGATTCGTTTGAAAGTGAAACTTCAGAGAATCGTAATTGTTGTAGTGTATGCTCCGTGTGACTCTGAACCTTCTGATAAGAAGGAAGATTTCTGGAATGAGCTAAAAGCTGTTTTGAGCCAGTTTGGTGCTAAAGAAAAAGTTATAATAGCAGGGGATTTCAATGCTAGAGTAGGTGTACAGAATGCAATTTTTGACAATGTTCTGGGTAAGTTTAATGATCCTTGTGTGAATGATAATGGTGAAAGATTAACTGAACTCTGCATTGACAATGTTTTGTGTGTATCTAATACATTTTTCAACCACAAGTATATCCACACATATACTTGGGGAAGTCGTACTCTTGGGCAAAAGAGTGTGATAGATTTTGTTGTCTACGATCAGCGTTTGAAACACTTAGTTGTTGACACCCGTGTGATGAGAGGTGCGGATGTTGGTTCTGATCATTACCTGGTAGTGTCACGAGTGAAACTTAATGTTGGTTGGAGGAAAAGGAATAGGAAGAGACCCAGGATAGAAAGAATAAAGGTTGATAGGCTCCTTGAAGACCATCAGTGTTATTCTGACTTACTCAGAGAAAGACTGAAGGAGCTGAAGTCTGGTGAGAGGGATGTAGAAAAGAAGTGGGAATGTTTTAAGAACTGTGTTGTCATTGTTGCTAAAGAGATCTGTAGCACCACAATAGTTGGTAAAAATAGAGGTGATGCTTGGTGGAATAGTGAGATTGAAGAAGCAGTAGAGAAAAAGAAGGAAGCCTATGTGGGGATGTTGCAAGGTAGAGTCTCTGTGGATGAATATCATTCAAAGAAGGGTGAAGCTGCTAAGCTGGTTCGCCACAGTAAGGCAAAAGATAGGAAGGAGAAGGTGGGAAGGCATGAACTGGCTTTTTGGAAAGATAGGATGTATTTCTGGAAGTACATGAGACTCAGGAAAAAAGGAGAAACAAAGTTGTAAGTTGTGTGAAGAATGAGATCGGGGAAATGATATGAGAGCCCAATGAGTTAAATGAAAGATGGGGTGAATATTTCTGTGAGTTATTAGATCAGGAAAGCAAAGATGATTCTGAGACAGATGCAGACAATGTCACAGAGAGGGATGGAAGCACAGGAGAGATCCCAAGAAAAGAAGTGTTTAAAGCTCTAAAATCTCTTCAGAATGGTAAGGCTCCGGGAGTTGATGGCATAACTGCCGAGATGCTGAAATATGGTGGTGACTCTGTAATTGACTGGTTAACTGAAATTTGCCAGTTGTGCTGGGAGTTAGGAATGGTCCCTCGGGATTGGAAGGATGCTATTATTGTTCCCTTATATAAGGGAAAAGGTGATCAGACTGAATGCAAGAACTATCGTGGTCTTAGCCTACTGAGTGTGCCAGGGAAAGTGTTTGGTAAGGTTGTTATTGAAAAAGTACAGGGTCTTACATCAGAGAAAGTGTGGGATGTTCAGAGTGGTTTTATGCCTGGTAAAGGCTGCACTAACCAGGTTTTTGTATTACGCATGATGATTGAAAAGTATCTGGCTGTTGGGAAGAAAGTTTTTACTGCCTTCATAGATTTAGAGAAAGCTTACGACTGAGTCAATAGGACACTTTTGTGGAAGGTATTGAATGAATATGGTGTTACTGGGAATCTACTTAATAGTGTAAAAGCCATGTATGCTGGTAGTAGAGCTTGTGTACGAGTGAATGGTGTTTTATCAAAATGGTTTTCCATTGGTGCAGGAGTTAGACAAGGTTGTGTAATGTCACCATGGCTGTTAAATATATTTATGGACGCATGCATGCGTGAGGCCAAAATAGATAAGAGGTTTATGTCTTGGTGATATCCGTGTGTGCAGATTGCTGTATGCTGATGACACTGTCCTGTTGGTAGAGAGCAAAAGTGAGTTGCAGAGTATGTTGTCTCGGATGTACAAAGTTTTCATTAAATTCAAACTGAGTATAAATAAGGGAAAACCCAAAGTTATGGTTTTTGAGTGAGGAACTGGTAGTACTGAATCTAATATAAGTCTAAATGGCACATGATTGACCAGGTAAATGAGTTTGTGTATTTAGGAAGCATGTTTGACAGAGAACAAATTCGATGGTGAAATTAGTAAGCAACTGAATTCTTTATTGAAAGTCATAGCTGCTTTGAGGTTTTCACAGGAATGATAGGCTCTCAAGAGAGTCCTGCATGGCAGTGTATGAAAGTGTAATTGTTCCTACTCTGATGTACGGCAGCGAAACCTGGGTACTGCAGAAGAAACATAGGAGTTGTCTGTGTGCTGGAGAAATGCGCTACTTACGGGGGGTTGTGGCAAGACACGCTCTGATTGTGTGAGGAATGAAGATGTGTTGCAGTTGTGTGATGTGAAGCAAAATGTTGTTAGGAAGGTGGAGACTAACATGCTTTGGTGGTTTGGCCATGTTGAAAGAATGAGTAATCAGATTGCTTACTAAAAAAATCTTTTTAGCCCAAGTGGCAGGAAGGAAAGGCAGAGGAAGGCCAAGAAAGACATGGGTGGATCAGATTCAGGAGTGTCTGCATGAGAAAAAGATTATGAGTATGAAGTATAAAAGATCTTGTGTACGGCATGTAATGGATGTCAGTGAAGCCTGAGTTGTACGTCAAGATTGTTGTAAATGGAGAAGTTTGATACAACAACAGTAAGTAAAAATATTTGGTAGTTTGTATTTCTTTTTGGAGCTAACCTCTGAATCTCAGAGAACAGCTTAGTGATATGCATGTATGTGAACACTATGACATGGAACACTGTCCTGCTGGAAGTATCCATCTTGACTGAGATAAACCATCAACATAACTGGATGGGCTTGGTTGGCAACAATATTTAAGTATCTTTGGGTGGTCAGACGTTACTAATCACGAGTCAAAGGGTACAAATACTCACACAAAAACGTGCCCCAGACCACAACATTCTTCCACCAGCTTGAAGAGTAGTGACAATGCAAGATGGGTGTATGCTTTTGTGCTGCTGCCTCCATACTTAACCCTTCCATCGGCATGGTGTAGTCCAAAACATTATTTGTTGGACCACATTACCCTTTTCCACTCATTTTCTGTCTAATTCTTGTGTTCTTGAGTGAGCTAGAGGTGTTTCTTCTTCACTCCAGATAGCAATGGCTTATAGACAGGCTGTGTACTTCTGTAGCCAATACGATATAACGTGCGGCGAACTGTGCGTTGAGAGGCTATTGGACTTGGTCCCTGATTCAAATAATCTGTAATCTGACAAAGTATTGCTGGTCTGTTGGACTGAACAAGTCTCACTACTCTCCGCTCAAGCATCCAGTAGCTGTTGATGACCACACGCCTTGCACTCAAACCCGTTTTTTTTCTTGACTGGTGGTCCGCTCTCAGTAAACTTCAACAAGTGCTGCCCTCGAACATTTCACAAGTGCAATTGTTCTGCTAATGCTTGCACCAATGCTTCACACACCCTCAATCACTCCATGTTCAAAGTCAATCAGATTGCATCTTTTACCCATTATTTCTTGCGCAATGCACTTCATTAGTCTCTCCATGCCTTCAACATTTCCTTTTTATACCAATTCAGCCATCTTGCATCAGTAGTATCTGTCTGATAGCTATTTTGCATAAAATGGTCTGGTGGTCATAATAATTCAGCCACTCAGTGTATACTACTATGAATAATGCACCCTTGACAAAGTATAGAATGTAGGAAAATGTGTTTTCACTCCTATATTAATTTTAATATTGATGATCAAAATGTTGCTTCCAAGTGTGGGTGAAGAATTTAATTTACCCACACGTGGAAGCTGTAATTTTAATATTTTATATATATAATATTTATATTTATTATTAATACGTCTATATAGTATTATATTAATACATTTATATAATACCCACAGCTGGAAGCCTAGTTTAATTTTCTTATGCAATTTTTATCATTTCTGTGACATGTTGCTAGAACTGACTACTGTTGGACAACTAAAACTAGACTGGACAGGGAAAAGATCCAGATGGGAGATGGATGGATTTGAAAGTATGTCGGAAGAGAATTGCTCAAGACAGAGTTGTGGAAGAGAATTGGGGATAGCTCATCCAGCAGTGGATTGAGAATAGTTGATGATGATATTAATATTCATCATCACATTACACTTGAATATACAAAATTGAGCATTGAAATTAATGAGGCACCACACAAAATACAGAATATAACACAATAAAAATTCATTATTAATTACCTAAAAAGTATTCATCACATTTCTGTTGCATGATTTTCTGCCTCTGATAATTCACTCACACTATCACTGCAGACCAATTTTATAGCATCAGTCCCTCTTCTTCTATGCCTGTGGACCAGCTGTTTTAGAAGGAAAATCTTTCTTCTCGCATACAACACACATACAAAAAACCACCTATGTGTGTATTCATTAATTTTGCCTTCTACAGGGGAAGTACCCAACTTGGACCTAATATCTGCATTACCGATTCTATCATGCCACTCAATCTATCTTGTTTTGTTTTTTTTTTCTGATACTCCTCTTACTATTCTCATATCAGCCACATCTAACCATCCAATGATACCATTACTCTTTTTTTTTTTTTTTTATTGGAGGTTTAACGACCACCGTGGGCAACTCAATAGGCTTTAAGCAGTCGCCCGTCCCTAATTTAGGGTCACTGGTTCCAGGGAAGGGAGAGAGCTAGTGCCATAAGACAAACACAACATCCATGCCTCACCGGGATTCGAACCCGGACCCCGCTCGGACAAAAATGATCAGAGGCCATCGCTTAGACCACTGCGCCACCAGGGCGGCCCATTATTCTGCATCCAACTCTGTCACTGCCACAGAAGAAGGTAGGTCTAAATACCACATTGAAAATGGCCAGCTTTGTTCTTTTGCCAACTTCTTCCTAGATGAAAACAGTCTTATATCATTGATATGAAAACCTTCCCTGGTTTGTTAACACAATTGTACAGTTCCTTATCAAGCTTTCATGTCTCCTCAATCACTATATCCAAATAATTAAAATCTGATACTTGTTCAAGCACATTTACCTGAAGTACACAATAAATAGTTTCAGCAATTCAATTTGAAATCAATTTAGCCTTCTCAACATTAATCCTAATTCCATATTCTTCACAAGTCGTACACTACTGATAAAGATTACATTACACTGTAAGCTACTGACACTCTTTGATATTCACAACAAATCATGAGCAGGCAGCAAACTGCTGATACTAGATTTGTCCATCTTCTACTTTCTTTAACAAGTCTATCTATATAAATTAAAAATAGAAGTGGAGACAACTCACTCTCTTTTGTCCCCCAAAATGAACCTCAAACACCACTTACTAGTGTTTAAAAGAAAAACACTGGTAAGTGGTTTGACAAAAAAAAAAAAAAAAAAAAAAACTTACAGATTAGAACTTCTGCTCTAAAGGCTTTTGACTAGATTCAGGATTTGCATTTCACATCATAACTTTTTAAATACGCTAAACAACTTGTTTCTATGGAACTCAATCAAATTGCATTTCATTTATTTCATATTCCGGTTGTTACAATATAATCCAGTTTCAAAGTCAACAAATACCACTTATATATAGTTCTTGCCCCCCCCCCCATGAAGCAAATATATTATCCAACATCCAATTCCATTCTTATGACACTCTGTCTTTCACTCAGCTGACTTCCTTTCTAAGCTTCTTATCCAATATATCTGCATAAACTTTGCAAAAGGCATACTAGCTAACAAGATTTCATGGTACTGATTGTTGGTCAACCTTATTCCTACACTTATAAAATGAGTGACCCCATCCACATGAAACCTATCCTGATGCAGATGATTTATTTACTTCCCTTTTCTAACTTTAAAGCAATTCACCTTAAATTCAAATGTTATACACCTTGACTCTCTTAGTTTTTGATAAATAAAATTAACAGAGACCTCTTGTGAAAGTAAAGTGTTTAATTTATGTACATAAATTATTTCTGCAAACTGATTTTAAAAAATCCTCCTGCACCGCACCAACATATAAGGCAGTTCCTAAATTATGACAAAAGTTTTCTACAAAAAGGTATTTGAACCACCATATTTTTTTATTCAGAATTACAACAAACTCAGCCTAAACCATAATTTTGAATCAATCCCCAAGCTCTTAAAAAAAAAAAAGTTTTAAAAACCCACCTGTACAAATAAAATTTGATGCAATTAATTCCCCCAATGAGTCCTAGCACAGAATATTTGCAGAAAAAGAAAAACATCTGGGTACTAGTTTCTATTAGTGGCTTCATACAATTTACCTGAGTTTCTCCATAAACCCCAGGTTTTCCAATTATTTGTGGTCTTACCATCTCACATCAGTTGATGGAGCAAGCACTTCTGCCGTTTAAATTTCTCAAAATGAAATTTGAAAATTGGTACATACTCAATGTGATGCTTCAGCAACTGCAATTTGCAACAGCACATAAAGTTGTTTCTACAGCACAGATGTCGTCTGCTATGTGGAACTTCGGGTTGCCAATCAATAAACAGTAGATGAGTAAAAATCTGAGTTAAATCCTACTAGAATTAATAAATATAACTGGCTTTACCCAGTTATATTTATTTAATTCTAGTTCCACTTGAAGAATCTTTAGTTAATCTTTCGTTCTACTGATTTTCTTTGGTTTTATGCAGATGTTTCTGGCCCATGGATTTTAGTCAAGGCCTGTTCTCAATGTATGGAAGGATTATATACATAATCCCAAATCTTTGTATGAAGATTATGATTATATACATAATCATAATCTTTGTACGGAAGAATTATATGCATAATCCTTCTATACATAGAGAACAGGCCTTGACTAAAATCCAGAGGCCAGAAATGTCTGTAAAAACCCAAAAGAACTCAGAAGAAAGGAAGATTAACTAAAGATTCTTTAAGTAGAACTAGAATTAAGTTAATCTTAGTTACACAGAGATTGTGGAAGAAATATTCTTTGCAAATACAAGGATCAACTACAGGATTTTTAAGGCAGCAAACAGAAAAGCCATTGCCTTGCTTACTATTCAACATGTAATGTTATTTTCAAGTTTTCTGATGTTAAAGTTACATATTGAACAGTAAGCAAGGCAATGGCTTTTCTGTTTGGAGCCTTAAAAATTCTGAATTACATGCTCTCATATTACAGCTGGAAAAAGCATTCTACTACCAAATGTCATTTGACACAGGAGAATGGATTGAGATACTTCCATCTGAATGTTAATCTATATATTCCTTTTCCTGGCTTTGCATGACTAATGACACTCAAAAATCCAAACAAAAGTGTATCTGAATTATCAAAGTTTAAGGAATACTTCCACCTTTTTGCTAGAGATAAGTTCTGGGGGGGGGGAAAATGAAGATTCCATTACATTTCACTAAATATGCTGTTGATAAATCAAAGTCATATCGAATTGATTTTTGGGCATTTTTGACTCTACTGTTCTTCCACACCACACTCATGCCACACAGTTAAAAATAACTTATATAATAAAATGAATTCACAGCATAAAAAACATTGATCATATCTTAATCTTCGCAAGATCAGTTCATAAAGTTAAGCAGATGGTCATGCAGAGCCGAAAAAGGAATATGTAAATAAACATACAACTGGAAACATCACAATCCATTCTCCTGTGTCACGAGACATTTGGTAGTTGAATGCTTTTCCCATTCGGCTGTAATATGAGTTCATGGAGCTCAGACTTTTACCCATCTACTGTTTATTGGTTGGCAACCGGAAGTTCCACATAGCAGATGACACCTATGCCATGAAAACAACTTGACGAGCTATTGAAAATTGCGGTTGCTGAAGCAATGCAGCAGGTAGGTACTGATTTTCAAATTTTTTTCATTTTCACAAATTCAAATGGCAGTGTGTGCTCTGGTGATTGATATAGCATCACAAGGCCACAAATAACTGAAAAACATGGGTTTCATTAAGAAACTCTGGTAAATTACATGAAGATGTTAATGGAAACTAGTAACAGACATCTTAAATTTCAGAGAAATAACTATCAAAACACAAAATCCCACTATACATTAAATGTTAATCACTAGTCATTCTTTAAAAGCAAAATTAATGAAGCTGTTGCCCATTAAAAATATGTGATTGCTTCAATCATTTTCGCATTCAATGGGAAATAAAAATGTGCGTCTTCTTCAACCTTACAAAGAACCTATTTCAAGCTAGCATACATGCTACCACGCTACCACCATAAAATTATTATACACAACACACATAATAGATAATAAAAATGACTTACTGTTGATGCTAACATGCTACCACCAAACCAAACTGCATATCTTTGCATATGGTGAGAAATCACTTGAACTTCTATAGGTTTAGGCTAAAAAAATAAAAAGAATATGGAAGAGACATTGGAGAAAGAAATAACTGTCATGCAAAATTGTACTTAACAGGAATTACAACTGTATTATTCACAATAAATATGCAACAATAGAGAATTTTCATCATGAATGAAAATAATTTGAAAGTAATCCATGAGGTTGCTTCTACATTCATCTAGAATCCCATGTTTATTAGAAACCATCTCACATTTAAAAAAAAACAAAAAAAAAAAACGAATTGTTCTGACACAATTTTGAATAGTGAAATTTTCATGTGATGTTATGACAGTGTGTACACCCACGATACTGGCAATACATTCTATACCACAAAAAAAAAAAAAAAAACTATTAGAACTGCTCAAAAAGCATCTTTAATAATAAAAAACACGCGAGATTTCAAAATAGCTCCATTGTATCTATCGTTCCTCACACAAGACTGCCCAAATGTTGAGTTTGCTTGTGGTACTCCATTCTAGTCATCCTCCTAGCACGGAAGATGTTTTTCTCTATTAAAATGTTACAAATCATTTGTACAAATGAAGATTTATCACAAAAACTGGCTGTATACTTTTCACAAAATACATGTTTTTTTTTTGAGAAGCTAACATATAGTGAAACATTCCCCAAACTCTTCTTCCTGTACAAAAATGCATACACTAAGTTTTATGAAACCATTATCAACCACTTTTCTGTTAAACTGCATTTTTATAAACACTAAACAATTTTAACATTAGTGACTGTTTGTCAACAGAGCATTTAATTATCAGACATAATGATGCATCATGGACACAATACATATGTATCTAAATAAATAATCAAAATCCATCTGACCTCATAGCTGGAAAGTACATATTTGAGAAGCACATCACTTAAGATATCTGGGAGTAAACATCAATAGCAATAATGATATGCATCAGGAAATTAGAAAAAGCCTGGCAAGAGTGCTGCTAAAGTAAGTACTGTTACACTATTAGGATTAAATGAGAATGTATTTGCAAAAAATGTTATTTTTATTTGATTCAACATAACTTAAACTACTTTTCTATGTAGTTTCTGTCTTTTTTTAGGCATTTATCATAATGGGGCACCAGTTTTTGCATAGCCTCATTGTAGAATGAGGCCACCTGTGAACACCACCACTTCTGCACTGCTTTCCTTTGACTTCATCATCATCGAAGAAATGCCAACCAGGAAGGAACTTCTTCAGATGCAATAACAGGTGATAGTCACTTGGTGTTAGGTCTGGGCTGTAGGAGAAGGGAGGGGGGGTTACATTTGTTTCCAGCCAAATGACATGATGAGTGCTCGAATCTGTGCAGAAACATGAGGCAGAGCATTGTCAAGAAGCAAGATAATGGCATGAGTAAGCATGCCACACATTTTGTTCTGAATCATGAAATGAAGTTTCTCCTGGGTCTCACAATAGGCTGATAAGTTTACTGTTCTGCCTTAGGAAAGAATTCAACAAGCAAAATTCTTTGCCTGTCCCCCCAAAAAAACCTATGCACATGAAATTGTCTGCTTCAACTTCTTCCTTTTCAGAGATGAGGTGTGCCACCACACCACGGACTGCTTTTTCAATTATGGAGTCACGTGGGACACCCATGTCTCATCACTTCTGACGATATCGCTCAAGAACCTATCATCTTGTTTGCTGTATTGTGTGAAAAAGGCCAATGCACTACCAGCACGCTTGCTTTTGTGCTCCTCAGAGAGCATCTTCAGCACTCGACGTGAGCACAATTTCTGAAACCTCAAATGATCTGTCACAATTTTGCAGAGAACAAACAGTGCACGAAATTTGCAGGAAATGCAAAGAAAATGCCAAAATTGTGAAAAGTCTGACCTCACAAACTTTCGTGTTGACCACATGCACCAACTCATCATTGGCAGATGCCTAACTGCTTCATGTTGTGCAAATTCTCACTACCTTTGTTGAACTGCCTGACCCATTTCCTCATAATTCCATCACTTTGGCAGTTTGACCATAGACCTCACAAATCTGACGATGAATGTCAGCCAGTTTTACATTTCTTGCATTCAAAAATCGAATTATGGACCTTATCTCACAGTTGATGGGCCGCTCGATCTTCTTAAACATGTTAAACATACAGAACAACAGGCAAACATGTTCTGATGTTCTTATAATGGCTTCTGTGGCTTGCCCAGAAATGAGGGAAGTCAGGATGCATGCAGGATATCACGACTGCAGCAAAAATAGTCACAAATGGTACTTACTTTCCAAATATGCCTCGTATATACTGCTTATGCTTACATATGGTTGTGGAATTTGGGCAACTGCAAAAACTGATGACATGTCACGTGACATTTGGAGAAAGAGTACTGAGATAAATATATATGCACTCTATACAATGATGCAGGATATCACGACAGCAGCAAAAATAGTCACAAATGGTACTTACTTTCCAAATATGCCTCGTATATACTGCTTATGCTTACATATGGTTGTGGAATCTGGGCAACTGCAAAAACTGATGACATGTCACGTGACATTTGGAGGAAGAGTACTGAGATAAATATATATGCACTCTATACAATGAAGAGAACAAAAGATATGAGAGAAAAGACACAATGAAAAACTTAAACAGCTCTATAAAAGGCCAGACATTTCTTTGCCTGAAATAAGAGACTATAACAGTTTGGACATACAAGGGTTGGACAGAATAATGTGAACACCTAGGAAAAGAAGGTTTTACGTAACTAATAGGGTATGGGATTACCTGTGGCATTTAAAACTGCCTGAATCCTCCTTGGAATGGATGCATGCAAATCCTTGGGAGGATAGAGGACAGTCAGTTAACCATGGAGGTAGCTTTATTCCAGAGTAGCAGAATGTAGATGTATGCGAGCATACGAGGATAGTTTTTGCTCGTAGATTGAAAGAAATAAAAGTACTATTTACAGCAACTATAACACATACTCAAGGCTTTACTCAGATTAATATACTTAAATTAATTTTAACTTCAAAAACTTTCAATTATTTTTCACATCTTTTAAGTTCTTTTGTTTCTACAGATGTTTCTGGCTTCTTAGATTATATCAAGGCCTGTTCTCAATGTATAGGGACTGTATTAAAAGTTTCATTTACACAGAAATAATTTAAATTTTATTACCAGGTTCCTCTTGCAGTTGTTAGTTATTAAATTAAAATCTTTTCCTTATGTATTTTGTAAGTCTATTATTTTTGAATTTAATTGTTCAAAATGCTATTTATAAATTTTGAAGGTTCATTAATGGAACTGTTCTTTTGGATATAAAAACTTTGTTTAATTAGTCTCTCATTTTTATGAAGTTCATAGGCTAATATTTTAATATATTGCCATACAGGTCCATTTCACACACATTACTGCATACAGAATCTGTAATGTTCTAATAATTATTTATTGTTATATTAATTTTTCTATAAATTATCTTATTCTATTGTTATTGTGGCTAAGGCTTTGTGGGTTTGCAGCAAGTTTTCTGTTTCAATGGTTGTGTATGCTGATACATTTTATTTTTATACAACTCTGTTTATCATACACGAGACTGATGAAGAAAAAAAGCTGAACTTTTTAACCAAGTAAAAAATAAGAACGTGCTGCGAATATATATATTACAACACAGGGTAAATGGAGCATCGCGGAGAAAAAAAAAATTACGATTACGAGCGAAATCTTCGTTCTGTTCCACTTCCGTTTTAGGAAAGTTTTCCTACATTTTCAAGCTGCAATACTAATATTTATGGAATAAAATTATATTTAAAAACACTACTGGGTAGAAGAAACATCGCAAGAAAAAAAAAAAAAAGGATAAGGATTACGGGAGAATTTTTTACTCCGTCTAACTTCAGTTTCTGAAAATTTTAAAAGTCAGAATCAGGTCCTCTAACGGAAAATGACCCCATCTCCCTTACCACTGCCGACACCTCCCAAACTCCTGTTCAGTTCTGCATCGATCACGAGAACCAACGAAATGATGATGGAAAAAGGTGGGATTCTTCGAATCTACTGTAGAATCTTGTGCCTGAAGATTACAGGGAAATTTTCGCGCCGTCTACCTTCCGTTTTCGGAATTTTTTTTTTTTTCCATTTTCAAGCTGAAATTAAAATATTTATGGAATAAAATTAAATTTAGCAATAATACTGCGCAGAAGAAACATCACAAGAAAAAGAAATCACAATTACAGGGAAATTTTTTCACTCCGTTTGACTTCCGTTTTTGAAAGTTTTGAAAAACGAAATACCATCCCCACACCAACAACGACCCCTTTCCCTCTCAAACCAATTCTCCAAAATTTCTCTTCAGTTTTGCATCGATCTCAAGAATAACCCAAATGATGACAAAAAAGCGGAATTCCGCGAATTTGTGGAAAAATCTCATGTATGGTTTATTCTTTAGTGTCAATCACTCTGATCTCAAGACCCTGGAACCAATTTCAAACAAATGGACAGTGATCCAGACATGTTCTGGGCCATCCAAAAGAGATAACACTCTTACGATGAGTGCTATATTTAATTATTGGCTAAACAGAATCAGATCACAACAGCATGTAGTCTGTACTCAGACATCATTGCAGTCACAGATAGCTCTGCAACTGCAGACTCTATGCCTACTACTATGTGTGTGTACTGTTGCACATCAACATCAGGTGAAATTGTTTAGTGCGGTGAATGCGTCGACTGGAATTGGATGAGCAGCGTTTCTTTCATGGAATAAGACAGCAGACAAGTACATTAGTCTGGCAACAGGCTGGAATCTGCTACATCATCGCACAATGTGCGTTTTTATGGTGTTGAGTAACTGTACAGGCAGGGTTTTCAATCAATGAGCCGTACCAGTCTCCATGATTTTTTCTAAAGGTCTTCTGACTGCTGCAAAATACTGGGATAAGATTCTTGACTCCTATGTGAAGTCATATGCCACTACAGTTATCGTAAGTTTCATTGTAATGGATGTAACACAAATCTCTACAGTCAACATTGTTGACATATACCTTGAAGAACAAGATATACAAGGCAGATTAAAAAATTCTTGGAATTGTTTGTTCCCAGCTGTAGCAATGAAGAAGAATCACATGGAGGATTTTCAGTTTCAGAGGTAGGCAGTATCCAGGACATCATCTGACAGCCAGTGGCACCATCCCATTTCCTGTCTTGTGTGGAGCACTAGTGGTTTCTTTGTTTACCGGGAGTTTAGTAATGTAGCAGCTGAAAATGCCAGCAATGATGCAATTATGTAAACACCAAGTTTTGTGTTTTGTTTCAAAAATCATCATTCAAGACATTACTCATGCTTCAGCAAGCATACGGTGGTTTAAGTGTGGCATAAGAATTTCCATGATGGCTGAGTGAGAGTCAATAATGACCCACACAGTGTGAGAAGAACAATTAAAGAAACAGCGTCAGAGGTAAGAATGTCAGCTGCAAATGTTCACAACAATAATTTGATCATGCATTGCATATCAACAATTGGTACCAAAAATGCTGACTCTCAAAATACCAAGGAACACCCATGACCAAGCACATCGATCCCTAATGGTCAAAATGGACCTCACAAAACAATGTGACTGGAGCATCCTCCATATTTTCCTCACTTGGCACCACCCGATTTTTACTTGTTTCAGCAGTAGGAATCTGCTGTAAAAGGACGATGATTCACAAATGCTGAAGGCATCATCAAAAGTGAGACAAAGGCAATGAAAGAGGTTTCAAAGAATGGATTCCAGAAATGCTCCAAACAGCTCTGTGGACTTCGCAACAGTACATCACTGCCCAAGGAAATGCAATGTAAGTAATGGTAATGTTATTGCTTTCTGTATAAAAAGAAATTTCTGGGATCTTTTTTAACCTACTTTGCAAAACAAATGGAATAGCTGATAATTTCTACAGATTTCAGTCCCACTGAGCATCTATGGGATGTCCTAGGAGGTAGTATTGTCACCTACTAGCCCCTTCTCTAAATTTTGAAAGACCTCAAAACACCTGCCTCTCATTCACCAGTGACACTTAATACCTTCCATTTGCTGCATCATCTTATTAAGAGTATGACTCATTAGGCCAAGCTTGCATTACTTTCGGAGGGGTCACATTGCATTTTGTATGACAAACACTCACCCTATTTTGAGATTATATCTTCAAAGTGTGTGTTCTATTCATAAAGATGTACATTGCCTCATACTTGTAAAGTATATGCCCTATACATCATTCTGCCATGCTATGTAGTTTGATATGAACAGATTTAATTGGGTTTTGAACTACAACCATTTTTTGTGTTTTGTGCTTAACTTCTCATAGGCTACAGTATACATTTGACCTTTTTGTCTGCAAATACACAAATGTTGCACTCGTACAGCTTTGTGTTGCAAATTTAATGCTGTATGCACAAATAATATGATGTAATCCTGTGTAGCCTCCAGCATTCATTCAATTAATTTTACAGTCACTAAAGCAATGCAATATAATATAACCTTAATTAGTTTCTGAAAAAGAAATGAGCACACATAATTGTGGAGAACACAGTCTCATTTCAGCTTAACCGCTTAGCAAAGAATGCTAGTGCTCTTTTATACAGGTCACATCCTATTTAGTAGAACTTTCTCTTCATTACCAAAAATCCTATTTAGTAAACTAAAGCATCAGATTTCAGAAAATGCAATGGTTTATCTACAGAAAAAAAAAGCTTTGCATGTATTATATAATCACAGAGTAACTGAAGAATTACACTAGAAGAGAAATTTTGGTGAGAACTTCATGCTGATTTGGAAACAGCAGAAAACTAACACTGTCCTTACATCAGCTAAGAAAATTTCAAATGAAAAAAAATCAAGCATTCAATTAAGTTTCGATACTGGCTTATAATCACATTTAACATGATAAATTTTAAATACAGTAACTTTTAATAAGATGTGCATATAGCATCACTATTCCAACTAAAGCAGAAATGAACTAGAGAGCTATGAGAAAAAATAAAAATAAATACAAATTAAGGAAGAAGCTTATGATTTAAACCAATGTAACAAAAGTTAAGAAAATGGTTATCCAAGAAAAAGACAGAAAAAATGGAATGTTATCAACATCAGCAAAGAAAGTCAAGTCTTCTTAATCACCAGATAACAGAAACATGAACACAATTCAAGCAAAGACACAAATGACAAAATCCGCATTCTGGGAAAGAATGACACTAAATATCTTAAAATAATATGGAAATGTTATGAATGGTTGGCCTTTTCTGGATGTGAAAATTTGGTACAGGCAAGAGACTCCACAAAAACATAATAAATGCAGGAATTGGGAAAGAAATATTTTTCACAATATATACATGGAACAACTACAAAATTATTAAGGCAGCAAACAGAATGGCCATTAGAAAAAAATTACAACAGAATGCCCTATCCTCTGATGGTTGGCTAATAGCCCTATCCCCTGGTTGTACAGTTGGGGTTTTCAACAGGCTGGTGGAGGTGGTGTTCTGGTCTGGGAAGCTTTTCTGGCAAACCCAAGGTCTATTGGTTATCGTCCCACAAACACTAAGTGGTGGATGCTATGTGGACCTGTTAGCCGACCATCTCCGTACACATCTGCAGGAGGTTTCCCTGGATCACAGTGCCATCTTTCAACAGGACACTGCACCGTGTGATCGAGCTTGTATAATTACTGAGTGTTCAACAACGAATTCACTACATTGACTTGGCCCCCCTGCACTGCCCTGACTGTGACCCAAATGAACATTTGTGGGATATGCTAGAATGGGTGCGAGAACTGCTGATCCTTTTCCACAGAATGAGCGCGAACTGATGGTACTGCTGCAGCATATATGGGCCAAATTATGCATGGAGGATGTTTGACACCTTGTAGAATCTGTTCCTAGGCATCTGAGAGCCGGATTGCACAGAAAAAGTGAACCAACGTTTTATTAGATAGGTGTTCCTAATGCAAAGCTAACTTAATGTATAATATTACATGTAGGATTATGATAATATAATCAAAGGGGGACAAAGTGACTTGTAACTCTAGTGGTGGACAATGCTAACCACCGCCTAAAAAAATTTAACATAAGCATACTAAAACTCAAAAAAATATATATTAAAAAAATGTTGTTTTATAAAAAGTGTTAATGTTCATCTGTTCACCCTTGGATCTTAAAAGAAGTAGTTGTGAATTTTTTGAATAACCCGATGGCTAATGGAAAAGGAATACAGACAATTGCAAAAAAAGTGGCTCAATATCACAAAATTGGGGTCTGGAGTACAAAACAACATGGATTTGAAAGTGTATTTGGCCACATTATAACTTCTTTTACTTTTTGACAAAAAACACGAGTCCTTAATAAAAAGGTTCTCTGTCTGTGATAAAACTTTCTGCATGTTGTCTCCAGGTCTCCGTGCATGGCATAAGGAGGAAACTCATAGATAAATTTAAAATCTCAATATAAAAAACTTTACTCTAAAATCCTTAAAAATACTGTAGTTCCTACAACAATGAAATATGATACAGCAAAAACGAATTGGGCGAACATACAACCGAATTGATATGAATGGGGGGGATAAAATTAGGCAATTTAAACGAATTGGGATAAAATAAAAAATAATACATGAAAAAACGAACTGGGAGAGCATACCTTTCACTGTAGCGCAATTCGTTGAGTGATTACGTTGTTCGAACCACGTCTTCAACATGATGAGATTCCCTCAAGGCATACACCACACTGAAATTCTATTTTCAACCTAGTGTGTCACCAAACTTCACAAAAAAGAATATTAAATTACCCACACAAGCACCAACTTAAAACACCAACATTCTCGAGTACGAAAACGGTTGAACTTTTTGTCCTACAATGATTGAACTCTTGTTGTGACCGTTTTCGTACTCAAGAATTTTAGTGTTTTAAGTTGGTGCTTGTGTGGGTTATTTCATATTATTTTTTGTGAAGTTTGGTGACATGCTAGGTTGAGAATAGAATTTCAGTGTGGTGTATGCCTTGAGGGAATCCCGTCGTATTGAAGACATGGTTGGAACAACGTAATCGCTCAACGAATGACGCTACAGTGAAAGGTATGTTCCCCCAATTCGTTTTTTGATGTATTTTATTTTATCCTAATTCGTTTAAATTTGTCTAATCCCCCCCCAATTTGCATGTATGTTCACCCAATTCGTTTTTGCTGTATCATATTTCATTTTTGTAGGAACTACAGTATTTTTAAGGATTTTAGAGTAAAGTTTTTATATACTGAGATTTTAAAGTTATCAATGAGTTTCCTCCTTATGCCATACATGGAGACCTGGAGACAGCATGCAGAAAGTTTTATCACAGACAGAGAACCTTTTATAAAGGACTCGTGTTTTTTGTCAAAAATTACATTTCAGCATGTTATTGGAAACTTAGAATATCATAAAGGTAAAGCTCACATACTTGGGTTACCACTAAGGATATCTTACAAAGTTTTTTTGTGTTTACTTCTTTTACTGTTTATACATTACCACATTGCAGCACCAAAGGTGTTTTCTGGCAAAATCTTTTATTATTATTTACATTTTGCATGTGCAGTCTCTTTTCTGTTACATTCAGTATTCGCCCTGCAAGATGTCACTCCTTCAAGATGGATGGATCATCAGTAAAAGAAAGTGAGAGATGGGTGGATAAACAGATAGCAAGATTGTGGATGCTTTGGGTGTCCTTTTACCAACAAGTTAAAAAAACTGTGAAGACAGCTCGAAGACGAATAAATAGATGAACTGGAGAAGTTCAACCTGTAAGTGGAAGTTCGAAGCATTGTGACTATAAAATGAAACAGTTAGGGCAGTTTTAGTTATAACTGAGGCCTAAGTCAATGTGATGGTGGCCTTTACGAGTAATAAAAAGTACATGGTATTCTGTACTTTAGCACTGGGTGTCATTTCCCCAGTAATGATAGCTGTTGTTGCAAACACTTACTATATTATTACTATTTATAACAGAAGTGAAAACAAGAACAAGGGAGCTGAAGAAACACAGATTGACCTGGTGAAAATTAATCAATCTAGACTACTTTCATGTATGAAATAAGTTTGCTTGATGATTCTCAGTTTAACAGGATCACATATACAAATACCTTTTCTACTTCATTGTGCATCTGCATATGTTATTTAACTTATATTTCCAGTATTCATCTCATATGTAAAAGCACCCACAGCAGAAAGTTCCTGGTCAGTCTGCAACAGATAGCATAGTGCCACAAAATATTCTACAGGTGTGCAGTCACTAGGCAAAAGAGCTACTACACGCCCAAAAAAAAAAAAAAAAAAAAAAAAATTGCACAGGCAGAAATGTAAAAAATGAGAGAAAAGAACTGACCACCTTATGTTTCTTCTACCTGAAAAAAAAGTCTAACCTAGGTACCACAGCAATTGCAATGATAACTATGATCAGGGCTCGATAAATCCCGGGTGCCAGTTCGCCCAGGCGCCTAAAATTCGTGCCGTGGTGCCTAATTTTCTTCTTAGTTGAGATTTCGTAATATATTGCAGTAAATGCCGTAATTTCTGTTGTATAATCCATAGATTATCTATTAAAAGGTTATAAATTTAGGTGCTGCAAACATCAGTAAAAAACAACAACAAAAACAACAACGGTGCATCCTTTTAAAAAGTCTGCGAGGTAATTGTCAGGAGAGGTGATGTTATTGGAAAAGTACTGAAAATGCGGTAACAGAAAAAAATATAACGTAAGAGCGAGATAGAAGACTGCAAAGAGATTGTAAGAATATATATATATATTTTTTTACTTGGAAGTATTTTGACAGGAAATATGACGCAAGGAAGGCGTTACTATTTGCGTGTGTGGAAGCCTACGCGGTGTAAGAATCTGTGACTCTCGGGAATCCTGCAGAGCTATTCCGTAGCGTGTAGCCATTCTGCGAATCGCATTGCCTAGCTTTGGTGCGCTGATTGTATTAGTTAAGGATTTTTTTTTTTCGGTATTCAGTTGAAACACATTCCGAAATAAGACAATGCTATGGACTGTCCGCAATTTCAAGGATTTTTTAGTCTAACTAATGAACTGCGATAATGCGGCAAGAGCTAGCAATTTTATTTCTTTTTTTACTTAAAAGTAACACAAAAGTACTTCAAAGTGTAATTTACCTTTTCAATAAGACGATCATTTTTTTCTTGCATCTTTGGATTTCTGAGTAGGTCCTGTGAATCGCAGTTTTCTGTTGGAAATTACGATTCACGATTAACATGATAGGTGCGGATCACGTGGTGTTGATTATACGACTGTTATGCATGCCAATTACTACGGTACTACGGAATGTCCGTGTTTTCTAGGGATTTAGTTGTCTAACTACGTATTCTACGAATTTTCATTTTGTTTAAAAAATATATTTTGCTATTATTTTATGATATACATAAGATTCTTAAGCGGATTCGCGGAATTCTCAGTTTTTTTTTTTTTTTTTTTTTTTTTTTTATTCATCATTTAGATCGTTTTCAAGATTGATCCAAAACTGCAGAAAATTTGGGGGTTGGGTCATTTCCCATCTGGGGACAGTATTTCATGTTTCAAAGCTTTCGAAAACAGTAGTTAAATTGAGTAAAAAGAATTTGCTCTAATCGTAATTTTTATCTCCCAATGTTGCGTTTGTGTCTAGTGTTCTTGTTAAATATCATTTTATGGCATATATGTTCTAATTTCAGCTTGAAACTGTAGGCAAGAATTTGTGGAAGTGTAAGTTAGACGCCGCGAAAATTGCCTCCTAATCTTCAGGCTTGAGGTTCTTCCGCGAATTCGAGAAATTCCACCTTTTTCGTTATGTTGGCCACTCGGGAGATCGACGCACAAGTATACAGAACTGTGTGTGTGTGTGTGTGTAGGGGGGGGGTAGATGTTCGTTGGAGGACAAAATTCCATCTTTATGAAGCTTTCGAAAACAAAGTCGACGGAGTTCAGATTTTTACCATAATCGTAATTTCCTTTTTCTCATGATGTTGCCTGTGTTCAGTATTTTTAAATATTTTACTGCATAAATTTTTGCATTTCACCTTGAAAATGGGAGAAAAATTTCCAAAACCGGAAGTCGGACGGAATTCCCCCGTAATTGCTGCAACCCCCCCCCCTGTTCCCATTCTCCAGCGTTGTTAAATATCTCCCCCGCCCCACAAGTTTTTGCATTTAATCTTGATAAGGGAAGAAGAAAATTCCTGAAAACAGAAGTGACGAAGTTGGAAAATTTGTAAAAATTGATGCATGGTGTACACCATTTATCTGAAATAGTTGAAGCTTTGATATCATGCGCTCATGGTCCTCAGGCTGATGGTTGTTATCAGAGGGCACAAAAATCAAGAAAAGAAAGAAAAGCGACAATAAAAAGTAGGGAGAGAATGATAGCAGAAAGAATAATTAAGAAATCTATGTTGTGCAGTTGCAGAGTCAACAAAAGACAGAATAACAGTACTCCACATTCTTGCTGTCTGTTTTGATTTTTCACCAGTTAAAATGTTCAGCTCCCCCCCCCTCCTTCTTCTTTGGTCTCATCTTGTCTTAAACTGCAATTTTAGAGACAGTATGATCATATGGTAAGTGGAAATTCGTGCACTGCGCATTCACTTGCTTGGATTTCCTGTCTGTCGGGCATTGTGGAATTCTGAACACATCTTACTGATTTTTACTGGTGGAAGTTTCGAACTTAAATCTTGCGATCATGCCCTCGCTGGGAAATCAATTTTGCGTTTCTCACTGTTAAGTTTGTTTCATTAGAGTCCTTGTTTGTTGTAACGTTTTGTTGGGGCACATATTTGTTTTTTACAAAGAGATGGATCATTTCATAAAATAGAGTCTATGTATGCCACGCAATACTACACTGCCGGACAATTGCTAAGGACGGATGACAATAGCAATGATAGCAACCATAAAATGGAAGGCAGGAAAATGTGGAAATTAGCATAAGTGCGGGATACAGTAAGATGTGTTGTGCATATGCAAATTTTGGATTGCCGAACTTGTTCGTGATGTCATAGCGCTGATAAGAGATATAAAGGATTTGACACTTATTGACCGTTGTTGTTCAAACGCAAAGTTGAAAGGGAAAGAATCAATTGACGAACTTGCAATTTTCAATATGTCTTCCCGGCATCACCTAAATGATTTTACGCGTGGCCGTATTATTGGCAAGATTGAAGGGCGAAAAATAACAAATGTTGCCGGGGAGTTTGACGTCAGCCACGGTGTTGTTTCAAGGCTTTGGAAATCATTTCAAACAAATGGAGAGTGTAGCAAACATCACAGGGGAGGTCGTGTTCGCAGTACGACACCTGCAGAAGATCAGTACATAGTGCTATCAACAAAAAGACACCGGCGCAGCACAGCTAGTGAGGTAGCAAATCAGTTTATGGCTGCTACTGGCAAGCAGATCTCCCGAAAAACTGTCGCCAGACGTTTGCATGAAGGAGGACTATACGCCGCCGTCCTGTTGTGTGCATCCCATTGTCCAGACGTCACCGTACCGCCCGTTTGCAATGGTGCCATCAACATCGCAATTGGACTGATAACGACTGGTCTGCTGTCCTCTTCTCAGATGAGAGTAGATACAGTCTATCGTCTGATTGTCGACGACAACTGATCTGGCGTGATAGTGGTACTGCATATTGTCCAGCAAACATACAGGAAAGGGACCGATATCCGACATGTAGTGTCATAGTATGGGCTGGCATCATGATCAATGGCCGTACGTCCCTCTATGTGCTTCCAACTGGGACTATGACTGGCCAACGATACATTAATGATGTTCTGCTACCGCATGCTCTGTGGTGCTGTCGGTGATAGATTGATTTTCATGGACGACAACGCAACATGTCATCGAACAGTCGCTGTCCAGGAGTGTCTTGAGAGCAAGGATATTCAACGCCTCGTATGGCCAGCTTGTTCTCCAGATCTGAATCCCATTGAAAATGTGTGGGATGCTTTGGGGAGGAGTCTTGCTGGTCGCCAATGCCCTCCAATATACAAGGACACCCTCATCCGTGCACTCACAGAGGAATGGGATAAATTACCCCAACAGCTGCTTGATAATGTTGTGCAAAGCATGACACGACGTGTGGAATTTTGCATCGCCCTCCATGGTGGCCATATCCTGTATTGACATCTTATGCTGGAACGCCTGCGGATGGTAATTGCATTTTTTTCACATTTACGTATTCTGCACAAAATGGCCTGCTTGTCCCTTGAACACGTTCCAAAGCCTTCTGGATTTCAGAGCACAATAAATTGTCTTTCTTGTAATGTCCTGGCATTCTGACATTATTTTATTTCACTTGGCATCCAACCACACTTACTTTTTTATGCGCTATATAGCCGTTTATGATCCGTCCTTAGCAATTGTCTAGCAGTGTAGTTATTAGTAACAAGGCTGTTGTGGCAGGTATGGACTGTCATTATTATTATTTTTATTTTTTTTTATCATCATGGTCCAAGACATGCCGCGGATTATGTGAAGGGAAAAATTGTTTTTCTAAGAATTTCCTGATCTGCGAGTTATGTGTGGGATTTTTTTTTTTTTCACAGCCTTTGGATTATATGCCCTTGCGGAATTCATGAAGGGAAAAAAAATATTGTACTTTGAATTAATATGTACAAAATATGACATCCACAAGTAGTATTTTAATAAAATCGAAATCTGAAATTTTAATTTTTTTGAAAGAATGGAAAAAGAAAATTGTGAATCAAATTGGAACTTTATTTTGCAATAAGTGGTTTGGGTAAAAAGAAAAATAAATTGACAACAAATATGGTTTACCACTTTTCGTTCCAGCATCATAACCAAACATGTTTTTGTTCATGCGTTATTGATTTCGTTTCATCTGGCTCCTAGATCTATAACATATTTGTCGAGCCCTGACTATGATCAAGAACACTCTGGCTCTCTGTACCAAGAATTTTGCCACCATTTTCAAGCTGAAACACACAGAATTATGAAGTAAAATTATATTTAACAACAATACCAGACAGTCCTCTCTTGAAGCATCGCCCCCCAAAAAAAACATGATTACAGGAAAAAATTTTACTCCATCTAACTTCCACTTTTAGAAATTTTGAAAGATGAAAAACTTGTATCCATGATTGGAAGTCTGCAAGAGGATTTAATACGGTTCTGGAGATAACGCTTTTGATGGCAGGACCAAAATTAATATGCGATTTACGTTGCTCGTAACCGCAATTCTGCTACGGGGTGTAAAATTAATTGGGGCCAGCAACACAATTATCTTTAAATAGCAAATACTACAAACTATGCATTTAGATAAATGTGAATGAATACCTTTATTCTTCCTCCACTTAGAGTTTCACTTAATTTCAGCCTTGCATCAACAACTCTTTTTAAATCTCTTTGAAGACGCCTTCCGAAGTCTCTGAACATAGTTGAGCCACCCGACAACACAATATTCTGCAATAATTATTAGACTTGTAAATGAGCATCACATTCCAATCCACACCAAAAAATAATTAAACACAAAACAAACAATTTCTTTCTTAATTGTTTTTATACTATGCAAAGCTTTTTCAAGCACAGTTACAAAAGTTCTCACCTTATAAAGTGGTCTTCTGACATCTATGGGACAACTCTGAATGCATGTGTCAACTATTTCAGATATAGGAGTCATGAAGTCTGGATTTGCAAACTGAAAATTCAACAACACTGTTATAGAAACAACATAAGGATTTATTTTCCTGTTATTTGCATTGCTACAAAACAATTGCTTCTACAAATCTTTTCAAAATTCCTAATTTATAAATGAACTTAAAGAAACAGTGAAAAATACAATCACTGGAAATATAATGTGCAAGTTCAAAGAATATTAGGGTGTGACCATAAACCACCACAGAAAAAAAAGTGCAAGGATGAAAGCAACATGCAATTTGGTTACCAGCAACAAAAAATAACAAAAGTAACCACACGAATGATATCATTATGGATTTGCATTGCAAATGCTACTCCAAATTATAGCTCAAATGCTTTCTCAAGAGAGGCCTTTTTCAGGGTACACATGCCTTCATCTGGACGGTCCTGTAAGACTGAGACACATGTATTATAGTGTTTATGTCTGGAAGAAAGCCATCAGTCATAAATACAGGGGAAAAACTGGTAAGGAGAATGCTTGAAAAGGCAAAAATTCCTGTCTGTTGCACCTCGTAGGGGAAGCTGAATGCTTTATGGGAAGGCTAAAAAGTGCTTCATTCTGCCCATGAGTTTGGAAATGAGTTCTCAATAAGAAAAGAAATGTTGAATGTTGAGAATTAATAAGTGTACACAATTATGGGAGTGAGCAATTAACAGTCAGCTAGGAAATAATGGTGAAACTTAACGATGAAAATGATATGTGAATACCATTATTTGAATGGTGTGCTCTTCAAAAGCTTGTGGGTCAACTATTTCAGATATAGCAGTCATGAAGTCAGCTAGGAAATAATGGTGAAACTTAACAATGGGAATGATATGTGAATACCATTATTTGAATGGTATGCCCAAAAGCTTGCGGCAAAAATAATTTGTCATGAATGGTTGATGACCTTGCATTCTTTTGGGAAGTTTGCCCAGAAGAGCTGTGAATGGTCATTCATTCAGACTGCCATTACTGCAACACACACTGAAGTCACAGCACATTTACCTTTCTTCTGCCAGCATAACTTCAGGAACTAATTCCAAGAAGAAAAGTAATATTAAGAATTAGTAAGTGTCAACCATTATGTGAGTGAGCAATCAGCAAGGACATAATGGTGAAACTTAAGAATGGGAATGATACCTGAATACCATTCAACTGAATGGTGCCTAAATTGTTCACTACAAGATGGCTTATGGCAAATCATTCATTGTAAATGATTGAAGATGTCATGCTCTTTTGGGTAGTTTACCCGAAAAAGCTGTGGCCTTTAAAGTGCAACACAGGATCCATGCAATTAATGATTTATTTAGTAAGCATAGTGACAACTGGAAATTTGATCATTTATTTGAATGATCATTCATAAATGATTCTTTTCCGGGAATGAACTCCCATGAAGGAATGAATTATGCCCCCCTCTCCATCACTAGTTCATAATACTATGATCTAAGCCACTGGATGGCAAAGAAAAACAAAACTCATCTTTTCCACAGTGGGCTTCCTAATCTTATTAATTTAAAATTGAATTGAAATATTATATGGAATTCTAAACTAGGATATTTATTCATAAACAATTATTGTGAATTTTCAGAGAAAACTATTATTGTTATTATTGTGAATTTTCTTCAGACAGTCTTTTTTTTTTTTTTTTAATCTTTAACTCCATTTCTATCGCAGTTATGGCTAACCTTCAATGTTATGGTTATTTTGCATCAAATCTTGCCAGATGTTAGCTAGTGACAAACCCATGCAGTTATTAATGGTGGAACCATTTTCCTTTTCAAATCCTTTTAGTTTTCTTTTTTAGGAGTTGTTTTGAGGGCTGAGGATTTTCAGGGTCCTATTCCAGACTGTGACCGACTTCTCTAACATGCTTAACTAAACCTGTTTAATTGGAGCAATTTTTTTATTGCTGCTTTATGTTCTGCTATTCGAGTTTTTGGTATTCGCCTTGTCTCTGCTATGTAGGATCAAGGTTCGTGCTCTTCCAAGCAAAATAAATTCAAGCTCTTTTCAAGGAATTTTTAAACCCGAATTTTCATGTGTGTGTACTGTCAGTCGATCAGTAGGTAGATTTTAGTAAGTTCAGACCATTAATCTTAGCTGGGGCGGGCACATCTTCAATGACCTGCCTGTTATCGTTTGCTCCCAGTTGGTTTATTTTATTAGCTTTGAACTGCCCCTGTGTTTTGGTGTTTTTTCCAAAATTTTATTTTGTGGAATATTTTGAAAGGGTACATTATTTTTGTATCCATCTGTTGGTATGACACTTATTGTTTGCTTTGACTTTTTATTTTTGATGCATGACTTTGATACATTTTTTGATGCAGCCAGGAGATGAAGGGTTCACGCTGAAGCACAAGCAATTCCTGGAAGTTCCATCCTCCGGCAAGAACGTGTCCCTAACCCCAGTAAATAAAAGCCCATCATAATTTGGGAATACATCATTCCACTTATTTTACTCACATGGCTGATGCTTTATTCTGTAGCAATATCATAGCCAAGGCACCAGATGTCCAGGCACTCCCCTGGGTTGAACACAAGTTCTGCGCTATTTGATCAGCTTGGTGGTTTTATCAGGACTACACCGTAATCTCCTATACATCTTTTTAGCACAAACAATTATTTAACATGTGCTCTTTCATATCATTAGTTAAAAAACAATAACACAAAAAAATTCAAGCACTGTTTACAGAGCCTTAAAAATTTTCAAGTACTTGAAAGTGAACTTTTTTATTCAAGGACTTTTCAAGGTTTTCAAGGAGGGTACAAACCATGTAGGATGGCCTATAAAAAAATTTTACTCTTTGAATTTTCGAAATATTGTCTTTACTTTGAATTACCTTTGGGAAGATTTTTTACTTTGTTTTCTATAATTGGAGCCAGTTTTATACCACATTTTCTGTTAATTCTCTTTAATTACTCAAAATACGACTTTATGATAAGTAATTTTACTTCTTGCTTTTGCGAGTTCTTTTTCTTTACTAAACTATTTAGAATATTGTTGATGTTATTTTTTGGGTAGTTAATTTCTGCAAGGATGTCCTTAAGTTCTTCTTTGTGGGCATTTTTCCATCTCTGCTGTGGAGATTTGTTTATTTTTTTCTAAGAACTAACTTGCAACATTTGTATCATAAAATATGACAATTAACATATAGTAATTTATTAGTATTTAAAGATTTTTTGTGGTTTATGTCTTATTAATACCCATGTGTGCAGATTGCTATATGCTGATGACACAGTCCTGTTGGCAGACAGCAAAAGTAAGTTGCAGAGTGTGTTGTCTCGGATGTACGAAGTTTGTATGATATTCAAACTGAGTATAAATAAGGGAAAAACCAAAGTTATAGTTTTTGAGAGAGGAACTGGTAGTTCTGAATGTAATGTAAGTCTAAATGGCACCATGATTTACCAGGTGAATGAGTTGGTAAATTTGGGAAGCTTGTTTGACAGAGAAACAGATTAGATGGCAAAATTAGTAGGTCATAACTCCTGCACCTTGCAGGACAATGTACACAAAGTCACAGATCCCATATAAACAATCTCTCTCAACACACACACAATCATATTCAACCAAGTCTCTTTCACAACTGTCTTAAGCATTTGCGTTCCATGGAAGAAATATTTTTCACTTAATATGTAGAACAAGGTCAGGATTATTAACCTAGCAATCAGATATGCCCAAATTCCCAGTATTACTGCATGTACATCAGTCATATCACAGAACTTGAAAATCACATTGCTCTGGATGAGGAATCAAACCCTGTCTCCTGATTTCCGTTGAAGCATGCTACTCCTTACACCACCCAGGACATTGAAGTTCCAAGGTTCTGAGTACGAAGAATCTGAACCTCTCCAGATTTCCACCAGTCGAAGGCATTTCTGCTTCCTCATAATATAATTAAGTAAATCACCAGTCTCACATATGGATTTTATATTTTTTCCCCCATAAAATAAAGAAAAGAAATTTAATTGCGAGGTCAGCATTTTCTGCAGGCGAAACAAAAAATTACAAAAAGCACGGAATTCCGCAAAAATACAGAGAAATCACATATCAAGTAATAGTAATGCTATTACTTTCAGTATAAAGATGAATTTCCAGGATCTGGTTTAACCTACTTAGCAAAATGAATGGAATAGCTGACAATTTCTCCAGACTTCAGTCCCACTGAACATCTGTGGATGTCCTAGGGATGGGCAAACTTACATATATAGGAGAGCAAAATGAAAAATTTTCTAGTGGGCCGCATACTTTTTTCATTAATTTTTCTTCAAAATTCATTTAAAAAAAGGTAAACACGCATTAATATATTGGCATGAATAAATTTAAATACACTGAGAATATGCAAAACAATCATACATATCCACTAAATTGATTTTGTCATTCAGAAGATTTATA
The DNA here is from genome assembly GCA_039090855.1 of Macrothele yani. Lineage (NCBI taxonomy): Eukaryota > Metazoa > Arthropoda > Arachnida > Araneae > Macrothelidae > Macrothele > Macrothele yani. Next base: position 109,687,331 of record CM077013.1, read on the forward strand.
TGATATATGGAAACTAAAAGCCTCAAAGCAGGATATATCAGAAGCATCATTGTTTCTATCATAGTGAAACCCAAACAACATCCCTCCCTTACTACCACTAAACCTTCTACCCTTGCTAAGGATATCAAAAATGCAACAAAGGTGCTTAAAGAGGTTTCAAAGAATGAATTTATGAAATACTTCAAATGTTATGCATACTGGCAAAAAAATGTGTGGCTGCCCAAGGAAACTATTTTGAAGGAAATGTGGTCTGAATAACAAGTAAAGTTATTCCTTTCTGCATAAAAAGTAATTTCCAGGAAATTTTTGTACCTACCTTGTATTTACACATATATCACAGTGGAAGACTGATGTTTCGATATTGACTATAAAAGAACAGCATGCTACATGTACAGTTCTTAAATATTGTATAAATCAGATTTCAGAAACAATGCTATTAAAGAAACTATTAAAATACTAAAATTCTCAGCTAAAAAAATTACTTATTAACATACCTCTGGGTGGAAGAATATTTCTGGACCAAGAAACCTCTCATATCCAACATCAACTGAAAATGGATGTTTTGTAACTGCATTTATGCCTTCATACTTTTTCATCCATTTACTTGGTTCTTGGTCATATTTTGCAAATTCCCTAGCAATATCAGGACATATGTAACTAAAGCGTTCCTGTAAGAAAAAGAAGTTTAATTAAAAAACAAACAGGCTTAACCACAGTATAACTTGGATGTAATCTCTGGAGCACACATTTTATACGAAAAAAAAAATCACTTTTCTTTTCTCTATCCAGGTGTATAGAGAAAAGAAAAGTGATTATATTAATTCATCAAATATTTCTATTTGTCAAATTTATTACGTGGTTATGATTTATTTTATTTATATGTCAACAAACTTGTCATATCATTCACTGTTTCTCATGTTATCATAAAATTGAGCATGGGAAACATGCTCAATTTTATAATATATATATTACAATATATATAAAAAAATTTATTTCAACTTGTTATTCACATTCTTTCTTGAGGTTCCTTAAGATATTTTAGATTTTTAGCATTTGAAGTCTTCAAATTGACATGGAATAAGTCTTCATATGGATATTCAAATGTAGCGTAAATTTGACAGTCTTCCAATATGTAGATAAAAAAGGTTAGTAAATGATTATCATTATTTCAGATTCGTCATTTAATACATGATTTATGAATTTTAAAAGAGTTAAAACTTTCGAACCTCTTGACGATGGTGAGTTGAATTGGCAATAAGACATCTTTTTATCGATGATGGCTTAATTTCCGCTTCCCGTGGCACAAGTTCCCATACTAGTTTCAATTACTATTTTGTAATCATCTTCAGTGGGTATATACGAGTTATTTCTCATACATGTTGTCTCTTGACCATCTACATCAATTCTACTGGCAGAGTCCGATGTTCCACGTCAGTCGAACCATTGCGCATTCTATTTTTGGTTTCATTGTGCATCATTAGTCGTGTTTGTTTTCAATTGGATCGTTTGAATTTTCTTCTGATTCCAATTCAATAGTTGTTGCCATCTGTTTGTTGATAGATTTATATGTTGTTTTGTTTTTGTATTTTTTATTTTTATTATTGTTATTTTCTTTTTCTTTTTCAATAAGATATTTCCAAGTGTATGGAAGATTCATTGGGTTGCTATTATTACAATTTGCTTCTTTAGTTTTTTCAATTATTACTGCCTCCGATGTTAATATTTGATTCTTTGTTTTATGTGATGTTAATAACTTTGCTTCATACCAATCTGGAATAGCCTCATTTTCTATGCAATGCTGTATTAATGGTTTTGTTCTCTTTTTTGTTCCAGTTGGATATATGTTCACTTAATCTGGTCTTAAATCTTTTTTTAGTACTTCCGATGTATATTTTATTTTTGTCTCGATTTCTTTTTGTTTCTGTAGAATTTTTTGTTGGTATAAAGTATACACCGACTCTATCAAGCATTGATTTTCTTTCATTTCCTGTTGTTAATATGGTTTCGCTATCTATAACAGTTTCCGCTAGTATCATTTTTTCTTTAACGCATTCCTTCTTTAGTATATTCGTTATTGGAGGAATGTAGGGAAATTTACCCACAAATTTTATTTCAGTTTTTTGTTTGTGTTATTTTTATTGAAAGACTTTTCTGTATTTTCTAGTATTTCTTCAATAATCTTTTTCTTGTATTCAAATTTCATAGCAGTTTTTGTTATCCAGTTAATTTCAACCATTTCTCTATTTTTATTACATGAGTGGGTTAAAACTCTTCTAATATAAAATTGAATTGCTGATCTTTTATATTTCCATAGATGATTTGAATCGATCAGAATTATTGCTGGAATAAATGTTGGTTTCCTATATACTTCATATTCAACCATATTATTGTTTCTAAATAAAGATATAAATAAAGATATGTCTAAATAGTGTAGTTGCCTGTTAATTTCTTTTTCCATAGTAACTTGTATTGATGGATAAAAACTATTGTATCTTTGTACAAATTCATATAGTTCTTTTTCAGATTGCTTCCAGAAGATAAGGATATCATCAACGTATCTTACATACATTATCAGTTGTTTCTGATTGAGTGGTTCAAAGAGTTTATTTTCTATCTCTTGTAATATTATTTCAGCAAGAAGACCTGAAATTAGGGACCCCATTGGCGCACCTTGTTTTTGTCGGTAGATTTTTTTATTATACGAGAAGTAGTTATTATCAGCTACTAGTTTTACTGCCTGGATAATACTAATTTTTTGTGATTCAGGTATTTCTCGATCTTTTAATCTCTGATCTAATAATTTAATTGCTTCGTAAACTGGAGTATTTGGATATAGGGAGACTATATCTAGACTGATCATAATAAATTCGGCTGTTTTTATTAACCACTTCAATTGAGTTGTTAATCGTATATTCGTGTTGATTACAATATTGTTTTAAATGTTTAAATAGTTCTTTTTCTAGGAGGATAGTTGGAGCTGTTGTTTTATCTACTATTGGTCTTAAGGGTTCTTCTTCTTTATGCGTTTTGATTTTGCTGAATATGCTTGGAATAGATGCTCCAACAGGTGGAAAGGCTTTATTTTGAATATTATCTGGTAAATGGCCATGGTTATTTATATTAGCCATTTTCTTAGAATTTTATCTGTTGGATCATGTTTAGTCTCTTCGACATTCAATTCTGCTATAGCCTTTTCTATTTTTATATCATATTCATCTTTGTCTAATATAATAATTTGTTTGGTTTTATCAGCACTTATGCATTTAATTGCTGGGTTGTTCTTGAGGTTCATCAATTCCTGTTTTTCATATTTTATAGCTGGTACTTAATCTTCTTTTTTATTGATTGCTCTTACTATTTTGAATCTTGTTGGGTTTTGTCTCATTTTTGAGAGAGAGAGAGAGAGAGAGAGAGAGAGAGAGAGAGAGAGAGAGAGAGTATAATCTGCGCCGGCGTATAATTCGCAGATTGCAACATTCAGAAAATAATCGCCATGTGATATCCGCACATCAAAAATGCTGATATAGAAGCAGAATTTTGGACAGAAAAGTCGGTTACATAAAAGCCCCAGAGTCCAAAGAAATAATAAAAAACAAAAAATGATCTCATTAAATCAAGAAATTCATTTTTAAAGGAAAGTTTTTTTAACATATTTTTTTATCTTTGGACATAAAAGCTTAGTGGCATGGCATTCATAGAGTGCAAAATTTAATCACGAGGATGCAGCAGCTCTAATTGCATTACACATTGCCAATGATGAAACGCTGATACAGAACAATTCATGGAAATACCATACATAATACTGTGCAAGTCGAAAAAGGTTTTGGAAGAAATCCTGCTTTCAAAGTAGGGGTTGGATTAAACACAGGTCAAAAAAAAAAAAAAAAAAATAGGGCTGGACTTCAGCAAATTCTCCAGCGGAGTTTACCGATGGTTTTTTTACGTTTTAGACCACAGCTTTTCGCGTGTCACTGGCGCTAGTTTTCTGACTTTTTTAAAACTATCGCGTAGTGACACGATGATCATATATTCAGCTGTGCCCCCACTTTGAATTCGGCAGTGTAACTGAAACGTTTCCTTTTTGAAGCCATCATAAATAGCAATGAAGGAAAATATCAGCAGCAAAGACTTTGGTTAAAATGGCGAAGGACAAATAAAATACAAGGCACAGTGCACACGAGATCCAGAACATGGAACTTGAAATGAGGCGTGCATGTCTAGGTTCATACAGCAAGTGCTGTGTATAAATTTCTATTAGCCGATTGACGAAGAGAGGGCACAAGCACAGTCAGCGTTTTGTCTTTCCCAACAATACTCTTTCATTATGACACCCCTTTTCCCTCCTCTTCGCTTCGTACAAACTCCTGGACTGAGAAAAAAAATTTCCAAGAAAGTTCCTTTTCTAATCATACCCCCTCTTCTCCTGCAAAATTACCCTACTGATTTTCTTTTTCTTTTTTTTTTTAAATCAATCGGCTGCAAAAAACTTAATTTTTTTAAATCGGCGCTTATCCATGGATTATACGAAGAAAATTACAGTACGTTTTTCAGCTATGTTTTCCGTGGTGGCCCTGACAAATTTTTTGGTCGACCAGGCGACTGTATTTTTCGACTCCTGGTGGAGACTATTATTTTCATGAAACAGAGGGTTACTGCAGTAACTAAATTAAGGTAAAGTAGGTCACGCTTTGTTATGTTAGGAGATTAGAACTTTTTTCAGAAGCCCATAAGTTGGGAGCTTTCAACCTTGTCTTAGGTCTTCGCCATACCACATGGACTAAGATTGGTTTCCAGATTCAAAGTTCAAACTTGTGTCATTATTTTTGTTGCCAGAATCTAAACTAAATCTCAAGCTTCTTGGCATGTAGATTGGAGATTCCAAATTGCAAATCTTTGGCATAAAAAGAATTTCCAGACTTTTGCCCCTTCTGATAATCGGTTTGCTTTCTGTTGCTGTAAAAGCGTGGAAATTCTTTTTACATTTTTTCAATTGATAATTAAAAGCAAATACATTGAATTCGATATCATGTGCATTTATTTACACCCTCTACTTTGGTACTCATAACTTGAGACCAAGTGATCTCTCTTTAGTACCAGTCAAGATCATTCTTGCTTTTGCTCGTGCATCTGGTCTTTTTCAAGATTAGGGCTGGGGATGCAAAATAGACCTTACGTCGTGGTGCTGGGTCATTGTACCCCCCATAGTTACAATTACAATTATGATCTCTAGCAGCAAATTGTGCATCATAAGAAAACCAGAATGCAAGAATCATCATTCGCACATTTAAAGCTTCCCAACGCATAAAGAATTTTTCATATCGAATTAATAGTTGTGGATATGGTGTCCACAGACGGACGGACGGACAAACCAGAAACATAAGTGCAATCTTTTTGCAAAAAATGTGCTAAAAATTAAAGCAGTTATGATAATCCACAACTAATAAAAGGGCCGATGATCAAACAAAACAAAGACCACTCATCATCACCGGAGCCTCCCCTAAGAACAATGATGACATTTTTTTTTTTTTTTTTTTGATTGGAGGTTTAACGACCACCGTGAGCAACTCAATGGGCTATAAGCAGTCGCCCGTCCCTAATTTAGGGTCACTGGTTCCAGGGAGGGGAGAGAGCCAGTGCCGTAAGACAAACACAACATCCATGCCTCACCAGGATTCGAACCCGGACCCCTTTCGGGCGAATGATCAGAGGCCAACGCCTTAGACCACTGCGCCACCGGGCGGCACAATGATGACATCACCACAGAAGAGCGTTTTTTATGTTGTAGTTATCAACACCTCAGATTGTGGAAAATTTCCCATCATCCCACCCTGTGCCATGCGACACGACACACACCCGAGAGACAATGAAGCATTGCTTTTATAAGTTGGAGAAAGTTTACTTGGCCATGAAAATCACAAATCAAACGTTCTGAGTTCTTAAAGTAAAATTAAGAACTTTTTAAGGGCTTGGTGAAATATTTAGTACTTTTAAGCACTCTTAAAAAAATCAAAAAATATATTTAGCAGTTTTAAGCACTTTTTAGATCCCTGCAAACCCTGATTTAATGCAAGTGCACTAGGAACTTAGGCTTGATAAAGAAAAAAGAAAAAAAAAAAGAATAAGCAGCTTGGAGATATAGCACAGTGAACTTGAAATATTTGATTCATTTGACCTACATAACATGATGACAAGACTTAGTCATTTTGAGATAGTGGTCTTAGTGAGAAATGGGGTTGCCCCATCAGGGTGCTCCACAGGCAACAATAGCACTCAGAACAGCAACAAAGGCCTCTGTGAATCTTGAAGAGGTACCAACTAGTTCTGAGTGACATTGGCAAAAAAACCCAACTCACTAGGTTTTGAAAATTAATGAAAGTACATTGCCGTCTATGCACGATAAAATAGTTTAAAAAATCTTTTAATGTAAAAACACCTTAGTCATAAAAGCATTCACATAAAAGGTACACTAGAATCTTTCAGATCTGCAATGGATCCATCCTCAGGTGTAAGTCTGATGGTTAGATCAGCAGCATATATACACAGTAGGGTGAGATACAAAAATGATGTAGAGTGTAACAAAGGCATGCGCACTACAGAAACATAAAAGTTCAAACAGGGAGTGTATTATTATTCAAAGTTTATAAAAATGTTTTTAGAAGCTGCAATCTGTGGCAAAAATTTCCAGGGATTATGAATGATATTTGGGTAATTGTCGTTACAGCATTGGTGGCGATGAGTGAAAATCTGTAGACTCTCAGTAAGTAGGGTTAGATGCTTAGATTTTGGAGTGGTGAGCATTTTGGTTTTTTCCCACAATGGTTGAAAAGGTTCGTTAAGTAGTAAACGTGACATTGCTGTATTGGAAGAAAAAGTTTTTATATTATATTTGTGTTCTTTAAGGCGAGTACTTAGATTACGAGTTGTTGAACCAATATAGATTAGGTCCTTCGTTCCAGGTTCGATAGCTTTGAGAGGTATTGCATAGATTCCATGTTGGTCTAATAGCTGTACGGGATCTCTGTCTTTTTTGATTATGGAGTAGATATTGCTTGTTTTTATTCCAAAATTAAGATCAAAAGGTTTAAAGATATTTTTCAGAGTGTTTATAACAATCGGGATATAAGGTACAGATCCCACATAGCGAATGTCACGCCTATTAATGTTAATTAAGGAGCAAGTGGTACGTTCTTGAATTTTTGTAGAATCCTATTGACAGTATGTGGAGTATATCCAAAGGCTGTTGTGAGGTCACTGATTTCATCAATTTCGGCATTGTATAGCTCAATTTCGGCATTGACCTCACTACAGCCTTTCTATCCTGGCTCTCTTCCTATTCCTTTTCGTCCAACCACCATTAAGTTTCACTCGTGACACTACCAAGTAATGATCAGAACCAACATCCGCACCTCTCATCACACAGGTGTCAACAACTAAGTGTTTCAAACGCTGATCGTAGACAACAAAATCTATCACACCCTTTTGACCAAGAGTACGATTTTCCCAAGTATATGTGTGGATATACTTGTGGTGGAAAAATGTATTAGATACACACAAACCATTCTCAATGCAGAGTTCAATTAACCTTTCACCGTTATCATTCACACAAGGATCATTAACTTACCCAGAACATTGTCAGAAATTGCATTCTGTACACCTACTCTAGCATTGAAATCCCCCGCTATTATAACTTTTTCTTTAGCACCAAACTGGCTCAAAACAGCTTTTAGCTCATTCCAGAAATCTTCTTTCTTATCAGAAGGTTCCAGAGTCACAAGGAGCATACACTACAACAATTACAATTCTCTGAAGTTTCACTTTCAAACAAATCCAGAGAATTCTCTCACTTACACAACTATAGTGAATCAAGTTGTTCTTCATCTTTTCACTTAAAATCACACCTACACCTGCCTGTCCTCTCATATTATCTAATACTCCAGACTACACACTCACCATGCCATTCACTTCTTCTACCCCAATTTCCTTCTTTTTGGTTTCACTTACATACAGCACATCCAGTCTATATTTATATTCATCTCCTCAATCACCTTACTCATCTTGCCATTTATACCTCTAGCATTCCATACACCAATCTTACATTCACTCAGCCGAGATGCAAGGGCAGAGGAAGAACAAGAAAGTCATGGAAGAATCAGATTCAGGAACGTTTGCATGAGAAAAAGATTATGAGTATGAAATATAAAAGGTCTTGTGTATGGCGCGTGATGGATGTCAGTGAAGCTCGAGTTGTATGTCAAGATCGCTGTAAATGGTGAAGTTTGATACAGCAACAGTAAGTAAAAATTATCTGGTAGTTTGTATTTCTTTGTGGAGCTAACCTCTGAATCTCAGAGAACAGCTTAGTGATATGTATGTATGCATGTACACAATTTGTGCGTTTTACGGTGGTCCTAACAAAAGTTCTGGACACTGTCCATTGTTGAGAAAAGTGTGAAGTAATGGAGAATTATTAATACCGACACCCAAAGTGGACCAGGAACATCAAACAGAGGTCATCGCTCTTTCCACGTGTATAAGTGAGTCACGGGAAAAATTCTCAATTGGGCTCCTCCGAGAATCGAACCCAGGGTCTTCCAGTTATGCACCGGATATGCTTCCACTATACCACAGCGGCCTCGAATTCCTCCAGACTCACACACTAACTGCCAAGTCAATTTGGCAGGTTGCTTCTTGAAGCTCTGCAGAAAAATTACATTATTACCATTCAATGTACTCCCCTCTGCTGCTAATGACAGCTTACCAGCTGTGAGGTAGGTCCTGGATGTCTCGCAGTATGCCATCTTTGTCAGCTGTCGTATTACTCGGGGCCACGTTCAATAATAGTTTGCCCAGAAAATCTGTAGCAGATGTCACGGAGCCAATTTTTTAACTTTGGGAAAAGATCAAAGTGCGGTGGACTGAGATCAGGGCTGTATGGTGGGTGGGATAAAGTTACCCGGCCATATTCGACAAAAATCCCCGTACTGATGCTGCATCACGACACAATGCATTGTCATGCAGCAAGATTGCTCTCGCTTCCAACAAGTTGGGCCAATTTTAACGAATTTTCACTTTCAACTTTGTACTCAAAAAGTCATGATAATATTGGGCGTTGACATTTTGCCCTACTGACACCCGATCAGAGACAACACCCTGTGCATTGTACGCAAAAAATCATAATTTGTGTCACTTTGGATTGTTGCCGACGACACTTTGAGGGGCATGGGGAACTTGGATGCCTCCATTCCACTGATTGTGACTTCAGTTCCGGCTCAAAATCACGGGTCCAAGTCTCATCAATTGCAACTATTCTGTTCAGGAAGGTGTAGCCCTTTCTTTGGAACCTGTGGAGGTGATCCTGTGCAATGCGGAGGTGATCCTGTGCATTGATGGGGCACCCAGCGTGCTGCAATTTTTCTTTTTCCCAGTGAGTCGATCAAAATCAGGTGAACAGACATGGGCAAAGTTGCCTGATGAGCAATATCCTCGACTGTCAGATGGTGATTCTCTTCAAAAAGTGTCGCAAATGGTGACAGATATTTTGGCTGTTGCCATTTGAGGTCGGTGGACAAAACATCTGTCACCGGTGAGCGGTAATCATTTACGATGCTGCTTTGGCCCTCCCAAAAGCGCAATGCCCAGCAAGAAACTGTGCTTTGATTAAGAGTTCCTTCCCCACAAACTTCTTGCAAGGTAGTTTGGATCGGTGGAGGTTTCTTTCAAGAGCTAACCTCAAAGAAACCAGAGTCCAACGAAAGCGGTTCATGCAACGAGTAATTCCAAGTGTTTCCAGCTTCTTTCAAAGTTCCTTTGTGTGTTGCCTTGGATTGACTATTTGTTTCATTTTTGTGGTTTTGTGGTGTGGTCAAGTGGCTTCGAGAACAGCGAGCCTTTGAACTTCAGGCTGTTTGCTGACATAGAAAAGCCACTCAACTCTGTTTGGTGTTCTCCTGACAAAAACAACAGAGGTAAAGGGGTTTTGCCTTCTTTGTGCCGGTGCTTTATGCATTGTATACTTTATTCTATTTACAGTGTATGTATTAGGTGTACAAATAAGTTTTAAAGCATTTAAGACAACACAACATGTAATTTGAGGGAAAACAACAATACCTTTACAAATCAAAATATGCGCCATCATTATCTATCACCTTCTGCTATCAGTCGGGCAGCTGACGGATTCCAGCCATGAAGAATACTTTCGTCCTGTGATGTGATGAAGTCATTAACTCATTTTTGCATTTCATCACGTCCGGAACTGTACAGTAGACAAACATCATGTTGCATCGATCAAAACAAATGATAGTCTGAAGGGGCTATGGCGCGACTATACGTCGGGTGCTCCAAAACTTCCCAGCCAAGCGTCAATAATGTTTCCTTGACCGATTTCGCGACATGCAGCCTAGCGTTGTCATGCAGTAATTTCACGGGATGCAATCCTTTGCCTGTGAATGGACGTTTCCAACAGATTTGCTTGTTCAATCACAGCAATTGTTGCTTGTAGCGATCAGCAGTAACAGTTTGACCCTGTTCCAATAGTTCATAATAGAGCACACCCTTCATATCCCACGCGATGCACAGCAGAACTTTATTGGAGTGAATATAGTGTTTCGGTTTCGAAATCATTGCTTCACCGAGGTCTAACCAGTGTTTTTTGCATTTGGGATTGTTGTACCATATCCACTTTTCATCACCCATAAAGATTTTCCACAGGAAAGTCTTTCAGTGTAGTTTATTCAACATATTCAAACACTTCATAATACACTCAGGTCATGTGGCACCCATTTTCCTTCCTTCTGAATCTTTCCCATTGCTCATAAACAAATGGAAATGGTTTGTGGAGTTAACCCCAGTTGTTCAGCTAGTTCCTTTTGTGTTTGAGATGAATCTTCATCCAGCAATACTTGCAGTTCCTCATGTGCAACCTTCTGCGGGCCACTGCTAGTTCTCGATCGCTAACATAAAAATCACCAGCTTTAAACTGTCTAAACCAAAATTCACTTGTGCTTTTTGAAAAAAAAATTCTCCCCCAGAACAGATCGATGCACATGCTTTTGCAGCACTTTTTCCTTGATGAAATTTTTAACGAATGCAGTGTCGAATAAATGCAGTATCGCTTGCCATCTTTCACCTATGAATGTGCAAGTGCATTTGACTGTTGGGCAAACTTCTGTGTCATGTTTTATTCTCTGGACCAGTTATGGTCACATGACAACAACACGGGGGAATGCTGAATATGTAAATTAGTGGTATATGTCACACAAAAAACTCTTTAAAACTTATTTGTACACCAAATATGTATATACGTATGTACTTTAGGGTGGTCCATCTTTGCGTAGGAAATTTTTTTTTATTAATTATCATTTGTCTCACCCTCTAAAATTGTTCCATTGCCTGAAAAAGTAATTCCTGTAAAATTTCATTGCATTCGAAAAATAAAAACATGTGCCTCCAGAGGGCCTATTAAAGCGCAAGCTTCCATTCCCATCCACCGAGTCTCCTGCGTGCATTAGCTTTCCGCGAAGGCCAAATGGAATTTTCTCGGCAAGATGCCAAAAAACAAGCTGTAAGCGTTGTACTACGCATTGTTATCTCAGTTGTGTTTCAGAAATTCCAGTTGATTAAAGCTTCAATGTAACTGGTTTGTTATAGACTGTCTTCAACGCCATATGGTCATTGCAATGCGAAAAAAGTTTCAAGGTTTAAGATACATTGTTATATTTTGCATTTACTGAGGCAAGTAAAATTTTTGATTCTTTTTTAAGAGATATTGTCACCGTGCTACTTGCTAAGTTTTCTCTGCTACATAATGTTTTCAAAGCACTCCCTAAGGAAAGACACTTCGATTTATTTGATTGGACATTACATGCCCCAGATTGTTGGAAGCAAGCTCCCATCCAACTGACAAGTGCTGGGAGTAATGTTTTTTAACCTGCGTGAAGTACAACTAACTCTTTGAGAAAGTGCAACGCTGACAATCCAAGGTGCTAATTTTTTGGAATAAAGCACGCATTCCAACACGGCAACAATATCATTGCATTCAAAAACTAGAAACTGTTTACGAGAGTTGGAGATCATTGCAGAAAAATGCAAAGAGATCTAGTAAAATGAAAAAAAAAAGGGAAGAGTTATTTGTGTCAAAGTTGGATGATCTGTTCGATATTGCCCAAGAAAATGCCTTAGAAATGATAACTATTGAAGAAGGTAATATGTTTTTAATAAATCAAAGGAAAAAAGGGCAGCCCAGTTTTCTGTGTGGTATTGGTGTAAAATTGGCTGAACGGGAAAAAAGAGCAGGAGAAAGACAATCCAAAGAAATTCAAAGGTTACAGCATAACATAGGAGAGGCTGAAACAGCAAGAGAAGTTATAGAACTGCCATGTTCAAGTAGTAGCGATGAAGAATCAATCCCAGACGAAGAGCCAATTCCATCGTGCTTTACGGATTCAATCAGAATGTCACAGCAAAAGAAAAGAAAGATGTATGGAACTTGTAATGTTATAACTTCAAAAATTGTAGCCGCTTTTGACAAATGCAAAGTTAATGATAGGAATGCGGTTCACATTTTAATGGCCACAGCTGAAGCATTAGGCCATGATGTCCATGAACTATCAATAAGTAGATCTTCCATTCAACGATGCAGGCAACGTTTACGTCACGCGAGAGCAGAAAAATTAAAGGAACGATTCAAAAGCTGATCTGCAAGCAGCTGTCGTTCATTGGGATGGAAAATTACTGCCAGCTGTTACCGGTTCTCAGATGGTTGAGCGCCTTCCAGTCATAATTACAAGTGGAAATGTAGAACAAATACTGCAGATACCACAGTTGCAAGGCTCCACTGAAAAAGAACAAGCCTTAGCATTATATGAAACACTTACTGATTGGGAGCTTACAAACAAGGTAAAAGCGTTGTGCTGTGACAATACTGCATCCAACCTCGGCAACTTAAAGGAGCGGCAATTATTTTAGAGCAGATGTTGGAAAGAGATCTTTTATATCTTCCCTGCAGACATCATATATTTGAAATCATACTTAAAAGTGTTTTTCAGCTGAAAATGCCCTCTTCATCAGGTCCGGATGTGCAAATTTTCAAATGCTTTCAACAGGCATGGCCAAAAATTAATAAACAAAATTTCAAGTCTGGTGTAGAAGATGAAAATGTTCGAAAACTTTTATGTTCAAACATAACAGAAATCCAATCTGTTATAATGCAGCACCTACAAATGCGACAGTCTTGAGACGATTATAAAGAATTCTTAGAGTTAGCAGAAATTTTCATTGGAAACAACACAGAAGAAATATCTTTTCGAGCTCCAGGAGCATACCATCACGCACGATGGATGGCAAAAGCACTATTGCTTTAAAATATTTCTGTTTCGTGATGAATTAAAACTTACCTTTAGGGGGGGGAGGCATTTCTGACATATGCATATTTCTTGTAAGAATATATATTAAGGCTTGGTTCAGAGCACCTTTAGCCCAAGAGGCACCCAGCCATGACATACAATTTATGAAAAAGCTAGTTGAGCATGAATCTGTGGATCTAGAGGTATCTCGTATCGCAGTTTACAAATTCAAAAATCATTTATGGTATTTATCCCCAGAAGCTTGTGCTTTAGCTTTTTTAGATGAAGGGTTATCTGTTGAAACTAAAATGAAAATGGTGCGGAATCTAGAGAAAGATAGTACTCAAGAAAAGGGTGTCAAGCGAATCATGCTAAAAAATGATGATATTCAAGGACTAATAGATATTGAGGACTTCTATTGAGGACTTCATTTCAGAAGACGGCAAACAGTTTTTTGAAAGATTTAATATTCACACAGATTTCCTCAATACAGATCCACCTTCCTGGCCTGAAAGTAAAGTGTTTAAGAAAGCCTCAGTTGTTGTGCACCAATTAAACAATTAAAGGTGGTCAATGACACAGCTGAAAGAGAGGTTAAGTTGATAGAGGACTACAACAAAATACTAAACAATTCCTATTGCAAGTTGTCACTGATTACAGATGTCGATATCCTGATACAAAGAAGGAGACTGTAGCCAAAAAAATGGAGTGAGATTGTTATTTGTTTTCCATTTGTTGATATTTCTGCCATTATCTGTACATAATCTGTATTTTATTTCGGATTGTAATGAACAAACATTCCATAAATAACGCCTGGTATCATCTTTTGGAATGTTTAATTATTCATTAAAAGCACAGAGAGTTTTTCTTGCAGTAATGAATAGTACAAGATATCAAGTATTTTATTGTATCCTTGCATTGGTATTATGAAATTTTAACTGCTATTGCCACAAGTTAAAGTGCAGCTGTTGCAATCGAAGCTTCACAACTTTTTTTTTGGCATCTTGCCAAGAATCTTGCATTACGCTAACAGTGAGATAGTTTAAGAAGGGAAAAGAGCCTAAGCGGCGGGAAAACGAAAGCTGTCCCTATAAAAGCATGGCTGGAGGCACGTGTTATTATTACTTTTCAATTGCAATAAAATTTTACAGATATTATTTTTTCCTGAATTGGAACAATTTTGAGGTGAGACTTAAACATTTCAGAAGTTGAATAATTTGGACCACCCTAATGTACTTCAACATGATTTCTCTTTCAGTACAAACAGAAACCTAAAGTAATGATTGTGACAGTCATTTTCATTAAAATGTACCACTTAAATAAAATAAAACATTTAATTTATTAACAAAATTAATTAAAATCAAGATCTTAATACTTCAACTAGGCCAAATTAAGTATTACACAAGTGAATTTCTTTGAAGTAACCAATTAATAAGACATTGTCACACATGCGCATTCACTACTTGCTGTTTCCAGTAATCTTATTCCATACATATTGCAGTTACCTTAATGGCCTTTGCTGTTTCCAAAGACTGTTCTGGTGGAATGCCAACTTCCCTTTCTCTCAGCAGACTTTGGATAAAGTAAGTCACATTACGACCAGCAATGGGAATGTGTTTGATGCAACTACCAATAACATAACCTTCAGCCTGAAAATGTAAACATATTCAAAGCAAGAACAAGCATATAAAAATTTATAACAATGTGGATGATTACTGATAAATAATCAATCACAAAACAAATAAAACTAGCAGCAATTTATTAATATACCTAAAAAAAATAACACAGAAATAAAGGTAACTGCATTACATGCATACATACACTGAGTGGCCAAATTATTATGGCCACCATACCATTTTATACAAAGCAGCTATCCCGCAGATGTAGCTAACGCAAGATGGCTGAATCTGACATAAAAGGAATGCTGAACGCATGCAGAGACTAATGAAGTGCATTGTACAAAAGATAATGGGTGAAAGATGAAATATATCAGACTTTGAATGTGGAATGATCATGGGTGCTTGAAACATTGGTGTGAGCATTAGCAAAATGGCTGCATTTGTAAATGTTTGAGGGCAGTGGTTGTTAAAGTTTACAGAGAGCGGACCACCAGTCAAAAAAGGAAACTGAGCAAAAGGTATGTGGTCATCAATGGCTACTGGATGCTTGAACTCAGTGGAGAGCAAGCAGACTTGTTCAGTCTATCAGACAGGCTCCATCAGATTACAGATAATTTGAACCAAGTCAAAATGGCCTCTCAATATACAGTTCACTGCACATTACTTTTCATGGGTTGCAGAAGCAGAGGTCCTGTCCGTAAGCCATCACTATCTGCAGCGAACAATAGGAAACACCTCCAGTCTGCTCAGGAGCAAAAGAATTGGATAGTAAATAAATGAAAACGGTAATGTAGTCTGATGAATCACATTTTCAACTACACCATGTAGATAGAAGGGTGAGGATATGGAAACAGCAGCACGAAAGCATGGACCCATCTTGTATGGTAGTACTCTTCAAGCTAGTGGAGGCAACATTATGATCTGGGGAATGTTTTCGTGGAAGTGTTTGGGCCCTTAGATTCATGCGAAGCAAGGTCTAACCGCCCAAAGGTACTTAAATATTGTTGCTGACCAAGTCCAGTTATGTTGATGCTTTATCCCAATGAAGATGGATACTTCTAGCAGGACTGATGCTTTGTGTACCAGTGCTCACATTGCATACAAATTATTTGAGGAATGTCATTGAGACTTTTCCTTGTTATATCAGCCTTCTCAATCACTGGATCTAGATCCAATGGAGCATTTGTGGAATGAAGTTCAAAGGGCATCAGACAGTTGGATCAGCGTCAATCAAATCTTCAACACTTGGAGGGTGAAATTCATCACATTTGGACTAATATACCCTAAGTCACTTACCGACATTTAATAGAGTCCATCCCAAGATGAATTCAAGCAGTATTAAGAACAAAAAATGGCCCAACAACATACTAACCAGGTAGTTATAATAAAAGTTGCTTTTTTTTGCCCACATCACTGATAAATGTTTGAAATGGGTATAATTTTTTCTTTTCTTTCTTTCTTTTTTTTTTTTTTTTTTTGCCTCACCACCACCATTTTTTTAGTTCTGAACTTCATTCAGATAAGGTTGTTGCCTTCACTTAAAAAGAAAAAAAAAAAAAAAAATTGTGTTCTTGCATATTACTGTATCACCTTTATTTAAACTATACAGCTGAACTGTACCCATAGCTGCTAAGATATAACTTCTTCTGATGCTATCTGTTTACTCTGATTTTGACTCCAATGAATGATTGTGTTCCTTAAATGTATGTTAATAGAATCTACATTTATTATCCTCTTTGTGCCCAATGGCACATAAAAACTGTCAGTTTCCTTCTCCATGCTCCACAATCCTTGTGAAATGTTTGTGGGAAAAAAGACTGACAGCTTGCTTGCTTCCAGTTTGCCCATCCTGCATGGCACCTTATTATTTCTCAAATGATCTTTCGGCACCTTCTCCCCAATAGTCCTCAAGTCAATGCAACTCAGGTATCTATCATTTTGCTTGTGCATTACATATCCAATTCCATCTTTAGAGCTTAATTTCACTTTGAATGCCCCTTATTTGTTGTTCTATTTGCCCCTTATTTGTTGTTCTATTACACAAATCAATGTTGGAGATACATACAATAGTGGCCAAAATTGTGGAAACCTTTTAGAAATAGTGTATTTTTGAGGTTTGATGGCTCATAACACCACTTTTTTTTGGAGTAATACCATAAAATTATATATCAAGGGAAAGATAATTTCATCAAGAATGTAATGCAATAACTTTTATGAAGAATTTTGTATTACAACAGCAGTTGTAAAGAAGAAAAGTGAAGCACATAGAAAAAAATGAGATATACAAAATTTCTCAC
Source organism: Macrothele yani (assembly GCA_039090855.1). NCBI lineage: Eukaryota > Metazoa > Arthropoda > Arachnida > Araneae > Macrothelidae > Macrothele > Macrothele yani. The sequence goes on from CM077013.1 coordinate 109,704,587, forward strand.
GTCAGTTAATACTTATTAGTTGGGTAACCTTTAACGTTAATTCCCATGGAGTGAACAAAGTTTTTTAGCTCTGTGGCTATTATAATGTGAAACCAAGATTGAATTATTGCTTCTATTAATTCGGTTTTATTGCTGGGTTGCTTCTGACTAACAAGTTTCTTTAGTCGGCTTCATAGATTTTCGATGGAGTTAAGGTCTGGGCTATTCCCAGGTCATTTCAGCAGTGGAATATTATTATCCTGAAACCACTTTTTGCACACAGCAGCAACATGACATGGAGCTGAATCCAGTTGAAATATAAATGCTTCATTATCTTGGAAAAGATCACGTGCAGAAGGCTTCAGTTTGGGCAAGTATTTCATTAATGTATTTTTGGCCATTTATATTCCCATTAATCATGCAAATTCTGCCCACACCTTTTGATGTCATACAACCCCAGATCATAACACTAACTGGGTGTTTCACGGTACATGTAATGCAATCAGGATGCAAATCTCCTCTGATTCTTCTCCTTATGTATTTTATACCATCACTAACAAATAGGGAGATTTTGGTCTCATCATTCCAAATAACACTGTCTCATTGTTTTGCTGTCCAGTTACATGGGGTTTAGCCCATTTTAATCTTTTCAACCTTTGTTTGAGAGATAAAAATGGCTTTTTTCGTGGAATTCTAGCTTTTAGACCAAATTCCTGCAGTCTGCGCTGAACAGTCCTTGCACTCAACTTCACATTGCATTGCGCCATTTCACCTTGTATACACCCAGATGATTTTCTTCTGTCACCTAGGCACAGTCTCTTAATTCTTCTATCATCACTTTCTGTGGTGCACATTTTCCTGCCTTTACCAGTCTGGTTTTGTAGTGACTGAGTCTCCTTATACCTCTTCAAAAATTTAGAAATGCCACCTTTAGTTAAAATTCCACCAATTTTTCTTCTAATTTCTTCATAACTGAAGCCTTGTTCACTTAATAGTACTATTCTACATCGCTTTCTGGGTGACCAGTCAACTCTTTGCGCCATTTCTTTAATTTTATTATGTTTTACAAGCTTACTAAATGAAAGAACACACACACACACACACACACACACACACACACACACACACACACACACACACACACACACACACACACAAAACCTCATAGCAATCACATAACACACTGACAAATGTTCTCCTCTCAGCTCCAATACATGACATCAATAGATGAATCCCACTGTGACCTGATTGGCTCATTGCCAAAATAAGATGACACCTGATTGGCTCTCTAAACACTCATGCTCATTGGCTACATTCAAATGAAGGAAAGCTACTTCATATCAACCTAAACAAGTTATGCTTCCTTTATCTGGTTATTTGGATATAACTTTTCATAGAATACAGATAATTGAACAAACCTTTGTTGCATTACATTCTTGATGAACTTACCTTTCCATTGGTATAAAATTTTATGGTATTACTCCAAAAAAATGTGGTGTTATGAGCCATCAAACATCAAAAATACACTTTTTTCAAAGGGTTTCCACAATTTTGGCCACCACTGTACAATGTGACCAAAAAAACCCCACCTTAATTTCTTTCCGAGACATTTATTTTGAAATGCATTAAGTTTTAAAAAAACTTTTAATGCTTGCATTTTGTAATCTTCCAAGGTCTATGCACCATAAAGCGGAATCGCAAGGACAACAGATGTAAAAATTCCCTAATTTCACCTTGTTGGTGCGAGATGTCCACCAAAATTTTTTCAAGCCACCAAAGCATTTCTGTTCCTTAGAGATTTTTTGTCAAATTTCTCTGTCAGTGCTACCATCCCTACTCACTATGGCCCCAAGATAAGCAAATGTATCAGTACCTTGGATATCACCCTTTAAATTTATCTTCTTACTGTTTCCTCATTCAGTCTAAAAAACCAATGAATGAAATACGGATTACACCATTGTACAATACAAATTTGGAAGATATTCCAAATATTCATTGATATTCTGTGCCTCCGAGCAATCATGGGAATGAATTCAAAACCTCCAGATCTGCTATATATGAATGTCAGTTGCTTCGACTAGCGAATCCTGTGATGGTTATATTCAAATTAATCAGAAACTTGAAACTTGGCCGTTCTGGGTGGAGTAGTGGTTAGCATACTCGGGCACTATCCAGGAGACGCGGGTTCGATTCCCGCTCCAAGACGACAAAATTTTCAAGTTTTCGGATATTATCTGACTTAACATCCATGTCATATTTACACCATAAATGGTTTCACATCTTCCAAATTTGTACAGTCTGAGAAAGTTTGCTTTTTCTTTATTGATACACAGACCAACTGATTCTGCAAAAATATCAAGTTGTTCAGTTTTAAGCATTTATATTTGTAGTTCTAAAAAGAAAATTATATGGCAAACACACCCAGCACAATTGTTCATAAACCATGTTTAAAAGATTATAGCTGATAGGTAAGAGGTGTGAGCTTCTGATCTTACTGGAACCAGTAGTTCATACACTGGCAGAAAGTGAAAAAAGAACACCAAGAAGGAGACGTCTGATACCAACGAAATTTATACAGCATAATAACGGAATACAGAGGATAATGTGATCAAAACATTATGACAAAATACAGCTGTATTTCCTGGTAAACTGAAAAATAACATTTCTATATAACATGGTTAGTATGAGGTGGAACCGCCATGAACTGCGTCACACTGTGCAATTCTGGCATGGAGTCTGTCGTACAGATGTTGGATGCAAGTTTGGGGTATTGAGTTCCAAGCATCCTCAACCTGGACGCGTAAATCGGGGATGGTCGTGGAGACCGGATAAGTCGTTGTCCTATAAAATCCCACACGTGCTCAATGGGGGACAAATCCGGTGAACGTGCAGGCCATGAAAGTTGTCTCACACCCTGAAGTGCATGTTGCATTGCACGTGCCGTGTGTGGGCTTGCGTTATCTTGCTGGAAAACACCACGATGGACCGACCTTACAAATGGCACAATAACGGGCTAAATGATGTTGTTGATGTAGGAGGTGCTGTTTAATGTACCCGGTACAAACACTAGTTGTGTACGGGAGCGATAGCTGATCGCTCCCCACAACAGAAGACCAGGTGTAGGCCCTGTGTGTTGCTGGCGGATGCAAGAAGGGTGGAGACGCTCCCCTGTGCATCTGTGAACATGCATATGGCCATCGGAGGCTCCCAAGCAGAATCTGCTTTCATCGCTGAACACGACAGATCGCCATTGTGTTCTCCAGTGCAGACGCTGGCGACACCACTGCAGCCGTTCCTGACGATGGGCTGGAGTCAGAGGTACACATGCCAGAAGCACACGTGCACGTAGTCCTGCATCCAGTAGACGGTTGCGGATTGTTCGCACAGTTACCTCAGGTGCAACTGCAGCTCAGATTTGCATCACAGTGGGATGTTCTGCTTGACAACGCCACTCTTCTTATGCGATGATCGGTCCGCCTGTGACTCCCGGTTCCACTTCTTCTCGTGTGGGAATGTTCCTCAGACCATCTATGCCACCATCATACCACCACTGATACTTCCCGTCCAATTCCGCTCCGCAATACGACGATACGACCACCCAGACTCACGGAGTCCGACTAGATGACCTCGCTCAAAGTCCGATAACTGCTGAAATCGTACACTTCTTTTATATCCAGGCATTGCAGCTTCTTTAGGGTCTTCGCACGTGTCCGTACACCGACAACTGATTACATTCACTTCGCCGTACTCCTTAAATACCACCGACAATAATTTGCATATTATGCCGTGCTGTGACGCAAGCGCTCACATCACCTACGTAAACTCGACCCCATTAGCATATGTAAATTTCATGATCGTCCGCCAATTCCTTCTTGGTGTTCTTTTTTCACTTTCCGCCAGTGTATTAGGGTTTGTCAACTGCTTATAGCCTTAGAATGCACACAGCGATTTTTAAATCACAAAAAAAAAAAAAAAAAAACCACCTAGGCGGACTTAGCACTACTGCATCAGGAGAGAGACATAGATTTATTGTGGCACCAAAGATGGCAACCAACACCGCAATAACAAAACCCAAATAAGGGAAGTAGTTTTGCTTCTCATGTAGGCACATAGCAGGAACATTTTTGTCCCATTATCAATCACAGCACATGCATATATGCTCTTCAAGGCCATCCATGTTCTCAGCTATATAACAGACACCAGGGAAAATGACACCCAGATTTTAGCCAAGACCAAAACACAAGATAGTGCAACACATTGCCAACTATCTGCCTTTATCACAATTAGACTGTATTACAGACAGACAGAAAGAAAGAAAGAAAGAAAGATTACTGCAGTACAATATCCCAACCTTCTGGTGGGTTGCTCACGCACTGTGAACAAGAATGAAAATGTGTAGACCTATGTCGCCTTTTGTTTATTACAGCAGCTTTTACATATTCATATCATTCTCTCACCAGAACCTTACTAAGAGCCTTGATGAATACACATATTAAAGTTTGTGACGACAACAGATGTAAAAGAAAAATAAAGAAAAGAAATGGCAAAAACAGTACAATTTATTTTTAAAAAATGCATTTCTTTAAATACCAGTAAGACATGTCAAATTTAAATGTGCACTAAAAATACCACAAACTGAATAAAGTAAAAAAAGCATACAAAGAGATGAAATAACACTTTATAGCAATGATTATGTTTTACACTTACAACTGGAATGCAATGAGTGACACCATCACCAGAATCAATCACAAGACCTGTGAGTGTGCGATCTCCAACCTGACGTGATGCCCATGATGCTGCCAAGGCTAAGACTGCCTAAATAGGAAAAACAGTCATTACTAGTTTCAAAAGTACAAAACACTGACAAAGAAACAATGAACCACATGCATCAAGAAATTTCATGTAATTTGATATGAGATTTTTTTCTGTGCATGAATTACACACTTCCTGTTGCCCACATCTTTAATAAGACACAAAATATTCCTCAAAACGTCATTAAAGAGATTTATAGAGAAAAATTCCTAATATGACGTTGGAAATGAACTCTACACTTTAAGTTACACAAATCAAAAATTGTTATATGGGATGTTTCGGTAGTGACTAGTAACTTCTTCAGCTAGGGTATGTATGAGAACATGTGAGGCGAGAGTGTGCTTTAATTCAAATGTTGCTAGATTTGAGAATGGATTTTGAAATCCATTTTTAACTGGATTGTGTTGATATGTGGTTTTATTTGAATAAACTAAAGCATGGCATTAATATCTAATGTCATATTCAGAATACTTCTCTATAAATCTTTTCAGTGTCACATTATGCAGATTTCTGTCATTCCTTCAGCTATGAAGAAAAGAAGGGAAAGTTGAGTTTTCAGCTATGCAGAAAAGTTTACCTCTGACCAAAGGTCTATCAAGGTTGTGGCATTTACTGTCCTTGTTTAGCAGCAAGACTGCATAAAAAATATGAAAACCTAACTCTGCAAAATTTTCACAAAATTAGCTGAAATATTTACATACACAACAGTTATCTAACACAAACTCATCCCCAGAATTTTACATAAGAATCAGTTTAAAAAAATTTTTAATTAGCCATGAATTTTTTTACTATGGAATTCCATCCATGACAACTACAGTGAAACTATAAAATAAAAAAAAATTCATGGGAAGTTCATAAGTTTTTAAATGATTCACAAGAAATTTGAATGGCCTGCTTCGATAGATGATTCATGTTCACAAAAAAATGTCTCCCAGTTTCATAAAAAAATTGAAAAGATACATTTTTTTATCCTAAAAAAATTGAAAATATATGTTTCTTTTTTCTATCCTAGTCCCCAGGAAGTTGCAAGTCAAGGTGACTAAAAACTTTCCCTTTCATAATGATTTTTTTTTCTTATTTTCAAAATGCTTGTGTTAAGTGGCTGTATTCCAGTTAACTGTGAACTCCATTTCTGCCATCCCAGTATGGCTCATCCATATCTAACCTCGGGGACAGCTTACTTCACTCCCCCAATTCACCACAAAACAAACAACAGTCTAAAAACTTCCACTCTGATTCAATTTTTTCCCTGTAGCAGAATCGCAGGGACGGGCGACGTACGCCGCAGATTTATTTTGGTCCTGCAGACAAATACAATATCTCTAGAACCCTATTAAATCATCTTGAAGAACACCGATCATGGATGTAAATTTTCTGTCTCTCAAAATTTCCGTAAACTGCAGGCAGGCGGGGCGATGATTTCTCCCGTAATCGTAATTTTTTTTTCTCGCAATGTTTCCTCGATGCTCGAAGAGAGAATTGTTCGATATTGTTGTTAAATATCATTTTATTGCATAAATATTTGTGTTTTAGTTTGAAAATGGAGGTAACAATTTTCGAAAACTAAAGTTTGACGGAACCCATTATAATCTGAAATTCTTTTTCTTGCGATGTTCCCTCTGGAGTATATGGTCATTAAATAACATTTTATTAGATAAATGTTTGTATTTAAGATTGAAAATGGAGGAAAATTTTCTGAAAACCAAAGTTGTACGGAGCGAAAATTTCTCCGTAATCGGAAATTTTTCCCTCCAATAACCCTCCACTAGCTGTGCCTCTGTATTATTTTTTAATCATCATTTAATTACATAAATGTTTGCATTTGAGATGGGAAATGGAGAAAAATTTTCCAAAAATGGAATGAAGATTTCTCCTGTTATGGACAGGTTTTTTTTCTCTGCGCTTTATTGTTGTTAAATATCATTTTATTCCATAAATCTTTGTATTTCAGCTTGAAAATGGTGGCAAAATTCCAGATACAAAGGGTCAAAATGTTCTTGATCCTAATTAAAATTGCACTTGCTGTAGTACCTAGGTTAAAAAAAAAATTATGTACAAAAATATCTGTGCTATTTTTATTGTTTTTCACATCCAGTAGATATTTTGCTTAGTGACCACCTGCAGATTATTTTGTGGCACAATGATATCTGTCACAGACTGACCAGGAACTTTCTGCTATGGGGAATTTTTTTAAAACACTTGTGTCAAGTGCATGTCTCCCATTTAGCTGTGAACTCCATTTCTGCCTTGCAGTAGTGCCCACACACTCGCATGTAACCCTCAGGGGATGTATTTTTTCACTCCTCCAGTCCACCAACACCACAAAACAAGCAACACTGAGCAGTGTCTCAGGACTGCTTCAAAAAACAATGGCAGTGAAGTCCCTGAAATTACTGCAATATTGCAGGAGGCATGGTCAAAATTTTATCATGTCTACATGGGAATTTGTGCTATATCGCCTAGGAATTTTTTTTCACACATCTCTTGTATGTTCCAGGCTAATGGAAAAGTTCTGGTGCTAATTAAGAGCATCCAAACAGCACCATAAGTGCTATTATTTTACTTGCATATTTATTTGTACAATTTTTAGGGAAATACTGTCAGGAATTGCCATCTAGTAGATTTCTCCTCAGAAAACTTGAAAACTGCACTGTTCTTGAGAATGATCCGGCAAGTCTTTCAAGATCCCCACATGAATGCCACTTGCTCTTGGCCTTTCTGTCCTCCCAATCTTTTCCTTTGATCACCAAATACTCTTTAGTATTTAAATATAACTTATTTCCAAGATGTTTCTATCTGATTGAATTCTGTGCTTCATGCCTTTTATGAGAACGAATGATGGCCACTGAGATATTAAAAAAAAAAAAAGCTTTATTAACCACATTTTGGCTTATGATTTAGGTTAAGATTTGCCTTCAGACATACTGTGCTGAAATGTATGCTGGCTACTATACTTCAATACAAATCAGAAGACACTGGTTTGAGATTTTTGCCCATGACATTATAATTTTAATGCTTTTTAAGGAAATCTTTACATGAATGGCAACTGCTGACACACAGCATTCTGACTGACAGAGAGGCACAAGCATATAAATAACAACAACAAAAATAATAACTTAAATATGTTATTTCTAAGTAAATCAAAATCAACAAATAAATGTAACATGAAAGGGTTGAATATATCAGAAACTGGCATGAGAAAACACAAACACACACCTGCACAGCAATATATAACCCAGGTACATTGAAAGACTCGAACATAATCTCAGCAGTGTATTCTCGATTCTCAGGAGTGTTCAGTGGTGGTTCTGTCTAGAAAAGATAAAAATAATTCTTTACAAAAATTACAAAACAAACATACATTAAAATGCACTCAGACCTTAATGTTAACCATTATTTTTTGAATCACTGAAAAAAAAAAAAAAAAAAAAGACAGCTTAAATTACTTACTGGAAGAGTGAAATGGTAATCACAATTGTCCTAAGCTAATGTATGTAAAATTGAAGATAATGTTCAAGCCATGCCTTCTCTTACTGCTAAAGCTGTAAGGTACAAAAGTAGTTGCACACACTACATAAAATGAGAAGACAGCAGTGCGAACTGAGGGTCTGAATCAACAAAATACACATCTTATAACAAATGCGACTTTTGTGTGAGTTCAAACCATGTATGAGGATCTGAATGTGAAACTGCATAAGACTGATCTGCAACCACTTCAGGCAAGCCAAGGATGGTTTGGTACATTTTAGAACATATGATAAATATTAAAATCACAGGGGAGGCAGCATGCACAGGTAATAAAGCTGCACAAGCATTTTGACTTGTTGAAGACATAACAGAAGAAAATGGTGATACTGATAAGACATGTTCAAAGCTGATACAACTTGGTTTTGTTTAACAATAATGCCATTTAGGAAGTGCACACAGTCAAAACTATTCAACTTACCATCACAAAGCTTAAGGAAGTCTTCAAAACCCATTCACAATAGTATGTATACCGTTGTGAATGGATTTGATAAAATATAAATGCCTATTTTATTAAAGATGATTCATATGGAAATAAACACTAAAGCTCCAGGTTATTTTGCAGTCTGGCACTCCATGTCACAACTAGATTTAACAAAGAGGAACTTCATGTGGCACCACAAACTAGCAGTGATTGGAATAAACAATAAAAAAAAATTCTCTCCCAAACCAGCCTGGATAAATTCATAGCCACAAAGGAGGAAATCACTGCTACTCCAAAGGTCACTTAGTAGCTCTCCATTTACTATTGAAGTTCAAAGTCTGCTTCTTTCTGGCAGAATAAAGACAGGATAATTATCAGACAAACCTTGCCCAGCACCGAGTGCGAATATACACTGAAGAGCAATTGAATTAGAGATACCAGTCTAGTAACTTGTAGCACCACCTTTCGCCCTGATGACGGCAGCGATTCGTCTCGGCATGGACTCAACAAGACACCGGAAGCATTGGGAAGCCATACGGAACCATGACCACTCGACAAGCTCCCACAGTTCATGAAGATTTGATGGAGGGGGTCAGAGCCTCGAACATCTCTCTCGATGGCACCCCAGATGTGCTCGATGGGGTTGAGGTCAGGTGACCTAGCTAGCCAAGGAAGCGAGGTCACGTCGATGGAGTGTTCATCCAACCATTCGGATACAATACGGGAGCGATGGCATGGTGCATTGTCTTGTTGCAGGATGAGGTCCCCAGTGGGATGTTGAAGATGCACAAACGGGAGCAACTGGTTGTCCAGGATATCCCAGTAACGTTGACCTGTGAGGGACGATGTCACGCATAACAGGGGTCTCGTTTCAGTCCATGTAAACAGTCCCCAGATGAGAATGCCACCCACACCAGCTTGAAGAGTACCCTGCTGGCAAGAAGGATCCATCGCTTCATGTGGTTTGCGCCGTACTCGTATCCTGCCATTCGACTCATCAGTCCAGGCAACATTTTCCCACATGTCTAGGGTCCAGTGGCGATGTTCCCGCGCCCATGCTAATCTTTGCACCCTGTGATGTGCGGTCAGAAGCGGTACTCTCGTGGGACAATGGCTTCTGTACCCCATAGCAAGGAGATGGCTCTGGATGGTGTGGCTGCTTACACGTTTTTGTGCACCAGCTTTAAATTGCCAAGTGATTTCTTGCACTGTGGCCCGTCTATCCGCCGTTACAATGCGAGCTAGCCGACGATGACCCCGCTCATCCACACACTGTTGTCCATGGCAGTTGGCCCTTGCAGGGATGGTTTTACCAGATTCGATGTACTCACGATGCACCCGTGACACAGTGGCTCGTGAAAATTCAAATGCCTGCACAACTTCGTAGATGGAGTTACCCATTTGTCGGGCCCCGACAATTTGCCCACGATCAAATACGCATAGATCCTTCATCTTACCCAAACTGCGTCCGACTCTTACCGATTCCCGTTGCATCACTCCTTATATTGTCGGATCGCTGCATACGTCATGTCGTTTCCATTTACAGGGCCGCCCACAGCACCACATTTGCATAACGCCAGCTGTCTCTAATTCAATTGCTCTTCAGTGTAGTAAAGTAAAAGTTATGTGATAGGTTGACTTTCAGAAAAGTCACCTTTCATACAGGATTATTTGAGAAACTGAAATCGACAAACACTTCCATATGTTCGACTTGCTCTGGACCTAAACAGTAAAATTCAAAGATTCTTTTCCCCATTAAGCAAAAAAAGAAAAAAAAAGAAAGAAAAGAAAAAGAAACTCTTGCTACAAAAAGAAATGGTCAACAGAGTACACTGCAGTTATGTGAACACCTATGTAAAAGAAACTGAGAGACAACTTCGAACCTGTGTAGCAGAACATAAAGCCGCTATAAGAAATGTTACCAACAAAATAGGCCTTGATGGACACATTCAAAGCACTGGACATTCAATTAACTGAGATCCCATAAAAATTCTTCACATCAACTACACTTTGTGAAAAGGAAGTTGGAAGAAAGTCTATAAATTGAAAGAAGAGGAGCCATAATTAACAAACAGAAAGGCTGAGTATTATTGCATGAGTGGCAACATCAATTATTTGGAGTTGACAGGTTGATGTGCAACCCAGAAATCTGAGAACAATGGTAAATAAATGTCATACTAATAATGATCACGGTAATACTACAGTTACATTTTTAAGTTGTTGCTGGGTTGGGAAATTAGTGGTCACAAGGCTCAAAAGCAACTACAATTTAATGCTCTGCAACAAATATTTTGAAATTTTTAAATGCACAAATTTCAGCTTTCCCCATTTTTTTTTATTTTTTTTTTATGAAACACAGTGAAAACCTTGATTAATGGACACCTCTGAACAATGGTAACCTCCAAACAATGTCAAGTTGTGGTTGGTACAGAACAACTGTGGTAGGATTAACATTAGTGATAACCTCTGAACTACAGAACCTCTTAACAATGGTAAACAAATACCCCAGTTGGTTTTGAAGGAGGACTAATGTGGACACTTTGTCCCTTAGGATTTTATTTAGCTCTACTGGTACTTTGTTTGGTGAGTAAAATGGAGACAGAGAATGTTGCTGAAGGAACTACACATTGGGCTGGATGGAGTGGATTACAAGATGCACAATGGTGTGCTTAAGTGAAAAGAAAGTTTTAGTTTGACATATGTGACAGTAGTTACTCAAGATGAGCTCCAGTTCCCATGTTTGTCTCAGACTGCAGTGAGGCAGATGGCAGCGGGTGCTGGTGCCTGGAATACTGCCCGTTGGTCCCTGTGGGTTCTGTTCCTGCTTTTCAGTGTATAGCCCACCTAACTGTGCAGTTACACTTAACTGTCTCTAAAAGTGTTCTGCTTTTCTTTCCTGCATGGTACCCTAATGCTAAGCTTCTAAGGGCTGTTTAAGACTAGGGGTCCAGCACTACCATCTAAAATCTTCTACACCGTGATTAATTAAAGTTTAACTATAGTTCATCCAATTCTAGTGAACAATACGTGGAGAGAAAAAAAAATAAATCTCTTTACGCTTAAACTGCTATTGCTGGTTTGAAAATTCAGCTGCAAATAAACATTTATATTTGTCGTTCTGGACATTTTCACTCTTGAATTAAGATCAGGTTTCTGTTGGCTAACATTATGCAATCTATGTACTTCACATTGCTACAATTGCCGACAAAATCAGTCTTTAATTCCAAATTGGACTTCTAGAGATTTATTCAGTTCAAACACAAATGACACACAATATTAATTTAGGCCTAACCTCTGAACACAGTGTGGTGACCATTATTCAAAGGTTTCACTGTATATATAATGTGTGTGTGTGTACAATTTTTATGAGCAATAGGCTATTATGTCTTAAAAGAAAAGTGTTTAATCAATGCATCCTTCCAGTGCTAAGCTATGGAGCAAAGACGTGAATCTTAACTAAAAAAGACATACAAAGACTGTAGACAACTGAAAGAAGCATGGATAGTGTATGCTTGGTGTAACCAGGAGAGATAAGAAGAGGAACTCATGGATATGGAAAATGACAAGAGTGGAAGAAATCATGATCACAGTAAAATCCCTGAAATGGCAATGGGCTGGACATGATGCCAGAAGAACGGATCAATGATAGACAACCGAAATTCTAGACTGGATTTCAAGGGACAGGAAAATACCCAGAAGAAAACCACATGAGAGATGGGTGGATGAAATTCGAAAGCATGTGGGAGTGACATGGAGGAGACTGGTGCAAGATAGACCATTGTGGAAGAAACTTGGGAGACCTTCATCCAGCAGTGGATTGATAAAATGGTTGATGATAATATATATACACAGAGAAGGGGGTGGGGGAGAGAGAGAATACCATCAAAGATACGGTGGAAGAGAAGGGGAAGAAAAGAAAAGAATATGGTGACAATTCAGGAGGATGGAGGTGTTTCCTTTGTTATGTGAAAAGGGCTGCTTCACCATGAGGATCGTGAGTGTTGGGTATGAGAGAAAGGAGGGAATGGTGGAACTTGAGGCAGGTTTGATGAACTCTGTCAATGTGGGAAGTGAAGGGAGGGAATTACATAGTGCGATAAAAAGTTCCGAGACTAGGTACGTAGCCCGATAACAGATGGCAGTATGAGCATGCGCGAGCAGCGGTCGAGGGAAGTGACCTTCATGAGTGATTGTGTCCAGTGGAGTCATTCTGTGAACATTGGGAACTGTGCTACACAACATTTGGTGACCATGTGCAGAACACAGCTGTGCTTTTGGTATGGACTGCAGACTAGAGCAGCGAGTGAACATCAAATTCTGCATTAAACTCGGCAAATTGGGAACAGAGATGCATGAAATATTGCGGCAGGCTTATGGCAATGAAGCAATGAGTTGTGCGAGGTTTTTTGAGTGGCACTAGCACTTCAAGAACAGCAGAACGGCACTGGAAGACAACAAAAGGTCAGGGGTACCGTCCACGAGCAAAACCCCCCAAAATGTGGACAAATGCCGACATTCGTGGTGTTGTGCACCATGAATTGGTCTCCCAGGGCCAGACCGTCACTGTCCTTTTTCACTGCGATGTTCTGCTGCATCTTAGGGAGGTCTTTCACCGCAAATGACCTGAAATGTGGTGCAGGAGCGATTTCCTGCTCCATCATGACAATGCAGCAGCTCGCAGAGCATTAGCAACACGCCAGTTCTGTAGCCGCAACAGCATGACTACCCTTCACCAGCCTTACTCGCCAGATTTGGCCCCCTGCAACTTCTTTCTGTTCCCGAAGATGAAGCTGAAGCTCAAGGGTCGCCATTTTGAAACCGTGGACAAGATCCAGCACGAATCGCAGGTGGTGCTTGACACGATTCGTGAACAGGACTTCCAGGGAGCGTTTCAACAGTGGGAAAAACACTGGCAGCTGTGTATCACTGCCCAAGGAGACTACTTTGAGGGAGATCATAGCCAGACTTAAGTAATGTAAGTACTTTGTTGTATATCGGCCTAGTCTCGGAACTTTTCCATTGGACCTCGTATAAGACCTTGGGGGAGGGGGAAAAAGATGACAGGAAGTTTGCCATAAACTAAACGGTCATAATTCTCCTGCAAACTTTATATGCACCTCCACCCAATCGCAGAGCTTGAAAGAATAATTCAATCCTGAAAGAGAAAGAAAGTAAACATATTTCAAGTGGTGTAGTTAAAAGTTAAATTCTACCACCAGAGCTGTACATCAAATATATAATTAAAATATACCTTTGAAATTATTTTTAACATAAAAAAAAATTCTTTAGACATGAATTGCATCAAAAAATATAATTTCTTAAATTTCATGTTATTTTCAGGGATGTGAAATTCCATAGACCATAGTATCTAAAAAAATAGCAGGTCATGTCTAAAAGAATTAGCTTTTTTCTTTTTTTTTTTCTGAAAATTTCAGAAATATACTATTTGAATTTTACTGCTAGTTCCAGAGAAGGACTGCCTGCCAAAGTGTTATGTCTGTAAAGATGCAACATAAACCAACTGATACCTTTCTTTGCTTTGTAATCAATCAGATGATGCTACTAAAAACAACTGAAATTTTATTCACTTCAAGGTGCATCTTGATTTGCTGTATTCAGAGATATTTCTGTTTTACATACAAATTATCACTGAATGCATGAATGTAAACATTTCAACAAATAGCTATACTTGACTATAAAGTTTCTGCTGAATGCAAGTGCTGATTTTCTGATTATAATGCTGCTGCAGCATTGAACTCTATTTTAGAGCATGCAACTCCAATGCAGAGTTTAAGTAGATGCAGTTTATAACAGTTTTCAGTAACATAAATTTCAATCATTATTCAGAACATGAAAAAAAAACAAGGAAAAAAAGGAAAAAAAAAAAACATCATTTCATGAATTGTTTATGGCACACACTGAGCTATAAAGAATTTGGAGTACCTACTCTTAATTGATAATTAGCACAGGAGCCTAGAGATCATACAAAGGAAGTCGCAAAACTAGCGTGATTATATGTGAATTGGTAATCTGGAGATTTGTGCATAAGTGGTTTACGATTTACTGTTTGAAAAACTTTATTTAGGATTAACGAATTATGCTTTACCCCCTTCCCCTTTCTTTTAGTGAGTTTTTATTTTTATTTTTTCTTATCTCATGCTAAGGGAGAATAAAACATGTATTTCTTTTTCAGCATTGAGCTCACAACTGGAAAAATTACACAATCGTAGGGGATTTTACTATTACAAGTGAAAAACTCCTCACATATCAAATTAGAGTGGTGGCTCTTTCTTTCTAAACACATAAACCACTGTAGGTGTCAACCACAGGCTAAACGACATTCATGTCACACAGCGCAGATTTGATAACAAACGCCCCACAGACATGGTCACTTTTATACTCCCTCCCTCTCCTGTAAACAGGGTGACTGTTAACCGAAGGTCTTTTGCTCAGTAGGAGAAAGAGTTACGCAACTACAGTAACAAAATAGTGGTGACAATTATCATTTAGTATACCACTGTAGAGCTCTTTTACTTCTGCTGCTATGCAATGTAAGTTGCTCGGGAGATTCAAAGTGTATTGAAAATAAATACAGTTTTCATAACATCTTCCTTTATAGCATTATTTATCTTTGATGAAAATCACGAAATATACATACTTAGCACCCATGTCAGTGAATGGGGGAGTGGTTGGAACAGTCACAAAATAAATATTCCTTCCTGGTATGTTTACCAGCAGCTTTAAAACAGGGGTGGTGTCATTTCTGATAACAAACCAAGACTAATGGAACCATGGCATTATTCTTGAAAAATATGGTAACACTATTTCCATTTCCATATGCAGAAATTTTGAAGCGTTTAGGGGGATTCCCATAATCCTCAATAATTGATAATTTCTTACAAACATGAGTACACATGTGCATCAAATGTTAAGATTTGTGCCTAGAATTTCAGTTACAGGAAGGATTTTGCACATAACAAATTTTTCTAACTTTCGTTCTGGTATTGGACAACAAACATTATTGGCTGCCATTTATCAGAATGGAACAGTAGTAAGCAAATGATGGAAAAGGTTACCATATACAGACAGAGTTACTGAACATTCTGTAAGCAAATGGTAATTACATTGTATATCATTTTTATTTTTGCTTCTGATTGACAATATTTTTTTAATTAATTGCAACATTATTTTATTTTTAATTACGCCCTTGCTTTTAGCCATCCAAAAAGATGGAGGTACAGAAAGGAAGAAAAACAGTAGAGCAGAAGAAAAGATAATGCAGATGGGGAATGGTGTTATTTAGCCACATGTTTAACATTTATAACTTCAATTCTTAACAGTGAGATAGATGCTTCTCCTTTTTTTACTTTTGCATGTGTTTCGAGAACTGGGAATCTGGGTACGATCACACGATAGGATTGCCCAATCACAGAGATGGAAAGTTGCAAAATCATTTTTGGAGCAGGTAAAATACATTTTTGGAGCAGCAAAATGCGTTTTTGGAGCAGGTAAAATATGTTTTTGGAGCAGGTAAAATACATTTTTGGGGCAACAAAATGCATTTTTGGAGCAGATAAAATACATTTTTGGTGTAAGAAAACATTTTTTTTTTTTGGAGCAGGTAAAATATTAGTAGACAGAACAAACTCTTAAGCAAAAAATGTTTTGGAACTAGATGCACCCTACTCAAATTTAAAACATCTTGCATTGAAATACACACATATGCAAAGATTTTAGTTTTCAAATAAATCAAAAAATTAGTAGCCATAGCAGGATTTTATTATTAATCATTTATTTTACAAAAAAGTTGTATTCTTTAATTTTTTTGCTGCTTTTATTTAATTGCTCACCTCTATTTTCTTTTAAGTTTTTAAGATAGTTAGCAATGTTTTGTTTTCCTTCTTTTAATAGTACCTGTCCACTTTCTATTGCACTCCTGTTTTTTTTTTATGCCACATTCAATGTTCATCTCAGCATTGTTTAACATTTTATGAGAGGAATTCAATTGCTGCAAAAGTTCAGCTTCTTCCCGTTTCAAATCATCTTGTGAACATTCAATTTCTTCTTCTCTTTTTCACTTATTTTGCTGCATTTTTCCAGCATTAATATGTTCTTGATATGTTTTCCAGGATTCTTTATAAGCTGTCAGAAGTTTTTTGGTTACATTAATTTTACTCACATCTCCATTTAGTCTCTTTACACATTCTTTGTGCTTCTTGCTCTCCGTGTGACGCCTACAATCATCGGGGCTGCCATGCGACAGGCTAAAATCGCAGCCGCATGGCTTACAAAAAGTGATTTGGCAAAACTTTAAATGCTTCATAAAAAGGCCATTCTTTACTACATATATTGCAATACACTTGACGATAAGTTTTATCTGACTTTGTTCTTTTTGTTGTCATAGCTGTTTCGCTGCTACGTTTCATTTTGTTTTAATCTAAATTAACCCTTTCCACTCGAATAACTTTTCACCCATATTCACCCAGTACTCTTTTTTTTTTCTGCAGTAGAGGCTACAACTTAGCAGTGAAAGCTCAGATTTGGATCGCCAGCCCCAACATACGAGCTACAGAGGCATCATTGGTGTGACACCCGATCTATTCGGCAAAAAAAAAATGTCACACGAGCATCGACAAGCGAGCTATAGAAACGTCATCGGCATGGAGGGTGACACCCAACATATTCAGCGAAAAAGAAATGTCTCGCAAGCCTCTACATGAGCTGTAGAGGCGTCGTGGCCATGGCGGATAATACCCGAGCTGTTCGGCGAAAAAGATAGGTCTCCCAAGTGCCGACATGCGAGCTATACAGGCGTCATTGGCATGGCGGGTGACACCTGACACGGCACTGACGTTTCTTTTCCTCTATTTAGTGAAAAAGAAAGGTCTTGCAAGCCTTGCCATGCGAGCTATAGGGGTGTCATACACGTGGCGAGTGACACCCGACCCATTCGACGAAAAAGAAGTGTTTCGCGAGCGCCAACATGCGAGATATAGAGGCGTCATCAGCATGGCGAGGTGTTGAGCGATTCGGCAATTTCGTTATGTTGGGTGCCACGCGACAGTCGAATGGAAAGGGTTAAAACGTTTGCCCTGAAATTTTCACAAGCACAAAGCCATATGTAATCAATGTAGAGTTCGCAAAAGGCGCTGAGCTCCCTCTCGGCTTTCGCGCACAGCACTTTCAAATGGCTGTACAGGAAATCACGTGACAAAACTCCGCCTCCGTTGGCGAGGGAAGTCAGAATATCGAGGGCGTACAGGGACTATTTGTAAAGTGCGGTTTTTCGACCAAAAGACAGTAAAAAATAGAAAATTGCGTGCAGGGATCTTGTGTGGGCTTTTGCTTAGATTTTTGGGTGACTTCCATAAATCTACAAGATGGAGTGAAAATCCGTAAAAGTGGCATCTCTGAATACCTATGAATCCTTTAGAAACAGAACCATCACATCCTGCCACAGAAGAGCCATTTTCAGTCGTCCTCCACGTCAACAAAATAGCTAACGACTGACCTTACACTGAATTTACATAATCGCGCACTTCGCCCAGAACGAAATAACTGTGCTATCCCAAAGAGCAGGGAACGACATACAAACAATCTCAATTTCACAACACTCCGAAAGACCACCAAACAATCTGTAAACAATCTTTATCAGGATTTCATAACGTACAGCATTGTTTCTCCTACATACCACATGATTACAACAAAACTCCTCATAAACTCTACCTACATCACAAAACCTATTCATAACTTATGCCAAAAAAATAACAAATTAGAAGGTTGGTGAAAAACATTCCGAAATGTTGGGATTGGCTTGATTAAGCTTCATTATACGTTTACCAAATTACGCGCAGACCTTTAAGAAACGTCATTCGATTCACCATTTAAAACGGCATTTTTTGCCGTGAAAACATTTTTTTCGCTCAGCAGTTTTTGAGGTGGATTGCCGTTTCGGCGCAGTTGGATGCAAATACTAAATTTTTTCGTAATCTGTAGCAGTTTGGAACTGGTGCAAGATAATGAAATCGGCGTAGTTCGAAGCAATTGGCGCAAGCTTTCCATCACTGATATCAGCAGTAAATGATGTGCTAAATTAAAAAGCTGAGATCAAGTAGGCTATAGCTATGAATTTGAATTTTTGTGAAAGAAAAGAAAAAAGAGAAGCTGAAGAAGTGGATGGGTTTGTCCAGCCCATGTCAGGGCCACTGGTCACAGTTCAGGGTCATTCAGAGGAAGAAATCATGAAATCTTGAAATTAGTATTGCATTCTTACATGAGAAAACTGAGCTTATTACATTCTTGAATGAAAAAGAATTGTAGTAAATTTCTCTGAAGAAATTCATTTGGATTTGAAGAATTGGTGTCTGAAAGTTTATCTGCAGTCATGCTTCAATGGTGAGACCATATTAATTATCACCCCTGGGATCAAAATCTTGTAGAATTTCTGCAAGAACCTGAAAAATTCAACCTGCTTGCTATGACTGGTTATATCTGCTTTGAATGCAAAGATTTTATGGCTGAAGTGCTTCTAGGCAAAAATGGAAAATTGAGATATTGTGATGTGCTTTCTTCAGAAATCAACGAAACTTCTCTGCAAAATGTACTTTGGTTTCTGTAGGGTTTGCTTCAGTATGACTAGAGTTTTGTACCACATATCAGGTATGCCAAATTAGGGTCTCAAGTGTTAGATTTTCATAGTTGCTGTGAGGCATCAAGCAATTTCATTGTAATGTATTCACTGTATAGTGTTTTGTGATATTTGTTTTTGTTTTATTGATGCATGTTGGACACATCATTATAATAACAAGACTCAAGTGAGAGTCTCCCAGTTTCAGTTTAAATAAATCGTGGAAAAGAAAAATTAATTTTCTTGTCAGAACTGAATAACTTGTTTTGATTTTGTTATTTGTTCAAAAATATGCATACCTCTCAACTAAATCGTGTTAAATGTACATATTGCAATAACTATATGGTTAGATACCCAGAAGTAATTTTTTAAATGTTTGGAGTGTCTAATAAGGAACAAGATTTCTTATGTTTTTTTAATGATTTATCTATTTTACTGGAAGTATGGCAGAGTATATGTTGAAAGGTTATTAAAATTCACATGTTGTTAGAAAGATGTAATGTGTAATGAACTAGACTTGAATTGATCAATTAGTGAGCTACGTCACAGACTGGTCTTTTTTTTTGTTGTTGTTGTTTGTCTGGCATAATATTAACTGTACGCTCAATGCCACATGTAGCTGACATAAGTTTCTCTTATATTTGGACAGTGAAAATAAATTATGTTGTATTAGTGAAATGCAGAAGCTGGAGTTTACATAATTTTAATCTACTTGATTTACAGGAGTACCTTTTTTTTTATTGGGGGTTTAACGACCACTGTGAGGAACTCAATGGGCTATAAGCAGGCATCCGTCTTTAATTTAGGGCCACTGGTTCCAGGGAAGGGAGAGAGCCAGTGCCGTAAGACAAACACAACATCCCTGCCTTACCAGGATTCGAACCTGAATCCAACTTGGATGAGTGATCAGAAGGCAGAAATACCAGATGGTATGAACGCACATGTCTTATCTTTATATTTTAGTTGGGGATACAATAATTTGTTGTGACTGAAAAATGCTGTTTAATATTAGCATAATTTTTATTTATAGCATTAGAATTGTGAACAACAACATAATTTTTGTTGCAACTGGGAAGAGACACGGATTTGTGAATTTTACATTTTTAATGCTTGTAAATCAGAGTTTAAATTTCAAATCTGAAATGGAAGGGAGTCTCCCCACATGAGTTTATAAATGGAGGGGATTGAAAATTTCTGGTTGGGAGTTTTGAATATGTGACTATGAATACTATTAAAAGACTGGGAAAACAGTAGTATAATTTATATTTCTCAAACAATATAAACTATACTCAGTTTTTAAAACAAACAAGTGAATTAGATCAAAAATTTACTATCATTCAATTTAATACAAATTAACATGATTAATTTTACAAAAAAAGAATGGTCCTATTGCAGTATACTGATATCATAAAATTGCCCTTAAATTACATGATCTGCCTCTCATTCCTTGCCACAGTTAGCAAGTTTTGGTCCGCTGGTTTTTTGAGAGTTCATTTGGCCTAATTTCAGAAATTTGCATCAAGTTATCAAAATTTTTGTTGCTCAATAAATTTCTGAATTTCAACTTAATTCTGTTTTGTGTGCTATGTCACGTTCACATGGTACACTTATTAAAGGTAACACAAGACCTACAGTACTTGCAGAACCTTTGACACTAATGGAAATGCATGCAGATGGTTTCTTATAAAACTGTTACAAAACACTGGAACATGGCACATATATTCTTCATTCTTTACAGCTATGTGTCTGAATAGTGAATATTCCATAACTGCATCTTCTTCACTAATTTTTGAACAAAACTGGTCTGCAAGGCTTTTGAAAGACTCAGTACCAAAATTTGTGTTACCTATTTGTTTTATAGATTCAAGTTTCACACTCATTGAAAAGAGTTCCACTGTAGAGGAAGGAAATCTGTGGTCCATCTCATTTACAATAAATGAAATAAACCTTGACTTGACATTTATCATGACCAAGTTTTTGTGCATTACAAGAGTCAACAAATTTATCATTTTCGAGCATGTTTCCCTTCAACTCTGAAAAAAAAAAAAAACTCTCTCCATGAGCACCACGAGATGTCTACAGTTCATGTAATTGAGACTTGGTCTTCTGATATGAGATATATCCAGATTTTCACTTTGCAAATGTTTATGGGGAAGAATAACATTTAACAACAATACAGGACAGTGGGCACATCGCAAAAAAAAATGACTACAAAAGAAATCTTTGTTACGTCTGACTTCCATTTTCAACTGAGACAATCATTTATCAAACAAAATATTTTACAATACTGGACAGAGGAAATATGAGAAAATAATTATGAAAATGGCAGAAATCTTCACTTCGTCTAACTTCCATTTTCAAAAGTTTTAAAAGACAGAATTCTGTTCCCCAACAGAACCTCCCAATCATCACCACAACCATGCATGCCAATACCCTAAAAAAAATTATCTCAAGTTTCACAATGCTCTCGAAAATTACTTTAAGTAATTCTCATATCATGTTGTCATCATTAAATGATGACAACAAAGGCAGAATTCCTGAGTCTGCTGAAGAAACTAATTAATGCCTAAAGATCAGAGGAAAATTTTCGCTCCATTTAACTTACCATTTCGATAATTGCTGCCTACGGTTTCAAGTTGAAAAACAAACACTTATGCATTAAAATGGTATTTAAAAACAATGCAGGACAGAGGTAACTTCACAAAATTTATGATTACAGGAAAACCTTTTTAACTTCCATTTTTGAAAGTTTTGAAAAGTGAAATACCCTCCCCAGATGACAAATGGAAAAATGACACCCCACCCCCCACCAACACACACTAATTTTCACAAATATAAAAAAAAATATCTTCAGTTTTGCATCAATCTCAAGAACAAACAACCCAAATTATGACAAAAAAAAAAAAAAAAAAAGCAGAATTTCATGAAAGAATCTCATTCCTGATTTGTAACAGCCAGCGATATGCAAAGTAAACTGCCCATTTTGCTACATATGGAAGTCGACTCACGTATGCATAAACTAATTATATTCCTGACATGTATGACGTATTCGACTGCAATTCCCAGAACTTCAAGAAAGGTCAGTTAATTTTACGAATGGATGTTTTTAAAACTTGAATTTTGTGAGTGGTCCAAAAATGGAACCAGATTTTATTTAAACAGACTCCTGCAGCAAGATTTCAGATCTCAGGATGAACTTTTGGTAAAATTCAAAAACTGGAAACCATACTCTTGATGCAGATCTGGTGCAATTCTATGTGTTTGGAGTGGCTCGGCTCAGCAGTTCCATCACTATGTAGGCCACAATTCCATCTATCAATCAATTACTGACCTACCCGGCATTCTAGTGCCAGAGGGGGTGAGCTCTTTGCTGAAGGCATCATATATGACAATTGGACTGGGAGAAATTTTTTTAAAGCAAATTTTTTCTGACCCATCTCAGATGATCTGTCAGAAGCCAGCAGCACTTAGACCACTGTGCCTCCGGGGCGGCTTTCTTTTTGTAGGCAGGAGAGGAAAAGAACGAAACTGACGACTGTAATGCTGCCTTGCATAGATGCAAAGAAAAAGATTTCGCAGGCAGTTCAAAATTATGGTGGTTGATGGAATTTCGACCATCCTAATGGCTAATTCTTGGTATACATCATCCAGATGGTGGGAGGAAGGGCCGAAAATCTGGAGTTTCCTTCCCAAATTCAGAGAGTTGGCACTTACTGTTATACACTATTCATTATTTTTGCTATCCGATTCTGTTTTCAGATGCAGATTCTGTAAATAAACAATTAAGGTCAGAGAGTGAAGTTGGAAGGAAGCACCATATTATGGCTCTGAAGAAAAATCTAATAATCATCACAGAAATATAATTCTGTCCCTATTTTTTACATAACACAACAATTAAAACAAGTTCATAAATCTTATTACCCCAAATTTTTTGCATCTTTTAATAAAATTAATAATAAAAAGTACATGAACCAAGGGGAAAGGGACTTACTAGTAAGAAATAGTGGTCCTCTGGTTCTGCACGCAGATATTTAAATATGCATTGCTCCCAAAACCTTTCCATCAAATCCCAATCTTCAACAATGCCATGGCGAATTGGATACTGAAAATTAAAAATATTAAAAAAGTATTAAAAATATATGCAAAATTAAAAATATAAAAAAATATAAAAATATATATAAAACATCATCAAAATACAAAAAAAATATAAAAATATACTATTAAAATATTAAAAATATATGAAAATATAAAACATAAAATACAAATAAATGTCATCTTTAAGACAAACAGTATAAACTGCATGCAAAATTCATTAAAATTAAATAGGATTTCTTTCCTGATTAACCTAAACCACTTCTCTTTCTGCTTCTAATAAAAGTATAAATGCAAAATGCAGCAGAACTTGGTAGCAACATCTCAGTTACAGCATTGAATAATGAGTGGCAATAATTAAATTCTCCTGAAACACACACTTTTCTTCCTCTCTGATAAAGACATACACTGAAGTGCCAGATAAACCGGTACAGACGAGCTTATGCAAATACATAGCAATGTCACCTTTGCGCATACTCAGTTGTGTCCGCCAGTGCGTATATAAAGCGATAGACATCCTTACCAGCTGTCAGAGCTGTTTTCAGCATGAGAATGTCAAGTAATAATGATTTAAGTGATTTTCAATGCAGAGTCATAGTTGGCGCTCTTGATATGGGCCATAGTATTTCGGAGGTAGAAACGAAGTTCGGATTTTCACGGATGACCATTGCAAGGGTGTACTGTGAATACAAGAATTCCGGCCCAAACCTCCAACCTACAATACCAGTGTGGCCGTAAAAAGACATTGGGTGAACGTGAGCATCGTCGGCTGTCAAGAATCGTTTCATGCGATATGCGTGCAACACTCTCGTAAGTATCATCGGAATTCAATGCTGGAGCCTCAACAAGCATCAATGTCCGGACTGTGCAATGTACCCTGCACGATATGGGCTTTGGGAGCCGACGCCCAACTCGAGTCCCCTTGATGGGTGCATGACATAGAGCTATGCGCCTCGCTTGGGCACGGCAACACCACCACTGGACACTTGACGACTGGAAAAAAGTAGCCTGGTCTGATGAGTCACATTTCCAACTGTATCGGGCACATGGAAGGATTTGTGTGTGCACAAACCCTATGAAGCCATGGATGCCGCCTGTCAACAGGGAACTGTACCGGCTGGTATGGGGTCTGTAATGGTATGGGGTGTGTTTAGCTGGCTGGACTTCACTGGGACCCCTGGTACATCTACAAATTTCTGTGAACGGCCAATGCTATGTGGGCATCCTTTCTGACGAGGTACACCCCTTCATGTCCTGCATTCATGATGATGGGTTGGGCCTGATCCAACAGGACAATACACTTCCACACAAGTGTCGGGACACCACATTATGGTTAGAGGAGCATTCATCTGAGTTTGGGGTGTTGCCATTCCCACCTAAGTTCCCAGATCTGAATGTGATAGAACACATTTGGGATGCCATGCAATGCACTAACGAACACAGGAATACGAGACCTTGGAATATACCCGAATTGTGGAACGCTCTGCAGGAAGTATGGTGTGCATTGCCTACAGCATATTTCCAGAAGCTAGTGGAGTCCATGCCCCATCGTATTTTTGCAGTCTTGAGCTCCCGTGGGGGACCTACCAAGTATTAGACTGGTGTACCAGTTTTTCTGGCACTTCAGCGTATATATGGAATAACAATGTTTGGGAATTTCATGACCACTGTGAGCAACTCAGTGGGACACGAGCAGTTGCCCATCACTCCTCTGGGGCCACTTTTCTTATGGAAAGGTCAGAGATAGTGCCATAAGACAAGTACATCATCCATGTCTCACCTGGGATTCAAACTAGTGCTGCCAAAAACCGGATAATTCAAAATTAGGATTTCAAAATATCCAAAATATCATAAATCCGAATTGACACATGAGTTTGTTACAGAATAAAACATTGCAATTTTATTTATTATCCCTTCACTTAGTACAATGTCAAAGTTACGAAAGATCACTTTGCCTAATCAAATGGACATTGTGCAGCAAAAAACGCACGCTCACAAACTGCTGCGTTAAGGTTTCAACAACCTTAAGCATGCTGTCTATCATGGCCAGATAGATCTAAGTTGTTGAGATGTCTGAATATTTGCATTCTAAGTCCAGATATCCAAAATCCGAATAACCACAGTTCGAAATCCGGATATGCGCAATTCATAATCTGGATAACCGGAGTTCTAACTATTCGAATGCTAAAATCCGGTTTTCCCCGATAGTAAAATATCTGGAAATCCAAAATCCGTGAACAGCACTTCCAAAGTTTGAAATCTGGATATCCGCAGTTTGAACTATTCAAATGCTAAAAAACCGGTTTCCGGATTCTAATATCCAGAAATCCAAAAATCTGAAACACGTGAACAGCACTAGTTCTAACTATTTGAATGCTAAAATCCGGTTTTCAGATAGTAAAATATCCGGAAATCCATGAACAGCACTAATTCAAAGCAAGGCCCATCTCAGATGAATGACTAAAAGCAAGCGCTTGGCCACCAAGGCTGACAGGGTGTCCCACTCACTACTTTACCCAAGTTTTTATTAATAACGTCATGAATAATTACAGTAATCGAATGATATTTGGTAAGAACATACTTTCATCCATGGAAAACAGAACCATATCAGAGATACCGAAACTGTCTGCCATGTGCATCGAGACAGGCTTGAACATGACACTCCATATTACAGAAAGTTTGCGCCAGTTTGCTCTGGCGTAATTGCAACCACTGCGTCACAGGTGTTTTTCTTCAGTGCCTCAAACATTGTCAGCTTGTTTTGAAACACTACTGATTTGAGAGATACCCCCAGAGAAAAAAATCAGGGGGTGTAAGATCAGGAGATCGAGGTGGCCACATGCCTTTAGAAATCATCAAATCTCCAACGAACGACTCAATTTCATGATAATTTTACAGCAATCAGACATCTCTGATTTGACGGTAATTTGCTGTTTCACACGTAATATCAATCACAATAGAAAACTTTAAAATCCCATCACCCTAGACCAGGAATCGAACCAGCATCTCCTGATTACCGTTCAAGATGCAGGTTCGATTCCTGCTACAGGACAATGAAATTTTGAAGTTTCCCGATGTGATTGATATTACCTGTGAAACAGTAAATTACAGTCAATTCAGATGTCTAGTTGCTGTGAAATTATCATGACATATTTTCTACGTTTTATGAGAAGAATATTTCTTTCACAATATAGACTCAATTTCAGCCATACTCACATGTGATGCATGACAAGTTGCTCCATCCTGTTTAAAATATCCAGTGGTCAGCTCTTCAGGGTACAGTTAGTAAATCAATGCCTGAAAAATTTCCATGTAGATGGCTGTTGTGACAGTATCCTGAAAGAAGTGGGCCCAATGATCCAACTGGTGCGAACTTTCCAAAATATGAAGTCTCGTGTTCAAGACTGTCTCGATGCACGG
Source organism: Macrothele yani (assembly GCA_039090855.1). Taxonomy (NCBI): domain Eukaryota; kingdom Metazoa; phylum Arthropoda; class Arachnida; order Araneae; family Macrothelidae; genus Macrothele; species Macrothele yani. The sequence goes on from CM077013.1 coordinate 109,731,466, forward strand.
GGCGGACACTTTCGGCATCTCTTATGATATGGTTCTGTTTTTCCATGGATGAAGGTATGTTCTTACCAAATTCTATTACTGTAATATTTGCATTCGTCATTCTATTAATGTAATTATTCACGATGTTGTTAATAAAAACCTGGGTAAAGTAGCGAGTGGGACCATAAAATTTTCAGTGAACATTTCATCAATATGTTCATTTGACTGACGTATCAAACATATCGATTAAGTGTATTGAACATATCAATTAAATATTCAGAGGGTGAATCGAATGTTTTGCAATATTTGGATCACTTTGTATCTTCATGCATACCTTTAAGGTGAAAGCTGACTAGCATTCAAAGTATATGCCATCGTGTTGCACCATCTTTAGCCATCTGTCTGCCAGTTCTTCGATTCCACAGCGTTACCAGTTCTAGTCCTTTGAGGCGAAAAACTCCTTCAATCCAGCTGCTACCTCCTCCTGGTTGTTGAAGTGCTTCCTGCGAAGGAAGTGGGCCATGGACCCAAACAGGTAATAACCAGACGGGGCAAGATCCGGACTATATGCTGGGTGTGGCATCAGTTCGATGCCCTCAAGTTCCTGGAGTTTTGCCTTAGTCATTCGCACGGTATAAGGCCAAGCTTTTTCATGCTGTAGGAGAACACACTTTCTGTTCACCAGTGCTGGGTACTTCTCCTCCAAAACAGCGTACATTTGCTCCAGCTGTTCAGAGCAGAGATTGGTGTTGATGGTCCAACCGTCTGGAACAAATTCATAATGGATTAACCCCTCAAAATTCCACCAGACGCACAGCATCACCTTGTGCTTGAGGCGCCCAAGTTGGGCAACAGGTTCTGGAAGCTGGCCCGGACTCAACCACTGCCGCTGTGTGTTAGGATTACGGAAATAGACCCACTTTTCATTGCACGTAACAATTATCTTCATGAAACGTACATTGCACGAGTTTTCTAACAGTTTTGTGCACACTTCCACTTGGCAGTTTTTTTCAGCTGGTGTCAGTTCGTGAGGGACAATGTAGAAGCTCCTGTAGACCTTGTCGAGGTCCTGAAAGTGACGAACCATGGTGGTCTGTGATATGCCCAGCTCACCTGATGATCTCCGAGTGCTGGTTGTTGGATTTGCCTCTACAGCATGGTGCACGGCTTCCGAATCCATGGTTCGTAGCCTACCTGATCTTAGCTGATCATCAAGGTTTCTGTCACTTGAGCAAAATTTCTTGAACCATCTGGTTGTGGTGCTGTGGTTCACGGAACCTTCCCCTTTCGCATGACAAATGTTAACAAATAAAGGTAACTTGATCACGCTAGTTACGTTAACTGAAACTTTTATAAAAAGTTCGTAAGTTGGAAGCTTTCGACCTTATCTTAGGTCTTCATCACGCCAATGGAGGACTAAGATTGTCACTTGATTTCTGTCACTTGAGCAAAATTGAGGACTAAGATGAATCTTAGTCCTCCATTGGCGTGATGAAGACCTAAGATAAGGTCGAAAGCTTCCAACTTACGAACTTTTTATAAAAGTTTCAGTTAACGTAACTAGCGTGATCAAGTTACCTTTATGTGTTAATATTGTTACGTGTTTTGCCCATAATCGTCATGACAAATGTTTCGTGTTGCTTAAGCAGAGTTATGACCGAGTTCAAACTCGTAAAGCAAAAGTTCCTTAATTAGCTGGTTGTGGCTGTTCATCTTTTAGGCATCCCAACCACAGACAAAACGACAACATGCAATGCTGTTCATAGTGACAACTACCACTTTATATCCCTTTTGACTTACTGCAGTGCGCAACTTGAACTAATTTAAACACATGACATACCAACCTCAGCACATGTGTTTATGCAAATATTGCAAAACTATACTCACCCTCAGTATTGAAACATAGCAGTTAAAAGTCCATTTCATATGCAAATGATTTGTCCATTTTAATCGACTTCATACGCTATAATTAAGATATATGGCACTGTTTAATGCTTGAAGCAATTTTAAAAATACAATCGATGCATAGTTATTTATATCCTTAGTGTGCAATCATTAGATTTCATACACAGATAAACATTTCCTTTATAACAGTGAAATTATTGTGATTTTATTTTGCATTAACGTTTTACTTTAAGTTAACTGAAGTTTTGACCTTACATTTTTGTGCCAGCATACTAGAATATCTTTAAAAAAACAACTATAAGTCTTACTTGATGCTGATATTCATTTCTTACTCTACTTTAGCAGTTGTCGCCAGTACTAATTGGAAAGCGATTTACTGATTTTTTACAGCTAGGCTGCAAGCAGCGAGGATGTGGCAATGGGTGAAAATGTTATGAAGTAAATCAGAATATACAGGTGTGGGGGTCTGTGATGACTCCTTTCCAACCCTCAAAACTATGTTAACCTAAAAAAAAAAAAAAAAAAACCCAGCAATCTGTTAAATAACTGTGGCTGTACTTCCGAATCAGAACACTTTCAAGTAGTTTCTGATTTCCTGTGTATCATTCCTCTTTATTTACATACAACCTGATCACACCCAATGAGAAAGAAAGTAGTTCACAATAATATACAGATTTTTTTCGCAATTTTCATCAAAATAAATCTTACTGTAATGGAAATAATTATAGGCATTTATTTTATTATGGAAAATAATTATACATTTATTTTCATATCACAGATTTATGCATCACAATTTTGATAAAGTAAATGCAACACCCTTTTCACAAAATTAATGTGTCTACCATTCATTTTTTTTTTTTTCGCTCGGTAGAACGAAGTAATTCAATGAACTGTTCAAATGGATCTAAATTTTGTTTTTTACAAAATTGTCAGCACAAATATTATATTAGGCTATTGGCCAGTAGTTCTGATTTGTTAGTATGGCTGCTGGGATTTTGCTTGAGGGCTCTCCAATTGGATTCTATACTTTGAGTATGAGCTCTACAATCAGGTTCTATAAAAAATTTTGTGTGATTATAAAATCAAAATAAATACTATCAAAAAATGAAGCATCAGTCTTAGGCACTTTGACTTCCAGAACGAAAGTTGGGAATAGCTTAGCTTAAAAAATACACTAACTCCGGATAAAAAAAATTGTAGTGCAGTTATTCAATAGATTTCTCTCATGAAATGTACTTACAAATAAAAATAGTCATAAAGGTGTCTATTATAATGAAATTCTGATGAAAATTGCGAAAGAAATGCGTAAAATTCATCGCGAACTACTTTCTTTCACATTGGGTGTAATCAGGTTGTATGTAAACAAAGTGGAATGATACATAGGAAATCAGGAACTACTTGAAAGGGTTCTGATTTGGAAATACAGCCATAACCACAAAACAAGTAGAATTTCCATAAATTTTATGGATAAACCTTAAAACTTGGCAGCTATGTCATGAGCATGTTTATAGCACTAGCTAGTTTTCTCTTAAAACAGAGCACTTTTTCGTTATGTGATTAGGAGGAAAATGGATGGGGGGGGGAGAGAATTTCAGAATTGGGGATATTAGGAAGAGAGCACTTGCTGCAGGTCAGAAATTAGAAGATCTAGGAAACCTCAAACATTCTAATTTCTACCCTAAGAAAATGTAGGAAAACAGATTCAGTAACAAAACAGGCTTTGAAAGCAGACAGAATGGATGAAGGTGCAAACTATGACAACAGCGCCCTACCTCTGGGCCCTAATAAGTGCATAAAACTGTTTTTTGAAATTCCTGTGTTGTAGGATCTAGATGCACATATCAGTATAGGTGATGATGTTACAACTAAAACAAAAACAGAAGACATTACCATTGACTTTAAAAGAAACAAATGAACACAATGAGACAAGGAAGACCATGATCATGAAATTTGAAGTGACAGTTCCTATCAGTGTTTAAACTGTTGCTCACATTTTCACCAAACTGCAATAAAGACTGTAATTTTGCAACAAAACGTCCCCACTGAATCACCAAAAAGGAAATGTTTTCCATCATTTTTTCTTTTGCCATCCCACCCATCCCTGTTTTGCCCTTGCATTGTTTCTTATCCCTGCCATTTTTAGCACGTCTTTTGTAAAAAAAAATCGCACTTATGTTACCGGTTTGTCCGTCCCTCTGTACCCACGATATCTCTCCAACTGTCAGTCCGATTTGAAAAATTATTTTTGCATTGGAAAGCTAGAAATATGCAAATGATGATTCCTCATTTCGTTTTTTTAACGATGTACAATTTCGCCACTAGAGGGCGTAAATGCAGATGATGTCGAATTCAAAAATACGCTTTATTCCACATATTTGCTTCTAAACATCCGATTGAAAAAATTATTTTATTTTTTTATTCCATTTATGTCGAAGAGTATTTTAGATAGTTACTTTTTTCAAATTATGCATAGATTTTCCACTAGGGGGCGTAAAAGTAAATTACATTTCCCCCGATAACTCTTCTTCTAAAACTCCGATTTGGAAAATTACTTCAGCGGATACACCTCCTGACGGAAAATCTTTTGCATATAATTTAAAATTTTTGGTAAAGAATAATTTGGCCACCAGGGCGCGTAAGTGTTAATTTGTGGTTCTGATGTATTTGCCATAAAATCTGAGCTTATAAAACATTGATTGAAAAAATTCTTTCGTGGACAGATGCCACTCACATTGATAAACCTTTTCGGAATATTTTCTTCTTAAAATATTTCACAGTTTCTCCGCCAGGGGGCATAGATGTATATCTTACTTTTGTCAATATCTCTACTTCTAGGAGTCCGATTTGAAAAATTCCTTCTTTGTTGGATAGTGTTTTCAGTGTGACATGTTTTTCATATAATTTCAAAATTTTCAAGTAATTCATAGACTTTCTGCTAGGGAGCATAGAGGTGAATTGCATTTACCCCTATACCTCTACTTCTAAATCTCCAATTTGAAAAATTCTTTCTGCACCGGATACAGCTCCTGATGAGAAATTGTTTGCACATAATTTCTAATTTTTGAAAAAAAAAAAAAAAAAATGGTTCAGCCACCAGGGGGCATAAATCTTAATTTCCACTTCTGATGTATTTGCAGCAAAATATGAGCTTCTAAATTCTCGATTGAAAAAAACATCGTTTGTAGACTGATACTACTCGTGTCGACAAACCTTTTAGAAACATTTTCTTCTTAAAATAATGCATGGTTTCTACACCAGGGGCGTAGATGTATATCTTATTTTTGTTAATATCTCTACTGCTAGGAGTCTGATTTGAAAAATTCCTTCTTTGTTGGATAGTGTTTCCAGAGTGACATGTTTTTCATATAATTTCAAAATTTTGAAGTAATTCGTAGACTTTTCGCTAGGGGGCATAATGGTAAATTGTATTTCCCCCTATACCTCTGCTTCTAAATCTCCGATTTGAAAAATTCTTTCTGCACTGGATACAGCTCCTGATGGGAAGTCCTTTGCATGTAATTTCTAATTTTTGTAAAAAATGGTTTGGCCACCAGGTGGTGTAAGTCTTAATTTCCGCTTCTGATGTATTTGCAGCAAAATATGAGCTTCTAAAATTTCGATCACAAAAAAAGTCGTTTGTTGACCGATACTACTCATGTTGACAAACCTTTTAGGAACATTTTCTTCTTGAAATAATACATGGTTTCTACGCCAGGGCGTAGATGTATATGTTATTTTTGTCAATATCTCTACTTCTAGGAGTCCGATTTGAAAAATTCCTTCTTTGTTAGATAGTGTTTCCGATGCGAAATGTTTTCCTATAAATTCAAAATTTTTAAATAAATCATAAACTTTCCGCTAGGGGGCACACAAAGGTAAAGTGCGTTTTCTGCGTTATTTCTGCTTCTAAAACTCTGATTTGAAAAATTCTTCCTGTACAAGACCTGATGGAAAATATTTTTCACATAATTTCCAATGTTTGGTAAAGAATGGTTTGGCCACCAGGGAGCATAAGTGTTAATTTCTGCTTCTGATGTATTTGTAGCAAAATCTGAAAACTCGACTAAATTTTTTTTTTTCTTGGACCTATACTGCTCACATGGAAAAACCTTTTGAGAATACTTTCTTCCTAAACTAATGAATGGTTTTCCCACCAGGGGACGTAAAGTCATATCTTATTTTTGTCGATATCTGTTTCTAAGAGTCAGATTTGAAAAATTCTTTCTGTGTTGGAGAGTGTTTCTGGTGCGAAATGTTTCTCATATAAATTCATGGTTTTTTTTAAAGCACAAGTCTGCAAACCAGAGGGCATAAGCTTATGATTCTGTTTACAGCAATATCTGAGGGATTAAAAACCCAACTGAAAAACGTCTTTCTTCTGTCAGATACTATTGGTTTACATACCAATTCCATTGACTTTGAATAGCTTTGATAAATTTAATTTGCATCAGAACGGATTCAAAAACGTGCTTATTACACCCGAAAATTCGGTGTCATCTTTCTTGTTTCATTCTGTCATCGCTGCTTCACCCCACCAACCTGGTTTCCTCCCCCATCATTTTTCTTTTCAGTATCCTGCTATGCCCTTGCCATGATTTTCATTCCTGTCATTTTATCATTCCCCCACTGCTGCTTCACCGACCTGGTTTCTTTCTCAGTCATTTTTTTTTCTTTCCATCATCCTATGCCTGCACCCTTTGCATTGTTGTTTTTTATCACTGTCATTGTGCCCACCCCTGATTTAGCCATGCATTGTTTATCACCCCCAATTTTTTCCTTCCGTTTCAGTCATCACTCCATTGCCGTGCCAACCTAGATTCTCCTTCCCTATCGATATTTCTTTCAGTCATCCATCCTTCCACCCGCCTGCTTCACGCTTGCTTTGTTTTTCATTCCAATAATTTTTTTGTTCCGTCATTGCTGCTTTGCCCTGCCAACCTGGTATTTCCCCCCTTCATTTTCTCTTCCCACAATTGCCGTCACATGCTGCTACTCTTTGTTGTTTTTCCATCCCCACTGTATTTTCTCCTATTGCAGAAAAGCACCAGTGAGCCTGGAAAGCACGTTTTGCAATGGTTTTGCTGTGATGGATAAGAAAAGAGGAATTTTGTTTGTTTCTTTGGCGGTTCACCACAGCAGCATCAACCAGGGGAGCTGCATAGGCCATTTCAGTTTGGATCGACAGGTCAGTGGGTGTGTCGTGGGAAGTGGCTTTGCTCAGTCCTGGTCTTTGCATATATTTTCAGAAACTGCAATTTTTTTTATTTTTTTTTCTGTCCTGGTCTTTGCGTATATTTTCAGCAAATGTATTTTTTTTTTTATTAAAATTAGAAGTGTAAAAGCCGATTTGTTTTTATTCTTGAATTCTATTTTACATACAAAATTTTATTTAACCAATGTGTTGTGCTTGTATTTCCACATGTAAATATACTGCTGGCCACCCAAAATGCAACACCAGGAAGGAAGCATCTGATTGGCCTGAAATTCAAGGCATGCGTTGCCCACGAGAGTACATGCAAATGATTAGCATTGCAGGGCATATGTAAATCATGTGCGCCCGGCACGCCACCAAGAAGCACTTTAAGTAAGGTGCACAAAAGGCGGGGTGTAAGTAGTGGAAGTGTGTTGTGCTGCAGGACCTGTGCGTGGGAAGCTTCCTGATGCCTTATCGCGTGAGTTATTAATGGTAAAAACTGTTCAGACATTATGTTTCGAAGCTGCTTCCATTCTGCTAATTTTTTCTTTTCATTCCATTTATTTTTGGTTAGGTTCTTTTTGGTGTCAAAATGAAAACTGGCTGTATAGCTTTCAAACATGAATTTGATATCTTACAGTAGAATCATTTTGTGGTACAGCTGAGATTGGGAGAAATGTGATACCTACCTGGTCACTTTATTTTACAGACTCACAATGATTCCTGACCACTAACAGAAAATATTCAGTAATTTCCTGGGTTGTTCTAATAAACATTACATTAAAAACATTGATAAACCTTAACAGGTGTTGAAAATATAATCATGACGAAATAAGAATACATGCAAGAGTATCCTGATTCCATCGGATTCTGTCCGGTTTTCAAACCCAGTGTCAGGTTTTTTTGGGGGGGTTTTCAGAAAACGTTCAGTTTTGGTAGAATTTTAATGATTTGTCATTTTTCATGTTTGCCCACCACAGAACTTCCCAATGCTACGAATTCTCCATAGTCACTACGAAAATCGTCGATCCCTGCGGAGTACGGGAAACATCGAATATACTACGGAAATAAAAAATCTGATTGCTGAGGGTTATTTTTATTTTATTTTTTTTTTCCTTCAGAAAATGTTGTTTTGGTGAATTTTAATGATTTGTCATTTTTTTCCTGTTTGCACACCTCAGACCTTCCAAATGCTACAAATTCTCTATAGTCAATACAGAAATCGGCGATCGTTGCGGAGTACGGGAAACATCGAATATACTTCGGAAATAAAAAAATATGGTTGTTGTTTTTTACCCTTCAGAAAACGTTGTTTTGGTACAATTTTAATGATTTGTCATTTTTTCCTGTTTGCACACCTCAGACCTTCCAAATGCTGCAAATTCTCCATAGTCACTATGGAAATCGGCGATCGTTGCAGAGTACGAGAAACATCGAATATACTACGGAAATAAAAAAATCTGGTTGTTGGTCTTTTTCCCTTCAGAAAACGTTGTTTTGGTAGAATTTTAACGATTTGTCATTTTTTTCCTGTTTGCACACCTCAGACCTTCCAAATGCTACGAATTCTCCATAGTCACTACGGAAATTGGCGATCGTTGTGGAGTACAAGAAACATCGAATATACTTCGGAAATAAAAAAATATGGTTGTCGTTTTTTACCCTTCAGAAAACGTTGTTTTGGTAGAATTTTAATGATTTGTCATTTTTTCCTGTTTGCACACCTCAGACCTTCCAAATGCTACAAATTCTCCATAGTCACTATGGAAATCGGCGATCATTGCGGAGTACGGGAAACATTGAATATACTACGGAAATAAAAAAATCTGGTTGTCAGTATTTTTCCCTTCAGAAAACGTTGTTTTGGTAGAATTTTAATGATTTCTCATTTTTTCCTGTTTGCCCACCTCAGATCTTCTAAATGCTACGAATTCTCCATAGTCAATACGGAAATCGTCGATCGCTACCAGAATACGGGAAACATCAAATATACTACGGAAATAAAAAAATCTATGAAATAATGTTATTCAATAATTTGTTCAAAGTTTATTTTCATGCTTCCAAATTCTAACATTCATCAAACATTTTTGGGATTGTTTATTGGATGTTTTTAATGTCGCGACATTTGTTCGATATAATTTGAGCATCTTCATGCCGTTTGTCGCATGAAAATGATTGTTTTAGCACGGATGAAAATGTTCCGTAGTTTTCTAAATTTCAAATTTTTCTTACCCCAAGAGGCACATTTCTTTTCACTTTCTGGTTATATTCTTATGTTATATTTTTTCTGATTATGTTTTTCGTTTTTAATAGCTTCAGTAATAGTGAAAAAGAACAACTTCGTATTTTAAAAGATTTTTTTCTAGTGAAGGGCAGTTTTTGTTATTTCTAACAGCCTGTTCTTCAAAACCAATCAATACAGAAATTTTTTTTTTAATTTTCCGCTTTTTTAAAGCTAAATTAAATTTCAAAATCTGTACTTATTCCGCCCGTGATGGAATCAGCCTTTTCCGTGACCCGTAAAATGACTATCATGGCAGTGATACAGTACTGATTTTTTATATATAATTTCGCTGAAAAACTTGTGTTTGCCCATTCGTTAGTAGCACCTTGCCATATTAAGGGGCAGACAAGAGATTTTTTTTTTATTTTGTTTAAAGCCAACTTCACACGTGCAAAGGAAACGCGACTTTGCGTGGAATGAAAGACTGCGCAGTAGCGGAAAGTGAAGTCCCGATTTTCTATCTTTGATTTCTTTTTGTAAACATAGGGAAATTGCTGGCCCATTTGTTTGATGATAAGCAAGAAGTGCCTAAGCAATAGAAATTCGTGCATTTTCAGAGAAACAAACTTTAAAAAAACCAGCTGCTGAAGACGAGTTGTGATGCCACAGTTCCATCTAAAGCCACAGGTGTCCGTCCATTCTCGATATGGTTACTTTGTGCACCAACTGAAGAGGAAAAACATACAGTCACGGTGAGCCACCCCCGTTCTTGAAGTGTGAATCTATAAATAGATCGTACCCACTTATTTGCGGAGGAAAGGGCTGTTTTTCAATGCGCGTGAGTTGGATGATTCGAAAATGCATTTCCTATTACAGGAGCGTTTTAAAAATGCAAATAAATTCTTTAGCAATGAAAAAAGGCAAATTTTCGAGCGTGGCGACTAAAGTTATTTTTTCTACTGGACATTTTATTTTACCCAGTCGCCACGTGGCGAGTGGCGACCGCTAATTTTAATCTTTACTTGTCGCACGGTGCCCATTGCTCCGATTACCATTGACGTTACACCACCTGCGAGTGCGGCGGCAGTGGGCCGTTGAACGCCGCACCTGGACTACGGAATGGCATGGACATTGTGTTCTCCGACGAATTCCACTTCTCCCTGCAACACCACGATGGTAGGATCCGCATGTGGCAGCACCGCGGCGAGAGACTGTCTGACGCCTACATTATGCATCGCCATACCGATCCGTCGCCTGGCATTATGGTTTGGGGCGCAATTGGATATGACGCCCACACTCCTCTGGTATGCACCGCCGGTACACTGAACAGCCACCGCTACATCTCCGACGTTTTGGATCATGTAGTACTCCCTTACCTGCAGGACCTGCCAGCGGCCACGTTTCAACAGGACAATGCGCCCCCGCACGTGGCACGCATTGTGCAACAATTCTTCACGGCCCACCAGGTGTCACTGGTGCCGTGGCCCACCTGTTCTCCCGATATGTCACCCATCGAACACGTCTGGTCGCTGATCGGCAACCGAGTGGCCCAGCAAGCACCACCAGCGGCTACGCCTGATGAACTGTGGCAACGTGTGGAAGCAGCCTGGACCGACATACCCCAAGCCCACATCCGAAGCCTCTTTCGTTCGATGCCGCGGCGTGTAGCGGCCGTTATTGCCAACCATGGGGGCCACACAAACTATTAATGTCTGCATGTTCCGCAAGTCGCATGGGCCTGTAAGCTCAATCGTTTCTTCTTTGTATCTGTTGTTATGTGTCCAGTAAATCTGGCTTTGCTATCTCGTGTCCTTCTTGGTGTTGCATTTTGGGTGGCCAGCAGTGTATAACCAAAAATAGAACTGTAAATTTGGCTAATCTGCATAGCATTTTGCTACAATTTTTGCTGATAAAATAGCCAAATTGCTACAAGAGAAAAAATTCCAGCTCAAAACACTGGTTCCTATAATGCTTTAGGTGAAGCTTGTTAAACCACCATGACTTTTAATCAATTTACAAAGCCTGATCAGAACATATAAATTACTCTGAAATTGGGAAACCAATGACGATTTTTTTTTTTTTTTTTGTCATTTTTTAATTTTAGGGTTTAACGACCACCACGAGCAATTCTTGGGGCTTTTTAAGCAACTGCCCATCCTTAATTTGGGACCACAGGTTCCTGGGAAAAGGAAAGATCCAGCACTACAAGAAAAACACAAAACACACCACCAATGCCTCATCAGGGATTCAACCCTGGGTCCTACTCTGAAAATTAGCCAGAAACCAGAGCTTCCAGCCATTCAGCAATTGGGGCAGCTAGGAAGCACAAAATGAAAGAATACAAACATAACAGATTTTTTCATCTAAACTCTTAAGTTTGCATTAAAATTAGATATGCATGCATCGTTTAAAATCAGTTATTTAAACAAATTTAATTTCCCAGAGACATTTTAACATCATTATTTAAAAATAAGATTTAGTTTATATTAAAATTTCATTTTAGCACTATACAAAATGATCCCATGTACTGTGTATTTCTTCTTGAAATCAGATGTGACTTTGTCATTGCTAAGTATCACACCCCTTTATATAGAAAGATATTTTACGGTGCCTTTATTGCCGTTGTAACTGAATTTGACTGCATTTTATTTTTTATCTAAACAACCTAAATTTTTGTGAGCATGTTATTATTTTTTTTTTATAAATATGGATGGTACTAAATTCAATTTTATATTCAGTAATATACACACCTTAACAGCATAGCCTGAGGCATCAATTGCCTCATCTCCTATGTAGAAATCAAGATCATCTATACCTCTTCCTAATCTTCTGGTGGCTTGATCACCAATTTTTGCAGTTTCCCGTATGGCAATAGCTGAAATAAAATTATGATAATTAATACTAAAGTATTCTACTTCACATGATTTTTTTTTTTTTTTTGCTATCTCACATTTTCAGAATTTTTGTACTGAGAAAAAAAGTACAAAAATTCTGAAAATGTGAGATAGCAAAAAAAGTTCCCAAACTAGATTCTCCATGTTTTGACCGTACACACTTGGTTGTACTTACATCAATGCTAGTGTGTACCTTCTATGGACTTCTCAGAATATATTTCTGTTTCATAGAAGGTGCTGGAATTGGTCCCCATCTTGCTAGATGTTCATGCATTGGTACATGTTCTGAAATACAGGCTTTCACACTGAAAATCGTATCTGAGTTCCAGTTATACTTTTGGTTTCCATATGATGTTTCAAACAAGCCACATGCAGTATATGGCAACAATTTACTTCAAACACATTAAGAAAATGCCTGAGAATTTTTTGATACTAAGGGTTTGGGAACTTTTTGTTCATCCTGTATGTATATCTGAGGGGGAAAAGAAAAGTATGATATATATCATAAACGAAAATTTAAGTCATTTAACTTCAAAAATATGAAAGAGTAGGGAAGTATCAAATGGTTGTTTATTAGATTTTTTATGAAATCAAATTATTGTCTGTGGACTGAGTAGACTTGTTTCAAGGATTTAAAAGAAACCGGAGGAAGAGAAAAAAGTACTGACACTTCTTGTTACTGTTATCAAGAATTCTATAAAAAAAATCCTGAAAATCAAACTACACAGCACTACTCTAATAATGCTGCTGTTAATTGCCAACCACGCATAATTATGGGCACTGTATCGTCACCTGGGGTAATTTCCGGTCACTAAGTTTTCGGGATAATTCCTGGTATCACATACTTTTTTTTAATAAATATAACACTTTACCAAAGTCAAAAAAATCATAGAAACAATTTGAGCATTCTACTTTGCAATGCATAATTCATTTATTCCTTAAGTTGAAATTTATTATGAAAAAAAACATATTTGAAAACCTACTAGTTAAGTTTGTCATTAATAAAGTTTTAATTATTTAACATTTTTCTTTTTTGGTAAAATTATAAGCTATCACAGCTTCTAAAAGAGAATTTAAGATATTCTTATGCTATTCTGAATTAATTTATAGGAATATACCAAACTGTGTCCCATATTTCAGGGGTAATTCCTGGTCAACTGGGTAATTCTTGGTCAATGTAGTTTTCCAGTATTTGTGCTTGACATTTTACTTATTGGGATCATCCAACCTCTGTAATTATATAACCAATCTATTAGCCTCTTTGATAAAAGAGTTCATTTTCCTTTCAAAGTAATTAAATATCTACACTGAAATAATAACATATCAACCAAAGTAATTGAGAATGTACTAATTTCTCAGGTGCTTAGAATTTCAGGAATTTGCAGCAACAATTTGGACTTCAATTACCACATTAATATACTATTAGACAGTTTTCTAGAGAACAAAATTCCTACTTCTTTCATCAAAAGAACTATAAGAAAAATTATTCTGGATAATAGAGTAAGGTTGGCAGATCTGCTTTAATTTTCTACACAGTTAATAATATGATTCTGACTAATGAAAGCCTTTTGGAAGTTGGTCTAGAGGATGACTATTAACTACAAAAAGGAACCTTGGTGCTATGGATAAGATGGTCCTATTAAAAATAAAAAATAAATAATATAGACAAAATCACAAAAAAAACTTTAAAATTCTGTTTATAAAATAAAAAAAAATATATAAAAGAAAACTCGTTATTCACTCACTAGAATAGCTATACTAAAAATAATAAATAGTCTACAGAAGCTCACCAAGCTGATTAAATACATGCAAAGATTATTAAATACACTACTTGTGTATTTCATAATATTTCTCATGTATTCTGGAGAGTTAATTCTGCTCTTTCTGATCAAACAGGTCCACAATCTTAATTAAATTTTTCTCTAGTTAAAATCTCCGCGAGTAGGATTTTTTCAGTGTGTGGAGGCCTTCAGCCCCACCCACACTGCCCCCAGCGACTAGGGAGTGGCAGGGGTGTTTGGAAGTTTGGGGTAAAAGGTCGGCCATGTTTCCTCAAGAGTGGAAGAAGTTAAGTTACATAAGAGGTAAGCTCTCTTCATTGTCTTTGGGTTTTAGGTTTTCCAAGTTCAATGTTTGAACTTCTTGAACATTTTTTATTTTTTGCTTTAAGCATTTAGGCACTAGCAAGTCTATTAATTTTTTTGCGGATTTTAACTCTTTCTTTTCCTGGTTACTTTGCGCGTTTTTTAGGGCACTAAGGCTAAGCAGTCAGCCGTTCCATTGTTCTTGTAGTCTACGATGTGTTTTCAATGTAGTTAAGATCTTAATAACTACTTAATTATGCACTTCTGAAATACTTTGTACATATTGCAACTAATTGTTTATGTCATATAACCTTCACAAAGCATTTCTTTAGTTTATTATTGTCTTTATTTTATTCTCGTTTTTGTGTTGTCAGAAGTTGTGGAGTAGGGGGTTTTTATAATCCAGTTTTCTTTCAAGAATCTGTGCTTTAGAAAAAAATTAATATTTCCTTTTTTATTAAAATGTTTAAGAATTTGTAGTACTTTAGTATTGCTATTCAGGTTTAAATTCTCTCTTAGGTGATTAGGTAACTTGGCAATTTGTTATTGCTGAACATTATTTCTGATTCATTATGTCACTCTTACAACTTGAGTTTTCTATAATCATCTTCTTTCTGTTTATTAGTAACAGATGAAGAGCATGGGTCGGGCCAGAAAAGTTATGGATGCAAGCTAAATTGTTAACTAAAGCTTGGTCATACAACTCTATGGAGGTTATGACATATATATATATATATTAAAATTTTTTTGGTGGGCTTATTACTTGCATCTATGACTTTGCAGAAACCTATTTCCAAATAGGTCTTTGTGGAAGTGGGAAAATGCAGAGTTTTTGCTGGCCCTTGATAAAGCCAAGGCTCAGTATTCTCGACACTTTCTACATTCAGTTTTTCTATTTTTTTCTTTTTACTCACACCGGTCAATACATAACATACATAACCTTTTCTATGTTGTACTTGGTATGAGTCAAAATTTTTTTTTGCTTCAGTCTCTTCTTAATACAATGTGAATTCTGAATTTTCATAACTGCTGCGTTGCTGCGTTTTGATCTTCAGGTTATTTTGCAACTTTCGTTTTAAATTCTTAAGTTTTTCTTATGTTTTCGGCTCTGCTCTTAAGTATATATATACATACATACTTACATACGGGGTGTCCCACTCGCTACCAAACCCAGCATTTCTTTAATAATATTAACACCAATGAAGATATTGCAACAAAATTTCAAGTGGACTTACCTCATTTCGTGCGAAATGTGATGACATCACAACATGTACAAGAAGCACCACCATTTGAGTCCAGACAGCATTGAACCCGGCACTGTCTGCCAGCCAGCTGGAGTGCTCCTTCGTGGCAGACACATTCCTAAGTGTGACGCCACTGAAGAGCAATCCACCTCTCTGCTGCTTTGTTATGCCATTTCGTTGAACGTGTCTACACAATATGGTTGTTGATAGTGAGTTCTCGTGCCTGTTCGCGTAATGTGAAAATGTATCAAAATACTCTGGAGGAGTGAGTGTTTATTGTTTGCACTTATTGGAAAACAGAATCGAAAAAGTCTTGTCAATGGCAATTCCAGGAAAGGTTTGCAGCAGGGCAAGATTTCATCTTTTATGCAAATAGTTTGCTAGCAAAACATTTGCATGACTAGCAAGTAAAACTGAATCACCTAGTAACCTATTTTCTAACAAAGTTACACAGAAATTTTAATGTACAAATATTTTGACTTACCTTTTCTTAAAAGAAATAGAATCTTAGACAAGTTTAGTGACTGTTTCTAACAAGAATTTCTTGCAAATCCTCATACTGCAAGGATACACTTCACTGGCATTAAGATTCAGATTTATAAACAACTCCAGCTGAATCAAATCAGCTTTCTTTCCCCCTTTTAAAGGTAGGAAAAGTTTCTCTGCCCTCTCTCACTCATTCACCTTTTTTTTTTTTTTTTTTTTTTTTAAATAGGAGGTTTAACAACCATCATGAGGAACTCAATGGGCTATAAGCAGTCACCCGTCCCTAATTTAGGGTCACTGGTTTCAGGGAAGAGAGAGAGCCAGTGCCGTAAGACAAACACAACATCCACGCCTCATCGGGATTCAAACCAGGACCCCTTTCGGACGAATGATCAGAGGCCATCTCTTAGACCACTGCGCCACCGGGGCGGCTCACCTTTATTGTTTCAAGGGTAATGGTTGGTTGGTTGGTTGGTTGATTAATTTTAATGGCGCAAGGGCCATGGTTGGCCAAAGAGCGCCAAACAAAAGACATCAAAATGAAACAAAAATCAATAAAAAACGTACACAAGGTTAAAAACAGGCTGATGCGGTAAAATTGAAAGGATGAAGCGGTAAAAGTGAAAGATGGAAACGAATACGGTAAAACTAAATGAGGTTAAAAAAGTCAATCACCTTAAAAAAGGAGAACACTGCGGTCAGGTCGCAGTCCTCACCAATGAGAGTCTGCAGCGTAGCAGCTCCTTCGTCCAACAAATGAGAATGAAAATAACGAAAACGATGATCACAAAAACGAACACAAGTACACAAAACATGAAGGACGGTGAGACGACAATGGCACGCCTCACACATCGGGGCACTGTCGCCACACAGCAAAAAGCGGTGAGTAAAACGACAGTACCCAATGCGGAGACGTGCAAGAACAACCTCCTCACGACGGTTCTTCCGCAAACTAGACTTCCATAGGCCGATCCGTGGTTTGAGAGAATGCAGCTTATTGCTGCTCTGCTGAGACCACAGGGACTGCCACTCGTCCAGGAGAAATGTCCGGATCAAAGGTCTAAAATCACGGAAAGACAGTGGCAGCCGAGCTGGCAACATGGAGGAAACAGACCCGGCAAAAAGATCTGCCAGCTCGTTACCCCGGATCCCAACATGGCCAGGAACCCAACAGAATCGGACCAGGAATCCAGCACCTTCCAAAGTTCCAAGAAGACGACGGACATCACGGATGACAGGAGAGTCCGTGTCCTCTGGAGAAGATAAAACTTGGATGACGGACTGGGAATCGGAGCAAATCAAAGTGCGACGATGAGATCTAGACTGTATGTGACACAAAGCGAGGTGTACCGCACGCATCTCTGCCGAAAAGACGGTGGATTCAGGCGGAAGCCTCTCAGCATGGGAGGCATCGCCACACACGAATGCGGATCCAACAACCTCACCGGATTTCGACCCGTCAGTAAATACAGGCACGAAATCTGGGAAGAGAGACAGTATCTCGGCAAAGAGCTGCTGGTACACCAGAGCAGGAGTGGAAGACTTTGGCCACATACAAAGGGAAAGGTCAGCCGTTGCTTGAACCGGCTGCCAAGGCGGTTCATTGTAGAACCGGGTCAAACCAATCCTTGACAAGTCTAGACCAGCATCGCGCACCAAGGTCAACAACCGAATCCCAAACGTCGGAACACAGGAAGGCCGGTGTGAGAATATGCAGACACATTGTGGTTGGAAAATGGAACCATGCAGTGGATGATCAGGAAGAGACTTCAACTTGGTGAAGAATTGAAGAGACAGTTGCTTACGTCGGATGCACAACGGCGGTTCATGGGCCTCGACATACAGGCTATGCACGGGAGAGGTACGGAAAGCACCAGTGCATAGCCGCAGAGCCTGGTGATGGACAGGATCCAGAGGCCGCAACACGGAAGGACGTGCCGAACCGTACGTTACGCAACCGAAGTCTAACTTTGACCGAATCAGAGAATGGTAAATGCGAAGCATTGAGCACCTGTCAGCCCCCCAAGATGTTCGAGAGAGGACCTTGAGGATACTCAATGACTTCGTGCACCTCACCTTTAAAGACTGGATGTGAGGTCGGAAGGTGAGTGCTCGGTCAAATGTTAGACCAAGGAACTTGACTTCTGACACTACAGGGATGGTAGAACACCCCAGACGGAGGCTGGGGTCTGGGTGAAGGCCCCGTTTGCGGCAAAAATGCACGCAAACGGTCTTCTGGGTCGAGAAGCCAAATCCATTGTGGGAGGCCCAGGTAGAGATCTTATTAATGGCCGTCTGCAGCTGCCGCTCAATAGTGCGCATGTTGACAGATGCGCAAGAGATCTGCAGATCATCCACGTACATGATGCCACGGACCGTCGGAGGAAGGAGGGTGAAAAGATGATTAACACGAAGGATGAACAATGTCACAGAAAGAATGGAGCCTTGAGGGACACCCTGCTCATGTGGGTATAACGCAGAGAGGGTCGACCCGACGCGCACACGGAAACTCCGGTCCTGGAGAAATCCGGCGATGAAAGATGGTAGGTTTCCCCGCAATCCGCACTCGTGCAGATCACGGAGAATGCCGTATCTCCAGGTGCGGTCGTAAGCTTTCTCCATATCGAAGAACACGGAGACCATGTGCTGACGCCGGACAAACGCCTCTCTGACAGATGTCTCAAGGCGTAGATGATGATCTGAGGTGGATCGGAATTTCCGAAATCCACTCTGATGAGGTGAAAGAATGTGACGTGATTCCAAATAAAAAACGAAACGAAAATTGATGATGCGCTCTAGAACTTTGCAGAGGCAGCTCGTCATAGCAATTGGTCGGTAGTTCAACGGGTTAGCGGGATCTTTACCAGGTTTGAGAACAGGAACGACAATGGCAGTGCGCCAAGATTCGGGAAAGTCACGCTCGTGCCAGATCCTGTTAAACAGGACCAGCAGACATTCAAGAGAGGACGGAGAAAGGTGCTTCAGCATTTCATAATGGATGTTGTCCGGTCCGACAGATGTTCGGCCGGACCGATGCAGGGCAATCTTCAGTTCGACGGCAGTCAGCGGGCTGTTATAATCGGTAGCGGAAAACGGTCCAAAGGAATCTTTGGACCGTTCAAGCCGCGGCTGTACCTGCCGGAACGAAGCAGCGTAATTGCGGCTGCTGGACACCGAAGAAAATGCGGCGCCCAGACAGTCAGCAATACCCTGAGCGTCAGCAACCGTTCCTCCACCACTCTCAAGAATGGAGATTTCCCCAGAAGGGTACTTACCCCGAATCTTGCGGATCCTGTCCCAAACGATCTTAGAGCTGGTAGTGGTGTTAATCCCGGATACGTATCGTATCCAAGATTCCCGTTGGCTACGACGACGTACCAAACGCGCGTAAGATTTGGCTCTCTTGAAAGCAAGTAGATTCGCGTCGGTGGGGTACCGACGAAACCTACCCCAAGCCCGATGTTGGGCCTGACGAGCTGCCTTGCAAGTGGAATTCCACCAAGGTCGCGGACAACGTGGAAGGTTAGTTGAAGACTTAGGGATGGTAAAGTCAGCCGCTTGCACAATACAATCCGTAACCGCCGCAACAGCTTCATCGATCGTACCCGAGGTCACCATGTCTGGAGTAATGGTCGCTGAAGCCGTGAATGAGTCCCACTTGGCGCGATCGATAGCCCATCTAGCAGGGCGAGTAGGATGACGGTACCCGTCACCTGCTAGACGGAGAAAGATGGGAAAGTGATCACTGCCAAGGGGATCATCAGACACGCTCCAGGACCAGTCAGGATAGAAAGATGGCGAACTCAAGGACAGATCAATGGCTGAGTACGAGCGGGTGGGTTCATGAAAGTAAGTGACTGCCCCGGTGTTGTGGAGACAGAGGGACGTGTTGGAGAGAAGGGACTCAACAACACGGCCCCGGGAGTCACGAGTGGCAGAACCCCACAACGAACTGTGTGCATTGAAATCTCCTAAGATGAAGAAAGGAGGCAGCAGCTGGTCAACTAAATCTTCCAGATCCGAAAGGCTGACAGCTTCAGTTGGTGGTATGTAGATGGAACACACCGTGAGCAGAGTGTTCACAGATAGTCGCACTGCCACCGCCTGCAAAGTCGTCCGAAGGGCAACCGCAGTGACAGGGACACCATGAGGAACAACGACGGCCACTCTTCCGCAGGCGATAACGCTGTCCTGGTGATCATTACGAAAAATAGAGTATCGGCGCAGCGAAAGAGTGTCCGCCGTGCGAATCTTCGTCTCCTGGAGACACACGCACACAGGTGTATGCGAAGACAGTAAGCCTTTCAGATCATCAAGGTGGCGTCGCAGACCTCGGCAATTCCACTGAATGATGGAAGCCATAATGTGAAAAAAAAAAATGGAAAGAAAATGCAGAGACGACTAAGACGCCTCATAATACATCTCAGAATCCATGAGCTCCAGGCCGTCTGCAGGGTCAGGGGGTAAGATAGGGTTGTGCTTACTCCCCGTGTGTTTTTTTGGCTTTGCCCGACTCTGAGTGTTAGAGCTGTGTTTCGGTGAGGATGCGCCAGGTTTCACCGGATCGGGTTTCAGCTTCGATTTGCCCTGAACCTGGGTCCCAGTACTGGCAGAGGAGCATTTCGGGAACGGGGTGGATGTCGCCTTGGAGTCAAGACGGCGAGACTGAAGTGTCTCCAATCCAGCAGCAACGATGTCCTCGAAATCGAAGGGACACCGCGATGGGATGTGAGCCTCAGTCTGGACAGCAACAGTAGCCTTCTGGACCACCACTGAGGCATACGAACGTCGACCTGGTGGCCCAGGGGCGATCCGCCGTCTGGCCTCTGGATAGGAGAGATGCTCAATAGTCTTTAGACGTTGAATCGCCTGCTCCTCTACCCACTTGGGGCATTGCTTAGAAGCTGCAGAGTGCGCACCATCACAGTTAGTGCAGTGTTCAGAAGCTGCCGAACATTCCAGCAAAAGATGATCCGCAGAACCACAGCGACCACACTTAGCCACATTACGACACGACTGCTGGGAGTGTCCGTAACGCTGGCACTTGAAGCACCTGAGGGGATTGGGTATATAGGGTCGAACGTCAAGATGTAAGTACCCTGCCTTGATGGAAGTCGGCAGGGTTGGGGAGTCAAAGGTTAAGATGATGTTGCGAGATGGAACAAGTTTCCCATCTCGCCGAAACAGAATCCGGCGAACCCCAGTGACATGTTGTTCCCCTAGTTCGGCAAGTAGCTCCTCATCGCTGCAGTCAATTAAGTCGCTGGAGGTGACCACGCCGCGAGAGGAATTCAAGTAGCCGTGCGGGGTCACTTGCACCGGAATACAAAACAGTGCGGTCGTGGTGAGCAGAGTGGAGCTATGTCTGGAATGAGAGGTTTCGACAAGAAGATCCCCTGAAGGAAGCTTCTTGACATTGCGCGGAGAGCCAGCAATGGCCTGAAGAGCCTTATTGATCCAGAAAGGGCTCTTTGCACTCAAAGGTTGTAAAGGATCGATAGAATGAATTAAGAGAAACAGAGCATGGCAAGTGTCAGAGACAAGTTTCTTTGTGGAAGGGATGGTCCCATCCTCCATTGGACGCTTTGGTGTCGCACCATGGGAAGTGTCTTTGGAACCCATAAAGAAGAGAGAAGATTCATCCGCTGACTTCCCCACCCACTACCGAGCCCAACGAGGGAGAGCCGGAGGTCCGCAAGCCCAAGAGGACGCAGGACACGGCTCTAGGGATAGTCAGCGGATATAGCAAGTTGGTAGGGCAGACACACGCTCAGCGTGCACCCAGACTTTCCCGTGCCCGGAGAACACCCCTTTGGCATGCCCACCCTACCCCCAAACTCACCCAGCCGAACAGAACGACAAGCCGCTAGAAGTCGGGACACCACTCGGCCACAGACTTTCTGACCAGGAGTGGGTTAGCTCCCAGCCTCCCGTTTAGGGCGAAGCAGAGGGCAAAGAGGAGTATTGGCATCTGGAGACAACTACAACCCGGCCCCCAGATACCTCAGCATCCAGCATGCCCTTTTCCACCTGTACGGGTCACCGCACACGGCAAACATGCAGGTAGGTCTAAGCTAACCAGCTCCGGAAAACCAGAAAATGTAACATAAAAGAGAAAAGACAGGGAAGAGAACGAGAAACAAAACCCGGAGCTGGCGCCTCATCACAACCTCAGCAGCCTACAACTGAGGCGGGTACACGTCAATATATGAACTGAAGACGAAAAAAGTAAAACAATAAGAGAAAATCGGCTCGGGCCGTGGGGACGCCATCCCCCATCAGCTGGATGAACAGCTGTCCCTTCGGTGATGTAATCGTCAAAGCCGCAGAGGCAAGAGAAACCGTCACAAGGTTAGCTCGGGCCGTGGGGGCGCCGCTCCCCAAATAACTGGAAAACCAGTTATCCCCGTGCGGGGTCAAGGGTAATGAAATCCTCCTACATTGCTCAGCGAATGCTTTATTTCTACCCCCGTTTCGGTTTCTAAAAATAAATCAGTTAAAGGTGGGGGATTCTCTGTTAGCCAACTGATGACTGGAAGGAACAAAAGCTATGGAGAAGACTGGAATATAATATCGAAAGTAAATTTTGGCAATAGTGCATCGCTGTTTTAATAGGAGGTGAAAATAGAAAATACTGCGTAAACTTTGAGAATTGACAATGTTTTTTTGTTGCTTTAACTAAAAAAGTGGTAAAGGTGTAGTTAAGGTCCTAAATTATTCAGCTAAAAATTTTGTGAAAAAATTATATACATATTTTAAAGAACATAATTTGACAGAAAACACATTTCAACTCTACAACGCATTTTAAAATTTTTTACTGTCAAATTTACCTGCCTGCACAGGGATGTGTAGGAAGTCTGTGGCGAGCCTGCCTCCAACACTGCCACAACGTCCTCCAAGGCTACACGGAAACAAAGGTAACAGTAGTGCTTTTTTGTTTCTTTGCTGTTGTTGTTTTCCTTTTGCTTTTTTAATCCATTTAGCAACTGAGTTTTAACAACCTTTCTGGAGAAATAATAATAAATTTAGAATTCTTTTCCAAAGCAAACATTGTAAGATGCTGTGGCTGCCATTTTATGAGGGGTAAACTATGAAACACAGGGAACCTTTGCATCTTACAACAATCTACACTACTTTGGAAAATAATTCTAAATTTATCATTGTCTCTAAAATGGATGTTAAAATTCAGTGTCTAAAATCATTATGACAAAAGCAAGAGGAAACAAGAAAGATGACACCGAATTTTCAGGTGTAATGAGCATGTCTTTTGAATCCATTCTGATACAAATTAAATTTATCAAAGCTATTCAAAGTAATTGGAACTGGTATGGAAAACAGTAGTATCTGACAGAAGAAAGAAGTTTTTCAATCGGGCTTTTAATCCCGCAGATATTGCTGTAAACAGAATCGTGAACTTATGCTCTCTAGTTGCAAACTTATGCATTATAAGAAAAATTTGAAATTATATAAGAAACATTTTGCAGTGGAAACACTCTTCAACAAAGAAAGAATTTTTAAATCGGACCCTCAGAAGCAGAAATATCGACAAATATATGAATCTACACCCCCTGGTGGGAAAAACATGCATTATTTTCAGAAAAACGTATTCTCAAAAGGTTTTTTGATTTGAGCCGTACAGGTCGACGAAAGAATGTTTTCAGTCAAGTTTTCAGGAGCACAGATTGTATTACAAATACATCAGAAGCAAAAATTAACACTTATGTCCCCTGGTAGTAAAGATTAAAATTGGTGATTTTTTCAAGTGGCCACTTTCCTTACGGCTATTTCGTGTTATATACACATTTATCACTGCACTGTATACCTTTCACTTATTTAGACATAGTTAAATTTAAGCTTAGTAGTTACAAGGGCTCACTGTCCAGTGCAATTAAATGAATAAATATAATCTTAAAAGTTACATTTTTCTTCAACCACATCACCCAAATTTGCTAGACTGTTTTTATTGGGAAGATAATTTAATCATTTTTATTTGGTCTCTCGCTATGTTCACAAATAAAATATCTCAATCAAATTGATAGCAGTGGATGGGTCACCATAAATTGATAGCAGTGGATGGGTCAAAATTTTCAAACAGTACTAACTTAATTGCTTACTTTATTTAATTTGCTGTATTTTCTAAAGTCATTCTTTGCATGAGCATTGTCTTGTCATCAAGACCATTGCCCACAATGCTTGCATTCTCTTCTTAACTTCTACATTATTTGGCATAGCAGTCAGCAGTATTGGGTATTTCAACAATTTGTGCTATGACCTTTATGTACTAAAAATTGCTTGTTTTTTGTTTCTCTAGCAGTTTTTAGTGAGGGATTGATGGTCAAACATGTTCAGACATTATGTTTCAACGCTGCTTCCATTCTGCTAATTTTTTCTTTTCATTCCATTTATTTTTGGTTAGGTTCTTCTTGGTGTCAAAATGAAAGCTGGCTGTATAGCTTTCAAAAATGAATTGGATATCTTATAGCAAAATCATTTTGTGGTACAGCTGAGATTGGGAGAAATGTGATACCAACCTGGTCACTTTATTTTACAGACTCGCAATGATTCCTGACCACTAACAGAAAATATTCAGTAATTTCCTGAGTTGTTCTAATAAACATTACATTAAAAACATTGATAAACCTCCACAGGTGTTGAAAATATAGTCATGACAAAATAAGAACACATGCAGAGTATCCTGATTCCATCGGATTCTGTCCGGTTTTCGAACCCAGAGTCAGGTAGTTGTTTCTTCCTCTTTTTTTTTTTTTAAGAAAACGTTCAGTTTTGGTAGAATTTTAATGATTTGTCATTTTTCCTGTTTGCCCACCACAGAACTTCCAAATACTACGAATTCTCCATAGTCACTACGAAAATCGTCGATCGCTGCGGAGTACGGGAAACATCGAATATACTACGGAAATAAAAAATCTGATTGTCGGGTTTTTTTGTTTTTTTCCTTCAGAAAACGTTGTTTTGGTAGAATTTTAATTATTTGTCATTTTTTCCCTGTTTGCACACCACAGACCTTCCAAATACTACGAATTCTCCATAGTCACTACGGAAATTGTCGATCGCTGCGGATAACTGGAAACATCGAATATACTACGGAAATAAAAAATCTGGTTGTCGTTTTTATTTTCCCTTCAGAAAACATTGCTTTGGCAGAATTTTAATGATTTGTCATTTTTTCCTGTTTGCCTATCTCAGATCTTCCAAATGCTACGAATTCTCTATGGTCACTACGGAAATCGTCGATCACTTCGGAATACGGGAAACATCAAATATACTACGGAAATAAAAAATCTATGAAATAATGTTATTCAATCATTTGTTCAAAGTTTATTTTAATGTTTCCAAATTCTAACATTCATCAAACATTTTTGGGACTGTTTATTGGATGTTTTTAATGTCGCGACATTTGTTCGATATAATTTGAGCATCTTCATGCCGTTTGTCACCTGAAAATGATTGTTTTAGCACGGATGAAAATGTTCCGTAGTTTTCTAAATTTCAAATTTTTCTTACCCGAAGATGCACTTTTCTTTTCATTTTCTGGTTATATTCTTATGTTATATTTTTTCTGATTACGTTTCTCGTTTTTAATAGCTTCAGTAATAGTGAAAAAGAACAACTTCGTATTTTAAAATTTTTTTCTAGTGAAGCGCAGTTTTTGTTATTTCTAACAACCTGTTCTTCAAAACCAATCAATACGGAAAGTGTTTTTCCTTTTCCGCTTTTTTAAAGCTAAATTTAATTTCAAAATCGGTACTTATTCCGCCCGTGATGGAATCGGCCTTTTACGCGGACTCGTAAAATGACTATCACGGCAGTGTGAACAATACAGTACTGATTTTTTATATATAATTTCGCTGAAAAACTTGTGTTTACCCATTTGTTAGTAACATTTTACCGTATTAAGAGGTAGACAAGAGTTGTTGTTGTTTTTATTTTGTTTAAAGCCAACTTCACACACGTAAAGGAAACGCGACTGCATGGAAAGAAAGACTGCGCGCGGCGGCAGAAATTGAAGTCCCGATTTTCTTCCTCTGATTTCTTTTTGTAAACAAAAGGGAAAATGCTTGCCCATTTTGTTTGATGATAAGCAAGAAGTGCCTAAGCAATAGAAAATCGTGCATTTTCAGAGAAACCAAACTTTAAAAAACGAGCTACTAAAGACGAGTTGTGATGTCACAGTTCCATCTAATGCCACAGGTGTTCGTCCATTCCCGATATGGTTACTTTGTGCATCAACTGAGGTGGAAAAACAAACAGCCACCCCCGTTCTTGAAGAGTGAATCTATAAATAGATCGTACCCACTTATTTGTGGAGGAAAGGGCTGTTTTTCACCGCGCCTGAGTTGGATGATTTGAAAATGCATTTTCTATAACAGGAGCATTTTAAAAATGGCAAATTTTCGAGCGTGGCGACTAAAGTTATTTTTTCTACTGGACATTTTATTTTACCCAGTCGCCACGTGGCGAGTGGCGACCGCTAATTTTAATCTTTACCTGGTGGCCAAACCATTCTTTACCAAATATAAGAAATTATAGGGAAAAAATTTCCCATCAGGA
This sequence comes from Macrothele yani, assembly GCA_039090855.1. Taxonomy (NCBI): domain Eukaryota; kingdom Metazoa; phylum Arthropoda; class Arachnida; order Araneae; family Macrothelidae; genus Macrothele; species Macrothele yani. The sequence goes on from CM077013.1 coordinate 109,758,048, forward strand.
GCTGTATGCGATACATGAAGAATTTTTCAAATCGGAGTTTTAGAAGCAGAAATATCATGAAAAAAGTATTTTCCATTAATGCACCCTAGAGGAACGTCTACGAGTTACTTAAAAATTTTGAAATTATATGAAAAACATTTCGCACCGGAAACGCTATCTAACAAAGAAGGAATTTTTTAAATCAGATGCTTAGAAGTAGAGATACTAACAAAAATAAGATATACATCTAAGCCCCTGGTGGGGAAACCATGCATTAATTTAAGTAGAAAATATTCCGAAAAGGTTTATCGATGTGAGTAGTATCGGTCCACAAACAAATTTTTTTCAACCGAGATTTTAGAAGCTGAGATTTTGCTGCAAATACTTCACAAGCGGAAGTTTTTTTTACCAAAAATTAGAAATTATATTCAAAAGATTTCCCACCAGGATTTGTTTCTGGTACAGAAAGAATTTTTCAGATCAAAGTTTTAGAAGTAGAGATATTGGGGGAAACGCAATTTACTTTTATGCCCCCTAGCGGAAAATCTATGCATAACTTGAAAAACTGAGTGACTATACCTAAAATACGGTACTCTTTGACATAAATGGAATCGAAAGGTAAAAAGAAATTTTCAATCGGTGGTTCAGATGCAAATATATGGAATAAAATGTATTTTGAATTCGATATCATCTGCATTTATGCCCTCTAGCAGCAAAACTGTACATCGCATATAAAAAAAAAACGAAATAAAGAAATAAAGAATCATCGTTCTCATATTTCAAGCTTCTCAATGCAAAAAGAATTTATCAAATCAAACTAATAGTTGCAGAGACATGGTGTCCAAAGACGGACAGATTTTACCAAAAAATACTATACTAGCAATACCTGCTATTGCTATTATTTTTTTTTTCACAACCAAATTTGTTTTTACACTAGCAATTTGCTAGTTGCTACTCGGCAAAATCACACCCTGGTTTGCAGGCAGACATCCTCTGAGCAAGTCCACCATTTGGGCATTTCGAAGAAATTGGAAACCAAGGGGACAACCATGCAGGACCATACAGAAGGTCGTCCACAAATGTCCGAGGAAATGATACTGAATGTAAAGGGCCGACTACTTGCGTCTCCCAGGAAGTCACTTCGCCGCCTGTCACAGGAAATAGGGTTGCCCAAAAGCACTTCTCAACATGCTGTGAAAAAAGCGAAGCTTCGTGCATACTGTATATCCGTGGTCCACAAACTGAAAGAGCCTGACCACATGAAACAAGTGACATACTGTCGATGGTTTTAGACACTTCTTACATGTGGTTCTCGGACGAGGCATGGTTTCACCTGTCTGGATACTTCAGTTCCCAAAATTCCCATATTTAGGCCAGTGAAAATCCCAACGGGATACATGAAGAACCCCTTCATTCACAGAAAATTGGTGTTTGGTGTGGGATGATCCAGCGCCACATAACTGGTCCCATCATCTTCGATACAACCATCGCAACAGCTGCATATATGGAAATCTTCAACACCTTTGTAAATCAATTGGACAACGAAGAAGATGGGACCAGTTATGGGACCTCCATTGGATATCACCAGCATGATGGAGCGACATCACACACACCAGTATGGCCGAAGTTCAGTCTTTTTTCGGTGACCACGTCATTTCGAAGGGTCTATGGCCACCGCACTTGCCCGATCATACGCCTCCTGATTACTTTGCCTTGAAAGCAAACATTGCCAAAGAAATTCAGGCAGTGATGACAGATGTACTGGCAAGGACTTTCTACAATATGGTGAGCCGGGTTCGATGCTGTCTGGACACAAATGGTGGCCACTTCCAGCACATGTTGTGATGTCATCACATTTCGCACAAAATGAGGTAAGTCCACTTCAAATTTTGTTGCAATATCTTCATTGGTGTTAATATTAAAGAAATGCCGGGTTCAGTAGCAAACGGGACACCCTTTATATATATATATATATATATATATATATATATGAAGTGTACATACAAACTTCATATATTGCTTCACTGTTTGACCAGCTACTGCATGCGCTCCCTTCGAACGTAAGCTATTTTATCGTTTATTGTGTCTTGTTTCTGTTCAGTTTTTGGCCGTTATAGCTTTAAATCATTTTTATGCTATATATATATACCCAAGAGCAGAGTCAAAGACTTAATTTACACCTAAGAATTTAAAACCAAATTGCTTTACAAACAATCTGAAGATCATGACACGCAACGCAGCAGTGATGAATATTCAGAAAACACAAACTACAAAGTAGAGACTAAAACAAAAAATTATTTAACAAGGACAAAAACTACAAAGAAAACCTCAAAACCCAACAGGCATGAGTAAAACAATAAAAAAAGCAAAACCACAATGCAGAAAGTGTCGAGAATGCCGAGCCTTGGCTTTATCAAGGACCAGCAAAACTCTGCATTTTCTCACTTCCACAAAGACCTAGTTGGAAATGGGTTTCTGCAAAGCCATAGATGCAAGTATAAATCCCACAACAATTTTTAATTGAGTATTGCTGGTCCTTGATAAAGCCAAGGCTCGGCATTCTCGACACTTTCTGCATTGTGGTTTTGTTTTTTTACTTTTTTACTCATGCCTGTTGGGTTTTGAGGTTTTCTTTGTAGTTTTTGTCCTTGTTAAATAATAATCTTTTGTTTCAGTCTCTACTTTGTAGTTTATATATATATACATATATATATATAAGTTCGACTTGTCTGAAAACTGTTTATATATATATACATATATAAACAGAGTTTTCAGACAAGTCAAACTTTCCTCTGTGAATGAATAAGATTGCTAGCTTTAGGACTAATAGTGACGCAGTTATGACTGGGGGAAAAATCTTGAACTTGGGCTAAAATAAAAACTTCTTGGTTGGACAGTATTTATTGCATGTCTCATTTTTTGTAGTTGGCCATAAAATCTGCTTTTCCAAAATCACGTATGATCACTTTTCAAATGGTAATGAAACAAACGCATAGTTTTTATAAGATCTAAACTCAGGACAATGTTAAAAGTATTGCATTAATATACAATGAAAATACAATAGATTCATAAAGATTAGATGGCGAAAGTTGGATACCCCATCATTATGGTGCCTGCAAAGGTTTGATTCATAGCTCAAAGGCAGTTTTTTTTTTTCTTTTTTTGACTGGAGGTTTAACGACCACCGTGAGCAACTCAGTGAGCTATAAGCACCCGGGCTATAAGTCGCCCGTCCCGAATTTTAGAGCCACTGGTTCCAGGGAAGGGAGAGAGCCAGCGTCATAAGACAAACACAACACCATGCCTCAACGGGATTCAAGCCAGGACTCATCTTGGACAAATGATCAGAAGCTATCGTTTAGACCACTGCGCCACCGGGGTGGCACAGTTGTTATGCACTTGGAAGATATCTGTACTTCTGAAGCATCTGATGAAAAGGCAATAACCACATGGAATTCTGAAATATTGTCTGATACTTATTTTCCTACTGCATTAAAGTATGCTTTCACAAATGTAATATGTGAAATATCTTGAGTTTTTATCTGTATGCAAACATACAACACGTTTACATCTTTTAGAGTACTTTACACATTTCAGTGCTCAGGAACAGCTAACTTAAATGATAGTTCTACAAGGTAATAACTTACCAGAGTTTACGATTACAATCGAACCTGTATATAATGAAGTTGAAGGGAGAGTTAAAAACATATGATATAAGCAAATTTCGTAATAACTAGACAAATCAGAAAAGGGCTATTTTTGGCAAATTACATCATGCCAGGCCAAAATTAGTCAATTATAAACTGTTTATCAATTTATCGAAGGTAATTGATAAACAGTCAATTAAGACGTATACAGTAGCTAGCAGAAAATGAGTGAAATCTGCAATAAGCCAAACATTCAACAATTGTAAGAATTAATTGCCAAAAATCTGAAATTTCACCCCTTACATCTGACTTACTGTTCGTATGTTACATCAGAAACATGAGTCAATTGTTGTTTGCTTTGTATTCATCATGATAGCTGTTTTAAGTGATTTCAAACTTCTTCTGGTGCAGTGCGTAAGCTGTTTCTAGATGCAAACTAAACTCTTAAGATTTTATAAACAAAGATTAAGTGATTGAAGGGTGGCGACAGGGAGGATAAAAGACAGCTTTTGCCCAGGAGATGTATGTGTAGCAAGCGGAGGTGCAAATGGAGTGGTAAAAAAGTAAAAAAGGAGGTACAAGTGGAGTGGAGGAAGTAGAAAAAACAACTGAAATTCTTGCTTTCAAGCAATCTGATGTCTCTAACTTGAACCACAGGGTGTTTGTTGTCAACAACAGGAAATTTCTAATTTCCCAGAGAAACAGAAAGGAGATAAAATTGGATGCAGACATGCCAACCTTCGAAATCTGAAAATCGGGAGATTTTTACAGCCCATAAAATCACACGAGCGCTATTTTTTATCAACATTTTCCAGAAGTAGTATTATTGGCCCACTAAAAGTTCTGGAGAAAAAAACTCGTAAAAATCAACACCCCCTCCTCCCCCTACCAAAAGTCATTTTCAGGTACGTCGATTCCACAAGATAATGGAAATGCAAAATGGCCCGCGTGTTATTGTTGTTGTTTTTTACGAATAAAATAGCAGTCAAAAGTAACTACTCCCTTTTGTCATAAAGTGAATTCACCGCAACTCAACGGTTTATCATAACTTAGAATGGATGCATCTTTGTTGAGGCGAGGGGTTGAAAGACTGAACTGAAAGGAGAAGGCAGGGCAGCTCCCATCTGTCAATCAATTACTGCCTTCCCCGGCATTCTAGTGCCAAAGCAGATGAGCTCTTTGCTGAAGGCGTCATATGACAATCAGACTGGAAGAAAACATTTTTAAGTACATTTTTTTCTGGCCCATCTCGGACGATTTGTCAGAAGCCAAAACTTAGACCACTGTGCCACCAGGGCAGCTTTCTTTTTGCTGATAAGAGGAGAGGAAAAGTACGAAACTGTTGACTGTAATGCCGCCTTGCATCGACGTAGAAAGAAAAAGATTTCACAGGCAGTTCGAAATCATAGTGGTGGTTGATGGAATTTCGAACATCCTAATGGCTAATTCTCTGTGAAAATCTGGAGAATTTGACATTCATCCGGGGAAGGTGGGAGAAAGGAGTGAAAATCAGGAGTCTCCCGCCAAAATCCGGAGAGCTGGCAAGTCTGTGGGTGAATGCCACTTATTCTGTTTGCTGATAACCATGATGAACTTTGATACATGCAGTTTTTCCAAAAAATACTGTTATGTGGTTAAAATAAGGGAGAATATTACAAAGTTCATGGGATCTATAAAATATTGTGTTTATGTGGAACTTTGCATTGTGTGAGCTCGACTATACTATGCATTAACAAAAAAAAAAAAGGTGCATAATATTTACTAGAATTACATTAAAGGAGGAATTATGCATAGTAAATATACCTTTCACAGTAACACTGGAAATATTTCCAATTAGCTAACAATCTAAAAAGCTCTATGCATCTTTTTCAAACTAATAAAATTTCCCCTATATTTCCTTACTCTACCCTTTAACGAGATTATTACAATTAAAATTCATGCTGCTTATCTTTTTTTTTGTAGTTTTAAATACAATGATGATATGAACACATTAGAAAACCATATAAAGAAATAATTTCCAATTCACATAAACTGTACAACAATTTCTTGCTTTTGTGACAGAGATTATTTTTTACAGCAAAGGACCCAACTCATGGATCACAATAAATTCTGACATTACGCTATATAATGGTACAACTTTTTATTTTCTTAACAAGATAATACAAATGAAGCATATGCCTATGCATGAAATTGGAAAAATATCAAAACAAACCTGATGGAATTATGAACTGTGGTTCCTTATTTCCAGCAAACCCAAGTTTCGTGTACCTAAAAAGGAGAAAAAAATAAAAAAAGAATTACTAATGAGTTACCTATCAAAGAAATAAGGTTCCAGGAAGATGGATACAGTTATTCTGTACCCATTTTTCTCCATATGCTATCTTGTCCTATTACTTTGTCCTACATTGTCATTAAGATTTCTATGGTTCACCCACTCATCTCGTTTCTAGGACCTACTTCAACCTCTAAAATTCAGATTTTTCTGATTATGAATTTTAAAGTTATTGCGTAAGAAAAACTATATAAACTTCAAGATGGAATACTTGACAAAGTACAGAAAACTTGCTTTAAATATTTCTTTTGCCCCCTCCCCTTTATAGTTTAATGAAAACCCCACAACAACAACAACAACAACAAAATATTGGGCATAAAATACTCAACCATCTTTTAAAGCACAGGCACATTTTAATAGTTTGAGACCTTTACCAAAAAAAAAAATAACTTAGGAGAGGGGGCAGGCATACAAATTTTGCATTAACAGAGTGACAATAAATAACTGCATGTAGAATGAAAAAAGTTTATCAAACATTTGCTAATTTATTTTTTAAATAATTCCTAGTACATCCCCATATTTTTTTTAAGTTGAGTTTTTAATTATCCAGACAAGCTTTTCGTATAAGAAACTTTCTTATGATTACAGTTGTATTTCTTTCAAAGCCTGAAACTGACTTTCATTTCTATTGATGAGGATTCATCAGAAATATGAGTAGTCCTATAACACAGCAGACTGATGAGCAATGCTCATTTGACCAGAAGGGGTCAACGTAGTCCACGGTAAACCGAACAAGCATTTTTGCTTAATATGTTTTGGGGTTTAATGACTGCCATGAACAACTCTAAGAGCTAGCAGCAGTTACCTATCCGTAATTTAGGGCCACTTTTTTTCAGGGAAGGGGTAGAGCCACTGCTATAAGTTATGTCACTTATACCTTGCCTGAGACCTGAACTTCAGCTTAGCTTGAAAGCTGAGGTTCAAGTCACAGGCAAGGTATGAGACCTGAACCTCAGGAAAAGAAAAAAAACAATGCCTCTGACCACTCGGCCACTAATGCCAAGCATTTCGTTAATACAAAAGACCACGAAATAAACATTGAAAATATTGAAAGTATGTGGATGTGCATTCAATGTCCTAATAAAAGTTGCCAATGCATCATCTTAATCACTAGGTCTATGATGATTACCAAACAGAAGCCAAACACTGCTGACCTGTAGCATAGTGAAGTTTGCTAATCTGCTATAAAAAGAAAAGGATAAAACATATATCTATATGAAGAGAAAAACAAGTTAAATTTTATCTGTACACTGAAATGAAAAAAGGAAAATAACCTATCTTCATATAAATGGTTAAAAAATTTGCATAAAAAAGGAGCTGCTCGAAATTATTATGTAGAAATACCCAAAATACATGTATGAACAAAATATGAAGTGGAAGATCATTTGATGACTGACTGAAGTTCATTTTTAAACTTGATAATAACTGATGGCATGGCTATTCCTATACTTCATTTTTTTAATGTGTACTACAAATTTCTCAAAATTATGGGTTTTTACAAAGGAATAAAAGGATATTTATAAGTCGAATTTTTGGATTGTACCTCTACCCTTTAACAGGGAAAAAGCTATAGTAAGGTGCTGCCATTCATGAGGTAAATTTTAACTTTTCAAATCATTTAATGTTGCACCTCTTCTCTATATTTCGTCCTACTGACAATTTTCTTTTCAAAAATACTGTTGATGTGTCAGAACTTCTAGTGTCCCAAAGCACTTTATGTTCTGTAATTTGTACATGTCTGTCCAAACCTGTTTTGTTTGTCATATAATGGCAGCTTTATGTTTTGCCAATCTGATTTTAAGCTGTCTGCCTGACTCTCCCACCTAGCTGAAAAGTTCTGAAAACATTGGAATTCACCTCATGAATGGCAACACCTACTACAGCTGTAGTCCTGCAGAAGGGTAGGGATATTACTCGAAAATTTGACTTATAAATATCCTTTTATTCCTTAGTGAAACGCCATAATTTTGAGATATTTGTAGTTCATTTTGAAATTTGAACTATCTTTGTATCACATGCAATGTGAAACATACTCAAAATTAAAAAAAAAAAAAAAAAAAAAACTAGAGACTTAAGCTACCTTTAGATGCAGTTTCATGGAAATAATAGTAAAATATTCCCAGTACAAAAGTTTTCGCTGTAAACAGGAACTTAATAGGCCAGTCAAGTTTTCTTCCACGCCCATCTCATCAAACTATTACTGCATGGACTTTGTTCAGTGAATGTTGGCTTTGTTCTGTTGGTAAAGAAGAAAGGGCCTACACTGAAAAGCTGATAGCTTGGAACTGTCCAGAATATTTTTATTAGTCTATGGTGCTGGAATTGCTTTCAGGGCCATTTTAGAACTCAGGGCAGATGACTTTGTTGCATCATCTGTTTCAGCACTCAGCAGTTTACCTCTTTTGCTGTATGTGGTCTACCAGGTCATGACTGTGCTGTTATTGCTCCCACTTCATAATAACATCACTTACAATTGATCAGGGTGCAGAGCAGAAATTTCTCAATCTGACTTGTTGCTATAATGGCATCCTATGATAGTGCCATGTTGAACCACTGAGCTCTGCCATATGGCCTATTTTTCTGTTCTTGCTTGTCTGCGATGTTTGTCAGGTCATGCAAGTCATTTTAGATCTGTATGTGTGCTATGGCTGTGATGTATGTGGGCAAATCCACTGCTTAAAAGAAATGACTGGATACTTTTGATCATAAATATAGGCATAAGAGTCACAGAGAAAAAGAAATGACCTTAAGAAGCACTCAACAAAGATTTTGTTTTGCTTTGGGTGTAATGGCATATGCATCTTATTGTTACAAGTAGTTAACTACTCCTAATTTAGCATCACTCATTCCGGAAAAGAACATAACCAGCACACCATCCACTGCCCATCTATAACTTATACCCGGGCCTAACTTGGATCATTATTCAGAAGCACTCGGCCACCTGTGTGGCCAACGAAGCTTGCATGGACTTCTAGAGATCCTAAGCAAATGTACTTCAACATGCCAACTTTTCATCCTTTCATGCACATAAATCATAATGTTTAGTATATATTAAGTCTTAAAATTTTCCTTACTGATATCTTTATTTGCAGTGCGTGGACCTGGAATTATTGCATCTTGTATTTCAATCAGTGGAGATAATGACTCCAGTTTAGTTATGGAAATAACTTACCACAGGAATACCACCCAGATACAGCAATTATATGAAACTGCTACATACAGCAGAAATTCCCTACACTTCAACTGGGTAAAGCCAGTGATTAAGAAATCAAACTAAATTTAATACTAATACCATTAACTAGTATGTTATTTACTCACTCAACTGCAAGTGAACCTACAGAAATTACATGTAATAATAAAGAGAAAAGATATTGAACATTTCACCATTTCTCAAAAACCTAGTCAAATATTATATCAGTACTTGAAAGCATATCATTTTTAGCACAAAAACACTAAACTTGATTCTACAATTAATTGTGGTATTTCTGTGCCAAAAATGATGATACAGGTTAAGGTAGGTAACCTTAATAAGCTTGCTGCATATTCCAAGTACCTGTTTAATATTACATCATCAATTCTTTTAACTCCGTTTTTTTTTTTTTTTTTTTTGAATTGAAGAATTGAAAGTTTAAGAACTACCCTGAGCAACCCAGTGAGCTATGAGCAGTTACCTGTCCCTAATTTAGGGCCACTGGTTCCAGGGAAGGGAAAGAAAGACAAACATAACATCCATGACTCACTGGGATTTGAACCTGGACCCATCTCAGATGACTGGTCATAAGCCTGTGCGCTTAGACCATTGTACCACTGGGATGACCATCATCAATTCCTTGATATAAATTTCCATAAAACTGGCCTAGAGAGCTTTTGGAAGAAACAGTATAATTTTCAAGAGCAATATGCCATTATGTTTTAAAAGAAAACTGTTTGATCAATGCATCCTTCCAATGTTTACATATGGTGCAGAGACATGGACCTTAACTAAAAGAGACATACAAAGACTGCAGACAACTCAAAGAGGCATGGAGAGGTGCATGCTTGATGTAACCAGGAGAAATAAGAAGAGGAACTCGCGGATCAGAAAAATGACAAGAGTGGAAGACATCAAGACCAGAGTAAAATCCCTGAAATGGCAATGGGCTGGACATATTGCCAGGACAGACCATCAATGGACAGCTGAAATTTTAGACTGGATTCCAAGAAACAGGAAAAGACCCAGAAGAAGACCACACGGGAGATGGGCGGATGAAATTCAAAAGTATGCAGCAGTAACATGGAAGAGACCTTCGTCCAGTAGTGGATTGATAATGGTTGACAATGATGATGATGATACACAGCCCTACCTTTAACATCCAGACACCCTTCTAATGATAGTAAATAAGGTCCTATGCAAGAGCCACACCACAGACCCAACGATAAATATTCATATACATATTATTTGCATCTTTAAAGGCATTAAATACCAACAAAGTGTGCATATTTACTTGCAAGTCATTAATGACATATCAATCAGAAAAGCCTAACACTTACCTAAAAGCTCTTGGCTACTTTCTTGCTATACACTTCAAGCACGTCAATTAGAACATCCTGTTATGTAGCTGGCCTTCAAAGGTTGAAACTTCTAGCTTATAGGGCGCTGTTTTATATTCATTCTTCCAGTCATGAAACATCGTATTTTTATTCACAGGACAAACAACGCTGACTTCTGTCTACCGTCTGACATGTAACATAGCTCGTCATCACTAGGTGTATACTCACTATAACATGAGTGTTGTCAACATTTCATTACGCCTATTTTTTATTGTATTCCTCTTTCACTCCCCCATATACAACATGGCCTTAAAATTCACAATTCGAAAAATGGTACTCACTTCGAAAACACTTATTCACCCACCCAATAAATACTCATATATAGTATTCTCAACAATTTACACTCCCCATAAAACCACTCTAAGGTACACTGTATACAACACATTCATACACTCAATTAAAACCACTATGTACGTAATTACACTACTTACATTCCACGGCAGTCAAACTGTTGTCAACTGTGACTAATGTAGTGCTCCATCTGCCTCATATACCGCACAAACCCTACAGCAAACGCCAACCTCATTCAGCCTGTCATACACAATCCCCTAGCGCTTTCAACAGTACCCCTGTCGTCCTGAGGATGTCAATGTGTCTTTCTGCCAAGTACAGCTATAATCAGTCAATAGCATGACTGTAAGTGCAAAATGCCTTGGTTAACAGAATTAACTGCTTTCCAGCATGGATTGACGATACCATGCCACAAAGGCAATCGTTCAGTACGTGAGTTTTCAGGGGCAGTGAACATTCCTAGGTTGATGATTACTGATGTGATATGCATATGTCAGTATAGACTGAAGCTGGATATGCCTAGAATCAACCTGGTAAAGTCACTGAAACTTACAAAACATAACAGGTGAGCTCTGCAAAATACTGTACCCTCAGAAAGCAAATCAACATTATCTCAAATCATGCAATCATTATATGAGACTACTGCGATTTATTTTAGCACCAGTGCAGTGCACAGAATGCTGCACAATATGGATCACCATGGTAACAGTCATCCATAAGCCACTAATTGCTTTGACTAATGCCATCCACTAAATAGTGTGGTGTAAATAATGTTTATCCAAGACAGTCATCCATAAGCCACTAATTGGTTTGACCTATGCCATCCACTAAATAGTGTGGTGTAAATAATGTGATGCGCAACATCACAGCCACTCCTTGACATATGTCAACCCCGCCTTCTCGTGGTGCATCCTGTTCCCACTAAAGGGGCTCTGATGACCGCCAATAGCGGTATAACTATACCATCGGGATTAGAGGTTGTTTGGTTGGTGTATTTTAATGGCGCAAGCTATCCCGCACTCATCAACCCGCTTGGCCAGCGTGGTGAGTTACGGCCGAACCCTTCCAGCGTGGTGAGTTACGGCCGAACCCTTCCAAAATGACTCCACAACTTAAATTTTGGCCCTCAGTCTCCGGCAGCTGGAATGTACCTGACCAAGGTAGCGGCCAGTACGACATGAAGGCAGAGTGTGCTAAGAATCTCCGGAGGACCGGACTAGGCTGCCATCTGATGCTGACCTTGGCTACGTATAATGGACGCTCCCTATCTTCTGATTCAAGGCTTCTTAAATTGCAAGAGGAATTACAAAAGATCAAGTGGGACATCGTCAGGCTAAGTGAGGTAAGGAGAAAAGGAGAAGATCTCATTGAACTGAAAAGTGGACATCTCTTCTACTAACGTGGGACAAATACTGGCAGAACTAGTGGCGTTGGATTTATAATAAACAAGAAACTGAAGGATAAAGTTGTAGAAGTTGAAAGTTCCTCTGACAGAGCTGCACGACTCGTTATCTGACTCTTGAGAAGATACCAGGCCTGCTCAGATTATTCAAACTTATGCACCCACCACAAGTCATCCTGAAGAAGAAATTGAAGAATTTTATGAGGAAATTTGTCATCTAAATAATAAAGGCAAGCAGCACTTGAAGATAATTATGGGAGATTGCAATGCAAAAATAGGGCAACAGAATGAAACTTCAGTAGGTAAATTCAGGCACGGCAATAGAAACCAGCGTGGAAATACTCTCGTAGAGAGTTTGCAGAAGCAGAAAGGTTTTTCATCATGAACTCCTTTTTCAAGAAAAAAGCCCCAAAGGAAATGGACATGGAGGCATCCCAATGGATGGACAAGTGAAATTGATTTTATTATATGCAACAAGAAATTTGTCATGGAAAACTGTAGTGTGCTGAACAAGTTCAACACAGGTAGTGACCATAGATTGGTGAGATGTAAGATGCACCTCAACACTAAACTTGAACGTGGCAAGCTCATGAAACAAACAAAGTGTATTGATGTGACCAACCTTAAAAAGCATCATAATACCTTCAAATTGGAACTGACGAACAGATTCTCCGCTCTAGAAGGTCTAACATCAGAAGAAGTAGACATCTCTGACTCTGAAGTTAACAGAAAAGTAACCAAAGCTCTTGTGGAAACAGCAACAAGATTAGCTGGGTCTAAGAACAAGTTGCATGTGAACAAATTATCAGGAAAAACCAAAATGTTGACGCAAAAAAATAAAGAGTCATGAGGAAAACTAAAGATGTGACTTCAAAGTGGAATAAATAGAGCTATGCAAGACAGTACAAAAAAGTATCACTGAAGACGTAAGTAAATTAAACTGTGAATTAGTGAGGAAAGCAACTGAAAACAACTAAAGCCTAAAGATAGCAAAGGGACATCTCAGTAAGGGAAGAAAACAGATTATGGCACTGAGAAAAGAAGATGATTCTGTAACAAGAAATAGATGCAAAATTTTGATAAGAGTGAAAGATTTCTATTCCAAATTATACAAATGGGATGATACATGAACTCCAGACATCATGAAAGGTACCAGTACCAGAGTTCTTCCAGTCCTTCCAGCAGAAGTTGCACATGCAATCAAGAACATGAAGCGGGGAAAAGCTCCAGGAGAAGATGGAATTACTGTAGACATCATACAAGAAGCAAGTGGAGAAATTTAAACAGTACTTGCCCAAGTTTTCACTCTATGCCTTAATGAAGGGAAGATTCCTGAGGATTGGAACAACACTACAATGATCCTGTACATAAAAAGGTGACATTGAGGATCTCAGGAACTACATACCTATCGGCCTCTTATCAGTGGTTTATAAAATCTTAACTAAAGTTCTTTCACACCGTTTGAAGGTAACACTGGACATGGCTCAACCGAGAGAACAAGCTGGATTCAGGAGTGGCTACAGCACAATAGATCATATCCACGTGCTGAGAGAACTAATTGAAAGAGCAAGGGAATATGAACTTCCATTGTGCATGGCTTTTATCGATTATGAAAAGGCCTTTGATTCAGTGAAACCATCAGCAGTTACAATGGCTTTGAAATCCTGCGGTGTTGAAGATGCATACATTAATATTATTAATAACATTTATGAAAATGCAAGGGCAAAGATTTGGCTGTTTGAGAATACAGCACACATAAAAATTGGAAAGGGAGTGAGACAAGGTGACACCATATCTCCGAAGCTCTTTAATGCCACATTGGAAAATGTTTTTCAATCACTGAACTGGGAAAACAAAGGGATAAAGATTAATGGAGATTGTCTAACCCACCTTCGTTTTGCTGATGAGGTAGTCATTTTTGCAACTACCCCATCAGAGCTGCAGAGTATGATCCAGGAACTTGCTGACAAGAGTAAAGAAATGAGATTAAAAAGTAACTTTCAGAAGACAAAAGTGATGTACAATGCTTTTACAAGAAATGAAGATTTATCGATTGATGGAGAAAAGCTGGAGATAACAGATACGTACGCTTATCCAGGACAGCAGATATCAAGTGAGGGTCACATTGATGAAGAAATTAATCGGCGTATAAAACTTGCCTGGAGAGCTTTTGGAAGAAACAGCATAATTTTCAAGAGCAATATGACATTATGTCTTAAAAGAAAAGTGTTTGATCAATGCATCCTTCCAGTGCTTACATATGGTGCAGAGACGTGGACCTTAACTAAAAGAGACATACAACTGAAAAAAGTATGGAGAGGTACATGCTTGGTGTAACCAGGAAAGATAAGAAGAGGAACTCATGGATCACAAAAATGACAAGAGTGGAAGACATCATGATCAGAGTAAAATCCCTGAAATGGCAATGGGCTGGACATGATCAGAGTAATATCTTATGATCAGAGTATATTGCCAGAAGGACAGACCAACGATGGACAGTCGAAATTTTAGGATGGATCCCAAGGGACAGGAAAAGACCCAGAAGAAGACCACATGGTAGATGGGTGGGTGAAATTCGAAAGTATGCGGGATCAACATGGAGGAGAGTGGCACAAGACAGACCGTTGTGGAAGAGGCTTGGAGAGATCTTCGTCCAGCAGTGGATTGATAATAGTTGACCATGATGAAATAATGTTTATCCAAGACTGTAGACCAATGAAAAACTGTGCTTTGGGATGACAAGACACAGCACACAGTCTTATCAGTTTGATGGTAATTTTTGGGTGTGGCCGATATCAAGAAAAAGGTAGCTTCCAGATTTTTTTTTTTTTTTTTTTGAGGTGTAACTACCAACGTGAGCAATTTAATGGGCTATAAGCAGTTTCTTGTCCCTAATTTAGGGTCACTGGTTCAAGGAAAAGGAGAGGGAGCCAGTGCCGTAAGACAAACAGAACATCCACACCTCAGAGGGTTTCAAACTCACCTCTGACGAGTGGTCAGAAGCCAGCACTTAGACCACTGTGCCACAGGGACGGCATTACCATTCAGAATGTATCATCTTCACAAAGCTTTATGGAGGTAGCAGGGCAGTGTGGAGGTGTTTTTCATGTTTCAGCTTGGGCCCATTAGTTGCTTTGAATAAAATTATGAATGATGAGCTCCACTTGGACAATAAAAGCACTAGCAACATTATGGCATAGGAAAAAGAAATAGGCATTTGAAAGGCCCATACCTCAGAAGTGCTTTTGAAGTGTTACATGCATCCTTCCGCTGCACTGCAATTGTAGGCAGATTTGTTTGTTTATGTGGAGATTGTACAGGAAATTTTCTTCACAAATACATGGAACAACTACTTGAGGTTTGTTATGTTTTAAACTACAGCTCTCCATGTGGCACTATGTGATATAAATAGTTCCATAATGAAATGAACAGGTGGGTTTTCTTATATATCTGTGATATATAAATAAGATGCATATAATAAAATGAGAAAAATATCTGAAATTGTAATTTTCTTGTGTGATATCAATGTCTTGTCTTCTGTGGCACCAGTACTCCACTGGCTGATAGAAGGAATGGCATTTCTCTATGTCTTGAAAGCATAATAATCATAGTGTTAGTTATTAAAACTGCTGCAATCCCTCTCCCCCCCCTTATAGGATGGGGGACACAGCTGAAGATATAACTGACAGAAAGTCAGAAAATTATGACATAGTGACACATGGAGAACATTGTCTAAAACATAAACAAATAGGCTGGCAACTGTGGCAAAAGGATACATGCAACACTTTGGAAGTCTAGCCCATAGCTCTATCAGCAGAACAATGTACATCATGCTGCTGGTGTTGTTACAGATTGGTTGGAAAACATGGGAAACAAAAAGTTGGACTTATGAGCCCACACTACTGACCTGAACCCCATAATCTCTGGTATGAACCAAATCATTTAATACATGGAAGAGTTTGCCCAACAAAGCTGTACCGCTGACTTAAAGGCTGAATAGCAGATATTTACACACACACACACACACACAAATGGTGGACAGCATTCTATGATGACCAGCCCTTGCAAATGTCAGTAGCCAGTGGCCAAATGGCGACCAGATATTTCGTATTGGCTAGTAAATCTTTTAATATAATAGCCAACGATGGCCAGTAGATTTTTTTCCCAAGTGAGCAACTGTTTTTTCCAACTTTTCCCACCACTTTTGAATGAATATTGAGTTCAGTTTTCTCGCCCGTGTTCCTGCAGTTGTTTCGAAAATTAATGGAAGTGAAGGTGGGATTCAAGAGAAACTTAACCTGCTGATGGATCAGTCTGGAGCGACCAAAGGGTCAAGGTCACTAAAGCAATCTTTGCCATGGTATATTTGATTTTTGCCACCTTGCACAAAGTATAATGGCATCTACAGCTGAAAGAATTATCTTTTAATCTCTGTTTAGCAGCATATATGCTGAACAAAAAGAAACAAACTATTACCACAATGTTTCTAAGATGATGCAGCTGGTAGATCTGATGCCATGTAGTACTGCTCTTTGTGAGCGTGGCTTCTCAAAAATGAGCATCATAAAAATGAGTAATCGGGCATGTCTGAACATAGTGATACTTTAATTTACTTAATTATAATACTGAATGATGATTAGATGCAATGGCCCTTCAATTAAAGATTTTGATCCTCAAAATACTATTCAGTTGTGGTTGGCAGATACCTCTGATGGGAAGATCAGACACAGTATATATCAGCGGTAAATTGTATCAACATTATTAGTGTCACTTTATGTATATATATCCTAGCTTTTGTCCCTTTGTTTTAAATATTATTATAGAAATTACACATCTAACTTCAATGGCCTCTCGAAAATAAATTATGTATGTGTACATTAAGATAATGCATAAAGTAATGATATTACAGCACTGAAAATAAATTGTCAAAAAGTCAATCATTTTGGAACAAAAGCATATGCAATATTTGCAGACAATCTTATGAACCTATGCCGTAATTGCTCTGCATCTGTTTTTATGAAGTAAATGAGCGAGGGGTCTGTCATTAGAAAGAAGAAAAAACATGATCACATTTAATTTCATAGAAACATAAGTAGAGAAGTTACTGAATTATTATTTTGAACTTTGCATGGCCGATAGATTTTGTCATTTGGTTAGTCCAATTTTAATTCCACTAGCCACATTCCCTGACGTAGAAATTGAATTTCAGCAGTTTTGCAAAGGCTGATGATGACTACAGGCATTCATAAGGGCCAAAGGTTTCAGCATGCAATATTAAATTTTCTGTACACAAAGCTTAAAACTCCTACATGCATTTATTATTATTTGCAATCACATGTGACATAGATATGCTTTTTCCAAGCCAATGGTTTCAAAGAGTTTGTTTGTTTGTTTTTTGTTTATGGTTTGGGGTTTAATGACTCTCGTGAGCAATTCAATGGGCTTGAGCAGTTACCCGTCCCTAATTTGGGTCACCGGTTCCAAGGAAGGAAAATGGCCAGTGCCATAAGGCAAACACATCATTATGCCTCACCGGGATTCGAACCCAGACCCATCTCGGACGAACGGTCAGAAGCCAGCACTTAGACCACTGCGATAGCCCTCATTCCAATACACGCACATGGGCAGTGAATCTGTGTTCGAAGGGGGATTATTTGGGATAACTTAATGGAGAACTATCTTCCCCTCGCCATTTTCATGCTTATGAAATTTGTTTAAAAAAAAAATTAACTGTGGCTAAATGTAAGGATGAACTTCGCCTACGAACAACTACGGAATAGTTCTTATACATAACTTATCACCAATACTACACAATAATAACTGTAAGGTATGCAGAGCCGTCATGATTTAATGCTTATGGTAAAACGCAGCACATATGACGGCTGGTCATGTACTTGTTCAATTTTTAATATCTACAGGGAATTTTCTGTTTTTTTAATAAAATAAATGCTCTGACAAAAAATGGGTAGGTTGGTGACAGGAAATCGCAGAATTCGAGTCATGTTTACAAGCTCATATGATAAAATTAAATTTACACCTTTTTACACAATATTTACATTTATTAAAAGGAATACATACCCAGTGCCATTATCGATTACTATTGCTGGTAATCTTACAGCCATGGGTGGAAAATTTTGAAATTGATTACCAAAAATCTTAACTAACAACCAACCGGGTACACTCCTACATTCAGCAGGATGGTAACGGTGACGGTTAACGGTTTATCGAAGTCGTTCCGGTGTCGAGCACCGCATGACGTCAATACAAATGTTTCATCACATACAGCCATGAGACAGCTGAAATTTCATTGTCAGTCAATGTGCTATATTGAATATCATACCTCTAGAAATCTTGGCGTTGGCGGCTATTCTTCCACAAACAGACGCACTCCTCATTTCTCACAGCTAAGACAGCGGAGCGCTGGAATAGCTCCGCGAGCAATCTACTGTTTTCCAGGGCTGGGTCATTCCTTTGAAGAAACTTGGCCGCCACGGATCCCCTCAGCGGTAACAGATGGCCTGTTTCTGACGTCACTGTGTTGGAACTCTGGTTGGAATGATGGACGCATGAAGCTGCTGTGAAGGGTCTCTACTTTCGCTACATTCTTTCCTTTGCTTTTTTGTGGATAAATATTCAGCTCTTAGAACTTGCTTTTTGAGAAATCTTTCAGTTAATTTACCTTGATATACTGATAACAATGTCGAGTTGTGCTGTGGCTACTTGTAAAAACCATTACGAAAAAATGAAGGGTCAGTATATTGTGTACCATGCATTTCCTTTGAAAAATCCAGATTTGGTGAAGGAATGGATGAACAAGTGTTAAAAGTCAGACTATGAATGTAGCGAATGCTAGAATTTGCAGTGAACATTTTCATTCTTCTGATTACGAACATAATTTTAAAAAATCGCCTACTTCGACTCCCGAAGAAAAAAATACTGAAACAAAATGCGGTGCCTGTTCTGAATTTGCCGAACTGTCAACAAAACAGACACTGTGTCACTCCACGAAGCAACAGAAAGCACAAACGAGATATTTTAAAAAGTGCTTTCGATCGGATGGATATTTTAAGTCTGAAAAATATTTGTGTGCAAAAGACGTAGGATCTCTGTTATGAAGTTGCTTAAACATCAGGGGATATCAGTTGTTCTTCCTGTATCAAAGACAAAATAACTGAGGAATATAGATTGCTACTTGAAAATGTTGCATCCCTTAAAAAATAAATTGAAATTTTAAAATTCGAGAGAACCAAAGCGTTAAAAATGAATACCTCACGGACAGGGCCGGATGGAGCTGTTGCTGGGCCCTGGGCAAAATTTCATTGCGGGGCCCAGAGCAAAATTTCATTGTGGGCACTAAAAAATAAATCTCATATTTTAATAAAGTCGTTTCTGAAAATTATCGTTCGTGAGGAAGACACGTACACGAACACTACCGTAAAGACAAAACGATTATCTCAAAGAAGTATTTGCTTTCAGCTTAAGAAAAATACCATAATACGGACTGAAAGTTCAGAGAGAGAGACAGAGAGAGAGACAGAGAAAAAGAGAAATAGAGAGAGGAGGGAAGAGAGAGAGAAAGAGGAAGAGAGAGAGAGAGAGAGAGAGAGAGAGAGAGAGAGAGAGAGAGAGAGAGAGAGGAAGTGAGAGAGAGGAAGAGAGAGAAAATGAGAGGGAGAGAGAGGAAGAGAGATAGCGAGAAAAAGAGAGATAGCGAGAAAAAGAGAGATAGAGAAAGATAGGAAGAGAGAGATAAAATGAGAGGGAGAGAGAGGAAGAGAGATAGAGAAAGAGAGGGAGAGAGAGAATGTACAAAGTGTTAAAATCTACGATTTTCTTTCCCGGGAGAAGAGGTTTAGGTTGCATTGTGACTCTTATGACAGCTTATTTACAAAATGATAAAAATATACCTGCTTAGCGAATATTTTCTCATTACGAATATTTTTGTATAGGAAATATAATAAGGATCCCTTTAAAATAAATTGGTATAAACAGTTTTTTCCCCTGATACCTGTTTAGTGATTGATTTTTAATGCACAGTAGAGTAACTGACAAATCAGTGACATTCTAAACTTTTATACGCGTTCATATATGAAAGTTGCTTTTTTTTTCTAATTTCTTGTAATGTTGGAAAAGTGGCCTCCGTATGTAGTCCGAAAGTAACTTGGATATTGTTCTTTTTATTTCCTTAAATTTAAGAATCAGGTTTTCACGCAAATCGTTGGATAATACAGTAAAAGTAGGGTACCACAAAAATGAAATTTAATTTGCTATTTCATTAATGCGGAAAAGATTAAGGTGGTTACAAAAATCATTTCGATTCTGCAAATCTAAGTGTCCGTACGACGAACCTGGGGGATAACGTATTAAAAAATGGGGAGATTGGAAATAAACAAAAAACTTCAAAAATTTATTTTTAAGGGCGTTGCGCCCCAAAAGTTGCAAAATAAATGTAGTTAATTTTTTTACCGAAAATTATTTTGTTTTCTAAACTGCGAGGCCCCCTAAAGGCGCGGGGCCCGGGGCGACCGGCGCGGGGCCCGGGGCGACCGCCCCGGTTGCCCCTATGGTCCAGCCGGCCCTGCTCACGGAAGACGACATCGACTATTGTAGGGAAGGGGGAACGACTACGCAACGACTATTGTAGGAAAACAGAGTTCTGAAAATAAAGCTGAAAATTATTGATTTAAAAAATAAAAAACTTAAAAATGGAAGCGCGTATTAAAAGTGTACTAACCATTTAATACATAAGTGCATATATAGCAGTAATTCAGAATGCAAAGGTATATGATGTTCTTTTTTTTTTTTTTTTTTTTGATTGGAGGTTTAACGACCACCGTGAGCAACTCAATGGGCTATAAGCAGTCGCCCGTCCCTAATTTAGGGTCACTGGTTCCAGGGAAGGGAGAGAGCCAGTGCCGTAAGACAAACACAACATCCATGCCTCACCGGGATTCGAACCCGGACCCCTTACGGACGAATGATCAGAGGCCAACGCCTTAGACCACTGCGCCACCGGGGCGGCGTATATGATGTTCAACTAACGTGGGGCCAATATACAAAAATATATATTCATTAATTCATAGATTTTTAACCATGGTATACTAAGGACATTTTATTACCCTTCTGTTTCTTTTAAAATTCCGCGCATTAAAAGTTCGTAATTTGAATGTAGTAAGTATTTTTTTCACGTAGTAGCTTTACGTGAAAAAAAAATACTGATTCTGAAAGATGTCGAACGCTCACTACAAAAACACCGCAAATAGAGTTTAAGGAAAAACGAAAAGAAAAGCAAACGAAAAAAATTGCGATATTATTATTGCTGTTCGAAATTTAAGAAATTAAACAGAGAAAGAAACGTTTAAAAAAACTTTTTCCCCTTCAGGTGATCTATTTGCGTAATCTCGCAGATCAGATATATTTTAATGCAACGTCTGCTGGATGGTGCAAGATGTTGACAAGAAAACTTATGACCTGAAAATTTAAACGTATTGTGTGTGTATAACGAAAATGTTCATTTGTCTTTAACAGATACCCCAGTCTTTTCTCTTACTTTTTATTTAAGTCTGTTAAATACCTAGAATGATTCATTTGTTATATTTCTTTACAAGAGCCACTGAAATGCTAGTTAGCTTTCATTCCCTCACTGCAGCCATCCAGCTCCGTTCCAACATACTGACGTCACACGCTGGGGTTCGTAGGGATCCGCGTGTCCTAAACCTATGACCCAGCCCTTTTATTGGGAACCTCAACGAACTATAGTGAACGCTGCGCAAACGTAAACAAACTTCTCTAGTACGGGTAACGTCGCATGTGTTTTTTTTTGTTTTTTTTGATTGGAGGTTTAACGACCACCGTGAGCAACTCAATGGGCTATAAGCAGTCGCCCGTCCCTAATTTAGGGTCACTGGTTCCAGGGAAGGGAGAGAACCAGTGTCGTAAGACAAACACAACATCCATGCCTCACCGGGATTCGAACCCGGACCCCGTTCGGACGAATGATCAGAAGCCATCGCTTAGACCACTGCGCCACCGGGGCGGCCGCACGTGTTTCCATAAAGTCGAATGTTAGAATGGCTGGTTTGTCGCTTTCAATCCTTGAAATAATGAAATTTGTGGACGCTTCCAAAAATTCAAGATGCATTAAAGAAGGGGAAGTGATTGTTAATGTAGGCCATATAATTTCTTGTGGAATTAAGAAGGAAGATGGAAGAGAAATTCTCATAGTTTCGCACTGCATTCAGTCCACGACAATAACGTCGTCGCCTCACTCCATCAACGGTGTTTTAGATACAAGTAACAGTGAAATTTCTATAAAGTCATTTGAGTGCTCTTGTAAAGCGGGCAGAAGTGGAACGTGTAAGCACTGTGTAGCAGTAATGCTTTACTGTAACAGGTAATTTTTATTTTTACATTTTCAGGCAAGTGATATAGTAATACCGACAGGGGTGTTCTAATCAGGATTACTATTAAAAGCTGACATTTCATTTCACTTGACGTTTCCCAGGACTCATTTTCAATACTGTCAACAATAACATTTTTAATTTTTGAACATTCTGTTCCTAAAAGTGTTTGTGAATTGGTAATTGTTGATCATCATTGGGTTCTGCGTTTTTGAACCGATGACTGTTGACAGAACATTGCAAATCTTGTTCCATAATAAAGTTTAAATTTATATGGATAACAGCAATTATTTGTTTTCAAGATTATGTAGAAATGCGGATTTTTTAATTACTACTATGCAATAAAAACATGCTGCCTTGTTTATTATTCATTCAAAGACGTTACTAGGTTAGTAGCATTTCACTGGAAGGATTTCAAACGCAAGGCACAAACGTTTATCCTAACTTGTGAAAAACATAGCCGAAACCATGGGAACGACATTGCGGGACACAACAATATGATTTGTTCTTTTTCACGGAATTCTCCATTATACAACTCTCTAATTCCAGAATGAATGCAAAAATACACCAAACTACGACAACTGAACATAATGAGCGATCTACCAACAGCCAAGCATTGAGCCAAAAACGTTACCCGTACTACAGTAGTTCGTCCTTTTGCCGCTAGAGGGAGAGCGGCCGCTGAGATTGCCAATTCTAACAGCCCTGACTGTTTTCGATCTGACAACGCCCGTAAATATTAAGTTATCCATATTAACCTTCGATAGTATTAATATTCCATGAAGTTGTCGTTGAATTGGTCTGTTGTATTTTATAATGCCTCAATGGAATTTGTATCGTCTCGTTAACAATGTCGTACGAAACAGAAAAACATGCATATCATGGTGTGAAAAATATGGTTTGCTACCCACCCTTAAAAAAATAATGAATCACGAATGGCAATAAATATCGATGCTTTTCTTCTTAAATTGTCTTTTGCTATATATTTTTCAGTACGAATTAAAATGCTTACTGTAGATACGAAAGTATAATTTTTTATCAGTCTCCCAACGTATATAGTGGTAAGATCTTTCTTTCTTTTTTTTTTTTTTTTTTGTATTTCTTTTTCAACATCTCAGTTGTTTTCATTTAGTACATGAAATATTTTTTTGATGAAACCAACGTTAGTCATCATAATGAATAAAATATAAGAACAGAACGTAAAGATAATCACTTTGTCAATTCCCATAATGCTTGCTTTCAAATGTAAACAACAACGGATGCATTGCCAGATCGAAAACAGTAGATTGCTCGCGGAGCTGTTGTAGCGCTCCGCTGTCTTAGCTGTGAGAAATGAGGAGTGAGCCTGAGTGCGCCCGTTTGTGGAAGAATAGCCATAACGGTACCAAGGAGGTTAGAGTAGGTGGAGTAAAGATGACGTCACAAACTTGAAGCTACGTTACATTACGTTGGGAAAGTTTTAGGAAGGGAGTGTCTGACCACAGGTATAAAACTGCCCTTAAAATTAAGAAGCTAGAAGATCTGAGTAAGTGAACTCAATAGGAAAGATAAACGGAAAAATTGGTGACAGGAGAGGAGGGCATATCTTTCGAACTATGAACCGCAACACCAGTCCTGGGTGGGAAGGAAGGGAGGGTAAACCAAGCACCACAACACCACATCACAAGGAATCACAACGCCAACCAACCACCGACCAGTTTCTTTCAGGCATACATCCAGGAGGGCGAAGCCCTCCCGGAAACGACCCCCTCCCGAGACATTTTAGGTTACCGAGCCAAATTTTAATAAATTCAGGCTGTGATGAAAAAGGAAGTTTCGATTCTTTTTATGATACATATATTTCTTCAATTTTTTTTAAAATATTTGTTCAAATGATACTAGTTATAGTTAAATTTATTAAAAAGTGTATCACGACGCATGGTATTCTTAAAAATAATTAAGTATACTAATTATACCTAAATGTCTGGGAATAGTGATTCAGGAACAAGAGTGCGTTGAATGTATTTTAACAGAAACAATTTCAAGCCTTCCCTTCTTTAGCTGAAAACAGTTTGTTATTCCTGAAATGTTTGAAGAAGTAATTACTATATCAGGTATGTATATATAATTTTTCTTAAGGGGGGGACGAAAAAAGGAAGTTTTTGAAATCCACCATCTGGAACAAAATTAAACTTAATGACAAATTGAAGAAAAATTAAAGCATTTTCTCTAATGTAAGTTGAAACATTAAGTTAAGGCATTTTTTTCTACTGTAAGATGCATTTTAACCAAAAACAAACAAATGAAGCATTTTCCGGGTGGAGAGGCACCCTCTAAATGCGTCCCTGTGCTAGATATATAGTAACTACTTCTCTATATATAAATATAGTAGTTTAAATATCATCATCATCATCATCATCATTGTCAACCATTATCAATCCACTGCTGGACGAAGGTCTCCCCAAGTTTCCACCACAACGGTCTGTCTTGTGCCAGTCTCCTCCATGTCACTCCCGCATACTTTCGAATTTCATCCACCCATCTTCCATGTGGTCTTCTTCTGGGTCTTTTCCTGTCCCTTGGAATCCAATCTAAAATTTCGGCTGTCCATCGATGGTCTGTTCTTCTGGCAGTATGTCCAGCCCATTGCCATTTCAGGGATTTAACTCTGATCATGATGTCTTCCACTCTTGTCATTTTTCGGATCCACGTGTTCCTCTTCTTATCTCTCCTGGTTACACCAAGCATGCACCTCTCCATGCCTCTTTGAGTTGTCTGCAGCCTTTGTATGTCTCTTTTAGCTAAGGTCCACGTCTCTGCACCATACGTAAGCACTGGAAGGATGCATTGATCAAACACTTTTCTTTTAAGACATAATGGCATATTGCTCTTGAAAATTATGCTGTTTCTTCCAAAAGCTCTCCAGGCAAGTTTTGTACGCCGATTAATTTCTTCACCAATGTGACCCTCACTTGATATCTGCTGTCCAAGATAAACGTACGTGTCTGTTATCTCCAGCTTTTCTCCATCAATCGATAAATCTTCATTTCTTGTAAAAGCATTGTACATCACTTTTGTCTTCTGAAAGTTCATTTTTAATCCCACTTCTTTACTCTTGTCAGCAAGTTCCTGGATCATACTCTGTAGCTCTGATGGGGTAGTTGCAAAAATGACTATGTCATCAGCAAAACGAAGGTGGGTTAGATAATCTCCATTAATCTTTATCCCTTTGTTTTCCCAGTTCAGTGATTGAAAGACATTTTCCAATGTGGCATTAAAGAGCTTCGGAGATATGGTGTCACCTTGTCTCACTCCTTTTCCAATTTTTATGTGTGTTGTATTTTCAAACAGCCGAATCTTTGCACTTGCATTTTCATAGATGTTATTAATAATATTAATGTATGCATCTTCAATACCGCAGGATTTCAGAGTCATTGCAACTGCTGATGGTTTCACCGAATCAAAGGCTTTTTCATAATCGATAAAAGCCATGCACAATGGAAATTCATATTCCCTCGCTCTTTCAATTAGTTCTCTCAGTACGTGGATATGATCTATTGTGCTGTAGCCACTCCTGAATCCAGCGTGTTCTCTCGGTTGAGCCATGTTCAGTGTCACCTTCAAGCGGTGTGAAAGAACTTTAGTGAAGATTTTATAAACCACTGATAGGAGGCTGATAGGTCTGTAGTTCCTGAGATCCTCAATGTCACCTTTTTTATGTAGCAAGATCATTGTAGCTTTGTTCCAATCCTCAGGAATTTTTCCTTCATTAAGGCATCGAGTGAAAATTTGGGCGAGTACTGTTTCGATTTCTCCACTTGCTTCTTGTATGATGTCTACAGTAATTCCATCTTCTCCTGGAGCTTTTCCCCGCTTCATGTTCTTGATTGCATGTGCAACTTCTGCTGGAAGGACTGGAAGAACTCTGGTACTGGTACCTTTCATGATGTCTGGAGTACATGTATTATCCCTTTCATATAATTTGGAGTAGAAATCTTTCACTCTTGTCAAAATTTCGCCTCTATTTCTTGTTACAGAACCATCTTCTTTTCTCAGTGCCATAATCTGTTTTCTTCCCTTACTGAGATGTCCCTTTGCTATCTATCTTTAGGCTTTGGTTGTTTTCAATTGCTTTCCTTACTAGTTCACAGTTGAATTTCCTTACGTCTTCAGTGATACGTTTTCGTACTGTCTTGCATAGCTCTATATATTCCACTTTGGAAGTCACATCTTCTTTAGTTGTCCTCATCACTCTTCTTTTTTGCGTCAACATTTTGGTTTTTCCTGAAAATTTGTTTACATGCAATTTGTTCTTAGACCCAGCTAATTTTGTTGCTGTTTCCATAAGAGCTTTGGTTACTTTCCTGTTAACTTCAGAAATATCCACTTCTTCCGATGTTAGGCCTTCTAAAGCAGAGAATCTGTTCTTCAGTTCCAATTTGAAGGTATTATGGTGTTTTTTAAGGTTGGTTATGTCAATACATTTTGTTTGTCTTATGAGCTTGCTACGTTCGAGTTTAGTGTTGAGGTGCATCTTACATCTCACCAATCTATGGTCACTGCCTGTGTTGAACTTGTTTAGCACACTGCAGTCTTCTATGACGAATTTTTTGTTACACATAATAAAATCAATTTCACTTGTCGTCCCATTTGGATGTCTCCATGTCCATTTCCTGTGTGGCTTTTTCTTGAAAAAGGAGTTCAAGATGAAAAACCCTTCTGCCTCTGCAAACTCAACGAGAGTATTTCCCCGCTGGTTTCTGTTGCCGTGACCGAATTTACCTACTGAAGTTTCATTCTGTTGCCGTTGCCCTATTTTTGCATTGAAATCTCCCATAATTATCTTCAAGTGCTGCTTACCTTTATTATTTAGATCACGAATTTCCTCATAAAATTCTTCAATTTCTTCTTCAGCATGACTTGTGGTGGGTGCATAAGTTTGAATAATCTGAGCCTGGTATCTTCTCGAGAGTTGGATAACGAGTCGTGCAGCTCTGTCAGAGGAACTTTCAACTTCTACAACTTTATCCTTCAGTTTCTTGTTTATTATAAATCCAACACCACTAGTTCTGCCAGTATCTGTCCCACGATAGTAGAAGAGATGTCCACTTTTCAGTTCAATGAGATCTTCTCCTTTTCTCCTTACCTCACTTAGCCCGACGATGTCCCACTTGATCCTTTGTAGTTCCTCTTCCAATTCAAGAAGCCTTGAATCAGAAGATAGGGAGCGTCCGTTATACGTCGCCAAGGTCAGCATCAGATGGCAGCCTAGTCCGGTCCTCCGGGGATTCTTAGCACCCTCTGCCTTCATGTCGCACTGGCTGCTGCCTTGGCCAGGTACATTTCAGCTGCCGGAGACTAAGGGCCAAGATTTAAGTTGTGGAGTCATTTTGGAGGGGTTTGGCCATAACTCACCACGCTGGCCAAGCGGGTTGGTGAGTGTGGGATAGCGTTTCCTCTAATCCCGATGGTATAGTTATACCGCTATTGGCGGTCGTCAGAGCCCCTTTAGTGGGAACAGGATGTACCACGAGAAGGCGTTGTTGACATTTGTCAAGGAGAGGCTGTGATGTTACGCAGTTTAAATATATATATATATATATAGCAAATGGAAAACTTGCTCTCTCTCTAAGGTTCCATTTGCCCAGTGACGTGCGGTGACCCAACAGACTACCTAAGCAGTCGTAAAGGCAATTACTTTTCACTTTTTTACAATTGACATTAGGTTCAGATTTTTGAAGTAATAAAAGTGGAAAAACATGGGGTACGATATAGATATCATAACTACTTTTTTATATCTGTTCTTTTACACAACACAGCAAAATCTAAAACAAAAGACTTCAGTTTTCTGAATAGACTGAGGTCACTTAACATAACTTTCTATTTAAAAGCAAACTCTATTCTTCGATCACTTGCAGCAAAACGTTCTATTACAGAATCGAAAAAAGTATTTCTTTCTTTCAGAGTAATGAACAGATCACTTTCAATTGATATCAGCCCAAGATGCGAGAGTCGTTTCTGTCCTGTTCTGTTTCGTGCGTATGTCTTAATTCGCTTTAACCCGGGTAAGTTCTGCTTGCTAAGAAATTCATTGTGAGGTTACATAACATATGTGACAAATGGTCATATTGAATTATATCGTGGAAAGTTTTATTGCGGGAAATTCTGCTTCCTAAGAAATTCACTATGAGGTTACTTAACATATGTGACAAATGATCATGTTGAATTACATTGTGAAAAGTTTTATCGTGGGAAGTTCTGCTTCCTAAGAAATTCACTGTGAGGTTACCTAACATCACAGTGGCGTAGCCAGAAATTTCTTAAGGGGGGGGGTCACGGGTTTGGTTCTTTGGTGAAAGCCTCGTATACATACATATATATATATATATATATATATATATATATCACTTCAAATTCGTGCTCAGTCTCCCCTCGAGGGGGCGGGTTCAAACCCCGACCCCGCTTTTCCTCTGGCTACGCCACTGCCTAACATATGTGACAAATGATCACATTGAATAATAAGATAAAGTAATTTTGTGCGCGATATCATAAGGAATATCTGCAGTTTCTCAGATGAATACAAGTCGAAATCAATCTTAATATTAAAATTGAGGACGACTTTTTTTTCATTGGAGGTTTAACGACCACCGTGAGCAACTCAATGGGCTATAAGCAGTCGCCTGTCCCTAATTTAGGGTCACTGGTTCTAGGGAAGGGAGAGAACCAGTGCTGTAAGACAAACACAACATCCATGCCTCCCCGGGATTCGAACCCGGACCCCGTTGTGACGAATGATCAGAGGCCATCGCTTAGACCACTGCGCCACCGGGGGTGGCTGAGGACGACTTCAATAAATAGCTAGTTGATACCATACTCCGTATCAGCCAACAGATGGCAGCACATCAACCTAGTACCCATCACGATTTGTGTTGTTGTGAAAGTGCGTATATAAGGATACTAAAAAGTACCCTTTTAAAGGTCCTTTCCATTACCCTTAAAAGGACCTTTAACGAGGAAAAGTATGTCTTCACACCGAAATATTTATTCTGACGACCAAGTTTTTTCGCTCATGAATGCAAACAGGTCTAGCTAAAAAAAAAATCAGACAGAGTGATCTTGTATTAGCAAAGAGCTACCTAATGGGCCCCGTGCGACAAGTCCCCGCTCCTGCAAACGACGTTGAACGGTACGTGCTGACACAGGTTGTTGCGCAACACACCCTAATTCCTGCGTTAACATTCGTGATGTGGCGGTGCGAGCCTTCAATGGCCGCCGCACAACATGCCGGTCCTCTCGTTTGGTGGTGTGCCGTGGCTGCGACAATCACTCACGTTGGTCCGTCCGTCCCTCCTGCACCCACCGAATCCATACTAGCCTCACTGTGGCTGGACGTCGTCCCACAGGGGCGCCGATGTCTCGGTACGATAAACCGCTGTCGCGACAAGCCAATATTCGTCCTCTGTCGAACTCCGAAACGTGTTGGAATGACTGCCGTATTCTACGACGAGGCATCAGGAAGCTTCCCACGCACAGGTCCGGCAGCACAACACACTTCCATTACTTACACTCCGCCTTCTGTGCACCTTCCTTATAGTGCTTTTCGGTGGCGTGCCGGGCGCACATGATTTGCATATGCCCTGCAATGCTAATCGTTTGCATGTCCTCTCGCGGGCGATACATGCTGCGAATTTCAATCCAATCGGATGTGTCCTTTTTGGTGTTACATTTTGGGTGGCCAGCAGTGTATATACCTGGTGGTTATAATTAAAAGAGCTCTACTCAGAGAGAGACAGATATAACAATGAAACTTGGAAGGAAGGCGAATTAGAGCATACGGTCAATAATTATGAAATAAAAAAAAAGAGGTCAACTGTTCACCACCAGGTGGAGGAATGGAGCTGTGAAAGAAGAAAAAGAGCTGTAATAGGTATATTATTTATTGCTATCGTTCAGAAATTACAAAGTTGGTTCAATACGTGTGCATTCCAGATCAATGACATGCTGAATACGCGATACAGAATTATTGACACTCGCTCGCAGCATTTCAGGTGGGATATTTGAAGCATGTCTCGTTCTGCTTGACTTCAGCTCTAGTATGGAGCAAATATGACCCTGGTAGACTTTAACCTTGAGATATCCCAAGAGCCAGAAGTCACATGGATTCAAATCTGGTGATCGTGAAGACCAAACATGAGGAAACCTCTGGAAATTATGCGTTCACTTCCAAATGTATCCTGAAGCAGCTGTTTAACTGTGCGCTAACATGTAGTGGTACCTATCTGTCGTAAAAACAATACTCAGTAAACACGTTTTTTCTTGCAACGCAGGAATGACATGTTGAGCCAGAAGGTCACCGTAACGTTTAGAACGATGCATCGCGCTACAGGTGCTGGGGTTCTTTCCTCAAAGATGGATGGCCCAAGAATAAAATTGGATGTGAATCCTCACCATACAGTCAGTCAGTCACACAGGTGAACTGTAATGATCTTTGGAACACAACATGTGGATTTGCAGTACTCCAAACCAGGAAGTTATGAGTGTTCACCGCACTTGCCAGTGTAAAATGGGCTTCATCTGTCAACAGGATGTTATAAGTGAAGGTTTCTTCCGTACTCATTTTCGCCAAAAACTATAACGCAAAATTTGTTCGTTGCTCCGGATCTTGGGGTTTCAATTCGTGCGCCATCTGAATTTTGTATGAGTAGAAGCGTACAATGCACCGTAGTACTTTGCGAACAGTTGGCCATGGGATTGACAGTTGTCGAGAGATTGCTCGGGCACTTGATGATGCAGCAACCTCTATATTTGCTGAACTGTCGGTGATAAGCAACAGCGGTCTCCTCAACGACTTCCTCCGAAACACGTCGCTAACCTCTTCCAGGTAAAAGATTTAATTCACTTGTTTGTTCAAATTTTACAATCATTTTTTAAATCCTTTTTTAGTCAGGGGTCCTCGTCACAACCCTTTTAATCTTCGATACTCCCTTAGCACCGATGACGCATTCCCATTTCTCTCATAAAGCGACTTCACTAAGAGCGCGCGGTCTTCTTTCTTCTCCAGCATGAGGACTGTCGACTATTGCCATCGAAAAGGTTCTTGTTGTTTTGTAGTCTGCAGCCTGTCTCCAAGAAAAACAACTGTCTGGTATATAATTTTCATAGTCTACAGTGGGTTGTGTGATATCTCACATAAAATGCTACAAGCATGTGTTGATAATTTTGTATTGCGTATTCAGCATGTAATCAACCTAGATGGCACACATATACAACCAACTTTGTAATTTCTGAACGATAACGATAAGTAATATACCCATTCCAGCTCTTGTTTTCTTTCACAGCGCCATTCCTCCACCTGGTGGTGAACAGTTGATTTATTTATTTTTTTATTTCATAATTCTTGACCGTATGTTCTAATTCGTCTTCTTTCCAAGTTTTACTGCTATGTCTGTCATAGTACTCCCTCCAGAGCTCTCTGAGTAGTGTCACTTTAATTATAACCACGCGGTTTATATATATATATGTATATATAAACCGGGTGGCTATAATAAATATACATATATGTACAGTATATATATATATCATCATTTTCAACCATTATTAATCCACTGCTGGATGAAGGTCTCCCCAAGTTTCTTTTCTTCCGCTTGAGCCAGTCTCCTCCATGCAACGCGAGTATGCTTTCGAATTCCATCCGCCCATCTTCCACATGATCTCCTTTTGGGTCTTTTCCTGACCCTTGAAATCGAGTCTAAAATTTCAGATGTCCATCGGTGCTCCGTTCTGCAAGCAATATGTCCAGCACATTTCCATTTCAGGGATTTTACTCTGATCATGATGTCTTCCATTCTTGTCATTTTCCTTATCCATGAGTTCCTCTTCTTATCTTTCCTGGTTACAGCAAGCATGCATCTCTGCATGCTTCTTTATTTATTTATTTTAATCATGTCAACGATAATCCACCTATATCACTTCGTAACGCAAGAAAACTACTTCTTCTTCAATTTAGCATTCAGCTCATATCCAGATTACAACTCGAACTTACAACGGCACGTAAAACTGCTGAACTTTCGAATTTTCATTCCACGTGGAAAACTTCTACTGGTTGGATGTCTGTTCATTGCAATCGTATCCGTCTTAGAAACTAGAACTTCGTATTTTCAGTACTTTTCATCATTATGCAATGCTTCATTTAATGTTTGTTCTGAATCGAATGGGACTTCTAAAGCAACGGTTTGGAAAAAAATTCTTTCAGTTTCATCAAGCATCACATTTCGTTTTTTATATCAACTGACTTATTTTTGCTACGTTTATGAGGTTGTAGCAGACACGTGACTTTAGCATGGCAACGAGCCTTAGTAACGTAAGTGAAGGACAACCAGTCCATGTTGAAATGATGGCGTCCTATTTTGAAAGTTTAACTTCCGAGTACAAAATGCGGTATTTGGAAAAAAATTAAGAGATTGAAGGAAAATATCTGTATGTGCTGAATGCAAGTTTCTTTGAAGGTGACGCGAAAAGTTTTCCGAAAGTACAAATAGTAAATATTTTCTATTACTTTATTTTGGTCGAACAGCCTTTACCATATAACAGCGCGAGGCATATAAAAGTCTTGAAGCAAATAACATTTTATTATCGTAGATATTCTTTTACATGGCAATTTAGTGTGATCACTAATTAGTGAATACTTAGGAAATCTTCAATAAAAAGTGTTTATCTTAGTTCTGGGAAACGTTTTCCAAGACTTAGAAAAATTTAGAGCAAAATCTGTTTTTCCACGCAAAATTGTGGTGAAAAAACCCAGTAATTTTGATTTGCGCCCTACGTTACTTATCCGTAAATAAATTTAGCAGCATTCCCAGTCTGTAAACAGACCTAGACACCAAAAAAAAATTTCATTTGGAAATAATCTTATCCATTATTTGCATTGTTCCACAAAAGTGTACTTCAGCTCCAGTTAAAAATCCAGGTTACTAAAAATAAAATCAACGGTGGTTTGGGGAGGAAATATATAGAACGAAATATTAAAGTAAAAAACAAAAATCTCCCAACACTGAGAGCCAAATAATCTTAAAAGTGAAAATACTAAGTGAAAAGCCGAAAATACGCAAAAAAGTGGGTCAAGCTCTCTTAAGAAATCCGGAACAGCCGAAGAGATTTGATTCTGACTAACAGTCAGATTGTCTAACAAATTAACTTTCAGCTATATAAAAAGTTTCAACATGTCCTTGATCAGCCAGGAACCTTCTGCATAGAAATCCCTGAAGGTGAAAAACCCAAGCGCACAGAAGTGCAGATTGGATACCGAAGCGTTGATTTATGAATTCTTTTGAGTAAGAGACAAACTCTGGAGGGTGTTCTATCAGAAAATGGTCAGTAGCAATAAAACCTACGCAAAACAAAAGCCAAAACCTTTTAAATTCAACTTGAAAACTTCGAATCAATAAGTGAAACGACTGGCCCAATAAGTACAAGCACTGCACGCCAACAGCGTTTGAACAAGTAAAAGATAGGTTCCCAGACTTACCAGAAATCACTGACTTATAGATAAAACTAACCTTTAAAAGATTTTTTACCTTTGAAGAGTCTAACTCTTCAACATTTTTATTAACATTGATCGCTAATGATCGCATTTTACACAATAACTGCATGACAGCCAGCTGTGTTTGTCCTTCAGGAACTTGCAAGGACTGTTGCCACTTAAATGAAACTTCTCGATGACGTCACGTGCTACATCCTCATACCCAGCACTTGCGTTTTAATATCTGTTTTCTTTCATTTAAGTTACCTTATTCACGTATCTTATTGCTATTGCACAATGGAAATAAGTTTTTGCTTGTAAAATGAGAGAACTGCCAGATTCTCATCACAACTGTCATGCAATGCATTAAAAGTGTGTGTGGATGACCTTTTGGCACTCGATGGTTTCTTCTGTTTGTTTAAATGGCTTGAGTGCTTGACCTACTTTCGCGCTGCTAATACATGTTGAGAAAACCATTCTTCATAGCTGCGCAAAACGTTTATCTTTATTTTAAGTGGCAGAGTAATATTTTAAAGGACATAATTCATCCTCTTATTGAAATCAAGTTTTTATCTTTTCATGTCTTCATGTACTACTATTTATTTATTTAATGTTTTAAGCTGCCAATGCTTTATGTATAATTTAGCTCATTAGCATAATAAAACATTATGACTTCAGTTGTCTGCAGCCTTTGTATGTCTTTTTTAGTTAAGGTTCAGTTCTCTGCTCCATACGTAAGCACCGGAAGGATGCATTGATTAAACACTTTCCTTTTAAGACATAATGGCACATTGCTCTTAAAAATTGCACTGTTTTTTCCAGAAGCTCTCCAACCAGGTTTTATACGCCGATTCATTTCTTCATCAGTGTGATGCTCTTTTGATATCTGTTATCCAAGGTAAATATTTAAATCGGTTATTTCCAGCTTTTCCCCATAAATCGATAAATCTTCATTTCTTGTAAAAAGCATTGTACATAAGTTTTGTTTTCTGAAAGTTCATTTTTGATACCACAATTCTTCACACCTGCCAGCAAGTTCCTGGATAACACTCTGCAGCTCCGAAGGGGTAGTTTCAAAAAATGAAGACGTCATCAGCAAAACGAAAGTGAGTTAAATAATCTCCATTAATCCTTATCCCTTTGTTTTCACAGTTCAGTAATTGAAAGACATTTTGCAAGGTGCGCTGTAAAAAAAATTCTGAAATTCAAGAGCAACTTTCCGTGATTTCGTTGGATAATTAATGAAACATGTTTCTGATGTAACTTTTTCCGAAAAATGACGGAAAGAACTCTGAATTTCGCGGATCTTTCCTACGCCAGAAAATTTTTGATTTTTCAGAAACCTTTCTCCAATTGATTTCTAATATTGACAGTAAATAACTGTTTTCGAGAGGGGTTAACGTAAAATTCTGAATTTTCAGAAACCTTTCTCCAATTGATTTCTAGTATTGACTGTAAATTAACGTTTTCATAAGGTGTTAACGGAAAAACCTTTATATTTAGAAATCTTTCCGCAATGCCTTTCTAATATTGACAATAAATTATCGCTTTCAAGAGGTGTTAACGTAAAATTTTGAATTTTCAGAAACCTTTCCGCAATTTCTTTCTTTTATTCAGTGTAAATTACCGTTTTCATAAGGTGTTGACGGAAAAATCTGTATTTTTTTAAATATTTCCGCAATGTTTTTCATATTAACGAAAAAATTCCGTTTTCACGTTTTTCGTGGTATTCATATGACGAATAATTTTCGGTAATATGAGAACTTCACGGGAACACTAAGAGGCGGGGTTGATTAACTGTTAAATTTCAATAGTCTGTTAAGATATTTGATTTTGAAGTTCCGTAGCGAAATCGGCTTTGCGGATCGCATTAATTTTTGTTACTGTGTCACAGGATATTTCTTCTCCTTTCTTCCATTTTGTGCATCAGCTATTATATACCGTAAGAGACAGGATACTTAATTTGTTGCACAGGTGATTGTACGATGTCTATGTATCAGTCTGTGGTGTCCATAAGACAAAACCTATTAAGCTATCTATAGTAAATTTAAATTTAGAAGTTTTGTGAAATAATATTACATATAAAACAGTACATTGGACCTTCTCTTAAAGATAATTGAAAGTCATTGTCTGTTGAAAAAAGATCTCAAACTCCAAATCATTCTGTTGCTTCGAAAAATCAAAATGAAAAAAATACGTAATTTGAATAAAACCTCGTACAGAAAAAATAAAATTATTACGAACATATTCAAAAAAATAATAAGTTCCACCAGAAAATAAAATGACTATATCACTCACATTAATGAAAAACAAATCACCATCGCGCAATTAAGTTTTAACTTGAACTTATAGCCTGCGGCAGTCTGGCTGAGTGGTTAAGACGCGCGGGCTCGATCCTCATTACCGGCGCAAAAAGATTATCTGGCGTACAGGCAAAAAATTTCAGTTAGTCGGTTTCGCGAAATTTCTGTCTAAATAAGGAAAAACTTGAAACGGAATTACTGACTACGGAAAATCTGAGAAAATACAGAAGTTAAAAAAAACGGAAATTCCGCTAAAAGACGGACACTCACCGACAACTTTGCTGCACGTTATTTTCAGATTTTTTTCCGTGAATTCACGCCACTTATTTTTACCAGTGTGGCGTTAAAAATTTTGGGAGATATGACGTCACCTTGTCTTACTCCCTTTCCAATTTTCATTGTTGCTATATACTGTATACACTCAGTCGTAGATATATAATATAACCAGCCTGTAATCACAGTGCACCTTACCAGGCGCGTCACAGAGTGCACGTGACAAAGTCGACCACACGGAAATACACTGCTGGCCACCCAAAATGCAACACCAAGAAGGACACGAGATAGCAAAGCCAGTTTTACTGGACACATAACAACAGATACAAAGATGGAACGATTGAGCTTACAGGCCCGTGCGACTTGCGGAACACTCAGACATCAATAGTTCGTGTGGCCCTCATGGCTGGAAATAACGGCCGCTGCACGCCGCGGCATCGAACGAAAGAGGCTTTGGATGTGGGCTTGGGGTATGTTGGTCCAGGTTGCTTCCACATGTTGCCACAGTTCATCAGGCGTAGCCGCGGGTGGTGCTTGCCGGGCCACTCGGTTGCCGATCAACGACTCGACGTGTTCGATGGGCGACATATCGAAAGAACAGGCGGGCCATGGCAGCAGCAGTGACACCTGGTAGGCCATGAAGAATTGCTGCACAATGCATGCCACGTGCGGGCGCGCATTGTCCTGTTGAAACGTGGCCGCTGGCAGGTTCTGCAAGTAAGGGAGGACTACAGGTTCCAAAACGTCGGAGATGCAGCGGTGGCTGTTGAGTGTATCGGCGATGCGTACCAGAGGGGTGCGGGTGTCATATCCAATTGCGCCCCAAACCATAACGCCAGGCGACGGACCGGTATGGCGATGCATAATGCAGGTGTCATACATTCTCTCGTTGCGGTGCCGCCACACGCAGATCCGACCATTGTGTTGTTGCAGGCAAAAGCGGGATTCGTCGGAGAAGACAATGTCGTGCCATTCCGTAGTCCAGGTGCGGGGTTCAACGACCCACTGCTGCCGCACTCGCCGGTGGTGTAACGTCAATGGTAATCGGAGCAATGGGCGCCGTGCGACAAGTTCCCGCTCCTGCAGACGACGTCGAACGGTACGTCTAACACAGGTTGCTGTGCAACACACCCTAATTACTGCGCTAACGTTTGTGATGTGGCGGTGCGAGCCGTCAATGTCCGCCGCACAACATGCCGGTTCTCTTGTTCGATGGTGTGCCGCAGCTGCGGCAATCACTCACGTCGGTCCGTCCGTCCCTCCTGCAGCCACAGAATCCACACTCGCCTCACTATGTCTGAATGTCGTTTCACACGGGCGCCGATGTCTCCGTACGATAAACCGCTGTCGCGATAAGCCACTATTCGTCCTCTGTCGAACTCCGAAACGTGCTGGAATGACTGCCGTATTCTGCGACGAGGCATCAGGAAGCTTCCTACGCACAGATCCGGCAGCACAACACACTTCCACCCCGCCTTCTGTGCACCCTTCTTATAGTGCTTCTCGGTGGTCTGCCGAGCGCACATGATTTGCATATGTCCTGCAATGCTAATCGTTTGCATGTCCTCTCGCGGGCGACACATGCTGCTAATTTCAAGCCAATCGGATGCTTTCTTCTCGGTGTTGCATTTTGGGTGGCCAGCAGTGTATAAGCTGCCACCCGGCCGGCCAGCCACAGAATGTCCCGTGCGCACAATGGGCACAGGTAGTGTTTTGACGGACGTTCAAACGGAATGATCATCGACTACAGCGCCAAAGGTGGAAGCATCTCAGGAGAAGCAGACTTCGTGGGCTGTTCGCGAGGTGCTGTAGTAAGGGTATATCCAGAATGGTCAGCTGGCACACCGAGTACTTCTCGACTTCATAAGTGTGAAGTCCCAAAGGCCATCAACTCCAGAGGAAAACATCGCCTCCTGCGACTGGTAAAGGGCAATCGACGCGCAACAGTGCAGCAACTGACCACACAAATGAACGCTTGGGCACCCAGGTACATGTCCATGTCCCCGATAACAGTTGAACTAACCGTGTTACGCATGGATCGCCGGAGTCGAAGTTGCGTCAAGGAGCCCATGTTAACACAAGTCCATCGGCAACGACGCCTGGAGTTCGTACGGGACAACCGTCATTGAACAGTGGAAGAGTGAAAAAGGTTAAAAGTGAAGGAAGGTGACGAATACGGCGTCAGACACACGAGAACCAACAGCCCGGCACGCTTGTCTGTCCAAAACATTCCGGCGGTGGCAGTGTGCATGTCTGGGGGATGTTTTCCTGGTATGACCTGGGACCGCTGGTACCACTGGATGTGTCCCTGAACGCCACTCGATCCTCGCTGACTACATGCATCCCTTCATGTTGGACGTTTTCCCTTGTGGTGATGGTGTCTACGAACAGGACAATGCACCATGCCACGTCGCTAAGGTGGTGCATGAATGGTTTCAGTAACACAACAGCGATGTCTCCGTTCTCCCTTGGCCAGAGAAATCGCCCGGTCTCAATCCCATCGTCGAACCTGTTGATCCAGGAACTATCTGAATCGATAGGTTCGACATGCCGACCCACAACCACGTCATCTCCGGGACCTCCGTACTTTTTTGAAATCCGAATAAGCACGTGTGCCTCGGGTAACTTTTCAGGGCCTCATTCCGTCCATGTCATGCCGTATCACCGCTGTCATCTGGGCCAAGGGTGGTTATTCCCATTATTAGGTAGGTGAAGGTGGTCATATTATTCTGATACGACCGTGTGTGTGTGTGTGTATACATTCTGGGACATAAAAAGGAAGAACATATGGAAGATAACTGCATGAAATTCGAATGCATATCGGACTGACCAGGACGAGACTGTCTCAAGAGAAAAATTGGTAGAGATTTGGGAAGACTTTTATCTAGCAGTGCACTGGAAATGGTTGATGATGATGATTACTGTCGTACAATTTTTTTTTCATCCATCCATTGGACTGTAGTGGGAATTAATACGATGGGCTAAAAGAATCCCCCGACTTTTCCTCTCCCCTTCTATGTATTTCTGATGATGATTACTGTCGTACAATTTTTTTTTCATCCATCCACTGGACTGTAGTGGGAATTAATACGATGGGCTAAAAGAATCCCCCGACTTTTCCTCTCCCCCTTCTATGTATTTCTGGCCTCGTTGCAGTGGAAGAGCACGGCATCGCCACGACTGTAGAAGGTTCCCGACAGGTCCGGAGTTCAACCAAAGGCACGCTCATCGTGTTCTTCAAACTTCGTGGCGATGTGCACTATGAATTCCTCCCCCAGGGCCAGACCGTCACCGCCCTTTTTTACTGCGATGTTCTGCGGCATGTTAGGGAGGACATTCACAACAAACGGCCTGAAATGTGGCGCAGGGGCGATTTCCTGCTCCATCACGACAATGCAGCTCACAGTGTTAGCAACAGGCCATTTTTGCAGTCGCAACAGCATGACTACCCTTCCTCACCCGCCTTACTTGCGGGATTTTGCCCCTGCGACTTTTTTATGTTCCCGAAGACGAAGCTGTAGGTTAAGGGTAGTCGTTTTGAAACCGTGGACGAGATCCAGCGCGAATCGCAGACGGTGCTTGATACGATTCGCGAACAGGACTTCCAGGAAACGTTCCAACAGTGGGGAAAACGCTGGCAGCGGTGTATCGCTGTCCACGGAGACAACTTTGAGGGAGATCATAGCCAGACGAAAGTAACGTAAGTACTGTGTTGTACATCGGCCCAGTCTCGGAACTTTGTAATCGGACCTCGTATATAATTGATTCAGTGGTGGTTCGATTGTGTTTTAGTGCAAGTTAGAAATGGTTTATTCAACCGAACAACGCGTTTTTACTGTGAAAACTTGGGTTGGAGCAAATAAAAGTCCTTCTGAAACACTGAAAACGTGGTCAACAGCTTACAAGAATGTTCGAAAGCCATCAAAGTCCACAATTCTGGACCTAGTCAGGGAATTTGAGACAAACAAAGCTTTGCTGGAAAAGAAGTTTCTCCCGGAAATTCGCCGTCTGGGAACGGTCGATGGTTTCTGGTTCATGCAAGATGGTGCACCTCCGCATCGCACTCTGGATGTTTTTATAACCACAAGCAGCCACTATGGACACAACGTGTTCGCTCTCAACTTCCCCAATCATTAACCTGGAGCTATCGAATGGTCTCCTTATTCTCGCGAAGCAAACCTTTGCGACTTCTTTCTTTGGGGATACATCCAAGATTTGGTCTACAAATCACGCCCTAACAATGAGACTGAGCTCAAAGACGCTATCACTAAAGCTTTTTCTACTGTAACTCGAGATACTCTAGCCGAGTCCCAGATAACTTTGAAGACCGAATGCTCCATTTTGTGGTAACGGGAGGCAAACACTTTGAAAATGTTAACACTTAATTACCTTTTGAGCCCACTTCAAAGAAACACTGTTTGCTTAAATTATATCTTTTGTCTATAAAACTTTTTCTGCAAACTAAGTGTTCGGTTATTTATTGAACACCCTGCATATGAAATTTATACTCGTAGATCTTCTGGCAACTTAAGTTTTCAGAAAGAAATCCGCAAAGCGAAGCTAAAGAAAGAGTTAGGCGGAGTATCTTGACAACCAACACCACTGTTCAAAACTCAAGGAAGGTCAAAGGTGAATACGATATGTAAAATTAAAC
This sequence comes from Macrothele yani, assembly GCA_039090855.1. NCBI lineage: Eukaryota > Metazoa > Arthropoda > Arachnida > Araneae > Macrothelidae > Macrothele > Macrothele yani. The sequence continues at coordinate 109,799,416 of CM077013.1, forward strand.
CCTTAAAATTTCAAAGCGACTATGATTTAAGAATCCTTAAGGTTCTTGTTGTTTTTCTTAGTGTAATATGAGTATTTCCCGTGCTACTAGAAACATAACTCAGTGCGTTTTTTATTGTTAAAGTTCCTTTACATGTACAACATAGTTTGACAATAAGAAAACGCTACTGCAGAACTTCAAAATAAAAAATGTTTTCCAAACTAACATAACCAAAAGATATCGACGTTTAGTGAGGATGTCAGTATTTTTATATTATAGGTAATCGGGACTTTTTATTTTCAAACTAAAACAAGTTCAAAAGTTGTCTATTTTATTACAACTCAAAACATACATTCATTATTTTAAAAACAAAAATGAACATTAAATGAACAAGAGTTTTCTATGTGCACAAAGACTTAGAAAACCACCGGATATACAAATACCGAGATTTGCCAAAAACTATATGTGCAGACGGGTACAAGACTATAAATTTCCTTTAAAACGAAACAATGCACTGGCTTACAAGACTAGAAACTTCATGTATGATGAAATACAGCACACGGTTACATGACTATAAATTTCCTTTAAAACGAAACAATGCACTGGCTTACAAGACTAGAAACTTCATGTATGATGAAATACAGCACACGGTTACATGACTATAAATTTCCTTTAAAACGAAACAATGCACTGGCTTACAAGACTAGAAACTTCGTGTATGATGAAATACAGCACACGGTTACATGACTATAAATTTCCTTTAAAACGAAACAATGCACTGGCTTACAAGACTAGAAACTTCGTGTATGATGAAATACAGCACACGGTTACATGACTATAAATTTCCTTTAAAACGAAACAATGCACTGGCTTACAAGACTAGAAACTTCATGTATGATGAAATACAGCACACGGTTACATGACTATAAATTTCCTTTAAAACGAAACAATGCACTGGCTTACAAGACTAGAAACTTCATGTATGATGAAATACAGCACACGGTTACATGACTATAAATTTCCTTTAAAACGAAACAATGCACTGGCTTACAAGACTAGAAACTTCATGTATGATGAAATACAGCACACGGTTACATGACTATAAATTTCCTTTAAAACGAAACAATGCACTGGCTTACAAGACTAGAAACTTCGTGTATGATGAAATACAGCACACGGTTACATGACTATAAATTTCCTTTAAAACGAAACAATGCACTGGCTTACAAGACTAGAAACTTCGTGTATGATGAAATACAGCACACGGTTACATGACTATAAATTTCCTTTAAAACGAAACAATGCACTGGCTTACAAGACTAGAAACTTCATGTATGATGAAATACAGCACACGGTTACATGACTATAAATTTCCTTTAAAACGAAACAATGCACTGGCTTACAAGACTAGAAACTTCATGTATGATGAAATACAGCACACGGTTACATGACTATAAATTTCCTTTAAAACGAAACAATGCACTGGCTTACAAGACTAGAAACTTCATGTATGATGAAATACAGCACACGGTTACATGACTATAAATTTCCTTTAAAACGAAACAATGCACTGGCTTACAAGACTAGAAACTTCGTGTATGATGAAATACAGCACACGGTTACATGACTATAAATTTCCTTTAAAACGAAACAATGCACTGGCTTACAAGACTAGAAACTTCATGTATGATGAAATACAGCACACGGTTACATGACTATAAATTTCCTTTAAAACGAAACAATGCACTGGCTTACAAGACTAGAAACTTCGTGTATGATGAAATACAGCACACGGTTACATGACTATAAATTTCCTTTAAAACGAAACAATGCACTGGCTTACAAGACTAGAAACTTCGTGTATGATGAAATACAGCACACGGTTACATGACTATAAATTTCCTTTAAAACGAAACAATGCACTGGCTTACAAGACTAGAAACTTCATGTATGATGAAATACAGCACACGGTTACATGACTATAAATTTCCTTTAAAACGAAACAATGCACTGGCTTACAAGACTAGAAACTTCGTGTATGATGAAATACAGCACACGGTTACATGACTATAAATTTCCTTTAAAACGAAACAATGCACTGGCTTACAAGACTAGAAACTTCATGTATGATGAAATACAGCACACGGTTACATGACTATAAATTTCCTTTAAAACGAAACAATGCACTGGCTTACAAGACTAGAAACTTCATGTATGATGAAATACAGCACACGGTTACATGACTATAAATTTCCTTTAAAACGAAACAATGCACTGGCTTACAAGACTAGAAACTTCATGTATGATGAAATACAGCACACGGTTACATGACTATAAATTTCCTTTAAAACGAAACAATGCACTGGCTTACAAGACTAGAAACTTCATGTATGATGAAATACAGCACACGGTTACATGACTATAAATTTCCTTTAAAACGAAACAATGCACTGGCTTACAAGACTAGAAACTTCATGTATGATGAAATACAGCACACGGTTACATGACTATAAATTTCCTTTAAAACGAAACAATGCACTGGCTTACAAGACTAGAAACTTCATGTATGATGAAATACAGCACACGGTTACATGACTATAAATTTCCTTTAAAACGAAACAATGCACTGGCTTACAAGACTAGAAACTTCATGTATGATGAAATACAGCACACGGTTACATGACTATAAATTTCCTTTAAAACGAAACAATGCACTGGCTTACAAGACTAGAAACTTCATGTATGATGAAATACAGCACACGGTTACATGACTATAAATTTCCTTTAAAACGAAACAATGCACTGGCTTACAAGACTAGAAACTTCATGTATGATGAAATACAGCACACGGTTACATGACTATAAATTTCCTTTAAAACGAAACAATGCACTGGCTTACAAGACTAGAAACTTCATGTATGATGAAATACAGCACACGGTTACATGACTATAAATTTCCTTTAAAACGAAACAATGCACTGGCTTACAAGACTAGAAACTTCATGTATGATGAAATACAGCACACGGTTACATGACTATAAATTTCCTTTAAAACGAAACAATGCACTGGCTTACAAGACTAGAAACTTCATGTATGATGAAATACAGCACACGGTTACATGACTATAAATTTCCTTTAAAACGAAACAATGCACTGGCTTACAAGACTAGAAACTTCATGTATGATGAAATACAGCACACGGTTACATGACTATAAATTTCCTTTAAAACGAAACAATGCACTGGCTTACAAGACTAGAAACTTCATGTATGATGAAATACAGCACACGGTTACATGACTATAAATTTCCTTTAAAACGAAACAATGCACTGGCTTACAAGACTAGAAACTTCGTGTATGATGAAATACAGCACACGGTTACATGACTATAAATTTCCTTTAAAACGAAACAATGCACTGGCTTACAAGACTAGAAACTTCATGTATGATGAAATACAGCACACGGTTACATGACTATAAATTTCCTTTAAAACGAAACAATGCACTGGCTTACAAGACTAGAAACTTCATGTATGATGAAATACAGCACACGGTTACATGACTATAAATTTCCTTTAAAACGAAACAATGCACTGGCTTACAAGACTAGAAACTTCATGTATGATGAAATACAGCACACGGTTACATGACTATAAATTTCCTTTAAAACGAAACAATGCACTGGCTTACAAGACTAGAAACTTCGTGTATGATGAAATACAGCACACGGTTACATGACTATAAATTTCCTTTAAAACGAAACAATGCACTGGCTTACAAGACTAGAAACTTCATGTATGATGAAATACAGCACACGGTTACATGACTATAAATTTCCTTTAAAACGAAACAATGCACTGGCTTACAAGACTAGAAACTTCATGTATGATGAAATACAGCACACGGTTACATGACTATAAATTTCCTTTAAAACGAAACAATGCACTGGCTTACAAGACTAGAAACTTCATGTATGATGAAATACAGCACACGGTTACATGACTATAAATTTCCTTTAAAACGAAACAATGCACTGGCTTACAAGACTAGAAACTTCATGTATGATGAAATACAGCACACGGTTACATGACTATAAATTTCCTTTAAAACGAAACAATGCACTGGCTTACAAGACTAGAAACTTCATGTATGATGAAATACAGCACACGGTTACATGACTATAAATTTCCTTTAAAACGAAACAATGCACTGGCTTACAAGACTAGAAACTTCATGTATGATGAAATACAGCACACGGTTACATGACTATAAATTTCCTTTAAAACGAAACAATGCACTGGCTTACAAGACTAGAAACTTCATGTATGATGAAATACAGCACACGGTTACATGACTATAAATTTCCTTTAAAACGAAACAATGCACTGGCTTACAAGACTAGAAACTTCATGTATGATGAAATACAGCACACGGTTACATGACTATAAATTTCCTTTAAAACGAAACAATGCACTGGCTTACAAGACTAGAAACTTCATGTATGATGAAATACAGCACACGGTTACATGACTATAAATTTCCTTTAAAACGAAACAATGCACTGGCTTACAAGACTAGAAACTTCATGTATGATGAAATACAGCACACGGTTACATGACTATAAATTTCCTTTAAAACGAAACAATGCACTGGCTTACAAGACTAGAAACTTCGTGTATGATGAAATACAGCACACGGTTACATGACTATAAATTTCCTTTAAAACGAAACAATGCACTGGCTTACAAGACTAGAAACTTCATGTATGATGAAATACAGCACACGGTTACATGACTATAAATTTCCTTTAAAACGAAACAATGCACTGGCTTACAAGACTAGAAACTTCGTGTATGATGAAATACAGCACACGGTTACATGACTATAAATTTCCTTTAAAACGAAACAATGCACTGGCTTACAAGACTAGAAACTTCATGTATGATGAAATACAGCACACGGTTACATGACTATAAATTTCCTTTAAAACGAAACAATGCACTGGCTTACAAGACTAGAAACTTCGTGTATGATGAAATACAGCACACGGTTACATGACTATAAATTTCCTTTAAAACGAAACAATGCACTGGCTTACAAGACTAGAAACTTCATGTATGATGAAATACAGCACACGGTTACATGACTATAAATTTCCTTTAAAACGAAACAATGCACTGGCTTACAAGACTAGAAACTTCGTGTATGATGAAATACAGCACACGGTTACATGACTATAAATTTCCTTTAAAACGAAACAATGCACTGGCTTACAAGACTAGAAACTTCGTGTATGATGAAATACAGCACACGGTTACATGACTATAAATTTCCTTTAAAACGAAACAATGCACTGGCTTACAAGACTAGAAACTTCGTGTATGATGAAATACAGCACACGGTTACATGACTATAAATTTCCTTTAAAACGAAACAATGCACTGGCTTACAAGACTAGAAACTTCATGTATGATGAAATACAGCACACGGTTACATGACTATAAATTTCCTTTAAAACGAAACAATGCACTGGCTTACAAGACTAGAAACTTCGTGTATGATGAAATACAGCACACGGTTACATGACTATAAATTTCCTTTAAAACGAAACAATGCACTGGCTTACAAGACTAGAAACTTCGTGTATGATGAAATACAGCACACGGTTACATGACTATAAATTTCCTTTAAAACGAAACAATGCACTGGCTTACAAGACTAGAAACTTCATGTATGATGAAATACAGCACACGGTTACATGACTATAAATTTCCTTTAAAACGAAACAATGCACTGGCTTACAAGACTAGAAACTTCATGTATGATGAAATACAGCACACGGTTACATGACTATAAATTTCCTTTAAAACGAAACAATGCACTGGCTTACAAGACTAGAAACTTCATGTATGATGAAATACAGCACACGGTTACATGACTATAAATTTCCTTTAAAACGAAACAATGCACTGGCTTACAAGACTAGAAACTTCATGTATGATGAAATACAGCACACGGTTACATGACTATAAATTTCCTTTAAAACGAAACAATGCACTGGCTTACAAGACTAGAAACTTCATGTATGATGAAATACAGCACACGGTTACATGACTATAAATTTCCTTTAAAACGAAACAATGCACTGGCTTACAAGACTAGAAACTTCGTGTATGATGAAATACAGCACACGGTTACATGACTATAAATTTCCTTTAAAACGAAACAATGCACTGGCTTACAAGACTAGAAACTTCATGTATGATGAAATACAGCACACGGTTACATGACTATAAATTTCCTTTAAAACGAAACAATGCACTGGCTTACAAGACTAGAAACTTCATGTATGATGAAATACAGCACACGGTTACATGACTATAAATTTCCTTTAAAACGAAACAATGCACTGGCTTACAAGACTAGAAACTTCGTGTATGATGAAATACAGCACACGGTTACATGACTATAAATTTCCTTTAAAACGAAACAATGCACTGGCTTACAAGACTAGAAACTTCATGTATGATGAAATACAGCACACGGTTACATGACTATAAATTTCCTTTAAAACGAAACAATGCACTGGCTTACAAGACTAGAAACTTCGTGTATGATGAAATACAGCACACGGTTACATGACTATAAATTTCCTTTAAAACGAAACAATGCACTGGCTTACAAGACTAGAAACTTCGTGTATGATGAAATACAGCACACGGTTACATGACTATAAATTTCCTTTAAAACGAAACAATGCACTGGCTTACAAGACTAGAAACTTCATGTATGATGAAATACAGCACACGGTTACATGACTATAAATTTCCTTTAAAACGAAACAATGCACTGGCTTACAAGACTAGAAACTTCGTGTATGATGAAATACAGCACACGGTTACATGACTATAAATTTCCTTTAAAACGAAACAATGCACTGGCTTACAAGACTAGAAACTTCGTGTATGATGAAATACAGCACACGGTTACATGACTATAAATTTCCTTTAAAACGAAACAATGCACTGGCTTACAAGACTAGAAACTTCATGTATGATGAAATACAGCACACGGTTACATGACTATAAATTTCCTTTAAAACGAAACAATGCACTGGCTTACAAGACTAGAAACTTCGTGTATGATGAAATACAGCACACGGTTACATGACTATAAATTTCCTTTAAAACGAAACAATGCACTGGCTTACAAGACTAGAAACTTCATGTATGATGAAATACAGCACACGGTTACATGACTATAAATTTCCTTTAAAACGAAACAATGCACTGGCTTACAAGACTAGAAACTTCATGTATGATGAAATACAGCACACGGTTACATGACTATAAATTTCCTTTAAAACGAAACAATGCACTGGCTTACAAGACTAGAAACTTCATGTATGATGAAATACAGCACACGGTTACATGACTATAAATTTCCTTTAAAACGAAACAATGCACTGGCTTACAAGACTAGAAACTTCATGTATGATGAAATACAGCACACGGTTACATGACTATAAATTTCCTTTAAAACGAAACAATGCACTGGCTTACAAGACTAGAAACTTCATGTATGATGAAATACAGCACACGGTTACATGACTATAAATTTCCTTTAAAACGAAACAATGCACTGGCTTACAAGACTAGAAACTTCATGTATGATGAAATACAGCACACGGTTACATGACTATAAATTTCCTTTAAAACGAAACAATGCACTGGCTTACAAGACTAGAAACTTCATGTATGATGAAATACAGCACACGGTTACATGACTATAAATTTCCTTTAAAACGAAACAATGCACTGGCTTACAAGACTAGAAACTTCATGTATGATGAAATACAGCACACGGTTACATGACTATAAATTTCCTTTAAAACGAAACAATGCACTGGCTTACAAGACTAGAAACTTCATGTATGATGAAATACAGCACACGGTTACATGACTATAAATTTCCTTTAAAACGAAACAATGCACTGGCTTACAAGACTAGAAACTTCATGTATGATGAAATACAGCACACGGTTACATGACTATAAATTTCCTTTAAAACGAAACAATGCACTGGCTTACAAGACTAGAAACTTCATGTATGATGAAATACAGCACACGGTTACATGACTATAAATTTCCTTTAAAACGAAACAATGCACTGGCTTACAAGACTAGAAACTTCATGTATGATGAAATACAGCACACGGTTACATGACTATAAATTTCCTTTAAAACGAAACAATGCACTGGCTTACAAGACTAGAAACTTCATGTATGATGAAATACAGCACACGGTTACATGACTATAAATTTCCTTTAAAACGAAACAATGCACTGGCTTACAAGACTAGAAACTTCATGTATGATGAAATACAGCACACGGTTACATGACTATAAATTTCCTTTAAAACGAAACAATGCACTGGCTTACAAGACTAGAAACTTCGTGTATGATGAAATACAGCACACGGTTACATGACTATAAATTTCCTTTAAAACGAAACAATGCACTGGCTTACAAGACTAGAAACTTCATGTATGATGAAATACAGCACACGGTTACATGACTATAAATTTCCTTTAAAACGAAACAATGCACTGGCTTACAAGACTAGAAACTTCATGTATGATGAAATACAGCACACGGTTACATGACTATAAATTTCCTTTAAAACGAAACAATGCACTGGCTTACAAGACTAGAAACTTCATGTATGATGAAATACAGCACACGGTTACATGACTATAAATTTCCTTTAAAACGAAACAATGCACTGGCTTACAAGACTAGAAACTTCATGTATGATGAAATACAGCACACGGTTACATGACTATAAATTTCCTTTAAAACGAAACAATGCACTGGCTTACAAGACTAGAAACTTCATGTATGATGAAATACAGCACACGGTTACATGACTATAAATTTCCTTTAAAACGAAACAATGCACTGGCTTACAAGACTAGAAACTTCATGTATGATGAAATACAGCACACGGTTACATGACTATAAATTTCCTTTAAAACGAAACAATGCACTGGCTTACAAGACTAGAAACTTCATGTATGATGAAATACAGCACACGGTTACATGACTATAAATTTCCTTTAAAACGAAACAATGCACTGGCTTACAAGACTAGAAACTTCATGTATGATGAAATACAGCACACGGTTACATGACTATAAATTTCCTTTAAAACGAAACAATGCACTGGCTTACAAGACTAGAAACTTCATGTATGATGAAATACAGCACACGGTTACATGACTATAAATTTCCTTTAAAACGAAACAATGCACTGGCTTACAAGACTAGAAACTTCATGTATGATGAAATACAGCACACGGTTACATGACTATAAATTTCCTTTAAAACGAAACAATGCACTGGCTTACAAGACTAGAAACTTCATGTATGATGAAATACAGCACACGGTTACATGACTATAAATTTCCTTTAAAACGAAACAATGCACTGGCTTACAAGACTAGAAACTTCATGTATGATGAAATACAGCACACGGTTACATGACTATAAATTTCCTTTAAAACGAAACAATGCACTGGCTTACAAGACTAGAAACTTCATGTATGATGAAATACAGCACACGGTTACATGACTATAAATTTCCTTTAAAACGAAACAATGCACTGGCTTACAAGACTAGAAACTTCATGTATGATGAAATACAGCACACGGTTACATGACTATAAATTTCCTTTAAAACGAAACAATGCACTGGCTTACAAGACTAGAAACTTCATGTATGATGAAATACAGCACACGGTTACATGACTATAAATTTCCTTTAAAACGAAACAATGCACTGGCTTACAAGACTAGAAACTTCATGTATGATGAAATACAGCACACGGTTACATGACTATAAATTTCCTTTAAAACGAAACAATGCACTGGCTTACAAGACTAGAAACTTCATGTATGATGAAATACAGCACACGGTTACATGACTATAAATTTCCTTTAAAACGAAACAATGCACTGGCTTACAAGACTAGAAACTTCATGTATGATGAAATACAGCACACGGTTACATGACTATAAATTTCCTTTAAAACGAAACAATGCACTGGCTTACAAGACTAGAAACTTCATGTATGATGAAATACAGCACACGGTTACATGACTATAAATTTCCTTTAAAACGAAACAATGCACTGGCTTACAAGACTAGAAACTTCATGTATGATGAAATACAGCACACGGTTACATGACTATAAATTTCCTTTAAAACGAAACAATGCACTGGCTTACAAGACTAGAAACTTCATGTATGATGAAATACAGCACACGGTTACATGACTATAAATTTCCTTTAAAACGAAACAATGCACTGGCTTACAAGACTAGAAACTTCATGTATGATGAAATACAGCACACGGTTACATGACTATAAATTTCCTTTAAAACGAAACAATGCACTGGCTTACAAGACTAGAAACTTCATGTATGATGAAATACAGCACACGGTTACATGACTATAAATTTCCTTTAAAACGAAACAATGCACTGGCTTACAAGACTAGAAACTTCATGTATGATGAAATACAGCACACGGTTACATGACTATAAATTTCCTTTAAAACGAAACAATGCACTGGCTTACAAGACTAGAAACTTCATGTATGATGAAATACAGCACACGGTTACATGACTATAAATTTCCTTTAAAACGAAACAATGCACTGGCTTACAAGACTAGAAACTTCGTGTATGATGAAATACAGCACACGGTTACATGACTATAAATTTCCTTTAAAACGAAACAATGCACTGGCTTACAAGACTAGAAACTTCATGTATGATGAAATACAGCACACGGTTACATGACTATAAATTTCCTTTAAAACGAAACAATGCACTGGCTTACAAGACTAGAAACTTCATGTATGATGAAATACAGCACACGGTTACATGACTATAAATTTCCTTTAAAACGAAACAATGCACTGGCTTACAAGACTAGAAACTTCGTGTATGATGAAATACAGCACACGGTTACATGACTATAAATTTCCTTTAAAACGAAACAATGCACTGGCTTACAAGACTAGAAACTTCATGTATGATGAAATACAGCACACGGTTACATGACTATAAATTTCCTTTAAAACGAAACAATGCACTGGCTTACAAGACTAGAAACTTCATGTATGATGAAATACAGCACACGGTTACATGACTATAAATTTCCTTTAAAACGAAACAATGCACTGGCTTACAAGACTAGAAACTTCATGTATGATGAAATACAGCACACGGTTACATGACTATAAATTTCCTTTAAAACGAAACAATGCACTGGCTTACAAGACTAGAAACTTCATGTATGATGAAATACAGCACACGGTTACATGACTATAAATTTCCTTTAAAACGAAACAATGCACTGGCTTACAAGACTAGAAACTTCATGTATGATGAAATACAGCACACGGTTACATGACTATAAATTTCCTTTAAAACGAAACAATGCACTGGCTTACAAGACTAGAAACTTCATGTATGATGAAATACAGCACACGGTTACATGACTATAAATTTCCTTTAAAACGAAACAATGCACTGGCTTACAAGACTAGAAACTTCATGTATGATGAAATACAGCACACGGTTACATGACTATAAATTTCCTTTAAAACGAAACAATGCACTGGCTTACAAGACTAGAAACTTCATGTATGATGAAATACAGCACACGGTTACATGACTATAAATTTCCTTTAAAACGAAACAATGCACTGGCTTACAAGACTAGAAACTTCATGTATGATGAAATACAGCACACGGTTACATGACTATAAATTTCCTTTAAAACGAAACAATGCACTGGCTTACAAGACTAGAAACTTCATGTATGATGAAATACAGCACACGGTTACATGACTATAAATTTCCTTTAAAACGAAACAATGCACTGGCTTACAAGACTAGAAACTTCGTGTATGATGAAATACAGCACACGGTTACATGACTATAAATTTCCTTTAAAACGAAACAATGCACTGGCTTACAAGACTAGAAACTTCATGTATGATGAAATACAGCACACGGTTACATGACTATAAATTTCCTTTAAAACGAAACAATGCACTGGCTTACAAGACTAGAAACTTCATGTATGATGAAATACAGCACACGGTTACATGACTATAAATTTCCTTTAAAACGAAACAATGCACTGGCTTACAAGACTAGAAACTTCATGTATGATGAAATACAGCACACGGTTACATGACTATAAATTTCCTTTAAAACGAAACAATGCACTGGCTTACAAGACTAGAAACTTCATGTATGATGAAATACAGCACACGGTTACATGACTATAAATTTCCTTTAAAACGAAACAATGCACTGGCTTACAAGACTAGAAACTTCGTGTATGATGAAATACAGCACACGGTTACATGACTATAAATTTCCTTTAAAACGAAACAATGCACTGGCTTACAAGACTAGAAACTTCATGTATGATGAAATACAGCACACGGTTACATGACTATAAATTTCCTTTAAAACGAAACAATGCACTGGCTTACAAGACTAGAAACTTCATGTATGATGAAATACAGCACACGGTTACATGACTATAAATTTCCTTTAAAACGAAACAATGCACTGGCTTACAAGACTAGAAACTTCATGTATGATGAAATACAGCACACGGTTACATGACTATAAATTTCCTTTAAAACGAAACAATGCACTGGCTTACAAGACTAGAAACTTCATGTATGATGAAATACAGCACACGGTTACATGACTATAAATTTCCTTTAAAACGAAACAATGCACTGGCTTACAAGACTAGAAACTTCATGTATGATGAAATACAGCACACGGTTACATGACTATAAATTTCCTTTAAAACGAAACAATGCACTGGCTTACAAGACTAGAAACTTCATGTATGATGAAATACAGCACACGGTTACATGACTATAAATTTCCTTTAAAACGAAACAATGCACTGGCTTACAAGACTAGAAACTTCATGTATGATGAAATACAGCACACGGTTACATGACTATAAATTTCCTTTAAAACGAAACAATGCACTGGCTTACAAGACTAGAAACTTCATGTATGATGAAATACAGCACACGGTTACATGACTATAAATTTCCTTTAAAACGAAACAATGCACTGGCTTACAAGACTAGAAACTTCGTGTATGATGAAATACAGCACACGGTTACATGACTATAAATTTCCTTTAAAACGAAACAATGCACTGGCTTACAAGACTAGAAACTTCATGTATGATGAAATACAGCACACGGTTACATGACTATAAATTTCCTTTAAAACGAAACAATGCACTGGCTTACAAGACTAGAAACTTCATGTATGATGAAATACAGCACACGGTTACATGACTATAAATTTCCTTTAAAACGAAACAATGCACTGGCTTACAAGACTAGAAACTTCGTGTATGATGAAATACAGCACACGGTTACATGACTATAAATTTCCTTTAAAACGAAACAATGCACTGGCTTACAAGACTAGAAACTTCATGTATGATGAAATACAGCACACGGTTACATGACTATAAATTTCCTTTAAAACGAAACAATGCACTGGCTTACAAGACTAGAAACTTCATGTATGATGAAATACAGCACACGGTTACATGACTATAAATTTCCTTTAAAACGAAACAATGCACTGGCTTACAAGACTAGAAACTTCATGTATGATGAAATACAGCACACGGTTACATGACTATAAATTTCCTTTAAAACGAAACAATGCACTGGCTTACAAGACTAGAAACTTCATGTATGATGAAATACAGCACACGGTTACATGACTATAAATTTCCTTTAAAACGAAACAATGCACTGGCTTACAAGACTAGAAACTTCATGTATGATGAAATACAGCACACGGTTACATGACTATAAATTTCCTTTAAAACGAAACAATGCACTGGCTTACAAGACTAGAAACTTCATGTATGATGAAATACAGCACACGGTTACATGACTATAAATTTCCTTTAAAACGAAACAATGCACTGGCTTACAAGACTAGAAACTTCATGTATGATGAAATACAGCACACGGTTACATGACTATAAATTTCCTTTAAAACGAAACAATGCACTGGCTTACAAGACTAGAAACTTCATGTATGATGAAATACAGCACACGGTTACATGACTATAAATTTCCTTTAAAACGAAACAATGCACTGGCTTACAAGACTAGAAACTTCGTGTATGATGAAATACAGCACACGGTTACATGACTATAAATTTCCTTTAAAACGAAACAATGCACTGGCTTACAAGACTAGAAACTTCATGTATGATGAAATACAGCACACGGTTACATGACTATAAATTTCCTTTAAAACGAAACAATGCACTGGCTTACAAGACTAGAAACTTCATGTATGATGAAATACAGCACACGGTTACATGACTATAAATTTCCTTTAAAACGAAACAATGCACTGGCTTACAAGACTAGAAACTTCATGTATGATGAAATACAGCACACGGTTACATGACTATAAATTTCCTTTAAAACGAAACAATGCACTGGCTTACAAGACTAGAAACTTCATGTATGATGAAATACAGCACACGGTTACATGACTATAAATTTCCTTTAAAACGAAACAATGCACTGGCTTACAAGACTAGAAACTTCATGTATGATGAAATACAGCACACGGTTACATGACTATAAATTTCCTTTAAAACGAAACAATGCACTGGCTTACAAGACTAGAAACTTCATGTATGATGAAATACAGCACACGGTTACATGACTATAAATTTCCTTTAAAACGAAACAATGCACTGGCTTACAAGACTAGAAACTTCATGTATGATGAAATACAGCACACGGTTACATGACTATAAATTTCCTTTAAAACGAAACAATGCACTGGCTTACAAGACTAGAAACTTCATGTATGATGAAATACAGCACACGGTTACATGACTATAAATTTCCTTTAAAACGAAACAATGCACTGGCTTACAAGACTAGAAACTTCATGTATGATGAAATACAGCACACGGTTACATGACTATAAATTTCCTTTAAAACGAAACAATGCACTGGCTTACAAGACTAGAAACTTCATGTATGATGAAATACAGCACACGGTTACATGACTATAAATTTCCTTTAAAACGAAACAATGCACTGGCTTACAAGACTAGAAACTTCATGTATGATGAAATACAGCACACGGTTACATGACTATAAATTTCCTTTAAAACGAAACAATGCACTGGCTTACAAGACTAGAAACTTCATGTATGATGAAATACAGCACACGGTTACATGACTATAAATTTCCTTTAAAACGAAACAATGCACTGGCTTACAAGACTAGAAACTTCATGTATGATGAAATACAGCACACGGTTACATGACTATAAATTTCCTTTAAAACGAAACAATGCACTGGCTTACAAGACTAGAAACTTCATGTATGATGAAATACAGCACACGGTTACATGACTATAAATTTCCTTTAAAACGAAACAATGCACTGGCTTACAAGACTAGAAACTTCATGTATGATGAAATACAGCACACGGTTACATGACTATAAATTTCCTTTAAAACGAAACAATGCACTGGCTTACAAGACTAGAAACTTCGTGTATGATGAAATACAGCACACGGTTACATGACTATAAATTTCCTTTAAAACGAAACAATGCACTGGCTTACAAGACTAGAAACTTCATGTATGATGAAATACAGCACACGGTTACATGACTATAAATTTCCTTTAAAACGAAACAATGCACTGGCTTACAAGACTAGAAACTTCATGTATGATGAAATACAGCACACGGTTACATGACTATAAATTTCCTTTAAAACGAAACAATGCACTGGCTTACAAGACTAGAAACTTCATGTATGATGAAATACAGCACACGGTTACATGACTATAAATTTCCTTTAAAACGAAACAATGCACTGGCTTACAAGACTAGAAACTTCATGTATGATGAAATACAGCACACGGTTACATGACTATAAATTTCCTTTAAAACGAAACAATGCACTGGCTTACAAGACTAGAAACTTCGTGTATGATGAAATACAGCACACGGTTACATGACTATAAATTTCCTTTAAAACGAAACAATGCACTGGCTTACAAGACTAGAAACTTCATGTATGATGAAATACAGCACACGGTTACATGACTATAAATTTCCTTTAAAACGAAACAATGCACTGGCTTACAAGACTAGAAACTTCATGTATGATGAAATACAGCACACGGTTACATGACTATAAATTTCCTTTAAAACGAAACAATGCACTGGCTTACAAGACTAGAAACTTCGTGTATGATGAAATACAGCACACGGTTACATGACTATAAATTTCCTTTAAAACGAAACAATGCACTGGCTTACAAGACTAGAAACTTCATGTATGATGAAATACAGCACACGGTTACATGACTATAAATTTCCTTTAAAACGAAACAATGCACTGGCTTACAAGACTAGAAACTTCGTGTATGATGAAATACAGCACACGGTTACATGACTATAAATTTCCTTTAAAACGAAACAATGCACTGGCTTACAAGACTAGAAACTTCATGTATGATGAAATACAGCACACGGTTACATGACTATAAATTTCCTTTAAAACGAAACAATGCACTGGCTTACAAGACTAGAAACTTCATGTATGATGAAATACAGCACACGGTTACATGACTATAAATTTCCTTTAAAACGAAACAATGCACTGGCTTACAAGACTAGAAACTTCATGTATGATGAAATACAGCACACGGTTACATGACTATAAATTTCCTTTAAAACGAAACAATGCACTGGCTTACAAGACTAGAAACTTCATGTATGATGAAATACAGCACACGGTTACATGACTATAAATTTCCTTTAAAACGAAACAATGCACTGGCTTACAAGACTAGAAACTTCGTGTATGATGAAATACAGCACACGGTTACATGACTATAAATTTCCTTTAAAACGAAACAATGCACTGGCTTACAAGACTAGAAACTTCATGTATGATGAAATACAGCACACGGTTACATGACTATAAATTTCCTTTAAAACGAAACAATGCACTGGCTTACAAGACTAGAAACTTCGTGTATGATGAAATACAGCACACGGTTACATGACTATAAATTTCCTTTAAAACGAAACAATGCACTGGCTTACAAGACTAGAAACTTCATGTATGATGAAATACAGCACACGGTTACATGACTATAAATTTCCTTTAAAACGAAACAATGCACTGGCTTACAAGACTAGAAACTTCATGTATGATGAAATACAGCACACGGTTACATGACTATAAATTTCCTTTAAAACGAAACAATGCACTGGCTTACAAGACTAGAAACTTCATGTATGATGAAATACAGCACACGGTTACATGACTATAAATTTCCTTTAAAACGAAACAATGCACTGGCTTACAAGACTAGAAACTTCGTGTATGATGAAATACAGCACACGGTTACATGACTATAAATTTCCTTTAAAACGAAACAATGCACTGGCTTACAAGACTAGAAACTTCATGTATGATGAAATACAGCACACGGTTACATGACTATAAATTTCCTTTAAAACGAAACAATGCACTGGCTTACAAGACTAGAAACTTCATGTATGATGAAATACAGCACACGGTTACATGACTATAAATTTCCTTTAAAACGAAACAATGCACTGGCTTACAAGACTAGAAACTTCATGTATGATGAAATACAGCACACGGTTACATGACTATAAATTTCCTTTAAAACGAAACAATGCACTGGCTTACAAGACTAGAAACTTCATGTATGATGAAATACAGCACACGGTTACATGACTATAAATTTCCTTTAAAACGAAACAATGCACTGGCTTACAAGACTAGAAACTTCATGTATGATGAAATACAGCACACGGTTACATGACTATAAATTTCCTTTAAAACGAAACAATGCACTGGCTTACAAGACTAGAAACTTCATGTATGATGAAATACAGCACACGGTTACATGACTATAAATTTCCTTTAAAACGAAACAATGCACTGGCTTACAAGACTAGAAACTTCATGTATGATGAAATACAGCACACGGTTACATGACTATAAATTTCCTTTAAAACGAAACAATGCACTGGCTTACAAGACTAGAAACTTCGTGTATGATGAAATACAGCACACGGTTACATGACTATAAATTTCCTTTAAAACGAAACAATGCACTGGCTTACAAGACTAGAAACTTCATGTATGATGAAATACAGCACACGGTTACATGACTATAAATTTCCTTTAAAACGAAACAATGCACTGGCTTACAAGACTAGAAACTTCGTGTATGATGAAATACAGCACACGGTTACATGACTATAAATTTCCTTTAAAACGAAACAATGCACTGGCTTACAAGACTAGAAACTTCATGTATGATGAAATACAGCACACGGTTACATGACTATAAATTTCCTTTAAAACGAAACAATGCACTGGCTTACAAGACTAGAAACTTCATGTATGATGAAATACAGCACACGGTTACATGACTATAAATTTCCTTTAAAACGAAACAATGCACTGGCTTACAAGACTAGAAACTTCATGTATGATGAAATACAGCACACGGTTACATGACTATAAATTTCCTTTAAAACGAAACAATGCACTGGCTTACAAGACTAGAAACTTCATGTATGATGAAATACAGCACACGGTTACATGACTATAAATTTCCTTTAAAACGAAACAATGCACTGGCTTACAAGACTAGAAACTTCATGTATGATGAAATACAGCACACGGTTACATGACTATAAATTTCCTTTAAAACGAAACAATGCACTGGCTTACAAGACTAGAAACTTCATGTATGATGAAATACAGCACACGGTTACATGACTATAAATTTCCTTTAAAACGAAACAATGCACTGGCTTACAAGACTAGAAACTTCATGTATGATGAAATACAGCACACGGTTACATGACTATAAATTTCCTTTAAAACGAAACAATGCACTGGCTTACAAGACTAGAAACTTCGTGTATGATGAAATACAGCACACGGTTACATGACTATAAATTTCCTTTAAAACGAAACAATGCACTGGCTTACAAGACTAGAAACTTCATGTATGATGAAATACAGCACACGGTTACATGACTATAAATTTCCTTTAAAACGAAACAATGCACTGGCTTACAAGACTAGAAACTTCATGTATGATGAAATACAGCACACGGTTACATGACTATAAATTTCCTTTAAAACGAAACAATGCACTGGCTTACAAGACTAGAAACTTCATGTATGATGAAATACAGCACACGGTTACATGACTATAAATTTCCTTTAAAACGAAACAATGCACTGGCTTACAAGACTAGAAACTTCATGTATGATGAAATACAGCACACGGTTACATGACTATAAATTTCCTTTAAAACGAAACAATGCACTGGCTTACAAGACTAGAAACTTCATGTATGATGAAATACAGCACACGGTTACATGACTATAAATTTCCTTTAAAACGAAACAATGCACTGGCTTACAAGACTAGAAACTTCATGTATGATGAAATACAGCACACGGTTACATGACTATAAATTTCCTTTAAAACGAAACAATGCACTGGCTTACAAGACTAGAAACTTCATGTATGATGAAATACAGCACACGGTTACATGACTATAAATTTCCTTTAAAACGAAACAATGCACTGGCTTACAAGACTAGAAACTTCATGTATGATGAAATACAGCACACGGTTACATGACTATAAATTTCCTTTAAAACGAAACAATGCACTGGCTTACAAGACTAGAAACTTCATGTATGATGAAATACAGCACACGGTTACATGACTATAAATTTCCTTTAAAACGAAACAATGCACTGGCTTACAAGACTAGAAACTTCATGTATGATGAAATACAGCACACGGTTACATGACTATAAATTTCCTTTAAAACGAAACAATGCACTGGCTTACAAGACTAGAAACTTCATGTATGATGAAATACAGCACACGGTTACATGACTATAAATTTCCTTTAAAACGAAACAATGCACTGGCTTACAAGACTAGAAACTTCATGTATGATGAAATACAGCACACGGTTACATGACTATAAATTTCCTTTAAAACGAAACAATGCACTGGCTTACAAGACTAGAAACTTCATGTATGATGAAATACAGCACACGGTTACATGACTATAAATTTCCTTTAAAACGAAACAATGCACTGGCTTACAAGACTAGAAACTTCATGTATGATGAAATACAGCACACGGTTACATGACTATAAATTTCCTTTAAAACGAAACAATGCACTGGCTTACAAGACTAGAAACTTCATGTATGATGAAATACAGCACACGGTTACATGACTATAAATTTCCTTTAAAACGAAACAATGCACTGGCTTACAAGACTAGAAACTTCATGTATGATGAAATACAGCACACGGTTACATGACTATAAATTTCCTTTAAAACGAAACAATGCACTGGCTTACAAGACTAGAAACTTCATGTATGATGAAATACAGCACACGGTTACATGACTATAAATTTCCTTTAAAACGAAACAATGCACTGGCTTACAAGACTAGAAACTTCATGTATGATGAAATACAGCACACGGTTACATGACTATAAATTTCCTTTAAAACGAAACAATGCACTGGCTTACAAGACTAGAAACTTCATGTATGATGAAATACAGCACACGGTTACATGACTATAAATTTCCTTTAAAACGAAACAATGCACTGGCTTACAAGACTAGAAACTTCATGTATGATGAAATACAGCACACGGTTACATGACTATAAATTTCCTTTAAAACGAAACAATGCACTGGCTTACAAGACTAGAAACTTCATGTATGATGAAATACAGCACACGGTTACATGACTATAAATTTCCTTTAAAACGAAACAATGCACTGGCTTACAAGACTAGAAACTTCGTGTATGATGAAATACAGCACACGGTTACATGACTATAAATTTCCTTTAAAACGAAACAATGCACTGGCTTACAAGACTAGAAACTTCATGTATGATGAAATACAGCACACGGTTACATGACTATAAATTTCCTTTAAAACGAAACAATGCACTGGCTTACAAGACTAGAAACTTCATGTATGATGAAATACAGCACACGGTTACATGACTATAAATTTCCTTTAAAACGAAACAATGCACTGGCTTACAAGACTAGAAACTTCATGTATGATGAAATACAGCACACGGTTACATGACTATAAATTTCCTTTAAAACGAAACAATGCACTGGCTTACAAGACTAGAAACTTCATGTATGATGAAATACAGCACACGGTTACATGACTATAAATTTCCTTTAAAACGAAACAATGCACTGGCTTACAAGACTAGAAACTTCATGTATGATGAAATACAGCACACGGTTACATGACTATAAATTTCCTTTAAAACGAAACAATGCACTGGCTTACAAGACTAGAAACTTCATGTATGATGAAATACAGCACACGGTTACATGACTATAAATTTCCTTTAAAACGAAACAATGCACTGGCTTACAAGACTAGAAACTTCATGTATGATGAAATACAGCACACGGTTACATGACTATAAATTTCCTTTAAAACGAAACAATGCACTGGCTTACAAGACTAGAAACTTCATGTATGATGAAATACAGCACACGGTTACATGACTATAAATTTCCTTTAAAACGAAACAATGCACTGGCTTACAAGACTAGAAACTTCATGTATGATGAAATACAGCACACGGTTACATGACTATAAATTTCCTTTAAAACGAAACAATGCACTGGCTTACAAGACTAGAAACTTCATGTATGATGAAATACAGCACACGGTTACATGACTATAAATTTCCTTTAAAACGAAACAATGCACTGGCTTACAAGACTAGAAACTTCGTGTATGATGAAATACAGCACACGGTTACATGACTATAAATTTCCTTTAAAACGAAACAATGCACTGGCTTACAAGACTAGAAACTTCATGTATGATGAAATACAGCACACGGTTACATGACTATAAATTTCCTTTAAAACGAAACAATGCACTGGCTTACAAGACTAGAAACTTCATGTATGATGAAATACAGCACACGGTTACATGACTATAAATTTCCTTTAAAACGAAACAATGCACTGGCTTACAAGACTAGAAACTTCATGTATGATGAAATACAGCACACGGTTACATGACTATAAATTTCCTTTAAAACGAAACAATGCACTGGCTTACAAGACTAGAAACTTCATGTATGATGAAATACAGCACACGGTTACATGACTATAAATTTCCTTTAAAACGAAACAATGCACTGGCTTACAAGACTAGAAACTTCATGTATGATGAAATACAGCACACGGTTACATGACTATAAATTTCCTTTAAAACGAAACAATGCACTGGCTTACAAGACTAGAAACTTCATGTATGATGAAATACA
Source organism: Macrothele yani (assembly GCA_039090855.1). Taxonomy (NCBI): domain Eukaryota; kingdom Metazoa; phylum Arthropoda; class Arachnida; order Araneae; family Macrothelidae; genus Macrothele; species Macrothele yani. The sequence continues at coordinate 109,821,950 of CM077013.1, forward strand.
GCACACGGTTACATGACTATAAATTTCCTTTAAAACGAAACAATGCACTGGCTTACAAGACTAGAAACTTCGTGTATGATGAAATACAGCACACGGTTACATGACTATAAATTTCCTTTAAAACGAAACAATGCACTGGCTTACAAGACTAGAAACTTCATGTATGATGAAATACAGCACACGGTTACATGACTATAAATTTCCTTTAAAACGAAACAATGCACTGGCTTACAAGACTAGAAACTTCATGTATGATGAAATACAGCACACGGTTACATGACTATAAATTTCCTTTAAAACGAAACAATGCACTGGCTTACAAGACTAGAAACTTCATGTATGATGAAATACAGCACACGGTTACATGACTATAAATTTCCTTTAAAACGAAACAATGCACTGGCTTACAAGACTAGAAACTTCATGTATGATGAAATACAGCACACGGTTACATGACTATAAATTTCCTTTAAAACGAAACAATGCACTGGCTTACAAGACTAGAAACTTCATGTATGATGAAATACAGCACACGGTTACATGACTATAAATTTCCTTTAAAACGAAACAATGCACTGGCTTACAAGACTAGAAACTTCATGTATGATGAAATACAGCACACGGTTACATGACTATAAATTTCCTTTAAAACGAAACAATGCACTGGCTTACAAGACTAGAAACTTCATGTATGATGAAATACAGCACACGGTTACATGACTATAAATTTCCTTTAAAACGAAACAATGCACTGGCTTACAAGACTAGAAACTTCATGTATGATGAAATACAGCACACGGTTACATGACTATAAATTTCCTTTAAAACGAAACAATGCACTGGCTTACAAGACTAGAAACTTCATGTATGATGAAATACAGCACACGGTTACATGACTATAAATTTCCTTTAAAACGAAACAATGCACTGGCTTACAAGACTAGAAACTTCATGTATGATGAAATACAGCACACGGTTACATGACTATAAATTTCCTTTAAAACGAAACAATGCACTGGCTTACAAGACTAGAAACTTCATGTATGATGAAATACAGCACACGGTTACATGACTATAAATTTCCTTTAAAACGAAACAATGCACTGGCTTACAAGACTAGAAACTTCATGTATGATGAAATACAGCACACGGTTACATGACTATAAATTTCCTTTAAAACGAAACAATGCACTGGCTTACAAGACTAGAAACTTCATGTATGATGAAATACAGCACACGGTTACATGACTATAAATTTCCTTTAAAACGAAACAATGCACTGGCTTACAAGACTAGAAACTTCATGTATGATGAAATACAGCACACGGTTACATGACTATAAATTTCCTTTAAAACGAAACAATGCACTGGCTTACAAGACTAGAAACTTCATGTATGATGAAATACAGCACACGGTTACATGACTATAAATTTCCTTTAAAACGAAACAATGCACTGGCTTACAAGACTAGAAACTTCGTGTATGATGAAATACAGCACACGGTTACATGACTATAAATTTCCTTTAAAACGAAACAATGCACTGGCTTACAAGACTAGAAACTTCATGTATGATGAAATACAGCACACGGTTACATGACTATAAATTTCCTTTAAAACGAAACAATGCACTGGCTTACAAGACTAGAAACTTCATGTATGATGAAATACAGCACACGGTTACATGACTATAAATTTCCTTTAAAACGAAACAATGCACTGGCTTACAAGACTAGAAACTTCATGTATGATGAAATACAGCACACGGTTACATGACTATAAATTTCCTTTAAAACGAAACAATGCACTGGCTTACAAGACTAGAAACTTCATGTATGATGAAATACAGCACACGGTTACATGACTATAAATTTCCTTTAAAACGAAACAATGCACTGGCTTACAAGACTAGAAACTTCATGTATGATGAAATACAGCACACGGTTACATGACTATAAATTTCCTTTAAAACGAAACAATGCACTGGCTTACAAGACTAGAAACTTCATGTATGATGAAATACAGCACACGGTTACATGACTATAAATTTCCTTTAAAACGAAACAATGCACTGGCTTACAAGACTAGAAACTTCATGTATGATGAAATACAGCACACGGTTACATGACTATAAATTTCCTTTAAAACGAAACAATGCACTGGCTTACAAGACTAGAAACTTCATGTATGATGAAATACAGCACACGGTTACATGACTATAAATTTCCTTTAAAACGAAACAATGCACTGGCTTACAAGACTAGAAACTTCATGTATGATGAAATACAGCACACGGTTACATGACTATAAATTTCCTTTAAAACGAAACAATGCACTGGCTTACAAGACTAGAAACTTCATGTATGATGAAATACAGCACACGGTTACATGACTATAAATTTCCTTTAAAACGAAACAATGCACTGGCTTACAAGACTAGAAACTTCATGTATGATGAAATACAGCACACGGTTACATGACTATAAATTTCCTTTAAAACGAAACAATGCACTGGCTTACAAGACTAGAAACTTCATGTATGATGAAATACAGCACACGGTTACATGACTATAAATTTCCTTTAAAACGAAACAATGCACTGGCTTACAAGACTAGAAACTTCATGTATGATGAAATACAGCACACGGTTACATGACTATAAATTTCCTTTAAAACGAAACAATGCACTGGCTTACAAGACTAGAAACTTCATGTATGATGAAATACAGCACACGGTTACATGACTATAAATTTCCTTTAAAACGAAACAATGCACTGGCTTACAAGACTAGAAACTTCATGTATGATGAAATACAGCACACGGTTACATGACTATAAATTTCCTTTAAAACGAAACAATGCACTGGCTTACAAGACTAGAAACTTCGTGTATGATGAAATACAGCACACGGTTACATGACTATAAATTTCCTTTAAAACGAAACAATGCACTGGCTTACAAGACTAGAAACTTCATGTATGATGAAATACAGCACACGGTTACATGACTATAAATTTCCTTTAAAACGAAACAATGCACTGGCTTACAAGACTAGAAACTTCATGTATGATGAAATACAGCACACGGTTACATGACTATAAATTTCCTTTAAAACGAAACAATGCACTGGCTTACAAGACTAGAAACTTCATGTATGATGAAATACAGCACACGGTTACATGACTATAAATTTCCTTTAAAACGAAACAATGCACTGGCTTACAAGACTAGAAACTTCATGTATGATGAAATACAGCACACGGTTACATGACTATAAATTTCCTTTAAAACGAAACAATGCACTGGCTTACAAGACTAGAAACTTCATGTATGATGAAATACAGCACACGGTTACATGACTATAAATTTCCTTTAAAACGAAACAATGCACTGGCTTACAAGACTAGAAACTTCATGTATGATGAAATACAGCACACGGTTACATGACTATAAATTTCCTTTAAAACGAAACAATGCACTGGCTTACAAGACTAGAAACTTCATGTATGATGAAATACAGCACACGGTTACATGACTATAAATTTCCTTTAAAACGAAACAATGCACTGGCTTACAAGACTAGAAACTTCATGTATGATGAAATACAGCACACGGTTACATGACTATAAATTTCCTTTAAAACGAAACAATGCACTGGCTTACAAGACTAGAAACTTCATGTATGATGAAATACAGCACACGGTTACATGACTATAAATTTCCTTTAAAACGAAACAATGCACTGGCTTACAAGACTAGAAACTTCATGTATGATGAAATACAGCACACGGTTACATGACTATAAATTTCCTTTAAAACGAAACAATGCACTGGCTTACAAGACTAGAAACTTCATGTATGATGAAATACAGCACACGGTTACATGACTATAAATTTCCTTTAAAACGAAACAATGCACTGGCTTACAAGACTAGAAACTTCATGTATGATGAAATACAGCACACGGTTACATGACTATAAATTTCCTTTAAAACGAAACAATGCACTGGCTTACAAGACTAGAAACTTCATGTATGATGAAATACAGCACACGGTTACATGACTATAAATTTCCTTTAAAACGAAACAATGCACTGGCTTACAAGACTAGAAACTTCATGTATGATGAAATACAGCACACGGTTACATGACTATAAATTTCCTTTAAAACGAAACAATGCACTGGCTTACAAGACTAGAAACTTCATGTATGATGAAATACAGCACACGGTTACATGACTATAAATTTCCTTTAAAACGAAACAATGCACTGGCTTACAAGACTAGAAACTTCATGTATGATGAAATACAGCACACGGTTACATGACTATAAATTTCCTTTAAAACGAAACAATGCACTGGCTTACAAGACTAGAAACTTCATGTATGATGAAATACAGCACACGGTTACATGACTATAAATTTCCTTTAAAACGAAACAATGCACTGGCTTACAAGACTAGAAACTTCATGTATGATGAAATACAGCACACGGTTACATGACTATAAATTTCCTTTAAAACGAAACAATGCACTGGCTTACAAGACTAGAAACTTCATGTATGATGAAATACAGCACACGGTTACATGACTATAAATTTCCTTTAAAACGAAACAATGCACTGGCTTACAAGACTAGAAACTTCATGTATGATGAAATACAGCACACGGTTACATGACTATAAATTTCCTTTAAAACGAAACAATGCACTGGCTTACAAGACTAGAAACTTCGTGTATGATGAAATACAGCACACGGTTACATGACTATAAATTTCCTTTAAAACGAAACAATGCACTGGCTTACAAGACTAGAAACTTCATGTATGATGAAATACAGCACACGGTTACATGACTATAAATTTCCTTTAAAACGAAACAATGCACTGGCTTACAAGACTAGAAACTTCATGTATGATGAAATACAGCACACGGTTACATGACTATAAATTTCCTTTAAAACGAAACAATGCACTGGCTTACAAGACTAGAAACTTCATGTATGATGAAATACAGCACACGGTTACATGACTATAAATTTCCTTTAAAACGAAACAATGCACTGGCTTACAAGACTAGAAACTTCATGTATGATGAAATACAGCACACGGTTACATGACTATAAATTTCCTTTAAAACGAAACAATGCACTGGCTTACAAGACTAGAAACTTCATGTATGATGAAATACAGCACACGGTTACATGACTATAAATTTCCTTTAAAACGAAACAATGCACTGGCTTACAAGACTAGAAACTTCGTGTATGATGAAATACAGCACACGGTTACATGACTATAAATTTCCTTTAAAACGAAACAATGCACTGGCTTACAAGACTAGAAACTTCATGTATGATGAAATACAGCACACGGTTACATGACTATAAATTTCCTTTAAAACGAAACAATGCACTGGCTTACAAGACTAGAAACTTCATGTATGATGAAATACAGCACACGGTTACATGACTATAAATTTCCTTTAAAACGAAACAATGCACTGGCTTACAAGACTAGAAACTTCATGTATGATGAAATACAGCACACGGTTACATGACTATAAATTTCCTTTAAAACGAAACAATGCACTGGCTTACAAGACTAGAAACTTCATGTATGATGAAATACAGCACACGGTTACATGACTATAAATTTCCTTTAAAACGAAACAATGCACTGGCTTACAAGACTAGAAACTTCATGTATGATGAAATACAGCACACGGTTACATGACTATAAATTTCCTTTAAAACGAAACAATGCACTGGCTTACAAGACTAGAAACTTCATGTATGATGAAATACAGCACACGGTTACATGACTATAAATTTCCTTTAAAACGAAACAATGCACTGGCTTACAAGACTAGAAACTTCATGTATGATGAAATACAGCACACGGTTACATGACTATAAATTTCCTTTAAAACGAAACAATGCACTGGCTTACAAGACTAGAAACTTCATGTATGATGAAATACAGCACACGGTTACATGACTATAAATTTCCTTTAAAACGAAACAATGCACTGGCTTACAAGACTAGAAACTTCATGTATGATGAAATACAGCACACGGTTACATGACTATAAATTTCCTTTAAAACGAAACAATGCACTGGCTTACAAGACTAGAAACTTCATGTATGATGAAATACAGCACACGGTTACATGACTATAAATTTCCTTTAAAACGAAACAATGCACTGGCTTACAAGACTAGAAACTTCATGTATGATGAAATACAGCACACGGTTACATGACTATAAATTTCCTTTAAAACGAAACAATGCACTGGCTTACAAGACTAGAAACTTCATGTATGATGAAATACAGCACACGGTTACATGACTATAAATTTCCTTTAAAACGAAACAATGCACTGGCTTACAAGACTAGAAACTTCATGTATGATGAAATACAGCACACGGTTACATGACTATAAATTTCCTTTAAAACGAAACAATGCACTGGCTTACAAGACTAGAAACTTCATGTATGATGAAATACAGCACACGGTTACATGACTATAAATTTCCTTTAAAACGAAACAATGCACTGGCTTACAAGACTAGAAACTTCATGTATGATGAAATACAGCACACGGTTACATGACTATAAATTTCCTTTAAAACGAAACAATGCACTGGCTTACAAGACTAGAAACTTCATGTATGATGAAATACAGCACACGGTTACATGACTATAAATTTCCTTTAAAACGAAACAATGCACTGGCTTACAAGACTAGAAACTTCATGTATGATGAAATACAGCACACGGTTACATGACTATAAATTTCCTTTAAAACGAAACAATGCACTGGCTTACAAGACTAGAAACTTCATGTATGATGAAATACAGCACACGGTTACATGACTATAAATTTCCTTTAAAACGAAACAATGCACTGGCTTACAAGACTAGAAACTTCATGTATGATGAAATACAGCACACGGTTACATGACTATAAATTTCCTTTAAAACGAAACAATGCACTGGCTTACAAGACTAGAAACTTCATGTATGATGAAATACAGCACACGGTTACATGACTATAAATTTCCTTTAAAACGAAACAATGCACTGGCTTACAAGACTAGAAACTTCATGTATGATGAAATACAGCACACGGTTACATGACTATAAATTTCCTTTAAAACGAAACAATGCACTGGCTTACAAGACTAGAAACTTCATGTATGATGAAATACAGCACACGGTTACATGACTATAAATTTCCTTTAAAACGAAACAATGCACTGGCTTACAAGACTAGAAACTTCATGTATGATGAAATACAGCACACGGTTACATGACTATAAATTTCCTTTAAAACGAAACAATGCACTGGCTTACAAGACTAGAAACTTCATGTATGATGAAATACAGCACACGGTTACATGACTATAAATTTCCTTTAAAACGAAACAATGCACTGGCTTACAAGACTAGAAACTTCATGTATGATGAAATACAGCACACGGTTACATGACTATAAATTTCCTTTAAAACGAAACAATGCACTGGCTTACAAGACTAGAAACTTCATGTATGATGAAATACAGCACACGGTTACATGACTATAAATTTCCTTTAAAACGAAACAATGCACTGGCTTACAAGACTAGAAACTTCATGTATGATGAAATACAGCACACGGTTACATGACTATAAATTTCCTTTAAAACGAAACAATGCACTGGCTTACAAGACTAGAAACTTCATGTATGATGAAATACAGCACACGGTTACATGACTATAAATTTCCTTTAAAACGAAACAATGCACTGGCTTACAAGACTAGAAACTTCATGTATGATGAAATACAGCACACGGTTACATGACTATAAATTTCCTTTAAAACGAAACAATGCACTGGCTTACAAGACTAGAAACTTCATGTATGATGAAATACAGCACACGGTTACATGACTATAAATTTCCTTTAAAACGAAACAATGCACTGGCTTACAAGACTAGAAACTTCATGTATGATGAAATACAGCACACGGTTACATGACTATAAATTTCCTTTAAAACGAAACAATGCACTGGCTTACAAGACTAGAAACTTCATGTATGATGAAATACAGCACACGGTTACATGACTATAAATTTCCTTTAAAACGAAACAATGCACTGGCTTACAAGACTAGAAACTTCATGTATGATGAAATACAGCACACGGTTACATGACTATAAATTTCCTTTAAAACGAAACAATGCACTGGCTTACAAGACTAGAAACTTCATGTATGATGAAATACAGCACACGGTTACATGACTATAAATTTCCTTTAAAACGAAACAATGCACTGGCTTACAAGACTAGAAACTTCATGTATGATGAAATACAGCACACGGTTACATGACTATAAATTTCCTTTAAAACGAAACAATGCACTGGCTTACAAGACTAGAAACTTCATGTATGATGAAATACAGCACACGGTTACATGACTATAAATTTCCTTTAAAACGAAACAATGCACTGGCTTACAAGACTAGAAACTTCATGTATGATGAAATACAGCACACGGTTACATGACTATAAATTTCCTTTAAAACGAAACAATGCACTGGCTTACAAGACTAGAAACTTCATGTATGATGAAATACAGCACACGGTTACATGACTATAAATTTCCTTTAAAACGAAACAATGCACTGGCTTACAAGACTAGAAACTTCATGTATGATGAAATACAGCACACGGTTACATGACTATAAATTTCCTTTAAAACGAAACAATGCACTGGCTTACAAGACTAGAAACTTCATGTATGATGAAATACAGCACACGGTTACATGACTATAAATTTCCTTTAAAACGAAACAATGCACTGGCTTACAAGACTAGAAACTTCGTGTATGATGAAATACAGCACACGGTTACATGACTATAAATTTCCTTTAAAACGAAACAATGCACTGGCTTACAAGACTAGAAACTTCATGTATGATGAAATACAGCACACGGTTACATGACTATAAATTTCCTTTAAAACGAAACAATGCACTGGCTTACAAGACTAGAAACTTCATGTATGATGAAATACAGCACACGGTTACATGACTATAAATTTCCTTTAAAACGAAACAATGCACTGGCTTACAAGACTAGAAACTTCATGTATGATGAAATACAGCACACGGTTACATGACTATAAATTTCCTTTAAAACGAAACAATGCACTGGCTTACAAGACTAGAAACTTCATGTATGATGAAATACAGCACACGGTTACATGACTATAAATTTCCTTTAAAACGAAACAATGCACTGGCTTACAAGACTAGAAACTTCATGTATGATGAAATACAGCACACGGTTACATGACTATAAATTTCCTTTAAAACGAAACAATGCACTGGCTTACAAGACTAGAAACTTCATGTATGATGAAATACAGCACACGGTTACATGACTATAAATTTCCTTTAAAACGAAACAATGCACTGGCTTACAAGACTAGAAACTTCATGTATGATGAAATACAGCACACGGTTACATGACTATAAATTTCCTTTAAAACGAAACAATGCACTGGCTTACAAGACTAGAAACTTCATGTATGATGAAATACAGCACACGGTTACATGACTATAAATTTCCTTTAAAACGAAACAATGCACTGGCTTACAAGACTAGAAACTTCGTGTATGATGAAATACAGCACACGGTTACATGACTATAAATTTCCTTTAAAACGAAACAATGCACTGGCTTACAAGACTAGAAACTTCATGTATGATGAAATACAGCACACGGTTACATGACTATAAATTTCCTTTAAAACGAAACAATGCACTGGCTTACAAGACTAGAAACTTCGTGTATGATGAAATACAGCACACGGTTACATGACTATAAATTTCCTTTAAAACGAAACAATGCACTGGCTTACAAGACTAGAAACTTCATGTATGATGAAATACAGCACACGGTTACATGACTATAAATTTCCTTTAAAACGAAACAATGCACTGGCTTACAAGACTAGAAACTTCATGTATGATGAAATACAGCACACGGTTACATGACTATAAATTTCCTTTAAAACGAAACAATGCACTGGCTTACAAGACTAGAAACTTCATGTATGATGAAATACAGCACACGGTTACATGACTATAAATTTCCTTTAAAACGAAACAATGCACTGGCTTACAAGACTAGAAACTTCATGTATGATGAAATACAGCACACGGTTACATGACTATAAATTTCCTTTAAAACGAAACAATGCACTGGCTTACAAGACTAGAAACTTCATGTATGATGAAATACAGCACACGGTTACATGACTATAAATTTCCTTTAAAACGAAACAATGCACTGGCTTACAAGACTAGAAACTTCATGTATGATGAAATACAGCACACGGTTACATGACTATAAATTTCCTTTAAAACGAAACAATGCACTGGCTTACAAGACTAGAAACTTCATGTATGATGAAATACAGCACACGGTTACATGACTATAAATTTCCTTTAAAACGAAACAATGCACTGGCTTACAAGACTAGAAACTTCATGTATGATGAAATACAGCACACGGTTACATGACTATAAATTTCCTTTAAAACGAAACAATGCACTGGCTTACAAGACTAGAAACTTCATGTATGATGAAATACAGCACACGGTTACATGACTATAAATTTCCTTTAAAACGAAACAATGCACTGGCTTACAAGACTAGAAACTTCATGTATGATGAAATACAGCACACGGTTACATGACTATAAATTTCCTTTAAAACGAAACAATGCACTGGCTTACAAGACTAGAAACTTCATGTATGATGAAATACAGCACACGGTTACATGACTATAAATTTCCTTTAAAACGAAACAATGCACTGGCTTACAAGACTAGAAACTTCATGTATGATGAAATACAGCACACGGTTACATGACTATAAATTTCCTTTAAAACGAAACAATGCACTGGCTTACAAGACTAGAAACTTCATGTATGATGAAATACAGCACACGGTTACATGACTATAAATTTCCTTTAAAACGAAACAATGCACTGGCTTACAAGACTAGAAACTTCATGTATGATGAAATACAGCACACGGTTACATGACTATAAATTTCCTTTAAAACGAAACAATGCACTGGCTTACAAGACTAGAAACTTCATGTATGATGAAATACAGCACACGGTTACATGACTATAAATTTCCTTTAAAACGAAACAATGCACTGGCTTACAAGACTAGAAACTTCATGTATGATGAAATACAGCACACGGTTACATGACTATAAATTTCCTTTAAAACGAAACAATGCACTGGCTTACAAGACTAGAAACTTCGTGTATGATGAAATACAGCACACGGTTACATGACTATAAATTTCCTTTAAAACGAAACAATGCACTGGCTTACAAGACTAGAAACTTCATGTATGATGAAATACAGCACACGGTTACATGACTATAAATTTCCTTTAAAACGAAACAATGCACTGGCTTACAAGACTAGAAACTTCGTGTATGATGAAATACAGCACACGGTTACATGACTATAAATTTCCTTTAAAACGAAACAATGCACTGGCTTACAAGACTAGAAACTTCATGTATGATGAAATACAGCACACGGTTACATGACTATAAATTTCCTTTAAAACGAAACAATGCACTGGCTTACAAGACTAGAAACTTCATGTATGATGAAATACAGCACACGGTTACATGACTATAAATTTCCTTTAAAACGAAACAATGCACTGGCTTACAAGACTAGAAACTTCGTGTATGATGAAATACAGCACACGGTTACATGACTATAAATTTCCTTTAAAACGAAACAATGCACTGGCTTACAAGACTAGAAACTTCATGTATGATGAAATACAGCACACGGTTACATGACTATAAATTTCCTTTAAAACGAAACAATGCACTGGCTTACAAGACTAGAAACTTCATGTATGATGAAATACAGCACACGGTTACATGACTATAAATTTCCTTTAAAACGAAACAATGCACTGGCTTACAAGACTAGAAACTTCGTGTATGATGAAATACAGCACACGGTTACATGACTATAAATTTCCTTTAAAACGAAACAATGCACTGGCTTACAAGACTAGAAACTTCATGTATGATGAAATACAGCACACGGTTACATGACTATAAATTTCCTTTAAAACGAAACAATGCACTGGCTTACAAGACTAGAAACTTCATGTATGATGAAATACAGCACACGGTTACATGACTATAAATTTCCTTTAAAACGAAACAATGCACTGGCTTACAAGACTAGAAACTTCATGTATGATGAAATACAGCACACGGTTACATGACTATAAATTTCCTTTAAAACGAAACAATGCACTGGCTTACAAGACTAGAAACTTCATGTATGATGAAATACAGCACACGGTTACATGACTATAAATTTCCTTTAAAACGAAACAATGCACTGGCTTACAAGACTAGAAACTTCATGTATGATGAAATACAGCACACGGTTACATGACTATAAATTTCCTTTAAAACGAAACAATGCACTGGCTTACAAGACTAGAAACTTCATGTATGATGAAATACAGCACACGGTTACATGACTATAAATTTCCTTTAAAACGAAACAATGCACTGGCTTACAAGACTAGAAACTTCGTGTATGATGAAATACAGCACACGGTTACATGACTATAAATTTCCTTTAAAACGAAACAATGCACTGGCTTACAAGACTAGAAACTTCATGTATGATGAAATACAGCACACGGTTACATGACTATAAATTTCCTTTAAAACGAAACAATGCACTGGCTTACAAGACTAGAAACTTCATGTATGATGAAATACAGCACACGGTTACATGACTATAAATTTCCTTTAAAACGAAACAATGCACTGGCTTACAAGACTAGAAACTTCGTGTATGATGAAATACAGCACACGGTTACATGACTATAAATTTCCTTTAAAACGAAACAATGCACTGGCTTACAAGACTAGAAACTTCATGTATGATGAAATACAGCACACGGTTACATGACTATAAATTTCCTTTAAAACGAAACAATGCACTGGCTTACAAGACTAGAAACTTCATGTATGATGAAATACAGCACACGGTTACATGACTATAAATTTCCTTTAAAACGAAACAATGCACTGGCTTACAAGACTAGAAACTTCATGTATGATGAAATACAGCACACGGTTACATGACTATAAATTTCCTTTAAAACGAAACAATGCACTGGCTTACAAGACTAGAAACTTCATGTATGATGAAATACAGCACACGGTTACATGACTATAAATTTCCTTTAAAACGAAACAATGCACTGGCTTACAAGACTAGAAACTTCGTGTATGATGAAATACAGCACACGGTTACATGACTATAAATTTCCTTTAAAACGAAACAATGCACTGGCTTACAAGACTAGAAACTTCATGTATGATGAAATACAGCACACGGTTACATGACTATAAATTTCCTTTAAAACGAAACAATGCACTGGCTTACAAGACTAGAAACTTCATGTATGATGAAATACAGCACACGGTTACATGACTATAAATTTCCTTTAAAACGAAACAATGCACTGGCTTACAAGACTAGAAACTTCATGTATGATGAAATACAGCACACGGTTACATGACTATAAATTTCCTTTAAAACGAAACAATGCACTGGCTTACAAGACTAGAAACTTCATGTATGATGAAATACAGCACACGGTTACATGACTATAAATTTCCTTTAAAACGAAACAATGCACTGGCTTACAAGACTAGAAACTTCATGTATGATGAAATACAGCACACGGTTACATGACTATAAATTTCCTTTAAAACGAAACAATGCACTGGCTTACAAGACTAGAAACTTCATGTATGATGAAATACAGCACACGGTTACATGACTATAAATTTCCTTTAAAACGAAACAATGCACTGGCTTACAAGACTAGAAACTTCATGTATGATGAAATACAGCACACGGTTACATGACTATAAATTTCCTTTAAAACGAAACAATGCACTGGCTTACAAGACTAGAAACTTCATGTATGATGAAATACAGCACACGGTTACATGACTATAAATTTCCTTTAAAACGAAACAATGCACTGGCTTACAAGACTAGAAACTTCATGTATGATGAAATACAGCACACGGTTACATGACTATAAATTTCCTTTAAAACGAAACAATGCACTGGCTTACAAGACTAGAAACTTCATGTATGATGAAATACAGCACACGGTTACATGACTATAAATTTCCTTTAAAACGAAACAATGCACTGGCTTACAAGACTAGAAACTTCATGTATGATGAAATACAGCACACGGTTACATGACTATAAATTTCCTTTAAAACGAAACAATGCACTGGCTTACAAGACTAGAAACTTCATGTATGATGAAATACAGCACACGGTTACATGACTATAAATTTCCTTTAAAACGAAACAATGCACTGGCTTACAAGACTAGAAACTTCATGTATGATGAAATACAGCACACGGTTACATGACTATAAATTTCCTTTAAAACGAAACAATGCACTGGCTTACAAGACTAGAAACTTCATGTATGATGAAATACAGCACACGGTTACATGACTATAAATTTCCTTTAAAACGAAACAATGCACTGGCTTACAAGACTAGAAACTTCGTGTATGATGAAATACAGCACACGGTTACATGACTATAAATTTCCTTTAAAACGAAACAATGCACTGGCTTACAAGACTAGAAACTTCGTGTATGATGAAATACAGCACACGGTTACATGACTATAAATTTCCTTTAAAACGAAACAATGCACTGGCTTACAAGACTAGAAACTTCATGTATGATGAAATACAGCACACGGTTACATGACTATAAATTTCCTTTAAAACGAAACAATGCACTGGCTTACAAGACTAGAAACTTCGTGTATGATGAAATACAGCACACGGTTACATGACTATAAATTTCCTTTAAAACGAAACAATGCACTATCTTACAAGACTAGAAACTTCATGTATGATGAAATACAGCACACGGTTACATGACTATAAATTTCCTTTAAAACGAAACAATGCACTGGCTTACAAGACTAGAAACTTCATGTATGATGAAATACAGCACACGGTTACATGACTATAAATTTCCTTTAAAACGAAACAATGCACTGGCTTACAAGACTAGAAACTTCATGTATGATGAAATACAGCACACGGTTACATGACTATAAATTTCCTTTAAAACGAAACAATGCACTGGCTTACAAGACTAGAAACTTCGTGTATGATGAAATACAGCACACGGTTACATGACTATAAATTTCCTTTAAAACGAAACAATGCACTGGCTTACAAGACTAGAAACTTCATGTATGATGAAATACAGCACACGGTTACATGACTATAAATTTCCTTTAAAACGAAACAATGCACTGGCTTACAAGACTAGAAACTTCGTGTATGATGAAATACAGCACACGGTTACATGACTATAAATTTCCTTTAAAACGAAACAATGCACTGGCTTACAAGACTAGAAACTTCATGTATGATGAAATACAGCACACGGTTACATGACTATAAATTTCCTTTAAAACGAAACAATGCACTGGCTTACAAGACTAGAAACTTCGTGTATGATGAAATACAGCACACGGTTACATGACTATAAATTTCCTTTAAAACGAAACAATGCACTGGCTTACAAGACTAGAAACTTCGTGTATGATGAAATACAGCACACGGTTACATGACTATAAATTTCCTTTAAAACGAAACAATGCACTGGCTTACAAGACTAGAAACTTCATGTATGATGAAATACAGCACACGGTTACATGACTATAAATTTCCTTTAAAACGAAACAATGCACTGGCTTACAAGACTAGAAACTTCATGTATGATGAAATACAGCACACGGTTACATGACTATAAATTTCCTTTAAAACGAAACAATGCACTGGCTTACAAGACTAGAAACTTCATGTATGATGAAATACAGCACACGGTTACATGACTATAAATTTCCTTTAAAACGAAACAATGCACTGGCTTACAAGACTAGAAACTTCATGTATGATGAAATACAGCACACGGTTACATGACTATAAATTTCCTTTAAAACGAAACAATGCACTGGCTTACAAGACTAGAAACTTCATGTATGATGAAATACAGCACACGGTTACATGACTATAAATTTCCTTTAAAACGAAACAATGCACTGGCTTACAAGACTAGAAACTTCATGTATGATGAAATACAGCACACGGTTACATGACTATAAATTTCCTTTAAAACGAAACAATGCACTGGCTTACAAGACTAGAAACTTCATGTATGATGAAATACAGCACACGGTTACATGACTATAAATTTCCTTTAAAACGAAACAATGCACTGGCTTACAAGACTAGAAACTTCATGTATGATGAAATACAGCACACGGTTACATGACTATAAATTTCCTTTAAAACGAAACAATGCACTGGCTTACAAGACTAGAAACTTCATGTATGATGAAATACAGCACACGGTTACATGACTATAAATTTCCTTTAAAACGAAACAATGCACTGGCTTACAAGACTAGAAACTTCATGTATGATGAAATACAGCACACGGTTACATGACTATAAATTTCCTTTAAAACGAAACAATGCACTGGCTTACAAGACTAGAAACTTCATGTATGATGAAATACAGCACACGGTTACATGACTATAAATTTCCTTTAAAACGAAACAATGCACTGGCTTACAAGACTAGAAACTTCATGTATGATGAAATACAGCACACGGTTACATGACTATAAATTTCCTTTAAAACGAAACAATGCACTGGCTTACAAGACTAGAAACTTCATGTATGATGAAATACAGCACACGGTTACATGACTATAAATTTCCTTTAAAACGAAACAATGCACTGGCTTACAAGACTAGAAACTTCATGTATGATGAAATACAGCACACGGTTACATGACTATAAATTTCCTTTAAAACGAAACAATGCACTGGCTTACAAGACTAGAAACTTCATGTATGATGAAATACAGCACACGGTTACATGACTATAAATTTCCTTTAAAACGAAACAATGCACTGGCTTACAAGACTAGAAACTTCATGTATGATGAAATACAGCACACGGTTACATGACTATAAATTTCCTTTAAAACGAAACAATGCACTGGCTTACAAGACTAGAAACTTCATGTATGATGAAATACAGCACACGGTTACATGACTATAAATTTCCTTTAAAACGAAACAATGCACTGGCTTACAAGACTAGAAACTTCATGTATGATGAAATACAGCACACGGTTACATGACTATAAATTTCCTTTAAAACGAAACAATGCACTGGCTTACAAGACTAGAAACTTCATGTATGATGAAATACAGCACACGGTTACATGACTATAAATTTCCTTTAAAACGAAACAATGCACTGGCTTACAAGACTAGAAACTTCATGTATGATGAAATACAGCACACGGTTACATGACTATAAATTTCCTTTAAAACGAAACAATGCACTGGCTTACAAGACTAGAAACTTCATGTATGATGAAATACAGCACACGGTTACATGACTATAAATTTCCTTTAAAACGAAACAATGCACTGGCTTACAAGACTAGAAACTTCATGTATGATGAAATACAGCACACGGTTACATGACTATAAATTTCCTTTAAAACGAAACAATGCACTGGCTTACAAGACTAGAAACTTCATGTATGATGAAATACAGCACACGGTTACATGACTATAAATTTCCTTTAAAACGAAACAATGCACTGGCTTACAAGACTAGAAACTTCATGTATGATGAAATACAGCACACGGTTACATGACTATAAATTTCCTTTAAAACGAAACAATGCACTGGCTTACAAGACTAGAAACTTCATGTATGATGAAATACAGCACACGGTTACATGACTATAAATTTCCTTTAAAACGAAACAATGCACTGGCTTACAAGACTAGAAACTTCATGTATGATGAAATACAGCACACGGTTACATGACTATAAATTTCCTTTAAAACGAAACAATGCACTGGCTTACAAGACTAGAAACTTCGTGTATGATGAAATACAGCACACGGTTACATGACTATAAATTTCCTTTAAAACGAAACAATGCACTGGCTTACAAGACTAGAAACTTCGTGTATGATGAAATACAGCACACGGTTACATGACTATAAATTTCCTTTGAAACGAAACAATGCACTGGCTTACAAGACTAGAAACTTCGTGTATGATGAAATACAGCACACGGTTACATGACTATAAATTTCCTTTAAAACGAAACAATGCACTGGCTTACAAGACTAGAAACTTCATGTATGATGAAATACAGCACACGGTTACATGACTATAAATTTCCTTTAAAACGAAACAATGCACTGGGTTACAAGACTAGAAACTTCATGTATGATGAAATACAGCACACGGTTACATGACTATAAATTTCCTTTAAAACGAAACAATGCACTGGCTTACAAGACTAGAAACTTCATGTATGATGAAATACAGCACACGGTTACATGACTATAAATTTCCTTTAAAACGAAACAATGCACTGGCTTACAAGACTAGAAACTTCATGTATGATGAAATACAGCACACGGTTACATGACTATAAATTTCCTTTAAAACGAAACAATGCACTGGCTTACAAGACTAGAAACTTCGTGTATGATGAAATACAGCACACGGTTACATGACTATAAATTTCCTTTAAAACGAAACAATGCACTGGCTTACAAGACTAGAAACTTCGTGTATGATGAAATACAGCACACGGTTACATGACTATAAATTTCCTTTAAAACGAAACAATGCACTGGCTTACAAGACTAGAAACTTCGTGTATGATGAAATACAGCACACGGTTACATGACTATAAATTTCCTTTAAAACGAAACAATGCACTGGCTTACAAGACTAGAAACTTCATGTATGATGAAATACAGCACACGGTTACATGACTATAAATTTCCTTTAAAACGAAACAATGCACTGGCTTACAAGACTAGAAACTTCATGTATGATGAAATACAGCACACGGTTACATGACTATAAATTTCCTTTAAAACGAAACAATGCACTGGCTTACAAGACTAGAAACTTCATGTATGATGAAATACAGCACACGGTTACATGACTATAAATTTCCTTTAAAACGAAACAATGCACTGGCTTACAAGACTAGAAACTTCGTGTATGATGAAATACAGCACACGGTTACATGACTATAAATTTCCTTTAAAACGAAACAATGCACTGGCTTACAAGACTAGAAACTTCATGTATGATGAAATACAGCACACGGTTACATGACTATAAATTTCCTTTAAAACGAAACAATGCACTGGCTTACAAGACTAGAAACTTCATGTATGATGAAATACAGCACACGGTTACATGACTATAAATTTCCTTTAAAACGAAACAATGCACTGGCTTACAAGACTAGAAACTTCGTGTATGATGAAATACAGCACACGGTTACATGACTATAAATTTCCTTTAAAACGAAACAATGCACTGGCTTACAAGACTAGAAACTTCATGTATGATGAAATACAGCACACGGTTACATGACTATAAATTTCCTTTAAAACGAAACAATGCACTGGCTTACAAGACTAGAAACTTCATGTATGATGAAATACAGCACACGGTTACATGACTATAAATTTCCTTTAAAACGAAACAATGCACTGGCTTACAAGACTAGAAACTTCGTGTATGATGAAATACAGCACACGGTTAAAAGACTATAAAGTTAATCCGAAATGAAACAGAACGCATGGTTACAAGACTAGGAAATTAATTAGAAATGAAATAATATACACGGTGGCAATACTAGAAAGTTTATCTAAAATGAAATGCTGCACACTGTTATTAGGTATACAAATAAGTTTTAAAGCGTTTTAAGATAACATAACCTGTAATTTGAGAGAAAACTTCAATACCTTTACGAATCAAAATATGCGCCGTCATTATTTATCACCTTCCTCCATCGGTCGGGCAGCTGACGGACTCCAGCCATGAATAATTCTTCGTCGTGTCATGTGATGAAGTCGTTAACACATTTTTGCACTTCGTCACATGTCCGAAACCGTGCAGCAGACAAACCATGTTGCATCGATCGGAACAAATGATAGTCTGAAGGGGCGATGTCGGGACTAAACGCAGGATACTCCAAAACATCCTTACTAAGCTTCAATAACGTTTCCTTGACCGATTTTGCGACATGTGGCCTAGCGTTGTTATGCAGTAATTTCACGAGACGCAAACCTTTGCCTTTGAATGAACGTTTCCGAATGATATCCTGGTTCAATCGCAGCAATTGTTGCTTGTATTGCTCAGCAGTAACACTTTGACCCATTTCCAATACTTCATAAGAGAGCACACCCTTCATATCCTACCAGATGTACAACAGAACTTTCTTGGAGTGAATATTGCGTTTCGGTGTCGAAGTCGTTGCTTCACCGGGGTGTACCCAGTGGCTTTTGCATTTGGGATTGTCGTGCCATATCCACTTTTCATCACTCATAACGATTTTCAACAGGAAAGACTTTCTGTGTTGTTTATTCAACGGATTCAAACACTTCATGGCACGCTCATCCTTGTTCCTCTGGCTCAGGTCATGTGGCACCCAATTTCCTTCCTCTTGAGTCTTTCCCATTGCGCGTAATTGATTTGAAATGGTTTGATGAGCTATCACCAGTTGTTCAGCTAATTCTTTTTGCGTTTGAGACGAATCTTCACCCAGCAATGCTTGCGGTTCCTCATGTGCAACCTTCTGCGGGGCGCCGGTACGTTCTCGATCGATAGTATCAAAATTACGTGCTTTAAACCGTCCAAACCAAATCTCACACGTGCTTTTCGATACAGTATTCTCCCCCAGAACAGAACAGATTGATGCACATGGTTTTGCAACACCTTTTCCTTCATGAAATTCGTAATGAATACAGTGTCGAATAAATGCAGTATCGCTTGCCATCTTTCACCTATTGATGTGCAAGTGCATTTGACTGTTGGGCAAACTTCTGTGTCACATTTTATACTCGGGTCCAATTACGATCATATGACAACAACGCGGGGGAATGTCGGATATGTAAATTAGCGGTATAAGTCACACAAAAAGCACTTCAAAACTTATTTGTACCCCTAATAAAAGACATATTTTCAGAAGGATTTATGCCAACTTGAGTTCTAACAAAATTGTTTCTCATCTTAGAAATTATGATAACTGATTTTTAAATGGAATGGTTTTAAGAACTCATTATTTGTGTTACGTTGAATTTTGAGGGATCATGAAAGCGATATTTAGAAGTGGTTGTGTGTATTCCTGTCTCGGAAAATTTGTGTACTCCCATTCATTTTTTTCTGGATCATAGCTCTGGAAATACAAAGAATGATCTGTTAATGAGTCTGGATCAACGGCGAAAAGCATGCTTTTATAGCAGAATAAGAAGAGGGGAGCCATTCTTGTTTTCATCTGGCTAATGACAGTCCACGTATTACTCACTGGATCATAAGCTTCACATAAGTTGGTGAAATAGTTATGTGACACACCTTGCAGATGAATTATACCTCCACATATATAGATTTTTCCATTCAATACAGCACTCTTAAAATTATATCGCCCGACAGTCACCGGTGAGACATAACTGCTCTGTCTGGTGAGCATGCTGAATTTTTCAACTGTGGTGAGATACCAAGTAGAACTGTCCTCTCCGCCAATAGCATACAAGTTGTTTTCTATTGCAACAACAGAAACGCACGATCGACCTTTTTGGAGGTTACCTATTCTTTCCCATGTGCCTGTTATGGGATTGAAGCAGATAACTCTTCTAGAATATCTGTTCCTGCCGACAACTTCATGACTTTCACCTCCAACGAAATAGATTTTATTCAAATGCAAAACTAATCCTTCCTCATAAAGCCTGCCAAAGTTTAGTGCTGTGGTAGTCCACTTCAGTGTTTCCAGTCTGAGAGACTGAAAAAATCTATCTGTTATAAAGTACAGCTCCTGTTCTGAGCAAAGAACGTCATTGCGCCGACTTGGTAGACTTTGGTTGTATAAATCACTCCACCCTTTTCGAATGGGGTCAAAATATTTGACAGAGAGTATATCTCGTTCCACTTTTTGTGCACAATATGCACCAAAACCCATAATTTGGGAACATTTAAGATGGTTCTTTGCTTTGCAGAATCTCTGTAGTGGTACTAAGGAGGCCGGATCCACCTGTTTCATTAGTAGCGCAATGTGGAATCTTTTGACGTCGTCCAACATTTCCTTACACGAGGGATCGGATTCAATGAGACGTTCCTTTGACACCTCGCGTACAATGTATTTGGGGTGAACAAGGGAGAATCTCACATATTTTAGCAGTTCGTGGAGGTATTTACACCGATCTGATTCCCATGCTTTTACCCAGGCGATGACACACTGGAACACATTTTCTTCATTTAGAACGTACAAGTCGTTTCTACTAATGATATCTCTGATTTCTCTGAATGACAGATTCTTAAATTGATTACTTAGACATACGTCCTCGAAATGTTCTCCAAGATACTCATTCGACTTTTCTACCAAGTTTGTTTCACAGAACATTTCCGCAGTGGAACGGATTCTCAGCACATTGCAGGGATTAATTATATTCTCTAAATACGAGAAACATGCCTCGGAAATGCAGTCCATCATGAAAACTTCTGACGCCTCCAACAAGTCGTACACGTTTGCACTTGTAATGTTCAAGCGACTAGTATATACGAAATCCAGAATGCTTTTCAAAGCATCATGTTTAATTTCTTTTAATAATACCTCCTTCTGGAAGCATTCTTTCATGTTGCTTTTAAACATTGAACGGAAATACGGAATGGCTGATACTAGGATGACTTTATGCGTGTTGTAGCTGACTCCTTCTGCTGTGATCGTCACATCACAAAACTCATCATTTTCCCTTAACTTTTTAAACGACTGGAAGCAAAGGCTATGAAAGTCACTCTGATGAAACTCAAACACGTCGGTATCCATATCACCTGAAAAAAATACGTGAATGTTAAAAGTATATAGAACATAAAAACGATAAGTACGTGAAATGAAACTATGCATCAATATGTTTGCAAATATTTGTGACATATATATCTAAATATAGTTTTTCTTCTTGTGATTATGTTCTTACGCTAGTAATTATGTTACTTCATAATATAATTACTATTATCTCCATGTCGACTTTCCTGAATTATCTCCGTCAGATTTTCCATCTAAACGGCATGTCGACTTTTCTGAATTATTACGGTTTCCCGAGTCACCCAAGTTAGCTGTGTTAGCTCATTTTCCCACTCCGCAGACTCACACTGCTGAGAGGGCGTTTTCTGTTTCACTTTTCAGATTTGGCGAATCATAGAGCCAGTCTGTTTTTTTTTTTTGTTCACATAAGGATCGGGGGGGGGGGGGGCGAGTCGGGGGTTTGGAGACAGATTGTTCATAATAATTCGCAAGAATGTCCGTTCTGCTTCATTTTGATTCTCCAGAAGGTACGCTTGCTTTTATCCCCTTCTGGAAATTGTCCAAAGATGTTTAGTACAATAAATTTAGAATGAGGCTGGATCTCGCACTATCTTCAAGCAAGCAAAGTAAATGGGGAAGGTGGGTTGTAGATGGTGGGTCTCTCTCTCTCTTCCTCTGTCTAGTACTCCCCTGCTGGGTAGTAGTACATCGCCACTATATTGTTGGTGCTTTTATTTAGAAAGCCGAACTTTTTTGTTTATGACCGGTCTATATTTTCTGCTCACAAGCATTGATTGCAGAAGGCATAAATTTCCATTTGTACGAAATTAGTTTTCACAGGGCAGTCTGCGAATAATCTCGATGTTTGCGTCCCATCTTAATTTCAGCTAGGTTTGAGGAGAGTGTGGGAGTGAAGACAGTGCTTCAAATATGGCAGGATATTATTATTCCAGTTCACAGACCATAATTAAGTGAAACAAGTTAGTAAAATCATGCAATGCATTGATTATGATACGCTTTCCAACATACCAGAAATCATTACTCAAGCTATGAGGATAATGGCTGCGGAATAAATCTCGCTTCTGTGTCCTGACCGTTGACCCCATTTTGATGCTATTCAACAGGACCAGTTTAGTATACTTTCGAAACAACATGATAAAGTTTTGTCGCAATCGAAGCCTTTTTGCATAAGTTATGACGCATAAGAACAATGGAATGTATCCCACTTCTATGTCCTGACCGTTTCCCCCATTTCGCCCATTTTGAATACGGTTAGTCCCCAGGTAGTCCCCTACCACATACTAAAATTTCATCGAAATCGAACCATTTTTACGCGAGTTATCGTGCGAACGGAAGGACAGACAGACAGACGGGCAAAGCTGGAGCATATACGCTTCTTCAACCAACTGTTGGAAAGCGTAAAAATGAGTTTGCTGGCTCTGCGCCGGGTGAAAGGCATTCCATTAATTTAGTTGGCATGCAAACGGCAGAACGGATGTTGTCCTAATTTGCCTTCTTCAACACATCGTTGGGAAATTCTGATATCAGTGATAGGCCCAAAGCGGAAGGTTGTATCTGAAACTCGTTGTCTGCCCGTGTTAAGTGAGAATTATAATTATAAGAGAATTATAAACAAATAAAGTCAGTTTTTGACAGATTCGCTAAAGATAATATGCAGTCTGTGGATACACGGCTTGTTACAAACAGTTTCAGAAAAAATGGAATAAATTGAAAACTATCTTTTTAACGATTTTAAGGAACAACATGTTGTCACGTCTCAAAACAACAAGCAAATTTTTGCAACGCCAGAAAATGGACTTGTTTGTAGCTGTTAAAATAATCAAGTCTTTGACATCATACGTATAAGACAAGAGAGGCTTTTTTGATAAACATGAAGCTAGAGCGAATGAGAAACCTCCAACAGCTGCAATTTAAACAATGCTAGCAAAGATACCCTAAATGAACTTTCAGAAAGAAGTAAAAGGTTTAAAATTGAAAGTTTTTTAACTGTCCTTCATTGTCTACTGTGAGTTTAAAAAACAGGGTACAACATCATTTTTGAAAGATTTGATTTTCTGGAATTGTTATCATATTTTGAGGAAGATGAAATCAGAAAACACTATCATTTTGTCATCCATCTACTATATGGATCTTAGTAAAAATGAACTTGCGTCTCCATTTAAATCATGTATCGCGCAAGAGAAGGATACGTTGTGGAATTCAAGCAACAAGAACATTTCCGAGAGTAGGAGGGGACAGATATTAAAGCTAGCCCATGATTCTGTGTTCGGAGCACACTTGGGACATGGAGAAATGTTGGAAAGAATGAGATATTTCTATTGGCCATCCATTAAGAGAGACATAAGTACATGCTGCGAGGCGTGTCAGTTACGACGTCCCATCACAAGAGGTGACCGGGTACCGATAACTGCGGTTAGGAGGCCCGCGCTACCTTTTCAGACAGAAAATGTCAATCTTATTGGGCCGATAGATCCACCATCAAGTAAAGGGCATCGGTGGAAAGTAGTAAGGATGGACCAGCATACGAGGGGTCCGGAAGCCGTATTTTCAGAAGAGTGGGAGGAACCCATGCATATGGTCATAAAAGGTTTGGAGGATGCGGGGTTCACAGGAAATTTGGAAAAATGTTGCTTAGCCAAAGAGGAATTTGATTATTTGGGACATGTGGTCGGCTCGGGAAGTCACCAGCCGGACCCGGGAAAATTACAGGCGATCAGAGACCTGGATCCCACCAAAACCAAGAGGGAGGTACATAAGTTACTAGGGTTATGTAACCACTATAAGGAAGGCGTACCCAGGTTCGCCGAAATAGCGAAGCCACTGTCGGATTTGACAGGGAAGCAGGCAGCGGAAAAAGTTGAGTGGACGCCAGCGCTCGGGGAAGCTTTCGAGTCGCTGAAGCAGAAATTATGTACAGCACCTGTACTATCCACACCCAAATTTGACAAGCCGTTCGTGCTACATACGGACGCGAGTTCTTTTGCAGTCGCGTGTTGTCTAGGTCAGCGGGATGATAGGTGGGAGGATCAGGCCCGTGGCTTACGCGAGCAAGAAATTAAATGACACACAAGCAAGGTGGGCAGCTAACCACAAGGAACCCTATGCTATTGTTTGGGCTCTACAGAAATTTGAAGTGTGGGTTTTTGGCCATCAGGTAGAGATCTTGTCGGACCATAACCCCTTGATATTTTTAACTAGTGCGGCTTCACAAAGCTCAAAATTACAGAGGTGGAGTCTAGCCATTGCCCAATTCAACCTCACGATTTCTCACGTCGCCGGCAAACTCATTCCTCATGCCGACGCCTTATCCAGGTTGAATTTTAAAGAAAATAGCACGAGCTGCTAAAGACAGCATTACCAAAGAAAGGTAGAGACTCAGTGAGGCTACTTAGTGGTACTGACAGTGTATATATGTGTGCGTATAAAGAAGTGTATTAATGCAATGAAATCTTGTGCGTAAAGAAAAAAAAAAGAAAGAAAAGAACTGAACGGACACTGACTCATCATGCGAGAGGAAGATCCCGCATGTTTCGTCCAGCAGGCAGGGGCCTGTAGGGGCGAGAAATTGCGCCCCTATATAAATTGTGTGATGGACTTTAAATCCCATCGATCAGTCTGGATATTAACATTTCAGAATAAATATTTCCATGTGTATTATTTGGAAACGAGTGTAACACGTGGTAATGCACGTGAAACGAGTGTAACACGTGATAATGCACGTGAAACGAGTGTAACACGTGGTAATGCACCAGACTAGGTGACATTTCGATGCGCCTGTTTGACAGGTCTATTGTATCCACAGAAGGCACAGCTATTGTTCCTGGCCAGAGGGAATGTAAGCTACAGGGCACCGTGAGGTGGAGGTCAACGAAGGGATTAGGTGGAGGTCAACGAAGGAATTAGATGAAGGTCACCGGAAGAAGACTCGTGTCAGGAGAGAAAGGTAGTATGGGGGGTTACCGAGAAGAGCGAGGGGGGGGGGGCGCCTGCTCTTGGAGGGCTTCGACTAGGGAGAGAGAGGGAGCTTCAGGCGAGTGAGGTAGGAGCCAATGAGAAGGCTAATGAAGTTAGGGGGAAAACTTCAGGGTAGGAGTGGAAGGAAAAACGATGCAGTCGACGGGAAGCGAGCGTGAGAGACAGTCTACGGGGAGCGAGCGTAGAGGCAGTTGACGACAGCGTGTGCTGTGGACGGAAGTATAGTGCTGGGAGTTAGCACTGGGTAAAGAAAAGTTCGTGATAGAACGTGCGAGTTAGAGCACGGGGAAAACCAGCGTAGTTGGAATCAGACACGTGTGTCTGGAACGACGTTTGGAGAGAACACGTGTTCGGGACGGAACACAAACCATAGCTTCCGGAACAAAGGAAAAGAGACGAACGGAAGTTTACGACGATTAAAACATTTCACGTCGGTGGTAGAAAAAGAACGGGCAAAGAGTATTGGCAGGAAAGGGTATTCTGGAATAATTAGATACCCGGATCATTTTCACGTGGAACTGCAGTTACAGGAACTCGAGGTCAAGGAACAACAGCTGCCGAAACAATTTTCTTTTGACTAAATTCTTTTGTTAAGTTTGCAACAAGCTTGAGAGTGAATTCATGCTTGTAGTGTCTTGCCATTATTTTTACTTCCCCTCTCCTGAATAGCAGATTTATAGTAAAGTTGGGAGAGAAAGAACGCCGGGCTGTCTTCAACTACCGTTGATAGACAGTCTCTAGACAACGAACCTTACTATTTACAAATCGTTTTCCTTCTTGCTGTGGGGAAATTTTGATCAGCGATGGAAGCTAGGGGGAGGGGGATTGGCCGAGTAGCCATTAATTAACATAATGAGCTTCCACCCCTACAACTATCATTTTGTCATCCATCTACTATATGGATCTTAGTAAAAATGAACTTGCGTCTCCATTTAAATCATGTATCGCGCAAGAGAAGGATACGTTGTGGAATTCAAGCAACAAGAACATTTCAGAAGAAGAAGAAAATGATGTAGAAGGCAAAAAGGAGGAGGATGAAACAAAAAATGAAGCAGCAGGAAAATGTTTTAGGATTAACATTCAAACTTTGCATGGGCACTAACAAGAAAAAAATGTACTCGTTACAACGTTCCGTAACACTGAGATTACGGTGCAGATTTGTTTGAGCACGATGGTAAGAAACGTGTGTAGAGAACGTTCGTTTTACAAACTCAGACTAAGCAAGTTAGTAAAATCATGCAATGCACTGATTATGATACGCTTTCCAACATGCCAGAAATCAATACTCAAGTTATGACGATAATGACTGTGTAATAAATCTCACTCCTGTGCCCTAACCTTTGACCCCATTTCATTGATATTGAACAGAACCGGTTCACTATACCTCAAGAACACAACGTTTTGTCGCAATCGAAGCATTTTTACGTAAGTTGTGACGCACAAGGGCAATGGATTGGATGCCGCTCCTATGTCCTGATTTTGACCCCATATCGCCCATTTTCAATAAGGTTCGTATCGAGTGGTTCCCTACCACATACTAAAACTTCATCGAAATCGAACCAGTTTTACGCCCGTTATGACGCATAAGGGCAATGGAATGTATCCCGCTCCTATGTGAGTAGTATAAAAGGACGGGTCCGGCGTCAAGGATGCATCCTTCTAGAGAAGGATGGGGCGTGGCATGTGCCCGTAGGATGTGGGGGCGTGACAGATGACGCTAGTGTGTTGGGTCGATGTGCTGCCCCCTAGCGGTGCTTCTTGGAACTTTCGATGAATATTTGAGAGATGGCAACGACCGAGTCGGGGAAAGGAGATGTGCTGCCCCCTAGCGGTGCTTCTTGGAACTTTTAATGGATCTTTGAGGGATGACAATTTGAGGGATGAGGGATGACAACGACCGAGAGGGACAGGGGGTGGATATAGGGGGATGTCAACTCAATGTGCTGCCCCCTAGCGGTGCTTCTTGGAACTTTATTATTATGTTAGATCTTTGTTTTTGAGTGATGGCAACGACCGAGTGGGATAAAGGGGGTGGATATAGGGGGATGTCACTCAATGTGCTGCCCCCTAGCGGTGCTTTTTGGAACTTTTAATGGATCTTTGAGAGATGGCAACGACCGAGTGGGGGAAAAGGGGTGTGTACGTTGCCCCCCCCTAGCGGTGCTTTTTGGAACTTTTCTCGGGAGATTTATTGGACGTTGACAAATTTTTAAGAAGTCTTTCCAATATTTATTTTTTAATTTTCTCTTGGAGATTTACTGGACTTTGTCAAATTTTTGAAGGAAGTTTTTTTGTCGTTTCCAATTTTTTTTACTGGTATTTTTTTTGTCCTATTTTTTCTCTCTAATTTATTTTATTAAATTTATATTTTCAGGAATTCCCTGAGGTATTATAATTTTTGTAGACGTTGCATTATTTTTTTAATTTTCTCAGGAGATTTATTAGACTTTGTCAAATTTTTGAAGGAAATCTTTCCAATATGTTTTTTTTTATTAAATTTATATTTTCAGGAATTCCCTGAGGTGTTATAATTTTTATATACGTTGCATCATTTTTTTAATTCTTATATTTGTCCTCCCTCCAATTTTAATTTAGGCGACGAAAGGCTTTGTTTGAAAAGATTTCGTTCCCGTTGATTCATGTTCCGCCATTTTAGTTTCACCACGTTGCCTTTTTGTGAGCCATGTGTTTTGGGATGAGTCACCATTTTCTCTTTGACTCAGAAAATTTTGTATGACACGTGTTTTGGGATGAGTCATTATGATGAGTGACGCATTCGTGATAGCAGACATGACATCAGCCAACGTCGTTTTCTCCTCAGCGGGGTCGGCTTTATTTATTTTTTTTATTTTCTCGGGAGATTTACTGGACTTTGTCAAATTTTTGAAGGAAGTTTTTTCAATCGAAGCATTTCCTCAAATTTGTTTTATTAAATTTATATTTTTAGAACTCCGTGAGGTGTTATAATTTTTATAGACGTTGCATTATTTTTTAATTCTTATATTTTTCTTCCCTACAATTTTAATTTAGACGAGGAAAGG
Source organism: Macrothele yani (assembly GCA_039090855.1). NCBI lineage: Eukaryota > Metazoa > Arthropoda > Arachnida > Araneae > Macrothelidae > Macrothele > Macrothele yani. Next base: position 109,852,051 of record CM077013.1, read on the forward strand.
CTTTGTTTGAAAAAATTCCGTTCCTGTTGATTCATGTTCCGCTATCTTTTGTCCGACATGTGTTTTGGGATGACTCACCATTTTCTCTTTGACTCAGAAAACTTTGTATGACACATGTTTTGGGACGAGTGACTATGATGTGTGACGCATGTCGTGATAGCAGATATGACATCAGCCAACGCCATTTCCTCCGCGGGGTCGGCGGTTGACGTCATTTGAGATTCTGTTAGACGCCTTAAGTTCCAAGACTGATTTTTTTCAATAACTTGTTCATTTTGCAACGAATTTATTCCTTATTTTTTCCTCATAATATCCCATTTTATATTCATAATTTTTCAACGTAACGATTTTTTTATTTTCTTTGAGGAGACTTCACGCATTTTCAACGGACGTTCCAACATAAAGACGTTTTCCAAAGTTTTGTGCTGCAGAAATAATCTTAAAACACGATTGTTTATTAACGTACTTACGTGTTCATGACATTTTCTGTTACATTTTTTAACGTTGTACCTTTTTCCGCCATACAAAGCCGCAATGTTTTATACATAGTTAAAATATTTTTTTTTTATCTTTCCGTATTTTCTTTTATGATTAATCAGTGAAATGTACCTTCTAATCCATTATCTTAATCTACTTTTTTCTAAATGCTTGCATACTCGTTAAACTTCTCGATGTACCATCATTATTTTATTTTCTTACTTTTCAATCTAACAACTACTTTTATCGAGGCTTTATTTTTTCTGATTTAAACAAGCAAACGTTTCTTCATTATTATTTCTTTTTCCTACGCAAAGAACTTTTCTTCTTACTTGTTTTTAATGTATGACTTAATCTGGTTTTTTATATAGATGTTTCATGTTTGCGCAAGAAATATACAGATCTATAGCAGATATACATAAAATTCGTTCCTAACAGTATCTTTTTTTTTAGATTTAACCCAACATACGTTTCTTAACGACTTGATATCTGTTCCACTAGGTGTTACAAAACTTCAGATTTTTAATTTTTTCCCTCTGAAACTGTTTTTTTTTTCTTACTTGCATTTAATGTATGGTTTAATCTATTTTTCTATCTTATTACTTTTCTATATGTGTACAAGAAATATACGAATCTATAGTAGTTAAAATTCGATTGAAACAATATTTCTTCATTCTTACTATATTTTTCTATTTCTTTCATCTATAGTAGTTAAAATTCGATTGAAACAATATTTTCTCCATTCTTACTGTATTTTTACATTTCTTTCCAACAGACGTTTTTCTTCTCAATTCCCGCTATCTAACTTAATCTATGTTTTGAATATCATTCTATGTTCGCGTATTCGTCCATTATTTTATTTCAAACTTTGCTAACTACCTCATATTTATATTCTGACTTTATATTTTTCATTTCAACCAACGTTTCTTAACGACTTGAATTTCCGGATGTGACAAAACTTCAGATTTATTTTTTCTCCTCTTAAACTATTTTTTTCTTACTTGCTTTAAATGTGACTTAATTTATTTTTTACATCGCTGTTTCGTGTATGTACGAGAAATATACAGATCTATAGCAGTTAAAAATTCGACTGAAACAGTATTTTCTTTATTTTTACTTTATTTTTACATTTCTTTCTGACAAACATTTTTTTTTCACATTTTCCACATATTTAACTTAATTTTGTGTTTTTGAATATCATTCTATGTTCACGTATTCGTCCATTGTCATTTTTTCTAACTTTACACTTCATTCTTACTGTATTTTTCCATTTCATTTCAACCAAAGTTTTTTAACGACTTGATATCTGTTCTACAAGATGTGACGAAACTTCAGATTTTTCATTTTTTCCCTCTGAAACCGATTTTTTTCTTACTTGCTTTTAATGTATGGTTTAATCTATTTTTCTATCTCACTTTTCTATGTGTGTACAAGAAATACACGGATCTATAGTAGTTAAAATTCAATTGATTTCTTCGTTCGTACTGTATTTTTCCATTTCTTTCATTTACAGTAGTTAAAATTCGATTGAAACAATATTTTCTGCATTTTTACTGTATTTATACATTTCTTTCTAACATACGTTTTTTCTTCTCAATTCCCGCAATCTAACTTAATCTCTGTTTTGAATATCCTTCTATGTTCGCGCATTCGTCCATTATTTTATTTCAAACTTTGCAAACTGCCTCATATTTATATTCTGACTTTATTTCTTTTCATTTCAACCAACGTTTCTTAACGACTTGAATTTCCGGATGTGACAAAACTTCAGATTTATTTTTTCTCCTCTTAAACTATTTTTTTTCTTACTTGCTTTAAATGTGACTTAATTTATTTTTTACATCGCTGTTTCGTGTATGTACAAGAAATATACAGATCTATAGCAGTTAAAAATTCGATTGAAACAGTATTTTCTTTATTTTTACATTTCTTTCTGACAAACATTTTTTTTTTCGTATTTTCCCCTATTTAACTTAATTTTGTGTTTTGAATATCATTCTATGTTCACGATTCAGACTTTATTTTTTCATTTCATTTCAACCAACGTTTCTTAACGACTTGATATCACAAGATGTAGCAAAACTTCAGATATTTTTTTTGTTTCTTCATGTAACGTAATATTTTTTCAAAACTCACTTTTAAGTATTCCTAAAAGCTTAAATTTATGAGAAATATACAGATCTGTAGTGGTAAAAATTGGACTGCAACAGTATTTTCTTTATTCCAACTTTACTTTTCTATTTCTTTTCAACAGGCGTTTCTTCATTATTATTTCTTTTTCATATGTAAGCAACTTTTCTTTCTTTTAATGTATAACTTAATAAATTTTTCTATCTTACCTTTTCGTGGGTATACGAGAAATATACAGATCTATGACAGTTAAAATTCGATTGTATTAGTATTTTCTTTACTATGACTTTATTTTTTCATTTCATTTGAGTAAACGTTTCTTAACAAATTGATATCACAAGATGTACCAATCACTTCAGAATTTTTGTGTCTCTCACTTTCCAACTCACTTAAGTATTCCTAAAAACCTGCATGTATGTGAAATATTCATATTTTTTCATTCTATCCTAATTTGCTATAATTTTCTTTAACTGACCCAACAGGAAAAACATTCATTGTCAAGACATTCATTCTGAAGCATTATTTCTTACGATAAAATTTATATCCTTTGCAATATATTTTCAGTATATTTTTTCTAAATCAACAGAAAAAACATTCATTCTGGAGACATAGCGACCAAGTCCGTACTTCCACTAAACATCGTATTCTTAGCAAACATTTTTTCCCCTACATAGCAATTTCCTAACTCACCAGAAAAGCAGCTATTCTCAACATGTAGCTAAAATATCGAATTTCTCCAAACAAATGTAATAATTTTTTTTAAGAAAGACTTAGTTCTTTTCTCTGTATAACGACTTGATCTATTTTTCGAAAAACTTTTCTACGTTTACGTATTTTGTTTAACTTTGCTTCACACTGTACTTCGATTTTTTTCTTTGTAGTACTTTTTTCCTGTTTCATTCCAACAAACTTGTTTCTTTTCGACTCGATCACTCTCACATTTCCATACAAACTTTCCTAATATCAGAAATGTAACAAAAACTTCAGATATATTTTCTAACTTTAGAATAAGTCTCACCGACATTTATTATCATGACATAAACTAAAATTTCATACTTTTCCCGAAAATAGTTTTCTTAATGAGTTGTTTTACACTTTTTTCATAATTGGCAAAGACTATTTTTTTTATAAGGTTAGTTTCGAGAAAGTTAAATTTCGTCTTGTGTTAATCGAACAGAAGAAATATACATCAAGGAAAGAAAACTGAAATTATACATATGCAAAGAATTTGCTACGGCTGAAGGTCCCCCGAGTGAGTTATTCAACCAATGCTCGTATTACCCATTCAAAGATGGAGGTATCAGGATGACCAAATCCCTCGTTGTTGCCTTCTTGTAGCAAAAGAGGTGGTGAACTTCATCAAACATGGTTCCATAATATTGGAGAAACACATTAAGGTTTACGGAGCAATTAAGCCCACGCCAGTGACCTTCTTCGTTCACATACACTCACATTCAAACAGAAAAAAATATAAATGAATGACAAAAAATAATGAAATAAAAGTAGTCCTGAAAAAGGACTGATGTTTAGTCGTAAAAAGACTTTTTTTTTTTATTCCTCAAAAGAACTTTTTTTTTATTCCTCAAAAGGAACTTTTTTTTTATTCCTCAAAATAACTTTTTTTTTATTCCTCAAAAGAACTTTTTTCTCTCATCTGGACTCTAAATTGTTCCAACGTATTCCACATTCTTGAGCTTCCACAAGAATTTTCTTCACATTAATGTTCTCGAAGAAAAACTGAGTAATGGTGGGATGTATCAGCGATTGAAGGCGCTCACCAAAGTATTTCCCCAAAGTTTTGGGTTCAACAAGAGCAAATGCTTCGTCAAAGCATAGAGTCCATTTGTCTTCTTCTGTTTCGTTAAAGCACCTATGCCCCAGCTGATTGTTTGGCATGAGATTAGGATGCAAATAACATTCTCTGCAGTAATACACTTTTGCAATGTTTTTTCCAACCGCATCGACCAGAGCAAGTTTAAGAGCATTGGTGTCTTGATCAGATATCGTATGTTCGAGTCCGAATTTACTGCATACAAATCTCACTGCATCACGAAAAACTGTTCCAAACTGTAATTGCAGAATACCGTCAAACAGCTTTTCAGAAGCATCACGAAGCGTGTTGAATTGTTCCCAGGTTAGGGACACAGAAGCACAATTCAATTGCAAGACATCATTGGAGCACGTGAACAGTTGTTGAAAGGTGTACACAGGCCCATCAGATGAAGGTGAACAGTTCATCAACAGTTCTTTATTGATCACTTTGATTTTGTTGAGAGCGTCATAACAATGCGAGCGGTCCATGAACTTCTTGAATGTTCTAGCAGACATTGTCACGCCATATTTAGTAGGAAACAGTTTTTCTCCTTTGGTAGTGTAGCTGCGAATGTGCACTCTCACAGTTCCAGAAAAATCAGTCACTTTAGCAATTTTGTTTCCTCCGAGGGACACATGATGAAGAGTCATGCTTTCTAATGAAATACCGTAAGGAGGAGGTTCGGCAAACGGATCAGGACATCCATAGTTTAAAAGCTTCCATCGTGCTTCCATTAAGCGCGGATCATCACTCACTTTTTCTTGGCATCAGAAACATCTGAAGACGAAGAAGTTCGCTTCATGTTTAACGCAGATCGACGAGGAGGTAGGTAACACAACGTGCACAGAATTCGAAGGCAGAGAACAGAATGAGTGAGCTGGTCTGTCCTCGGCCAAAACTGATAACAAATTGTTGTTGACGCATGCGCGTTGTTTACTGTGTGATGACGTGATTGTATAGCCACGTGATAAAGGAGCCTCTGTTATCATCTTTCTATAGGTCAGATTTAATCGAACATCAGGTGCATTTTCGCAACGTGGAAGGTCGTAAAACCATGACTCATTCGTCTTGTTCACGCATGTGTGTTGTTCGCTTCTTGATGACGTGATTGTATAGTCACGTGATAAGGGTGACCCTGTTATCATCTTTCTAAATGTGAGATTTAGACGAATATTGGGAGCATTCTTGCAACGTGACAGTCCATGATACCATGACTCATTCGTGGGGGTAGCATTTGTAAAAGGGATCCCCATTCCAAAACTATGACGACAGGCTAAAAACCATCTCTTTTAAAAACAAAGTCCCTTGTTTGGCCTAGAGAAACTGAGGCAATGCATGAATTTTTTACAATTTCACATTCGTCATCTCTGTGAAAACCAATACAGGGATTTCCATTTTTATACTTATTAATGAAAACAAAATTGAATATTTCTCCACATACATTCTCAACAGCATCCTTGATTTCACGAAGTACTGGTATCCAAGGTTTAGCCAGCACACTCAATCCACTGAATGAGTAATGGAGATGATTATCACCGTAGACCACATGTTGTCTAGGAATTTTATATGTTTTTCCATAAATCTTAATTTTGCTGAGATCATCACCGATATATTCTACTTCATTTTCGAGGTGGTTAAGATAATCTGTAGCTTCAGAATAAAAAAATAATTTCTCATAGGAAAAAGGGAGGTCATCCTTATGATACATCTTAGAAGAATACATTTCTTCAGACGAAAGAAAATGTAGCAGTAATTGAAAAAAACAGTATCTTCACACTGAGCAACGAAGCGAGAATGAAACAGACAGACTTGAGATAAGACATACGATTAACGAGTGCGTGAGTCATCGGCGATGCAAGCACGAGCACGTTACGGACATGTGTAAATGATCAAGAATTTAGCATGTTCGTTTAAAACCAGTGTCAAATAATCAGGCAAAAAGTACAATTTCCGAAGGCGTGAAAATGAAATTGACTACATGTGAGAAAACAAAATGGTGGTGATCGTGAAACGTCGACCCCACCCCCCCCAAAGAAAATGGCGACGACAGCTAGTAGGATGGCAACATCCAACATGGCGACTCACCCACACACGTGGCGTACAAATCACATCTCAAAGAAGTAGATATTAAACTTCCATCTTCTTATATTGCCACCATTCACAAAAATTTGTAAAATCAGTGTTACTATCTCCATTGTTCCACCCTCAGATTTCATTTTTCCTATGCGAACAGAAACGAACGTGAACCATTGTCATAGAAGACGACTCGTCCGCATTTTTCCCTCGACTCACACAAGACTAATGTCGTCGCCTAACCCCAGCAGTATGTTCTTTATTAATAGGTCATGTACTTTAAATTTGGTGAACTACTGCCAGGGTTAGGCGACGACATTAGTCTTGTGTGAGTCGAGGGGGAAAATGCGGACGAGTCGTCTTCTATGACAATGGTTCACGTTCGTTTCTGTTCGCATAGGAAAAATGAAATCTGAGGGTGGAACAATGGAGATAGTAACACTGATTTTACAAATTTTTGTGAATGGTGGCAATATAAGAAGATGGAAGTTTAATATCTACTTCTTTGAGATGTGATTTGTACGCCACGTGTGTGGGTGAGTCGCCATGTTGGATGTTGCCATCCTACTAGCTGTCGTCGCCATTTTCTTTTGGGGGGGAGGGGGTCGACGTTTCACGATCACTACTATTTTGTTTTCTCACATGTAGTCAATTTCATTTTCACGCCTTCGGAAATTGTACTTTTTGCCTGATTATTTGACACTGGTTTTAAACGAACATGCTAAATTCTTGATCATTTACACATGTCCGTAACGTGCTCGTGCTTGCATCGCCGATGACTCACGCACTCGTTAATCGTATGTCTTATCTCAAGTCTGTCTGTTTCATTCTCGCTTCGTTGCTCAGTGTGAAGATACTGTTTTTTTCAATTACTGCTACATTTTCTTTCGTCTGAAGAAATGTATTCTTCTAAGATGTATCATAAGGATGACCTCCCTTTTTCCTATGAGAAATTATTTTTTATTCTGAAGCTACAGATTATCTTAACCACCTCGAAAATGAAGTAGAATATATCGGTGATGATCTCAGCAAAATTAAGATTTATGGAAAACATATAAAATTCCTAGACAACATGTGGTCTACGGTGATAATCATCTCCATTACTCATTCAGTGGATTTGGTGTGCTGGCTAAACCTTGGATACCAGTACTTCGTGAAATCAAGGATGCTGTTGAGAATGTATGTGGAGAAATATTCAATTTTGTTTTCATTAATAAGTATAAAAATGGAAATCCCTGTATTGGTTTTCACAGAGATGACGAATGTGAAATTGTAAAAAATTCATGCATTGCCTCAGTTTCTCTAGGCCAAACAAGGGACTTTGTTTTTAAAAGAGATGGTTTTCAGCCTGTCGTCATAGCTTTGGAATGTGGATCCCTTTTACAAATGCTACCCCCACGAATGAGTCATGGTATCATGGACTGTCACGTTGCAAGAATTCTCCCAATATTCGTCTAAATCTCACATTTAGAAAGATGATAACAGGGTCACCCTTATCACGTGACTATGCAATCACGTCATCAAGAAGCGAACAACACACATGCGTGAACAAGACGAATGAGTCATGGTTTCACGACCTTCCACGTTGCGAAAATGCACCTGATGTTCGATTAAATCTGACCTATAGAAAGATGATAACAGAGGCTCCTTTATCACGTGGCTATACAATCACGTCATCACACAGTGAACAACGCGCATGCGTCAATAACAATTTGTTATCAGTTTTGGCCGAGGACAGACCAGCTCACTCATTCTGTTCTCTGCCTTCGAATTCTGTGCACGTTGTGTTACCTACCTCTTCGTCGATCTGCGTTAAACATGAAGCGAACTTCTTCGTCTTCAGATGTTTCTGATGCCAAGAAAAAAGTGAGTGATGATCCGCGCTTAATGGAAGCACGATGGAAGCTTTTAAACTATGGATGTCCTGATCCGTTTGCCGAACCTCCTCCTTACGGTATTTCATTAGAAAGCATGCCTCTTCATCATATGTCCCTCGGGGGAAACAAAGTTGCTAAAGTGACTGATTTTTCTGGAACTGTGAGAGTGCACATTCGCAGCTACACTACCAAAGGAGAAAAACTGTTTCCTACCAAATATGGCGTGACAATGTCTGCTAGAACATTCAAGAAGTTCATGGACCGCTCGCATTGTTATGACGCTCTCAACAAAATCAAAGTGATCAATAAAGAACTGTTGATGAACTGTTCACCTTCACCTGATGGGCCTGTGTACACCTTTCAACAACTGTTCACGTGCTCCAATGATGTCTTGCAATTGAATTGTGCTTCTGTGTCCCTAACCTGGGAACAATTCAACACGCTTCGTGATGCTTCTGAAAAGCTGTGGGACGGTATTCTGCAATTACAGTTTGGAACAGTTTTTCGTGATGCAGTGAGATTGGTATGCAGTAAATTCGGACTCGAACATACGATATCTGATCAAGACACCAATGCTCTTAAACTTGCTCTGGTCGATGCGGTTGGAAAAAACATTGCAAAAGTGTATTACTGCAGAGAATGTCATTTGCATCCTAATCTCATGCCAAACAATCAGCTGGGGCATAGGTGCTTTAACGAAACAGAAGAAGACAAATGGACTCTATGCTTTGACGAAGCATTTGCTCTTGTTGAACCCAAAACTTTGGGGAAATACTTTGGTGAGCGCCTTCAATCGCTGATACGTCCCACCGTTTTACTCACTTTTTCTTCGAGAACATTAATGTGAAGAAAATTCTTGTGGAAGCTCAAGAATGTGGAATACGTTGGAGCAATTTAGAGTCCAGATGAGAGAAAAAAGTTCTTTTGAGGAATAAAAAAAGTTATTTTGAGGAATAAAAAAAGTTCTTTTGAGGAATAAAAAAAAAGTTCTTTTGAGGAATAAAAAAAAAAAAAGTCTTTTTACGACTAAACATCAGTCCTTTTCAGGACTACTTTTATTTCATTATTTTTTGTCATTCATTTATATTTTTTTCTGTTTGAATGTGAGTGTATGTGAACGAAGAAGGTCACTGGCGTGGGCTTAATTGCTCCGTAAACCTTAATGTGTTTCTCCAATATTATGGAACCATGTTTGATGAAGTTCACCACCTCTTTTGCTACAAGAAGGCAACAACGAAGGATTTGGTCATCCTGATACCTCCATCTTTGAATGGGTAATACGAGCATTGGTTGAATAACTCACTCGGGGGACCTTCAGCCGTAGCAAATTCTTTGCATATGTATAATTTCAGTTTTCTTTCCTTGATGTATATTTCTTCTGTTCGATTAACATTAGACGAAATTTAAACTTTCTTGAAACTAACCTTATAAAAAAAAATAGTCTTTGCCAATTATGAAAAAAGTGTAAAACAACTCATTAAGAAAACTATTTTTGGGAAAAGTATGAAATTTTAGTTTATGTCATGGTAATAAATGTCGGTGAGACTTATTCTAAAGTTAAAAAATATATCTGAAGTTTTTGTTACATTTCTGATATTAGGAAAGTTTGTATGGAAATGTGAGAGTGATCGAGTCGAAAAGAAACAAGTTTGTTGGAATGAAACAGGGAAAAAGTACTACAAAGAAAAAAAAATCGAAGTACAGTGTAAAGCAAAGTTAAACAAAATACGTAAACGTAGAAAAGTTTTTCGAAAAATAGATTAAGTCGTTATACAGAGAAAAGAACTAAGTCTTTCTTTAAAAAAATTATTACATTTGTTTGGAGAAATTCGATATTTTAGCTACATGTTGAGAATAGCTGCTTTTCTGGTGAGCTAGGAAATTGCTATGTAGGGGAAAAAATGTTTGCTAAGAATACGATGTTTAGTGGAAGTAAGGACTTTGTCGCTATGTCTCCAGAATGAATGTTTTTTCTGTTGATTTAAAAAAAAGTATACTGAAAATATATTGCAAAGGATATAAATTTTATCGTAAGAAATAATGCTTTAGAATGAATGTCTTGACAATGAATGCTTTTCCTGTTGGGTCAGTTAAAGAAAATTATAGCAAATTAGGATAGAATGAAAAAAGATGAATATTTCACATACATGCAGGTTTTTAGGAATGCTTAAGTGAGTTGGAAAGTGAGGGACACAAAAATTCTGAAGTGATTGGTACATCTTGTGATATCAATTTGTTAAGAAACGTTTACTCAAATGAAATGAAAAAATAAAGTCATAGTAAAGAAAATACTAATACAATCGAATTTTAACTGTCATAGATCTGTATATTTCTCGTATACCCACGAAAAGGTAAGATAGAAAAATTTATTAAGTTATACATTAAAAGAAAGAAAAGTTGCTTACATATGAAAAAGAAATAATAATGAAGAAACGCCTGTTGAAAAGAAATAGAAAAGTAAAGTTGGAATAAAGAAAATACTGTTGCAGTCCAATTTTTACCACTACAGATCTGTATATTTCTCATAAATGTAAGCTTTTAGGAATACTTAAAAGTGAGTTTTGAAAAATATTATGTTACATGAAGAAACAAAAAAATATCTGAAGTTTTGCTACATCTTGTGATATCAAGTCGTTAAGAAACGTTGGTTGAAATGAAATGAAAAAATAAAGTCTGAATCGTGAACATAGATAGAATGATATTCAAAACACAAAATTAAGTTAAATAGGGGAAAATACGAAAAAAAATGTTTGTCGGAAAGAAATGTAAAAATAAAGAAAATCCTGTTTCAATCGAATTTTTAACTGCTATAGATCTGTATATTTCTTGTACATACACGAAACAGCGATGTAAAAAATAAATTAAGTCACATTTAAAGCAAGTAAGAAAAAAATAGTTTAAGAGGAGAAAAAATAAATCTGAAGTTTTGTCACATCCGGAAATTCAAGTCGTTAAGAAACGTTGGTTGAAATGAAAAAACATATAAAACAGTTGAAAAACAGTGAGAATATAAATATGAGGCAGTTTGCAAAGTTTGAAATAAAATAATGGACGAATGCGCGAACATAGAATGATATTCGAAACATAGATTAAGTTAGATTGCGGGAATTGAGAAGAAAAAACGTATGTTAGAAAGAAATGTATAAATACAGTAAAAATGCAGAAAATATTGTTTCAATCGAATTTTAACTACTGTAAATGAAAGAAATGGAAAAATACAGTACGAATGAAGAAATCAATTGAATTTTAACTACTATAGATCCGTGTATTTCTTGTACACACATTGAAAAGTGAGATAGAAAAATAGATTAAACCATACATTAAAAGCAAGTAAGACAAAAATCGGTTTCAGAGGGAAAAAATTAAAAATCTGAAGTTTCGTCACATCTTGTAGAACAGATATCAAGTCGTTAAAAAACGTTGGTTGAAATGAAATGGAAAAATACAGTAAGAATGAAGTGTAAAGTTCGAAAAAAAGACAATGAACGAATACGTGAACATAGAATGATATTCAAAAACACAAAATTAAGTTAAATATGTGGAAAATGTGAAAAAAAAATGTTTGTCAGAAAGAAATGTAAAAATAAAGTAAAAATAAAGAAAATACTGTTTCAGTCGAATTTTTAACTGCTATAGATCTGTATATTTCTCGTACATACACGAAACAGCGATGTAAAAAATAAATTAAGTCACATTTAAAGCAAGTAAGAAAAAAATAGTTTAAGAGGAGAAAAAATAAATCTGAAGTTTTGTCACATCCGGAAATTCAAGTCGTTAAGAAACGTTGGTTGAAATGAAAAATATAAAGTCAGAATATAAGTATGAGGTAGTTAGCAAAGTTTGAAATAAAATAATGGACGAATACGCGAACATAGAATGATATTCAAAACATAGATTAAGTTAGATAGCCGGAATTGAGAAGAAAAAACGTCTGTTGGAAAGAAATGTAAAAATACAGTAAGAATGGAGAAAATATTGTTTCAATCGAATTTTAACTACTATAGATGAAAGAAATGGAAAAATATAGTAAGAATGAAGAAATATTGTTTCAATCGAATTTTAACTACTATAGATTCGTATATTTCTTGTACACATATAGAACAGTAATAAGATAGAAAAATAGATTAAAACCATACATTAAAAGCAAGTAAGAAAAAAAAAACAATTTCAGAGGGAAAAAATTAAAAATCTGAAGTTTTGTAACACCTAGTGGAACAGATATCAAGTCGTTAAGAAACGTATGTTGGGTTAAATCTAAAAAAAAAAAGATACTGTTAGGAACGAATTTTATGTATATCTGCTATAGATCTGTATATTTCTTGCGCAAACATGAAACATCTATATAAAAAACCAGATTAAGTCATACATTAAAAACAAGTAAGAAGAAAAGTTCTTTGCGTAGGAAAAAGAAATAATAATGAAGAAACGTTTGCTTGTTTAAATCAGAAAAAATAAAGCCTCGATAAAAGTAGTTGTTAGATTGAAAAGTAAGAAAATAAAATAATGATGGTACATCGAGAAGTTTAACGAGTATGCAAGCATTTAGAAAAAAAGTAGATTAAGATAATGGATTAGAAGGTACATTTCACTGATTAATCATAAAAGAAAATACGGAAAGATAAAAAAAATATTTTAACTATGTATAAAACATTGCGGCTTTGTATGGCGGAAAAAGGTACAACGTTAAAAAATGTAACAGAAAATGTCATGAACACGTAAGTACGTTAATAAACAATCGTGTTTTAAGATTATGTCTGCAGCACAAAACTTTGGAAAACGTCTTTATGTTGGAACGTCCGTTGAAAATGCGTGAAGTCTCCTCAAAGAAAATAAAAAAATCGTTATGTTGAAAAATTATGAATATAAAATTGGAAATTATGAGGAAAAAATAAGGAATAAATTCGTTGCAAAATGAACAAGTTATTGAAAAAAAAATCAGTCTTGGAACTTAAGGCGTCTAACAGAATCTCAAATGACGTCAACCGCCGACCCCGCGGAGGAAATGGCGTTGGCTGATGTCATATCTGCTATCACGACATGCGTCACACATCATAGTCACTCGTCCCAAAACATGTGTCATACAAAGTTTTCTGAGTCAAAGAGAAAATGGTGACTCATCCCAAAACACATGGCTCACAAAAGATAGCGGAACATGAATCAACAGGAACGGAATTTTTTTCAAACAAAGCCTTTCCTCGTCTAAATTAAAATTGTAGAGAAGAAAAATGTAAGAATTAAAAAGTAATGCAACGTCTATAAAAATTATAACACATCACGCAGTTCTAAAAATATAAATTTAGTAAAACAAATTTGATTAAATGCTTTGATTGAAAAAACTTCCTTCAAACATTTGACAAAGTCCAGTAAATCTCCCGAGAAAATAAAAAAAATAAATAAAGCCGACCCCGCTGAGGAGAAAACGACGTTGGCTGATGTCATGTCTGCTATCACGAATGCGTCACTCATCATAATGACTCATCCCAAAACACGTGTCATACAAAATTTTCTGAGTCAAAGAGAAAATGGTGACTCATCCCAAAACACGTGTCATACAAAATTTTCTGAGTCAAAGAGAAAATGGTGACTCATCCCAAAACACATGGCTCACAAAAAGGCAACGTGGTGAAACTAAAATGGCGGAACATGAATCAACGGGAACGAAATCTTTTCAAACAAAGCCTTTCTTCGCCTAAATTAAAATTGGAGGGAGGACAAATATAAGAATTAAAAAAATAATGCAACGTCTATAAAAATTATAACACCTCAGGGAATTCCTGAAAATATAAATTTAATAAAAAAACATATTGGAAAGACTTCCTTCAAAAATTTGACAAAGTCTAATAAATCTCCTGAGAAATTTAAAAAAATAATGCAACGTCTATAAAAATTATAATACCTCAGGGAATTCCTGAAAATATAAATTTAATAAAATAAATTAGAGAGAAAAAATAGGACAAAAAAATACCAGTAAAAAAAATTGGAAACGACAAAAAAACTTCCTTCAAAAATTTGACAAAGTCCAGTAAATCTCCCGAGAAAATTAAAAAAATAAATATTGGAAAGACTTCTTAAACATTTGTCAACGTCCAATAAATCTCCCGATAAAAGTTCCAAAAAGCACCGCTCTAGGGGGGCGACGTACACACCCCTTTTCCCCCACTCGGTCGTTGCCATCTCTCAAAGATCCATTAAAAGTTCCAAAAAGCACCGCTAGGGGGCAGCACATCGAGTTAACTTCCCCCTATATCCACCCCCTTTCTCCCACTCGGTCGTTGCCATCACTCAAAAACAAAGATCTAACATAATAATAAAGTTCCAAGAAACACCGCTAGGGGCAGCACATTGAGTTGACATCCCCCTATATCCACCCCCTTTCCCTCTCGGTCGTTGCCATCCCTCAAAGATCCATTAAAAGTTCCAAGAAGCACCGCTAGGGGGCAGCACATCTCCTTTCCCCGACTCGCGTCAGTTGCCATCTCTCAAATATTCATCAAAAGTTCCAAGAAACACCGCTAGGGGGCAGCACATAGACCCAACACACTGCGTCATCTGCCACGCCCCCCATCCTTCTCTAGAAGGATGCATCCTTGACGCCGGACCCGACCTTTTATACTACTTATGTGCTGACCTTTGACCCCGTTTCGCCCATTTTCAATAGGGTTCGTTTCTAGGTGTTTACCTGCCACATACTAAAATTTCATCGAAATTAAACCATTTTTACGCAAGTTATTACGCATAAGGGCAATGCAATGAATCCCGCTCCTATGTCCCGACCTTTGACTCCATTTCACCCATTTTCAATAGGGTCCGTCCAAAGTGGTCCCCTACCATATACTAAAATTTCATCGAAATCGAACCATTTTTACGCGAGTTATCGTGCGGACGGACAAACGGAGAAAGCTGGAGCATATACGCTTATTCAACCTACGGCTGTAAAAAATGAATGAGTGAAGAAACCGCATGAGGCAACCGACATTGAATAACTTGTGTTGGATGAGCGTTGAAAGTGTCATATTATTAGGGGTATCAAACGTTTTCGCCGCCCTCGCTAGCGGCGCTGTAGGTGTCTACCCAGCAGACCGCCCGTGCTTTCAGTTCGTATATGAAGCCAAGCATGCCGGTAGATAAAGTTCATTTGCGGCACTGTTTGTTATTCACGTTTAATTTAAGGAAAAGTACGCGTGAAGCATACGGTTCAATATGTAATGCGTATAGCGGAACAGTTATGGGAGAGCTGACGTGTCGAAAATGGTTTACCAGGTTTAAGAAAGGTGATCTAAGCTTGAAAGACAAGCCACGTGCAGGTAGACTGCGGCCACTCGCAGACGAGGAGCTGGAATTGCTGTTGTAGGAGGATGCCACACAATTGACCACGCAACTGGCGAAAGGTTTGAAAGTGGCTCAATCGACGGCGGTACGGCATCTACGGGCTTTAGGGAAGATCCAGAAGACTGGCAAGTGGGTTCTGCATATTTTAACGGAGCGTAACATTGGCGAACGATGGGGCATCTGTATGTCGCTGCTGAAGAGGTTTCAAGGGAATAATTTCTTATGGAAAGTTGTCACCGGAAATGAAAAATGGGTCTATTGCGACAGCCCCATAGGCAAGCGACCCTGGGTCGACCCAGGTCAGCCATCAACATCCACTGCAAAACAGGACATCCACGGGGAAAAGGTACTGTTGGGTGTGTGCTGGAATAGGACAAACAGGACATCCACGGAGTGCTGTACATCGAACTTATTACCCATCATGACAGGTTTCCTGGGTACGATCATGCCCTCAGATAATTTTTTGAGTAGTAGCTTGTAAACACTGAAAATCTCCAGATCGGAATAGAAATTCTTTATATTTCATATTTTAGGTTTTAAGACACCCATCGACAAACTTCCTGGGTTTGCACATTCCCGCAGAGTATTTATTTAGCTGTAGTTTATAAACTATAAAACAAATCGTAAATAAGAAAATTTTATATGTGTCAGATAACTAATCTCCGGAGACGTAGTAACGGAGAAGTCGAGAACGCAATTTTTATATGTCCCCTTAAAATGTTTGTTACCAGTTCTCCGCTTTGTCTTTGTCCCGAAAATCATGGAAATCTCTAAATTTCAAACTGAAAATGAAATATTTTATGAATAATAGTTGCTCAAGTCGTGGGGAATATAGCCACATGAAATTTGTTTATGTAGAGCAATTTTTTCGCATTAAAATTCCAATATGTCCAGTTTTCCGGTGGCCACTTCTCCGTACCCGGTCCAACCCATGCATTTGGGAGATTTCACTTTTATCATGATAGCTTCCACTTTTGGCATTTTCTTGATCCAAGACTTCCTCTTCTTATACTTCCCAGTTATGTCAATATTATTAACTTGACTGATATGTAAACGTTGTGAATATGACATTAGTAGAATAAAAATTGTTAAAAAATCTTAGGCCCTATGAGTTAGCAATTAGTGCCTAAGTAAAAGTACACTATTATTAACGTGAGTTGATACGTAAACGTTGTGAAAGTGACATCGGTAGAATAAACAGCTCAAAAGACCTAGACTTAAGGCCTATGAATTAATATTTAGTACCTAAGTAAAAGCGCAATACTATTTACTTGACTTGATGTGTAAACGTTGCAAATGTTACATAGGCAGAATAAAAATTGTTTAAAAGGCCTAGGTCCTATGAATTAATAATTAATGCCCAAGTAAAAGCGCAATATTTTAAACAGGAGTTGATACGTAAAAATTGTGAATGTGACATCGGTAGAAGAAAAACTGTTTAAAAGACCTAGGCTTAAGGCCTATGAATTAATATTTAGCGCCTAAGCAAAAGCGCAGTGCTATTAACCAGAATTGAAACGTAAATGTTGCGAATATGACATCGGTAGAACAAAAACTGCTTAAAGGCATAGACTTAGGCACTCAATATTTATTCATATCCCTAGGGTCTATGAATAGATATTGAGTGCCTAAGTCAAAGCGCAATATTATTAACATGAGTTGATACGCAAACGTTATGAATGCGACATAGGCAGAATAAAAGCTGTTTTAAAGGTCTAGCCTAGGCCTTTTAATTACTATTTGGTGCCTAAATAAAAGCGCAATATTACTAACCTCACTTGGTATGTAAACGTTGTGAATCTGACATCGGTAGAATAAAATTGTTAAAAGGGGCTTAGCGTAGGACATATGAATTAATATTTAGTGCCTAAGTAAAAGCGCACTATTATCAAGGGTTTGATACGTAAACGTGATGAATATGAAGGCGATTGATTAAAAATTGTTAAGAAGGCCTCGGTGTAGGGCGTGTGAATTCTCAGTATATGCCAAGAATCGGCAATCTTTATGCCCCCTCCCCCATTAAACTTTTGTGGTAAAATGCCCTAAAATCATATGTACCAGCCTCAAAATAAAGACAAAGAAAAGAACTCATCCCGTTGTTAGATACCTTAGTAAACTAATACACATAATTCGAAAACTTGGAAAACTGCTTCACATTCGAAATGTCCCTCGGAAGAAGAGCAATTTGTACCCGGCCCCTTAATGGAAAACATGTGCCAGTTTTTCTGTGTGGCGGTTTACAGTGAACTGAATCTTTTTGACCATTTTATGTCAGTAGGAATCTCCTATTATCATTTTATGCTACTATAAAATCTCCTACACTTTGACAATTCTCGTACGAAACGCAATTTGTGTATATTCCCTTATATGAGATGGTGTAGGAGTTTTCCTAACGATGGAAGAAAGTATAAGTTTTTCTCCAATAGAACAGCTATTCCACAAAGACAATCATCAAAGAGGAAAGATCTTCCGTTAATGCAATTTATATATGCCCCATAAGTTCTCAGCAACAGAAGGATACCAATCTCCTGGGCACGAGTTTGCTGGGTACCAATTCTCCGGGTAGCAACTTGCCGGGTACCAATCTCCTGGGTACGAGTTTTTAAATTCAATTTTAGGAAAATGCCATGATTGCTTCAATTTGTGAAATAATTTACGAATTTGAAGGGAACAAATGTATCGGAATCCTTAGAAGGGGAAGATGATGCTAAATTCTGAAATTCAGGAATTTAAACTGCATGGGCACGACTTTTCCGGGTACCAATCTCCCAAGATCCTTGAGTTTAAAATAGCGATCAAGAAAAGAAAGAAGCAGACAAATAAAACAGAAGAGATTGAGGGATCCACGTAGTGTTGAAAATGGCAGAAACACCGTGCAATGGAAAGGGGGAGTTTGTGCTTACCCAGCCTCATCACGTGAGTGACTTGTGCAGCTACCCCGTCGCTGTAAAAAATGTATGTTTTTAAGCAAAAAAAAAAAAAAAAAAAAATTAAAAAAGCGAAAATTAGAGCCAACAGGGGAAATAATAAATCTGTGTGATATGCAATCAGCAATGCTTATATTTTAAAGCTTTTTTCCGTTCATTTGGAATTGAAAGGAATTTTGGTGGTAAAAGGGAGTTTTTGTTCCTGGCATGGAACATCACTGTGTCCGAACATCTCTGCACAAGAATCGCTTTGTGATCTGTTGTGTAAGTGGTTAAGGCTAGTGGGAAGATCAGTGGCGCACACAGAATTTCTTTATGGGGGTAGTCCAAGATATTGAAAATGAGAATAAAAATACTCAAGAGGAAACATCTCCTATAATATTGGCAAACGACAAAAATATCTCCACCATATTAAAGATTCCTAAGATATATACTTTAAAATTTATTTAAAAAATAGAAGCCAATAAAAAAGAACGCAGGACCAAGTGATATCTTATGGAGAGCTAGGGGTCCTGTGCCGGTGGCGCACCCAGCATTATATTTTTTATGGATGTAACCCAAAATATTGAGGATAAAAATAAAGATATCCCGTAGAATACATCTCCCAAAATTTTGAAAAGCGATAAAAATATCTCAGTCATATTAAAGTGTGTTTCGAGTTATTCGCAAATTATATACCTAAAAATATGCAGAAATATGTTTAGAAAAAGCAGCCATTAACAAAGGACCGAGTGATTCCGCAAGGGGAGGGCCTGGGCCCCTTCCATTTAATCGGCCACGGTTGGAGATGATGAACCATCAATAAAAATTGTTACTTGGGCCTTTTTCAAGATTACAAAAGGAGAGTAGGGCCTACCAATGTCCCTTTGTCCCCACGTCCAACGACCTACGCTTAAACGTAGTTAGCTTAATTTATCAACAACAGCGTTATACACAGGCGAGCAAATTTTTTACTAAAGAAGAGAGAATTTTGCTTTTTCATTTTAAAGAAGCGCCTAACATGTATATCGAGGGAATGAAACACCATTTTTTTAAAGACAGTAACGTTTTCGATGGTAATATAAAGATCAAATGAAGTTGATGATTATTGTGAATTAACACCAAAATAAATATTCGGTTTTTTTCCAAACAATCCAGCAAAAGAGGATGTACGAAAAATAGTGATCCATTTCTCGATTATTAGTTGGGAAATATCCCGGTTCCCTAATCCGCCCATTGCTGTAGATATAAATATTACAAAGAAATATGGCAACTCATTTTATGTTAGATTATTGGCACACAGTATGAAATAATAAACGATTAATATAATAATAAGAAATAACCTAAGTACGCGTTAAAGAAAGCTAATTAATTTACCGCAGATATCGATTACTACTTCAGTTATAGAATATTAAACAATAGCAACAGTGAGCTATTGAACTTTTTAATTACTACTGCACTGCAAGAACTGCAAAATGAGTTCATTAAAACAAAAGAGAATTATTTTTAAACAACTGATTAGATTGGAGGTATTATTACACTATTTTATAAATACTACTGATTTCCAAATAAAATGGAAAAAAGCTTTGAAAATACTAGAAGGCCATTGCGTGACTGAAGCTGAATAAAATGTTTATTAATTGTTCTGTTGTCCTCTACAAAACAAAATACAATTTCGATAACAGCTACCAAAAAGTGGTTACATAAAAAAAAAGAAGAAAGAAAAAGGGATATTTACCTCTTTTTTTGACTTGAATTTTGAGATTCACAAACAGCTGCTCGCTGTTCCTGGTTGACTTCGTATTACCACCCTAAAATTTCTTGAATATGTCGTTCTCCATATGCTGTCTAACCGAATCTGACAAAGCTGCCGAATGATACTGAGCTAATATCTCTTTAGACCTGAGAAAATTCTCAGCTAACCAATAGTGCTTTTATTGGCTGTTATAGTATTTGCATGCGACGTCACGATGCAGTACAGCCAATAGGTGACTTACTTGGGGGGGGGGAAAGCGTTAACACCGGCTAATTTCTACAATACAGAAGAACCTTGATAAGTACCTATAATCCCTTAATACTTGGTAATCCTGACCCGCCCTTTGATTATGAAATATCTGAACCAGTGGCGCACCCAAGAGTTCCTGTTGGGGGAGGGTAGACGTATCTGTAGGTATGTGTGTATTCGCACAGAGTATACATGTATGTATGTATGTATGCATACAATATATAGATAGATAGATATGTATACAATATGCATATATATAGTGCATAAGATAGACAGATATGCACTATATATATATATATATATCCCTTTAAGCGGCTCGAACGAAATAACCCGGGGTACGTTTCTGTGGCCTATAACGGCTGGCACGAAATAACTCGGGGTACGTTTCAGTGGCCCATTGCGGCTGGCACGAAATAACTCGGGGTACGCAATCTGTCCACTGCCCAGCTCACCCTAGTTACCTCCAACTCCGGATAACAGTGAACATTGCATACCCCCTTTGCTTTGTTATTCATACTGCTCGTTTACGGGGACGGTTGACACTAATCCTTTCTGACTGATTACCGGCTAAAAGGGTTCGGACAATGGCACTGAATCTAAAAGGAGAGACGTTTGGATGACATTGCAGTTTCTACATTTGTCTTGGAAAGATAAATTCACGAAGCTTGAACTGTAGTTATGCGACAATTAAAACTGAAGGACAACTTTAGAGTATTTCAGTAATTCTCTGTAATCAACTTGGCAAGAAAAAATATTACTTTCGGGAACACAATCTTTTAGTTTTAAAATATTTAATTAAAGAGATTTTATTTAAAGAAATAGGAAATCCACTGTGAAACTGATTTTTCGGTTTGCAACAGCAACCTAAAAATAACTTAAATAATATGACATGAATTTTTTTCCATGAAATTTCTCATTAGGTGGTACTAAAATTGTAGAAAAACAAAATTTAAATTTCAAAAATTACTTTATTTTAAGATTTCTCAAAAGTGCTTTGCTATTTTAAATGAAAACAGCAACGATTTTAACTATTAGGGAGAACAAATAGTTACATATAAGTGTGAACAATAAAAAGTAGATAAAACACAAAAGACATAAAGACGATTTTCTTTAATTTAACAGGAGGAAATAGTAGGTCGGTTGTCAATCAGCATGCTTTGTACGAAGACAGTTGATCTAATTCTTTTGAACACATATGATTTCGGATTCGAGATGGAAAACGGTTAGTTAGAAAAAAATCGCACTATCCTTGCAGAAGTCCAGTCAGACTCTCATTCATTGTATGTTATTTAGAATTCAATAATATTACAAGCTATGCTTATCGGAAAGCTTAATATCGAGTTGCCCATAATTGGATTTTTTGAACCTGCATATTTTGAGGAGCGAGATCAGACTGGATTAGTTTTTCATAAATACAGTTATGTAAACACTTGCATTTATTTTAAAAACAGCCAACGTCTCCTAATGCACAATCTCGTGACTGTTATGTTTAATCCGATGTGCATAACGAATGCTCACAGAAATATTGCTCACACAAAAAAATCGCACTCCTCGAAAATAAGAAAAAAATGCCCACGTCTTGAAAATAAGATAATACTCAGATGTGTGTTGTTTTCTTACGTCTGTTAGAAACAAGAGGTCATTTTTAATTTCACGAAGAAATATCATGATTTTAACTAAGCAATCGACAAAACTAGTCAGATCATTTCCTCTGCTGAGAGGCAGAACTTTACCTAGCATTACAAGGAAATCGAACAGTTCTAAAAATTTCGCTACAGTCTTGTCGAAAAAACTCAGCAATTTTAATATCTCGTAAGTGTGAACTTGCAATCAAATGTTATTAAGAAGCAAGAACGCACTGAACCTAAAAGGCTTACAAAATTTCTATGCCTTGGAATTTTCAACAAAATTTAGCTTTTACATTGGAGTTTTAAGGTGAGGTGTATTCAAATATACATTCTAAAATTGGGATAGGAGAAGTAGTACATCAATCCTTATATGCCTGCATGAATAAAAAGACCTAAGCTCTTTTTACGACGTTTTCCGTTAAATGCTTGATATTTCATTTTTGTATACAAATGACAATTATCAATAAAAAAATTGTGCTACACATGAAACTCGTGCAAAGCCCCTAGGCTTTTTCAGCAGAATTTTTGTTACAATCATAATGTTTGATATGTTTAAATAAATAAGAAAAAGTGGTAAATGGATATCAACATATCAGTCATCGGATGTTTGAAACAATATATCAGTCATCGGGTGTTTGTATTTCCCAAACT
Source organism: Macrothele yani (assembly GCA_039090855.1). NCBI lineage: Eukaryota > Metazoa > Arthropoda > Arachnida > Araneae > Macrothelidae > Macrothele > Macrothele yani. The sequence goes on from CM077013.1 coordinate 109,874,940, forward strand.
CTTTAATGTCACATTGTAAATGTCAAGAAGAATAAAAAGGCAGCTATCTAAGCATATAGAAAACCACCCAAAACATACAATTAGAATTTTACTACTAAAAGGCATATTAGGTAAAAACAAGATCTTTCGCAACAGGCGCCCTGTGCGTCATCAGGTTAAAAGAACTGACGCTAGGAGAACACACACACTTAATATGTAGATAGTCCCGAAGACAACAGAGATCCCGGTGAGTGACATGATATCCGCGTCACAACACGATTACAGCAAGAAACGAAGCAAAGAAAGAAAACACCAAATAGATTACAAATACATATTCACCGAAGTGAAAAATAAGCACAGGGTCCGTTATCAACCCCCGCAGTAGGGTACTTCGCACGACATAAAAAATTAAATAAGCGAATCCACTTTGCATGTACATGTGCAGGTAAGACATCGTTACAGCATACGTCCTTGAAAACGTCAATATACAAAGTTTCGGCAAAGAGAGTCATATACCTACCTCTGGTCTTAAGTAATAAATAAGTCTTAGACCAAAAGGGCAGATGAGTTCCAGACTTAACCAGGCGTGCAAGGGCCTTAGTAGTAGATCCAGTCTTTACAGTGTACTGATGTTCAGTCACTCTAACTCCTAAATTGCGAAGAGTGGATCCTATGTACCATGAATTAGGAGCAACAGCAACGTCGGTCTTCAAGGGCACACAGTACACGCCCCACTGTTCTTGAATGGGTTTGGGCTCACGATCCTTCCTAAGCATGCTCCGAAGGTTAGAGGCCACATCACCAAAATCTTTTTTGGGTTTTTTACACACTCTCCGGAATGCATTTGTAACCGGTGGAAAGAAAGACATTGATCCCACATAAGTAATCTGCTCGCGCTCAACACACAACGAAGACGAATTACCTCTCCTATGCCGAGCACACAACTTTTTCACAATACCAACACCATACCCATGTTCCGTCACAGTGGTTTTAATAAAAAGAAGTTCTTTATTCCGAGCAGCAACGCACGAGGAATGGGTATACGCTGTATTGACCAAAGTCCGAATAGCTGCAAGTTTATATCTAGCAGGGTGGAAAGAGGCGTTTGGAATGATATAAAAAGAACCAACAGCCTTCCGATACACTTCAAAGGTCAAAAAATCCTTAGTAACATGTCTGGTGATTAGAAGGTCCAAGAAAGGGATTTTAAAATTTTCCTCCCATTCTATCGTCAGGTTAATAGTAGGATATTTAGACGACAAAAGGCTTCTAAAAGAAAGCAAAGCATCACCAGAATGTGGCCAAATGACAAAAACGTCATCGATGTAACGCAAGTACAGTGCTGGAACCTTCTCTGCCCTAGCTAAAATATCGTCCTCCAAATCTTGCATGATCACCTCAGCCAAAACAGCAGAGAGAGGCGAGCCCATAGGAGTGCCACCTCCCTGACGGTAGATGGTCCCCTTAGGAGAGGTGATCATGCAAGATTTGGAGGACGATATTTTAGCCAGGGCAGAGAAGGTTCCAGCACTGTACTTGCGTTACATCGATGACGTTTTTGTAATTTGGCCACATTCTGGTGATGAAAATTTTAAATTCCCTTTCTTGGACCTTCTAATCACCAGACATGTTAATAAGGATTTTTTGACTTTTGAAGTGTATCGGAAGGCTGTTGGTTCTTTTGATATCCTTCCACCCGGCTAGATATAAACTTGCAGTTATTCGGGCTTTGGTGAATAGAGCGTATATCCATTCCTCGGGCATTGCTGCTTGGAATAAAGAACTTCTTTTATTAAAACCATTGTGATGGAACATGGGTATGGTGTTGGTATTGTGAAAAAGTTGTGTGCTCGGCATGGGAGAGGTAATTCGTCTTCGTTGTGTGTTGAGCGCGAGCAGATTACTTATGTGGGATCGATGTCTTTCTTTCCACCGGTTACAAATGCATTACGGAGAGTGTGTAAAAAACACAAAAAAAAAGTTTGGTGATGTGGCCTCCAACCTTCGGAGCATGCTTAGGAAGGATCGTGAGCCCAAACCCATTCAAGAACAGTGGGACGTGTACTGTGTGCCCTTGAAGACCGACGTTGCTGCTGCTCCTAATTCATGGTACATACGATCCACTCTTCGTAATTTAGGAGTTAGAGTGACTGAACATCAATACACTGTAAAGACTGGAACTACTACTACTGCCCTTGCACGCCTGGTTAAGTCTGGAGCTCATCTGCCCTCTTGGTCTGGGACTTATTTATTACTTAAGACCAGAGGTAGGTATACGACTCTCTTTGCCGTAACTTTGTATATTGACGTTTTTAAGGACGTATGCTGTACCGATGACTTACCTGCACATGTACATGCACCGTGGATTCGCTTTATTTAATTTTTTATGTCGTGCGAAATACCCTACTGCGGGGGTTAATAATGGACCCTGTGCTTATTTTTCACTTCGGTGAATATGTATTTGTAATCTATTTGGTGTTTTCTTTCTTTGCTTCGTTTCTCGCTGTAATCGAGTTGTGACGCGGATATCATGTCACTCACCGGGATAGCTGTTGTCTTCGGGACTATCTATATATTAAGTGTGTGTGTTCTCCTAGCGCCAGTTCTTTTAACCTGATGACTCACAGGGCGCCTGTCGCGAATGATCTTGATTTTACCTAATATGCCTTTTAGTAGTAAAATTCTAATTGTACGTTTTGGGTGGTTTTGTACATGCTTAGACAGCTGCCTTTTTATTCTTCTTGATATTTTTAGCATGTACTTTTATAATTGAAGATTGTAAATGTCTTGCAGTCACTGAACTGGGAAAACAAAGAGATAAAGATTAATGGAGATTATTTAATTCACCTTCGTTTTGCTGAAGACGTAGTCATTTTTGGAACTGGCACTTCAAAACTGCAAAGTATGTTCCAAGAACTTGCTGACAAGAGTGAAGAAGTGGAATTAAAAAATGAACTTGCAGAAGAAAAAACTGATGTACAAAGCAAATTTTGAAGATATGAATCTTTTTTTTGTGTGTAAATATGACGTGAATATTAAGTCAGATAATATCCGAAAACTTAAAAATTTCGTCGTCCTGCTGCAGGAATCGAACCTGAGTCTCCTGATGAATCGAAGCCGCGTTTCCTGGTGAATGGAACCCGCGTCACCCGGATAGCGCCCGAGTCTATCCGGGAGACGCGAATTTGATTCTCGCTCCAGGACGACAACATTTTCAAGTTTTCGGATATTATCTGACTTACCATCCATTCCATATTTACACCAAAAAACGGATTCACATTTTCCAGATTTGTATTGTATGGTGTAATCCTGTATTCCATTCATGATGTACAATGCTTTTACAAGAAATAAAGAATTACTGATTGATAGGGAGAAGCTGGAGATAACGGATACCTACATTCACCTTCGATAGTAGATATCAAGCGATGGTCCCTTTGATGAATAAATTAATCTGCATATAAAACTTGATCAGCGTGCTTTTAGAAGAAACGGTGAATTTTTAAAGAGCAAATATGCTATTATGTTTTAAAAGAAAAGTGTTTAATTAATGCATCCTTCCAGTGCTTACATATGGAGCGGAGACGTGAACCTAAACGAAAAAAGGCTTGCAAAAATACGGTCAACTAAAAAGAAGTTTGATATAACCAGGAAAGAAAAGAAGAGGATCTCATGAATAAGGAAAATGACATGAAAGCAAGACAGCTTGATCAGGGTAAAATCCCTGAAATGGCAATGGGCTGGATATATTGCCAGAGGAACGTACCACCGACGCAGAACTGAAATTTTAGACTGGACTCCACAGGACTAGAAAAGACCCAGAAGGAGACCGCATGGGAGATGGATAGATGAAATTCGAAAGCATGCGGGATGGACATGGAGGAGACTAGCTCAAGGCAGATCGTTATGGAGGAAAGCTAAGGAGACCTTCATCCAACAGTGGATAATAATGGTTGACAATGATGATATAGGTGCAAGAGAAGTGGCCACCGGAGATTGGCCACCCAGAGAACTGAGCATAAATATATAAAAGGACCGTATAATAATCGTCCATTTGACTGCTCCATGTAAACGTTCCCAGTTGTGACTCATAACGACCCTCATAATTTTGTGTTCCTTTTAATTGAGATATTTTGTGTATTATAGAGATGTGAGACTCTTCCTCAGCTCTTTTTCCTGTGTTATTACTATGCCGTTTGTCCCAAAAGTGTAAATTACAAAGAAAACAAAGGAACGACAATACTGATCTTTATTTTCTTTCTTTCTTTGATTGAAGGTTTAACTACCACCGTGAGCAACTCGATAGGCTACAAGCTGTCGCCCGCTCCAAATTTAAGGCCACTGATTCCAGGGAAGGGAACAGTGGCATGAAATCAGAATGATCTCATGCCAGTGTTGAATAGATAAGAAATCGGAATGTGGCCCAGTGCCGTGAGACAAACGCAACGTTCATGCCTCACCGGGCGAGATTCAAACCCGAGCCCATCACGGGCGCGTCAATGGGCACGTAAAGCCATCAGACTCCGGGTACTGGACCCCCGGTAATAAATAAGAGCGTTTTTCTCCCCCTTTCTACCTCGCTTCCGTGTAACTTTCCTATCGGGCACTCTAGCCCAAATCTCCTAGCTTCCTATTTCTAAGGGTTGTTTAAGAACTGGGGTCAGGCACTCCTTTCCTAAAAACCTCTGCATATAATATGATAGGATGTGGGTAAAAATACCCCTGGAAAAATATTCCCGGAGAAAATACCCCTCAAAACTTAAAAGCGGTAAAAATACCCTTGGAAAAAATTCCCCCGAAGGAAATACCCACAGAACAAACTGTTCACTGTAAACTGTCACACAGGAACACCGATGTGTGGCAGTGTTCTAGGTGTGCCAATTTACCGGTAACCCTGCCACACATCTTTCAGCAACTTGGAAAATTGCCCTGTTTTTCATTAAGGGGCCGGGCACAAATAGTTGTCCCTCCGAAGAACACTTTGAATGTGTGACAATTTTTCTAATGGGGTAGTTTTCCGAATTCCAAATATATTCCGAATTATATGTGACAGTAAGAAAATTCCGAATTATATGTGGCAGTTTTCCAAGGTGCCTAACGAGGGGAAGAAACTCTTTTGTTTGTCTGAATTTCCATGCGGGTTCTTACGAGTTTAGGGCAACTGGCCACAAAAGTTCAAGGGGGGTTATAAAGTTCGCCGTTTCTGGGCCTATTTTGAGAACTGAATTGGGAACTCCAAACGAATTTCGAGAAAACGTTCCATGTCAGCCAAGCGAGAATCGTACTTTAATTTGAAGAAATAAATCGCCGAGGATCCGAGGTACACTTAGTTGGGGGTGTCCCCAACTTCCGTAATATTATGTTCTGGGCCGCTTAGAGCCCAGACAGGTGTTCAAGGTAAGGGATTTGCTCGCAATTTCTATACTTCACGTTGTGTTTAGTGGCAGACTATGTATGCCTTTCCCTGCTGCACCCGTAAATTGGTGAAGTCTGTAAAAGGGATACGAGGTGTTTGGTTTGGAGGGCTCTACCCCAACTTCCGTAATTTTATATTCTGGACCTCTAGAGTCGGTCAGTGTATCCTCGATGTTACCCCTGCCTGAAGATATCTTAGACACGGGAGGGGGAGGGGGCTGAATACACCCCACCCTCCTGAAAATTCGTGGTCGTGTACAGAATCATTATACATGTATAAAACATGGTACTGATGTTTACAGCTCTACGTCCATTTTAACATTTTGTGGTAACCCCCCCCCCCCCCAAAGCTCACGGACCTCGCGGACGCTTCAAGAGGAATATCCTGGATACACTGACAGACTCCAGCGACCCAGAATATAATATTACGGAAGTTGGGGGTAGAGACCCTTCCAAACCAAGTGTGCCTCGAATCCTTGGCAATTTATTTCTTCAAATTAAAGTACAATTCTCGCTCGGCTTACATGGAACCTTTTCTCGAAATTCGTTTGGAGTTCCCAATTCAGTTCTCAATATAGGCCCAGAAACGGCAATCTTTATAGCTCCCCTTTTCCTTGAACTTTTGTGGCCAGTTGTCCTAAACTCATATGAACCCGCATAAAAATGCAGACAAACAAAAGAGTTCCTTCCCCTCTTTAGGTACCTTGGAAAACTGCCACACATAACTCGGGAATTTTGAAAACTGCCCCACTGGAAAAATTGTGACACATTCAAAGTGTTCTTCGGAGGAACAGCAATTTGTACCCGACCCTTTAATGAAAAACGGGGCAATTTTCCTCTGTGGAAATTTTCTAAGTTGCTGGAAAAGGTGTGCCATGGTTACCGGTAAATCGCCACACCGGAACACTGCCACACATCAGTGTTCCTGTGTGGCAGTTTTCAGTGAACCGTTTGTTCTGTGGGTATTTCCTCCAGGGGTATTTTACCGCTTTTCAATTTGCATGGGTATTTTCAGGGGAGGGGCGCATTTTTACCGTTTGCCGATATGATATGGTGTGATCGTTTCCAGGAAAAGAGCATAGGTAATGAGTGGTAGGGAATTCTGGGTACCCCTTACACTTCGGAAATCCTCTAGAGATCAATCTCCCCCTACAAGAAAAAAGAAAAAAAGTTTTCCTGAAATGTATATTGTGGTTTCTTAAGAAGGGTTGGAACTGTTTCTTTTTCATTAAGGTGCAATAACATCATTCTTTCACTAAAGAAAGAAAATAAAGGGGAAGGTGAAGAAGGGAATGAAATATTTTTACACGTACATCGTTTGCATAATCTAAGAGCTACGGTTCTTTTGGAATTCATACTAATGCAGACATGTCCAAATCAATACCGTTTGTCACTGTTTAATTTACAAATACGAAATATCTAGGTTGCCACTTAAAATCTTTTCAAAAGGCCCGCGGCCTAGGTGGCTTGTAAATAGGTGAGAAATAATCCGTTGTGTGCCTTTCATTAGGTTCAATAAAATGTTTATATATACGAAATTTCTAGGTTGTAACTTAAAATCTTCTAAAAGGGCCCGCGGCCTAGGTGGCTTGTGAGTAGGTGAGGAATAATCCATTGAGTGCCGTTTATTAGGTTTTATAAAATGTTTAGAAATACAGAATATCAAGGTTGTAATTTAAAATCTTCTAAAAAGATCAGCACCTGAATATCAATTCATTGAGCCCCTGTTAATTAGCCTTTATTACTTGTTATCACATGGGATATATTAAAATCATAACTCAAGATTAAAGGAATCAGAAAGGTTCTACATAAACCTTGAGCCATTTTGATCTTACATACCCATTGAGATCCCTAGGAAAACTGGTACATTCCGTTTTGTTCAGCTAGGAAAACTCGTACACTTTGTCAAAATCTCGGACCGAAACGCAATTTGTGTATATCCCCTTACTTGAAAGGGTGTACGAGTTTTCCGCCCTTTGCACTTTTCTCAGCGGCATGAGAAAGTGTACGAGTTTTCATGGATCCGTTGGAATAAGGTAATTTAAAAGTAATTTTTGTTCCTTCACCTGAGCAATGGACAAGAATTTTTGGAAGGGTGGGGAAAGCGGACGGACCTTATGGGTTTTGCCCGGGTGTGCGCCACTCATAACACACAACGGTTTGAAAACAAAAGTAACTTCACATCGATATATTTGGTTTTAGAAAAATATAGAACACAACTATTTTGAATTAAATTTAAATTTTATAAATACAAAGTTTTGAAATTAAAAAAATTAGGAAAGAGTAATATGTTATGTGAGAAACTATATTCAAAAATTCAGGGGTGTTCTCGATAACGGAAGTTGAGGGGAACGCGTGTTCCCGTCTACGTACGATTCAACAACTATGGTTAAATCCAATGTATGCGGATGTAAAACTGTTTTCTTTTTTTACCCAATATAGTGTGCATCACGGTCTTTACATGTTAATTCTTTCCTTTAATTTCTTTTCTTCCGACCGACTCAGCAAGAATTGTGTTGGAGGAGACTGGCCTTCCTGTTCTCGCCTTGGGTCATAGAACGGAGCATAATCCCTGTCAAGGGCTTGCGTTCCTCCCCTTCTTTCTAAGCACCTTGGTTAAATCCGCTGAGGTGAGAAGGGGGACAGCAATCGCTATGTTGGAAAAGCTGAAATTCCGCCGCAATGGGACCAGTTTTTTTCGGAAGAGGAAGGTGAATTTGGAGACAATTCGCGTTCAAGCTTCGGGTGATTTTTTGGCGACATTTTGTTCCCGTAGACCGGCCGGTTAAAGGGATATATATAAAAGAATTGGCGTACGGTGCTATGGGATCTTAAGCCCCAAAGTTCCCCCTTTAGGGGTGCGCCACTGATCTGAACAGTGAAAATTTGAAATTACTAGAGGGGAGGGGGACAGTTTAAATACAGACGTACATAGCTCGTCATGGTCGCCATGAAGTGTGATACGATATTTGACGGTTATGGTTGCCTTTCAGTACTGAGTGTTTATTTCATTATTAATTTTTAAACCGAACTCAGGACTACAGAATGTTAAAGCTTTTTACGCAAAGTGAACGGGTTTCAATGACCATTTATATACTATATTATTGCTCCGAAAGACATGGCAAACTGATCGAAAAGACATCAGGTTGTATATGATATATACAAATCAAATAAAGGTAAAACTTTGTCCATTCAATAAAGAAGTAATGCCTGGGTCTCTTGATTATTTTACTTTTATTTTATGAATATATTTCCCCTTCTTATTCCTATGCAACACTCTTTGCTGTAAAGAACAGTATAACAAATTTGCTTGACGTTTTGCATGAAGTACTGATTTATTACCGTCACAAAATGTTCTAAAAAACCAGAATACATTAACCTATGCTCCAGTTGGACTGACGAAATGGTTAATTATGGTCATGTGGACATACACAACCTCAACAAATATTCACGTATTTGTATATGCATCCTTCATCTGGCATTTATACATCCTTCAGAATTCTACCACAGCACACTATTGGAGTCGACACAATAGCAGAGGAAATATAGAGAGAAAAAAAGAGAGAAGAGGTAATGCGCATATATACACTCAATAGGCAGAATATTAGAGATACGGGTGATGGGAAGTTGGCTTGGGGACATCCCCCGCGCAGAATGAAAGAGCCCTAAACCGAGAACGCAGGCGATAATTTTGAGGACAGCAGGCCTTCCCAATAGTGTATCGCAATCGACGAACGTGGGTAAACGTCAAGCTAAAATTTCTTCTTTTCGTGCTTTAAAAACGATAAACATTTAAAATTACAACTGCCTCACACGATTAAAAATATCTCCACTATGTACAGCTGAGTCATTGTCCGGTATTTTAGTTGGTAATGAGGATTTACCAACAATAATACCTTCACCATGGAGACAATGTATACGTACTATGCCAGCGGCTATTCATGATCATATATATACCGCACCCGGTGGCGCAGTGGTCTAAGCAATGGCCTCTAATCATTCGTCCGAAAGGGGTCCAGGTTCGAATCCCGGTGAGGCATGGTTGTTGTGCTTGTCTTACGGTACTGGCTCTCTCCCTTCCCTAGAACTAGTGACCTTAAATTCGGGACGGGCGACTGCTTATAACCCATTGAGTTGCTCACGGTGGTCGTATAAATATAAAAACATATATATATCGATCGAACGCTCTTGATGATACCTGATTGACATAAAATTAGATCTACATTGATAACTATGCATTCATTATTACTGTCACTGCACTGTATAATGCATTCATTCATATATTTACGAATTAACTTGTTTAACATCTTAAAATTTAAAATGTTTGTTGTTTCCTGAGAGTGGTGTTGCATGTTTGTAACTTTACAGCATTATAGTGTCAAATGGACGTGACGTGAGCTTTTATAAGTAAATACGTATCTCTGAGGGTGCACACGGCATTATTGCTTGAGAATGAGCTCCAGTGTTAGCTCGAAAGATTTTGCCTTTTTGACTTATCATATTTATTTGTACTTTGTGACTTGACTGTAATAAACTTACTGCCAATGACTCAGTTGTACATAGTGGAGGTGTTCTTAATCACGTGAGGCAGTTGTAATTTTAATTGGATATGGTTAAACGTGGTGATCTGAGCGACTCTGATCGAGAACGCAATGTCCGCTCGACCACACGCGAATAATGACCGGGGTCCTGGTAGACTGTCCAGACTCGTACAGACCGAACGCTTGGAAACGGCGGCTCAAATCACATCCTGGTTACATATTGGAGGCCATGCAGCGTCAGCAAACGTAGGGTGCGGCTGACGCTGCATATCCTAAGCTACGGGAGCTGACGCCCTACTTGTGTGCCATTGTTGACTGCTCGTTATCGGACATCACGAATCGCCTGGTGTTGGGAACATCTAAACTAGACCTCTGCATAGTGGGCCACGTCGTGAGGTCAGATGAATCCCGTTTTCTAATGTACCGAGCTGACGGAAGAGTGCGGGTTTTGCGTCGACAGTATGAGACCAAGACCCCATCTTCCCATGTGGGCTCTGTTCAAGGCGGCGGTGGCTCTGTGATGGTTTGAGGAGCCTTCTTATGGGACACATTAGGTGCCTCAGTGTGTCCGGAAAGGTTCGTTGCCACTGTGGGCTGCTAGAATGTGCTGGCTGCTCACATACAAGCTTCCATGTCCTTTGCGCATCCTGCGGCCCATTGTCTGTTTCAGTAGAACAATGCCACCGCTACGCGGGGTGGGGGGCAGCAACCACCCAGGAAAGGCTCGTCTGAGTTTGGAACCATCCAATAGTCACCAAGGTTCTGGATTTATAACCCTGTGGGATCTCTCTGGGATGTCGTGTTGCGGAACATCAGATCCATGGATACTTGACCGACGTCTTGGCCGGAGTTGTGGATAATGCTGCAACACTCATAGCTGGCATTGCATCAGGAAACTCTGCAGCATCTGATGGAGTTGATGCCTCCGCGTGTACAAGCTGTTATTTGCGCTAGAAAACGACCAACACGCTAGAAGACGACCAACAAGCTACTGTGTAGGAATATCTAATGTTTTGACATACTCAGTTTGTCGTCCTAGAACTTAAAGTAACGACGCTCTCTCTATTAAGTGCCGTAGGATTATCATCGATTGTGTCCTTATCTATGCCCATACTTTCCACATTCCCATAAATTAATTAGCTGTTTCCCTTTTCTTCGACTAAACCAAAATGACAGAAGACAGCTTATCGCGCCCGCTCCTCTCACAGCGTGAGATTACATTCTTTTATTTCACTACGTTATATCGAAACTAAAAAGTGCGAAGCTTCATAAAAATATTCTTCTTCCCTGAATTATCGTTAATTATCTGACACGAAAAAGGAATGCCTCTCGTATGGTGAGTTTTTCTCCCTTTTATAGAGAAATGAGAAAACTCCGAACATTTATCGAGGGGGGGGGTAGATACATTCCTATGATACATTCCTAATGTATCCTACCCCCGTATCACATAATCACATTACATATGATCTCACCCATTCGACGGAGATTTTTCGGATTCACTCAAATTACTTAACAGAAACGGAAAGCACTTGGCTTATTTGCGTTGGGTTTCTTGCGTCATGCGGCTCATGCCTCAAATCTGAATACTTGCTGTACGACTACCAAGAATGAACAGATGAAATGCAACTGTGAGACGTAGCCAGGATCTTTCTGTCAGGAACTATTCATAGGAAAAGTGTCTTCAGAAAACTCTGATATTCTGTCCGTATCATACATTCGGTAAATGCTACACTTATTTACCGTGTTTTACAACATGATTTGTACCTTTCCCTTTATCTTGGGGAAGTATTAATTAAAGCCTCTGTAATAGCGTAAACGCTTTATTTGGAAATTCGAAAGCATTTTGAAGTGAAATGGAGGAGACTTGCTCAAGACAGATAATTGTGGAAGAAACTTGGAGAGACCTTCATGTAGCAGTGGGTTGATAATGGTGGTTTAAGGTGATGACGATGACGATATATTGGAAACACAGGTGCTCACACGAAAAATTGAAGCTAGGCGCTACAGTCTATGGCATACATCACAATTGAAATTTTAATCTTACACATTCCTAAGAAACATAAAACCGAGAGTCTTCTATGTCTAATCCCTTAAAATAAGTGTTCTTCAGATTTGCAAATGGCAGCATGAGATGATTTTTGCAACTCACGCAAATCTTAAAAAGATGAAAACAGTGAGCAGAAAGGTTTCAAACCTTGAAATGGCTGTTTTGATATTTGTACATGATCGTGGCATCTGATTAATTTCAGCTAGTTATGTGCAAAATTAACTCACAATTCCTAAGGATTAGTTTAGATGCATAAGCATTGCGCCCCGCAAAAGTGCCGTCTATTCCTGCTCATGAATAGAAGCACGGCGGATGAAAAGTTGCTAAAAACTCCTAATTATATTTTGTTCTTCTGTAAAATTACGTTTGGACTTAACTAATTATCTAAACCTTATGATTATGAACACTGTGGATTACAAATTGCTAAAAAGCCCCAATTCTAGGATGTTAACAATCAATGTTTTGTACCTCAGTAAAATAAATCATAAGGCCAGTTTTTGTACGCCCCTTAACCCCTCTGTAATCAATTTCCGAAACTAAGTGAGAGATTTCAGTTTGACCTTATATTTCAATTACAACACTGACAGATTTACAGGAAAGCCCACGAAGCTGAATTGCGCTCCCCCCTCCCCTCCATACTGGGAGTTCCGTGAAATAACGGGTTTGTTTAGTTCATTTTTTCATTTTGCTTCTGAAAAAATAAAAAAAGACGCATATGGTGAGTGATAAATTTACTGTTCTGCTTCTGGGTTCATGATTCCCTCAAACTCGAGTTGTGTCCTCTACTAGCTTAATTAAGTACAGTACAGGTCAACTAATAATCATTTTAGGAGAACTTAATACTACACTGCAACCGAACTGTTGCATTGTATTTCTGGAAAATTCGCTTAGAATGTATTGAAAAATTTCTCATTTTATTTAGTTATGAATCAATTCGTCCCGTTCCGAAATTTAAATATGCGTATATGAGACTTTCAATAATGAACTAAATCCACGTATCCCCACTTACCCCTTAAGAAATTTCTGCCTACCCCACTAATTTCGGTTCCCTTTCCTTCTGTCTCTTTCCCCGGCCAGAACGGTTTTTAAGCTTCGAACGTTGATCTGCTCATTTTTTATTTTTCGTGGACGGAAATAACTGTGTAAGATTTCAGGCATTACTCTTTCCGTTTTTTTTTCAAAACAGTTTCTCGGTTTGTGTGACCACAAAAAATATTTTTCTGCTTCTAACGGTTAGGGAAGAATTTCCGCCTGTGACTGATGACAGTACTTGCATAAAAGATTATCGTTTTCTATCCCTATACGTCCATCCGTCCGTCCGTCCGCAAAAAACATAGCATCTCTTCTTAAGATCAGATTGAAGAAATTCTTCCAATGATTCATTGAGACGGACAGGCAAGATTATCAATGCCTGTTCTTCAGCTTCCGCCTGTCCGTCCGTCTACATAAACAATACTTTCGCTTCGAAATCATTAGAAAATTTCCTTCTCTTTCCCAAAGGAGGAATCACTGGCACAAAATTTCAAAAATCTTTCCTTCCGTCAAGCTAACCATCCATTCTTCAGTTTGTCTGCCTGTCGGTCTATCCATCCGCAGAAATTCAATCTCTGCTTCTGACCGTCAGACCGAAGAAATTCGTTTTGTGACTTATACGAAAAGGTATGGTATTACCAATATTTGTCCTTGCTTTTCTCGGTCTGTCAGCTCGTCAGTAGAAACGATATCTCCGCTTCTGATTATCGGATTGAAAAAATTCTTTCTCTGCTCTATAGGGGAAAACCATGAGAGTAAGACATCACAAATCTCTCGTTTCACCCTTTCATTCCTCAGCTTGTTTGTCTGTTGGTCAGTCCGTCCGCAAAAATTCCCACTCCGCTTCTGACAGCTGGATAGAAGACATTTGTTTTTTGACTTAGATAAAGGCATGAGCATGCCATTGTCTGTTCCCGCTATGCTTCGTCTGTGTGTTCGTGAGTAGGAACAATATGTCCACCTCTAAAGACCTGACTTAAGAAATTGCCTGTTCGAAGGAGAAGACATGTACACAAGATTTTTGGCAGTAATAAAATACTGGATAATGTCATGTATAAGACAGAAAGAACGATGAATATCAGTGTTAGGGTGACCATAAGTATGACGATAAAAAAAGTTTTACTACGTACTTAATTAAACATATTGAGCTTACCATTATTCTTCAGTTAACAGTGACAGAACCCATACAAAAATTTAGGTACACTTAGCGGGGGAACGTATTTCACCACGGTCGTATCATGAATATTTCTCGAATGAAGTAATCTTACACAGCAAATTTCGGTCTTTTAACACCTTACCATAAAACTTCTCACACTCCATGACACAATTTTGTCTTACAACTAACATAGCTCTCATTGTCTCAACACTTTTCCTAGATTTTTCCTTTGATTATATATTGTTCATAACAGAAAATATTCTCTGAACGGGTGCTGTATATACTTGGAAGATAAAGAATAAACTCTACAATATCACAAAAGTGATGAAAGTCTAGGCGTTTTTCGCTCATTTCAGAAAAACTTTGTACCCATCTATCAAATACAGGAATGTTTTCCAGGCGATTTTGCTCATTTTAGAAAAAAATTTGCTTGACCAATATGCAAGTATATTTATAGTTTTTATTCAAAACGGGACAAAATTCACATTTTTTATAAAACGACGGGACGATTGGGAAATATGAAAAAAAAATAATAATAACGGTACGTATGGTCAGTGCTCAACATGTGCTTCGTTTTGTCTTCCCATCGGTTGAGATGTCTGTGTAAAGTCTCAGTGTACTGTTGGAAACAAAATTATTTAAAATAAATTTAATCCAACATGCACGTGCAGAAGTGGATAGCCCCATTGGCAATCCCAAGTCTTGAGGCGATACTTAGGCTCCCAGGGATATCGGGAGGCAATCAGAAGCCTTGAGACGATACTTAGGCCCCCAGGGGGATATCGGGAGGGTTGCAAGAGTCGATGTGGTCATTTGCCTAGATAGGAGCGACGTGACCTTGACTTCCGCGGATTAGGTGAACCACAGAAGGCCACGTGACCTTGACTCCGGCGGACAAGGTGAACCCCAGAAGGTCTGAGAGGGTTTCACTGGTCAAGACGAGAGGTGAGCAGTTGATTTCTAGTGACAGCTGGAGACAGACGTTTTGGTAATGAGTGCCGAGGTGTGATCGGAGAGCCCTGTGCCAGGTTGGAGAGATGAGGTAGGCTGCCCAGCGTTGACAAAAACTACAAGTCTGACAAGCAGAAGGATTGCCAGCGATGGACATTCAAAATAACTTATTTTTTCTTTTCCCTATTATTGCATGTACCTGCTTAACGATATTCGTAACCCTACTTAAAACACGTGGCGTGTGTAATGGTCATGATCAAACAATGGCAACCCAGTTAGCTAGGTAAAACATTTAAGTAAAGCATAAGAGAAAAGGAACTAAAAGTAAAATAAATCACTAAGCATTGCACTTATATATATATGTATGCAGAAATGATCGGAGAGTTTGTAGAGGAACACTAAGTTACGACGTGCGTGGGTGCAGCCGTTAACAATACCTTTCACATAAAATTTATTATTATTACGATTTTATATCCACACAAGACAAATAATTAAGGTATGTTTTTATGTTGCTAATTTTTATTTCACGAGGGGCACCTTTATTCCCCACCATTCCAGTGACGGGATAAAGGTGAATCACAACGCCGTGCTTACTTATATGTCCGTAGATATAAGGGGCCCGTTTTTGTCTTTATACGATCACTGTAGAACAAAATTCCCATAGTTATAGCATTGGCACAGTAAATAAAATTTAATCGGTAAATAATCTGTAATTGATCTTTTAATTATAATGTTGGAAATTATGATTATAACATTAATGCACATTTAATAATGTCATAATAAATATAACAATGGGTGCCGTTAACAGGTGTATATAACATAGCTGCAATTAACCCATTGTTTATAACATTGGCGTGTTAATCCATAGGTTATAACAGTACATTCGTGTTGAGGCTAGATAAGCTGTTTCATATGTATGGATTCCCTGTCCACCCATGTTTTTTAATGGAACATTATTAGGAAAACTTTTGATCTGCGAAGGTATACCAAATGGAACGTAATTTCTCGTCGATAAAAGAAACCCCGTGTAAAAATGAAATAATATTAAATACTTCTTTGCGAGGTTCCCATGTAAACATCTCGAAGTTTGCGGGTCGTGCTGTTAAATTTCATTCATATAGTTTATAAACAAAACGTGTATTCTCTTACCTGACTAATAATGATTATTTAAAAAAACAAAAAATGTCGTTTCTTTAGATTTCTTATTGTTTTCATTTAGGAAAGGACAAAAACATAGGAAAGAGGGTTAAGCTCTGAACTGAAGAATTTTCCTTATTGCGCGTACAACTTCTAGGTAAATTTGTGTTTGCTTTATTTCAGTGATTTGCAAATATAAATTAAAATGTTAAAAGAATTTACATTCATTCTGATGTTGGAAGAAAGGTCTGGCGTCTTCGAACTTCGACTATTTTCGTAGGTTTATGGAATTTAACCTCACCTCGTGCGATTAGATGCATTTTACACATTTTTCAAGAACAGATTAGCACTGACTGGTACAATAAGGAAAGATTGCTAGGGTGGACTAATGAGGGTAGTGTAGTCAACTGATTGAGAATAATAAGCTTTGGTCCTTTCTTTCTGAGGGGTAAATCTTTGATAGATGGATTAGCATGTAATAACGTTTTGTTCAGCTTTGTGTTGCGGTGACACACCCAAAGGATTTATGGAACGGTTCCCGAATTAAATTCTATAAGCCTATCAGGATAGCTGTAGTTTGAAGACGTCAGTAATTTTCCGGAACATCGGAATGAATGTAAAATCTTTTACCATTTCATTTGATATTTGCAGAAGATTACTGAAAAAAAAAAAAAAAAAAAAAAAACTTAAGTTTACCTAGAAATTGTATGTGAAAAAATTAGGGCCGCGGATGACTTAGTGGTCAGCGTTCGGTATTGCTACGGAGAGGACCCCGGCGTTACCTTCGAGATTCTTGAGCACTCTAGCCCAAGTCTTCTAGCTTCCTGTTTTTAAGGGTTGTTTAAGAACTGGGGTCAGACACTCCCTTAATAAAATCCTTTACATGTGATCTAGTGTCCAAAAATAAAAATTCTTTAACTCAGAATTGAACTATATTCTTTGTCTTTATGTTCTGTCCCAAATGAAAGCACAATGAAATCTAAAGAAACAACGATAGAATAAATTGTTTGAAATAATCAGTATGCGTCAGGTAAGAGAATACACGTTTTCGTTACAAACCATATGAATAAAATTTAACTGCATGATGCGCAAATTTCGAGATGTTTTCGTCGGAACCACGCAAAGAGGTATTTAATATCATTTCATACTTACGGGGGATTTCTTTTATCGACAAGACATTATGTTTCATTTGGTATACCTTCGCAGATACAAAGTTTTCCTAAACATTTCTACCTTATTAAAAAATAGGGGCAGGAAATCCCTTTGATATGAAACAGCTTATCCAGCCGCAACAGGTATGAACACTGAGACTTTACACAGACATCTCGACCGACGGACAAACGAAACGAAACACATGTTGAACGCTGGCACATCGTTCTTTCTACATATGTTATTCATGACATTCTCCAGTATTTTACTACAGGCGAAAATATTGTGCATACGTTTTCTCCATCGAATGGGCAATTTCTTAAGTCCGATCAGTAGAGGTGGAGATATTGCTCCTACTGGCGAACAGAAAAAGAATAGCGGTAATAGACAATGGCAATACCATGCTCTTGCCTTCCTCTATGAGTCTCAAAACGAATTTCTTCGATTCAGCCGTCAGAAGCAGAGTGTGAATTTTTGCGGGCGGACGGATCGACCGACAGACAGACTGAGGAATGAATGGATGGAACGAGAGATATGGGATATCTTACGCTTACGTTTACCTCTATAGCGCAAAGAAAGAATTTCGCCAATCCGATAATTAGCAGCGTACTACTGAAGGATGGACAACCTTGCAAAGGAGGGACAGATATTGGTAATACCACCGCCAAGCTTTTCCCTGTAAGTCACAAAACGATTATTTGATCTGACAAAACAGAGATTCAATTTCTGCAGATCGACGGACCGATCGTCAGACAAACTGAAACTGGAGAATGGATGGAAGGAGATAGTGAAATTTTATGCTAATGTTTCTGCAGACGGACTGACAGGCTAAAGCGGAAGACCAGGCATCGATAATCTTGCCCGTCCGTATCAATAAAAAAATAAATTCTTCAATCTGAGAATAAGAAGGGGTGATATATTTTCTGTGGACGGACAGATGGACGTATGGATAGACAGTGATAAACTTGTACGCATGTATCAGTCATAGACCGAATTTCTTTCCTTTAGAAACAAATATATTTGTGTTTTCGCACAAACAGAAATCGATTGCGAAAAAAACGGAAGGAGTGATGTCTGAAATTTTATACAGTTCTTTCCGTCAAAGAGAAAGAAAAAATGAGATCAACATTTCGAAGCTTAAAAAGCGTTCATGCAGGGGAGAGAGACGGAAGGAAAGGCAACCGAAATCATACGCTATCCTGCATGCAACTAAAATTTAGGAACGCGGCGAATTTTTCCGTGACGAACTTCCGCTCGGCTAGTCGTTAGCCGCAGCAACGCCTCCACGTATTTTATGTGACCGTCCATCTTTTTCCGCTCTGCTATTTATGTGACCACCCAGCTTTTTCCGCTGGGCTAGTCGTCAGCCGCAGCAATGCCTCCACGTATTTTATGTGACCGCTCATCTTTTTCCGCTCTGCTATTTATGTGACTGCCCATCTGATTCCGCTCTGCTATTTATGTGACCGCCCATCTTTTCCCGCTCTGCTATTTATGTGACCACCCAGCTTTTTCCGCTGGGCTAGTCGTCAGCTGCAGCAACGCCTCCACGTATTTTATGTGACCGCCCATCTTTTTTCGCTCTGCTATTTATGTGACCGCCCGTCTTTTTCCGCTCTGCTATTTATGTGACCGCCCATCTTTTTTCACTCGGCTAGTCGTCAGCCGCAACTCATACACTTACAGGAAGGCTGATCTGTCAATATTCATTTTTGTACATTAAAATTTGTTTACTTATTGAGTGCATATATAAGTTAAGTTATTAAGCTTTGTTTACATATTAAAAATTAGTGGAGCTAAGAAACTGAAAACGTATCATTTCCACATTGAATAGGAGGAAGCTTATTTCTTCACAACGTTTCGGGACAAGTGTTTGTGTTTAATATGTTGGGCTTCATTTGCCATTCCTAAGAAAGAAAATCTTGAAAGACATTTTTCGAGTGTGCAGAAGGCGTACCAAAGTGATTATTCTGCTAAAAGTGAACTGAGGAAAATTAAACTTAAAGAATTGAAAGCTCAATTACGAGTACAACAGTTACTACGTGAAAACGGCAGCTGCGTAATTAAACTTGTCATGTCACTATTACTTTTAAATTTGTCAAATAAAACTGCACTACCCTCTATAAAAAGTTCTTTTACCATTTACCCGTCCTGGGAAAGTTTTTATGTTTGATCAAAACACGAGTGACTCGAAACGAAGCCTCGGCCGCTGCTTTCGATTGTTGCATAGGCATAGCAAAAAGTAAATGTTGTGCTCCTGATTGAGCTTTCAATTCTTTAAGTTTAAAATTTCTCAGTTCACTTTCAGCAGAATAATCACTTTGGTACGACTTCTGCACACTCGAAAAATGACTTTCTAGATTTCCTTTCTTATTAATGGCAACTGAAGCCCAACATATTAAACACAAACACTTATCACGAAACGTTGTGAAGAAATAAGCTTCCTCCTATTCAATGTGGAAATGATACGTTTTCAGTTTCTTAGCTCTACTAATTTTTAATATGTAAACAAAGCTTTGTTATAAACATTTATTTTAACGTTATTATCATAGGAATAATCATATGTTATAAAAAAATATTTAACCAATTCACCATAGTTATCTTCAAACGTTAATCGGTACCAACGTTACATTCTAATACAAAACACGTGTTAAAGTTATGAACAATGGAACACGTGTTGATGCTATTCACTGGAACACGTGTTACTGTCATCAATGTTAAATACAATGTGTTAATTTTATTGTTATATTTATTATTATGAACAAATTATAGGTGCATCAATTACAGATCATTTACCGATTAAATTTACTTTATCGTGCCTTTTTATAACTATGGGACTTTTGTTCTACAATGATCGTATATGGACAAAAACGTGCCCCTTATATGTACTGGCATATAATAAAGCACGGCGTTGTGATTCACCTTTATCCCGTCACTGGAATGGTGGGGGAGTAAAGGTGCCGCTCGTGAAAGAAATTAGAAACATAAACACATATCTTAGTTTACACATACCTTAACTTATGTCTTGTGTGGCTATAAGGAAAACAAACAGGAGTCTTATGTGGAAGTAATAAAAATGGTTTAATACGTGAGATTTAGGAACACTAAGGTACCACGTGCGTGGGTGCAGCCGTTAACAATACCTTACACATAAAATTTACTATTATTACGATTTTCCTCTATAACGTCTCCGATCACTTCTGCATACATCTATCTATATATATAAGTGCAAAGCTTAGTGATTCATTTTACTTCTAGTTCCTTTTCTCCTATCCTTTACTTAAATGTTTTACCTAGCTAACTGGGTTTTCATTGTTTGATCATGACCAATACACACGCCACGTGCTCTAAGTAGGTTTATGAATAAATTTAAGCAAGTACATGCAATAACAGGGAAAAGGAAAATAACTTATCTGGTATGTCTTTCAGGTTTTCAACACTGGGCATATACACCTAATTGATCTGACTGGCGCTATCCGAACTCGGCTCTCCGTGTGTCAACGCTGGGCATACTTCATCGCTCCGATCATACTCGGCACTCACTACCCACGTCTGTCCCTCGCCGCTACCGCACTCCACTCCTCTTGACCAGTGAAGACCTCTGACCTTCTGAGCTTCACCTTGTCCACGGATGCCAAGGTCACTTGGCCAGTCTGGGATTCATCTAATCTGTCAGGTGAACGTCACTTCGCTCCCTTCTTGGGAACTGACCCTTCAACTTTTCCAACCCCTATATCCCCTGGGGCCTAAGTATCATCACAAGGCTTGATATTGCCTCCCGCTATCCCCTGGGGCTATCTACGCACGTGCATGTTGGACTAAATTTATTTTAAATAATTTTATTTCCAACATTCCTCCCTTACCAGATGTAATCTTTATGGGGGGCCAAAAGGAATGCTGGTGGGAAAGACTACACGCACGGATTGACTACTCCATCCTTACCTAGTAATCCTCTATCTTTTTCCTCATGTGCACTTATATATACACATAGCAATGAAATTATATAAAATATTCATAATCACACATATACACAATACACTTTTCAAACACAAAAATTAATTAACTGTTATGGTCCTGCACCCACAATACATATCTAAAAAATATCAATTCAGTGATACTGCTGGCATCTGAAGCTTACATGCACGTGTCGTTTAGTACACTTTGAGCTATTGCTCACCTAGTATCAGTAACACATTTAACTGCCAAACGCTTTTCCGTTTGTTTTTATATTCAATTTTTTTTTCATTGTCCACGTCCACCGATTCTTGAGTTTTATTGTTTGACTTAATTTTTTTTTTTTTTTGTGGAAAGTAAGACAAGGTGAAATTGTTCGATTTACGTTCAGTTCTGCGATTCACACACAATTCACACACAAAAAGTTATCAGACATCAAACCAATATCACTGGCAGTTCGCAATATTTGGAGAACATTGTCACCTGATTTGTGCTTTTTATATGCTGGTAATAAAATTAGCTGTAGAACACTTAGCTCTGTACGTATATGTTTATCTAGGTTTTATTCGTCCACAGTCACCTATAATATGGGTTATTTACCAAGATCTCGACATCAAACAAATATCACTGGCAGTTCGCAATATTTGGAGAACATTGTCACCTGATTTGTGCTTTTTATATGCTGGTAATGAAATTAGCTGTAGAACACTTAGCTCTGTACGTATATGTTTATCTAGGTTTTATTTGTCCACAGTCACCTATAGCATGGGTTATTCACCAAGGTCTCTTTGACCCTAGAACACAATAACAGCAAAATCATTTCACCTGTGTTTTATTCATCCCGGCATGCGCCCTCATGGACACTGTCCTTTGTGCTTTTAAACACCACACCGCTCATCGGCCATACCGTTTTCACAACACCGTTCATCGGCCATACCGTTTTCACCACACCGTTCATCGGCCATACCGTTTTCACTACCTGTTGACCACACAGCACAACAAAGTCTTTGCTGTCAATGTAGCACTTTATTTAGTCTGTAGGTCATCCACATGAAAAAATGCGTTGCATTCACAGTAATTACGACCGTCCTTGGATACACCAGCACGCTTACATTACGCATGCCACGTGCGATCCGTTCATTATTTTCAAAAGCTTGCATCATTACTTGAATATCCTCCTGTTGTTTGAGTTTGGGAAAGGAAAACGATGTTTCAATCACTGCTGCACTTTAGTTCTCGTAGGAAGCATAGTTCCTTTGTTCACCAACGCATGGTTCTTTTTCTTCACCAACACGTGGTTCTTTTTGTTCATCAACACGTGGTTCTTTTCGTTCACCAACACGTGGTTCTTTTTGTTCACCAACACGTGATTCTTTTTGTTCACCACCACATGGAACACACTGACTTTACTCACACTTTGATTTTTTTTTCTTCTATAACCTTCTCTCTTCCCCTGATTACGCACTGTACCGCTCTGTCATTACCCAGACTAGACGCGGCAGTGTGATCCGTCAATCCAAACAAAGTCAACTACCCAGTGGTTTAATTTTCATTTACCCTTATCTACACTCATTATCATTATTATTTTTTTTTAGAATAGTTGTATATCAAATATCTTAGATTTACACTATTCTTTCCTTCCCAAGCAAAGATAGATCCGCTCAACCCAATAAATCATTACCTTCACGCTGCACCTAAACATTATTAACATTAATATTTAAAATTACACTTGCCAATATCACTATTAAATTTTTATTTGACGAATTTTTCGTGCATACACCTCCACAAGAGATAACCAAGTGTTCTTGGGGGAATATTCTGATAGAACATAACGTTAGTTAACCAGTTAAGATTTTTTTTTTTTTTCACCTTTCTATGAACTAACCACACACAGACTTGAAACATACTTGAAATACGGACTGGAAAATAATACCCGAACTCGAGAAAATTTTATACATATATATTACACAAAATACTAGTGAATTTTCCACCTTTTGCTTTAATATTATGAGATATATGCTAATCCTATAATAAAACATTCTGACTTACTAACTTCCGTTTAAAATGCCTTCTAACTACAATAATGAGTTACTAAACCTATCAAATAAATTTAATAAAGATCCGAATTAGATTTGCTACTGGAATTGGGGCTGGGGGGAGGGGTGTAGATGAAATAAACTGCAGCTCTTCTATTGCTTTGCACCTTTCTGTCTCGAACAAGATTTGCTTGGCTGCTTTAACTTAAAAGGATCTTTATCGTCCTGTACTCCTAATAACTGTGAAAGATGAAATGGCGATTCTGCAGTTTGTTCTTCACATTTTTCGTTAAGTGGATTATGAGGATTTGCGAACGACTGTGAGGAAGAACGAACTGGATTCGTTACCGACTTCTTCTCTTTACTGTTCTTCACAATCTGGGGGATTCTAAGTTGTCTTTTTCTTTTTTACGTTGCTTATGTACAATTTCTGTAGTGGATTCAGACGTTGAGATTTTATCTACGCTTGCTTTGCTCTTACTTCGGGAATCAACTATTGTCAAAACCTGGACCTTCTCTTGAGCCTCTTCATTTTGAGTAACACGTGGCTTTGGGGAACTTTGAGCACGCTGGTGCCTATTATATTTATTGTAAAAATGCCTACCCTGACTAGGTCTTGAGAAAAATGGATTTCTGTAATTATTTTTTCCTCTGCAAAATATCCCTTTGTGGCCTATAGCTCCACATCCAAAACAACGGAGGTTGTCATAAGCCTGACGTTGTTTCTGATGTGTTACGTAATGTGGTCTTGCATTCCTATTTATTTGATCAAAATGCTTATTCTGCTCTAACGGAAAACTTCTATGTCTCTGGATGTGGAACGTATTGACAATTGCAGTGTTTACATTTCCCTGGTTGTTATTCCTGTTTTGTCTCTGGTACAAATTTCCGCGAGGATTAAAATGACCTGCGCCATTTGTATCCCGCGCTCCGTAACCTGAAGATTGGGGGACACGAAACGGGGCTCTATCTCCCTGTCTTTGGTTTCCAAGATTATTTGATTGCTGATTACATCTGCTAACTGGGTGTCCTAATGCACCACATCCGAAACATCTAACATTAACAAAATTTCGCCTAGCCTTATATCTGGAATTCTCATAATTTTGACTTTCATTAATTTTTGATAGCTCATTCTCGGCTTTCATTAATCTTTCACTCATTTGTTGTGATTCTTCTCGTAAGGTACTGATAAGTGCATTTTGCTGCACGATGTATTGCTGAAATATGGGACAAAGTTCTGAAATACCATTAGCATCGCCTGGGGCGCTTTCTCGAGGGATTTGATCTGCATCATCGGCAGAATTGACACTCTTTGTGGTGATATGTCGATTTGCCTCAACAAGCAGTGCATCTTGTACTGCTTGATCGAAATTTTCAGGCCCTTTCGAAAGTACCTCTGTTTGAATACTTCTTTCCACACCTGCTAAAAATTGTGATAACATAATTGAATCAACCAGTGCCTTAACCTGCTCATCCCCTGAGACCGCGCCTAGATAAGAATGCGCTGATCCTTTTAGACGTGATTCATACTGGGCGACCGACTCTTCTGGTCTTTGATTGCAAGAATTAAAATTTTGTATTGCCACTACTAGAGGTTGGTTATTGGCAAACCTTTTTATCACTGCTGATTTAAACATCTTGTAATCATCAAGCTGTCTAACATGGGGAGATTCACTCAAAAATCCTAAAGCTGCTTGCGTCATGCGAGCTTTTGCTACAAAAAATTTTACTTTTTCTGATCAATTACTGACTGATTCTAATCCCTCTATTGCTTCGAACAAGAAATAAGGTGAAATTAGCTTATCGTTTCCAGAGAATTCGGGAATCAGGGGAAGTACTGATGCAATAAATTGCAACTCCTGCATGGAATCTTGAACGGAGGAGCCTGACATTTTAAATAGAAGTTTAATACCTAAGTTATACACTAATACCAATTAAAATAATACCTTTCCTTACAACATGCAATTGCGCTTTTACCTAACTCTTAGTAATGAAGTTGTCAAAATAACATCTTAAGAAAACTATTGCATGATGCATACAACAAAAGAAAATAATGAACTGCTACACATGAAGAAAAGAAAACCCATTCAATCCGTACTGCGACGGCGAAAAATACGTGACAGCACGAATGGCTCAAAAGTCACGGCACCAATGTTATAAACATTTATTTTAACGTTATTATCATAGGAATAATCATATGTTATAAAAAAATATTTAACCAATTCACCATAGTTATCTTCAAACGTTAATCGGTACCAACGTTACATTCTAATACAAAACACGTGTTAAAGTTATGAACAATGGAACACGTGTTGATGCTATTCACTGGAACACGTGTTACTGTCATCAATGTTAAATCATCATCATCATCATTGTCAACCATTATCAATCCACTGCTGGACGAAGGTCTCCCCAAGTTACCTCCACAACGGTCTGTCTTGTGCCAGTCTCCTCCATGCCACCCCTGCATACTTTCGAATTTCATCCACCCATCTCCCATGTGGTCTTCTTCTGGGTCTTTTCCTGTCCCTTGGAATCCAATCTAAAATTTCGGCTGTCCATCGATGATCTGTCCTTCTGGCAGTATGTCCAGCCCATTGACACACGTAAAAATTGGAAAGGGAGTGAGACAAGGTGACACCATATCTCCCAAGCTCTTTAATGCCACATTGGAGGGTGTTTTTCAGTCACTGAGCTGGGAAAACAAGGGGATAAAGATTAATGGAGATTATCTAACCCACCTTCGTTTTGCTGATGACGTAGTCAATGTTAAATACAAGGTGTTAATTTTGTTGTTATATTTATTATTATGAACAAATTATAGGTGCATCAATTACAGATCATTTACCGATTAAATTTACTTTATCGTGCTTTTTTATAACTATGGGACTTTTGTTCTACAATGATCGTATATGGACAAAAACGTGCCCCTTATATGTACTGGCATATAATAAAGCACGGCGTTGTGATTCACCTTTATCCCGTCACTGGAATGGTGGGGGAGTAAAGGTGCCGCTCGTGAAAGAAATTAGAAACATAAACACATATCTTAGTTTACACATACCTTAACTTATGTCTTGTGTGGCTATAATGAAAACAAACAGGAGTCTTATGTGGAAGTAATAAAAATGGTTTAATACGTGAGATTTAGGAACACTAAGGTACCACGTGCGTGGGTGCAGCCGTTAACAATACCTTACACATAAAATTTACTATTATTACGATTTTCTTCTATAACGTCTCCGATCACTTCTGCATACATCTATCTATATATATAAGTGCAAAGCTTAGTGATTCATTTTACTTCTAGTTCCTTTTCTCCTATGCATTACTTAAATGTTTTACCTAGCTAACTGGGTTTTCATTGTTTGATCATGACCAATACACACGCCACGTGCTCTAAGTAGGTTTATGAATAAATTTAAGCAAGTACATGCAATAACAGGGAAAAGGAAGATAACTTATCTGGTATCTCCATATGTCTTTCAGGTTTTCAACACTATGCATATACACCTAATTGATCTGACTGGCGCTATCCGAACTCGGCTCTCCGTGTGTCAACGCTGGGCATACTTCATCGCTCCGATCATACTCGGCACTCACTACCCACGTCTGTCCCTCGCCGCTACTCGCACTCCACTCCTCTTGACCAGTGAAGACCTCTGACCTTCTGAGCTTCACCTTGTCCGCGGATGCCAAGGTCACTTGACCAGTCTGGGATTCATCTAATCTGTCAGGTGAACGTCACTTCGCTCCCTTCTTGGGAACTGACCCTTCAACTTTTCCAACCCCCCTATATCCCCTGGGGCCTAAGTATCGTCACAAGGCTTGATATTGCCTCCCGCTATCCCCTGGGGCTATCTATGCACGTTCATATTGGACTAAATTTATTTTAAATAATTTTATTTCCAACAGCTTAATAACTTATATCTGCACTCAATAAGTAAAAAAAAATGTAATGTACAAATAAGAATATTGACAGATCAGCCTTCCTGTAAGTGTAGGCGTTGGGACTGACGACTAAGAGAGCGGGAGATAACAGCATGCCTCATGCGGCAGGCTGCAGATGTGCCATGACCATGCGAAGTGGTTAGGGTTTGGGAGGGGAGTCTGACTGATTCATTCTATCATCTGATCTCAGGCAGTTCGTATGGTGCAAAATGCGCCAGCGCGATAAAACAAATGATCGACCGTACGAGAGCTCGCGATCGACCGCGTATGAATGTTTGGCCACCCCTGGTATATACGGTATGAGATTTTCTGTCGCATGTCACTAGATATTCCGCCCTACTCACATTTCCCTTAAAATGACGGAACATAGATGAAAGCGATTAGCATGTCTCATATCATAATACCAGTTTTTCCAATGCAATTTTACTCGTATGATAGCAGTCTTGTGATTGTTTCATAAATTGGACTTAGAAGGAAAGAAAATTTAAGGAAAAGATGGGCGGTCACATAAAATACAGAATAAAATGGTGTGGCGTCGATTACGTCAATTTGTCGCCTACGTCAATATGTCGTCAATGTCAGTTCGTCACACAAAAATTCGCCGCGTTCCTAAATTTTAGTTGCATGCAGGGTAGCTTATGATTTCGATTGTCTTTCCTTCCGTCTCTCTCCCTGGCATGAATGCTTTTTAAGCTTCGAAATGTTGATCTTCTCATTTTTTCTTTGCCGTGTACGGAAAGAACTGTATAAAATTTCAGAAATCAGTCCTTTCGTTTTTTTTTTTTTGCAATCAGTTTCTCTGTTTGTGCGACCACACAAAATATATTTTTGTTTTTAAAGGCTAGGAAAGAAATTCGGTCAATGACTGATACATGCCTACAAGTTTTTCACTATCTATCCATACGTCCATCCGTCTGCCCACAGAAAATACATAACCCCTGTTTACTCTCAGATTGAAGAATTTTTTTTTTATTGATACAGACAGGCAAGATTATCGATGCCTAGTCTTCCCCTTTAGCCTATCCGTCCGTCTGCAGAAACAATACTTCCGCTTCGAAATGCTCATTAGAAAAATTCCTTTTCTTTCCCAAAGGAAAAAAAAAACATTTGCATAAAATTTCACAACTCTCTCCTTCCATCCATTCTTCAGTTTCAATTTGTCTGACGATCGGTCCGTCGGTCTGCAGAAATTGAATCTCTGCATTGTCAGATCAAATAATGGTTTTGTGACTCACAAGAAAAAGCATGGGGGTCGTATTACCAATGTCTGTCCCTACTTTGCAAGGTCTGTCCATCCGTCAGTAGTGCGCTTCTAATTATCGGATTGACGAAATTCTTTCTTTGAGCTATAGGAGAAACGTGAGCGTAAGATATTACAAATCTCTCGTTCCATCCATAGATTCCTCAGTCTGTCTGTCTGTCGGTCCGTCCGTCCGTCAGCAAAATTTCACACTCTGCTTCTGACGGCTGAATCGAAGAAATTTGTTTTGTGACTCATAGAGAAAGGCACGAGCATGGTATTGCCATTATCTGTTCCTGCCATGCTTAGGCTGTTCGGAGTTTGGAACAATATTTCCACCTCTAATGATCGGACTTAAGAAATTGCCTATTCGATGGAGAAAACGTATCAACTCTATCAGGCTTATAGAATTTAATTAGGGAACCGTTCCATAAATCCTTTGGGTGTGGCACCGCAACACAAGGCTGAACAAAAGATACTCCATGCTAATCCACTATCAAGGATTTGCACCCTGAGAAAGAAAGGACCAAAGCTTATTATTCTCAAAACCACTTGACTATTCTTTTGACAATTTAAACACTTACTCTTATTAGACCGCCCTAGCAATCTTTCTTTATTTTACCAGTCAGTGCTGTTTTTGAAAATTCTGTGAAATGCATCTAATCTAATCGCACGTGGTGAAGTTTAATTCCATAAGCCTACGATAATAGACCGCCCTAGCAATCTTTCTTTATTGTACCAGTCAGTGTTAATCTGTATAACGAAGTAAATTTCTCCGTCATTTTTATCCGCGCCAGGATTCGAACCCGGATCCTCTCATTCCGGAATAAGTTGCTCTACCAATTGAGCTACGCGGACGTTGATTCTAATTGCTATCTACCTTTATGTCGTGTGCGACCTTCTGGCAGGTACGTTACATCATCTCCCCCTTATTTTTATTTATTTATTTATTTTTTTCTGTCGAAGTGCTGGAGAAGGGATTCTCTTATTTTTCCTATCTCGCGGTGTGGAAATAACATCACACCATTGCGAGATTTTGAACGGTCGGGTCATCGTCCCTGTTCGGGCGCCATTATAACGAAGTAAATTTCTCCGTCATTTTTATCCGCGCCAGGATTCGAACCCGGATCCCCTCATTCCGGAATAAGTTGCTCTACCAATTGAGCTACGCGGACGTTGATTCTAATTGCTATCTACCTTTATGTCGTGTGCGACCTTCTGGCAGGTACGTCACATCTCCTGGTACGTTACATCTGTTCTTCAAAATTCTGTGAAATGCATCTAATCGCACGTGGTGAAGTTAAATTCCATAAGCCTACGATAATAAACCGCCCTAGCAATCTTTCTTTATTGTACCAGTCAGTGTTAATCTGTTCTTGAAAATTTTGTGAAATGCATCTAATCTAATCGCACTTGGTGAAGTTAAATTCCATAAGCCTACGATAATAGACCGCCCTAGCAATCTTTCTTTATTGTACCAGTCAGTGTTAATCTGTTATTCAAAATTCTGTGAAATGCATCTAATCGCACGTGGTTAAATTCCATAAGCCTACGATAATAGTCGAAGTTCGAAGATGTCAGTCCTTTCAAAGAAAATCAGAATGAATGTAAATTCTTTTAACATTTTAATCTATATTTGCAGATTACTGAAATAAAACAAATACAAATTTACCTAGAAGTTGCACGTGTAATAATGAAAATTCTTCAGTATCTTTCTTATCTTTTTGTCCTTTCCTTAATGAAAACAATAAAAAATCTAAAGGAACGACAAAAATAAAATTGTTTGAAATAATCATTATGAGTCATGTAAGAGAATGCACATTTTCTTTATAAACTATATGAAATTTCGAGATGTTTACATGGGAACCTCGCAAAGAGGTATTTAATATTACTTCATTCTTACGCGGGATTTCTTTTATCGACGAGGCATTACGTTTCATTTGGTAAACCTTCGCAGATCAATAGTTTTCCTAATCATTTTCCATTAAAAAAAATGGGAGGACAGGTAATCCCATACATATGAAACAGCTTATTTAGCCTCAACACGAATATACACTGAGACTTTACACAGACATCTCGACCGATAGAAAGACAAAGCGAAGCACATGTTGAACACTGGGACTTTACACAGACATCTCGACCGATAGAAAGACAAAGCGAAGCACATGTTGAACACTGACACATCGTTCTTTCTATCTTACACATGATATTCTCCTGCATTTTATTACTGCCGAAAATTGTGTGCACCTGTCTTCTTCTTCGAATGTGTAATTTCTTAAGTCAGATCATTAGAGGTGTTGTTCCTACTCACGAACAGACAGACGAAGCACAGCGGGAACAGGCAATGGCTTTGTCTAAATCAAAAAACAAATTTCTTCTAACCAGCCATCAGAAGTGGAGTGAAAATTTCTGCTAACCGGCGGACCAACAGACAAACAAGCTGAGGAATGGATGGGTGGAACAAGAGTTTTGTGATGTCTTACTCTCACGTTTTTCCCCTATAAAGCAGAGAAATATTTTTTTCAATCCGATAATTAGAAGCGAAGATATCGTTTCTACTGACGGACTGACAGACCAAGAAAAGCAGTGACAAATATTGGTAATACTATACCTTTCTGTATAAGTCACAAAACGAAGTTCTTCGTTTTGACAGTCGGAAGCAGAGTGTTAACAGGTTCTTGCTATCTTTGTCTCCTGTTGTTAACATGTTCATATTAACCATAAATATTGCGTGGTTGAGTTGCTAAGTCTTATATGGTTGAAGATAGTAATTAACACGTAATAACCAAATGATAATAATAGTATGCACATAATTCTTGCGATTCGTAAATATGTCTAAGAAACTTTTATTGTTCTCTTCATTTAATTCCCTTCAAAGGATGTCCGTTAGCTGTGCTGTTTCCTAACTCTCCCGTTTAAAACTCCAATTCATTTTTCTTCTGTCCTGCTTTCCTTCATCTCCCGCGCTGTCGAGAAATCCCTTAACTTGCAGGTCCACCTAAGACCTCCCAGCCAACCCTGGGGCGATTCCTTCGTCCTGTTATGTGCGACCGCTTGCTCTCGAAGACCAGAGACAACCGACTTCTCGCCTCCTTCTCCCCTGTCTCCCAAAAATGCCCTTAAGCATATCCGAAAGTTCCCCGTGAGAAAGAACCACGCCGCCTTCGGTAAGTCTCAAGCCTCAAAGTAAAATGTGAGGGGCTAGTGCATTAGTCGGCAGCATTGAAATTGAGATCTGTAAAGCATCGAAAGAGGCGCGATAGAGTTAATCTCCATTCAACATACAAAGTGCAAATACCAAGCATAGACAGCATTTCGTCTTAGTAAATAACCGTGCATCCGGTGTCTAATGGGGAACTGACTCTGAGAAATTTCTCTCACGCTTTGTGGGAAACAAAGTAAGTGGAGCACGAGATGGAAAAGGGTTGCATTTTGAGATTTTATATGAAATCCTAAAACCCCGTATAAAATCTCTGTAACAAAACTTCCCCGTTGCGAAAAAAAATGAAATTCGTTGCATTTTTTAGCTCAAAGTCTAACTCCTGTCCGTATTCGATTCGATGCTAAAGCTGAACTTAGCACAACCTTATGAATTACATAAATTCAATTAATGTACATTACATAGCTCGATTTTACTTACATGCGGAGGTTTAACAACACGACATATTTTCGAAGTTTGCAAAAAATTCACGTCTTTCATATGTACATTGCTGAGATACTTCAGGCCAATTCATTCATGACAACTGAATTAAACATTATGTAACCGGGGCTTACATATTTATCAGAAGCGAGATTCTGTAGCCATTTTTGTGATACTGAATTGGAATCATTTACTTTCAATTACCGCCATATGGACGAAAGGCAAATGAGTATTTCCTTTCCCACGCGACGCAGCAGATGGCAATTAGGGAATCTTGCGATTTTCGGAGAAGAGACATCTTAGGGTGTAGCCGGAGGGAACGCGGTGGCAATGGGTCGACGAAGCAAGATAGTTTTCGCAGGAGGAGAGTATGCTTCGGGTCGAAAGGGACGGAGGAAGGAATAGTTTTGAGTGGCCGGAAAGAGAGAGAAGGATTTTCGGCGGTGTAGAATACTGAGGGAGAACGGAAAGAATGAAAGCACGAAAAGGACAGAAGCTTGGTGACATTCCCCGTATGATCTGAATAAACGTTTTTCTCACTGCAAAATTTAGCTTCAGTCGATTCACTTTTCTACGGTTTGTATTGTTTTTATCTGCTCCAGTTGGAATAATTACGGATTAAACCACCGATACCGAACTTACGGCAAAGGAAGCACAAACGAATCCTCCACACAGGGTGCTGTTATAGAATTCAGCTCCAAGCCCTGTAACATTTAAATGGCGCCAGAACAGGGACTCTCTAGATCTTCCATTCACCGGTACGGAACCCGAGCATCTTTATTAAGCAGCATGGAACTCGAGCATCGCCGATGAAAAGCTGAGCGGTTCTTCGGTATTTGGTTTTTCAGTGCAGCAACGTGGAATCTTCAAGTCAACGACGTGGGGCCTGAGTGTATTTTATTCCTCATCGTGGAGACCTGTTCCTGTTCGAATTTTCCTACAGATTGGGACATTTTGGATGGACCAGTGATAGTGCTACTAGACTTTGCGTGACAATCAAAACTGTGTGTGTCAAAAAACATTCTGGATTGCGAAGTCAAGCGACGTGCTGTAAGTACAAAAAAGTATTTTCTTCCATTTTTAAAGTGCACCCACTCTTTCTGTAAAATCCCACACCACCCGCCGCTGGTAGTCAAAACATTTTTATGCATCATAATTGCTGAACGTTAAGATTCGTTAACACAGAGCTTTCCATGAAAAACATTTTTCATTGATTCTTTACAGTGCACATGATACTCGTAAGAGACAAGTGTGATATAAAAACACATTTTTAGCCATGATATAACAAGTATTTTCAGCAATTATATAACAAACATTTTTTGGTATTTTCTGCAGCATCATGTATTGCATGAAACTCAATGCCGAGAATTCCACTTCGGAATGTTTTAACGCCACAGAGCCTTATAGCAGGGATGTACAGCCCCAATTAGATACTCAAGAAGGGAGCATGTTGCAACTAATGAGGAAAAAACTTGAGGCTAGTGATAAAGCTATTAAAGCAATGACGGACGAAGTGATCGCGTTGAAAATACAATTGCAGAAAGAGAAGCGCCGTGAAACAATGGGATACCGAGACCCTAATATTCAAAACAGGTATCAAATTAGGAAGAAATCTTGTTGAACCTGTGGTTCACATTTTCACCTGCGGCGGCATTGCAGGGAAAAGCCTCCTCAAATTTCTTCGGCAGGCGTTATTACAGGCCTCAACCCAGGTCACCGCCTAGAGATGACAGACCGCGGTGGCAGAGAAGCGAAAACTGCGCGCCGTCGGACACTGTTCAGAGTGCCCAAAGAGAGAACTGGAGAGTCGGAATCGGTCGGAAAGATAAATCACCGCTGAGGAATTCTGTGCATAATTCTGTGCACTTCAGAGATGAGCAGCCGCTCAAGACTGAACATGTCGGCACCTGTTCCGTCATTAAAAAACTTAGCTCTCCGAAGGCAGATATTGGGCAGAGTAAGAAATTTGATCATTTGTCTGAAGGTCCATGTCGCATCATAAGCATGATGGATGACGTCAGTGAGAATTTGCAATTAGTTTGCAATCCGAGAAAGAAGACAATCGCTCATTTTGATCAGCCACACCGATGCCCTACCGGGACATCCAGACAGACGGAAATGACAACAAAAACTCAAACAGCACGGCGAGATTCATCCAACGAACAAGAACGACATTTCCCTTACCGGCGTGGGAATATACCTGATGCAACCATGGAGACTTACATGGGAAAAGGTTATCAACCCCGCAAAACGTGGAACGAGATACAGCTGAACCATGTCGTCATTGATATGGAACCAGCAGATCCGGGTTACAATCTTAGGGTACGCGATATCTTCGGCAAGGTGCGACACACAAACAGGCGACGAGTGTGATTCTTCAGTGCTGTTGAAACTTTTCGACATGTTGTGTCATCGACTGCAAAGAACGTGCCTGCAATATGTTGCGTAATCATTCATATTTTGTGATGAACTATTCACACCAAACGCATTTTTTTCCTTTTGTATTTCAGTGTTAAAAATAATTTTCAATTTGTGAAACGTGTACATACGAACATTTTGTGTTTACATGAACATTTCCCAAAAGACAATTTAAGTTTTTGTGCATCAAATTGATAATTTGCACTAAAGTGATTTTTTATATGCTGTCACGGACATTAATTTACGCTGCTCCTTTTAAGTGGTTAGATGGACAATGATCATCTATGATCTTATTGAACTTTAAGCGGAGTTATTAAAAAAAAACTGAAGAAATGCATTGATTTTCTGCAGTGTTATTTATCTCAACTTGTTTTATTGTATATCATATTAGCGTAAGTAATTTTAGTATGTAGAAAATTGCAGTGTAAGTGTATATAAGATTTTGCGAAAATTATTCAAGTGTTAAATCGGTAGAAAATTGCAGTGTAAGTGTATATAAGGTTTGAGAAAATTATTCAAGTGTTTAATAGGTAACTTATCAGCATTGTCAAAATTTAAATTTTTCTGCATTTCATGTTTCAACTGAAAGAAAATTTATGCATATTTTGTCGTACATTTTTCGGAAATTTTCAGCGTAGATCAGCATTATAAACTTAAATGAGGGGTTAATACAAACTGGACAAGAATGGTTGTACAGAGGTAAATTTTGAGAATTAATTGCACCGTGAAGTTAAATTCTTGTAGAGATCAATAGTAAAATTGTAATGTAGGAATGAAGTGGAATGGAGATAGCGATGAAAGTATCAAGTGTAAAGTATTATTTGTGTTAGGTATCTGAACATGTATTTTTCAGGAGAAGTGTGATTAGTAACTATGTTTGTATATATGTAATATCAGAAAATGTTCTGGAACCCATCATACTAGTTATATTTCAACGTGCTTGCTGGAAATCTTTCGTCAATTTTATCGTCAACTATGTTTTAAATTATTTTGCCATTAGGTCATCATCGTGAAGTGTATGGAAATATATTTATCAAAGAAATCAAGGAGAATACTGAATGTAAACCTTAGCATGCAGGTACCTCTTCAAAATCATGTAAAATTGCCCGCCCAATATTGTATTGTCACAAGCTTGTCCTGATTCGAACCAATCGCGGTGGTTAATGTAGAAAAAAAAATTAGGCTGTCTAGCGCCACAATCATTTTTATTTTGGCCGGGGAGATTTTGTAACCGGGGCTTACATATTTATCAGAAGCGAGATTCTGTAGCCATTTTTGTGATACTGAATTGGAATCATTTCCTTTCAATTCCCGCCATTTGGACGAAAGGCAAATGAGTATTTCCTTTCCCACGCGACGCAGCAGATGGCAATTAGGGAATCTTGCGATTTTCGGAGAAGAGACATCTTAGGGTGTAGCCGGAGGGAACGCGGTGGCAATGGGTCGACGAAGCAAGATAGTTTTCGCAGGAGGAGAGTATGCTTCGGGTCGAAAGGGACGGAGGAAGGAATAGTTTTGAGTGGCCGGAAAGAGAGAGAAGGATTTTCGGCGGTGTAGAATACTGAGGGAGAACGGAAAGAATGAAAGCACGAAAAGGACAGAAGCTTGGTGACATTCCCCGTATGATCTGAATAAACGTTTTTCTCACTGCAAAATTTAGCTTCAGTCGATTCACTTTTCTACGGTTTGTATTGTTTTTATCTGCTCCAGTTGGAATAATTACGGATTAAACCACCGATACCGAACTTACGGCAAAGGAAGCACAAACGAATCCTCCACACAGGGTGCTGTTATAGAATTCAGCTCCAAGCCCTGTAACAATTACTTGATACGTAAGTGAAATAGATCATGTGAGCAAATGGTTTAACAAATCGTTTTCAGTAATAAGAAAGGTGTACTAGCCGTTGATGGGTTCCGGAAAATTTTCCAGTATTACACATATGCAAGTTGAACTACGGTATTCGTTACAGTTAAAGTAATATGAGATAACACATTTCAACAAATTGTTATGCACTTCCTATTCAACTCGATGCCTCTGAAATACAAATACGAAGGAGAAAAAAAATAACGCTTTCATCTTTCTTCAAGTTACATATTTCTCTGATAATTATCTTTAACTCTATAGCTAACCACCTTACATTTACCCATAACATGATTTCTCCCGTTTCACTGTGAAAATTATTGAAAAACCTATGCTCAAAATGATTCCAATCACTTACGTGCTATCTGTCTGAAACACAAAATATCTCTTACGAAAGGAATGATTTCTAACTTTCAAATACGTTGACTGCTAAATAACCTGGGTGACCTTACTCATCACCTGAACCAAGAATTACATAAAATAAACCAAACAATCAAAATGAAATATCACGAATTTGAGCATGCAAAAGTCCTTGTATAAAAATAGAGAGTCCGTATCTGCTGAGTAAAAGTAACCGTTTCGTAATCAGTTCAGTGCATATGTGCATTTTTTTTTAAGTTTTGTGCTACTAAAGTTTCAAAATAGTATCATTGTAGATTACAGTTAATATACCAGAAATTGTCTGTTAAACTCCTGCACGTGAGTTCATGTATTGACCAATGTACATATTTTTAAACAACGCTTATTTAAAGAAATATCGCGATGTGCTCATCTCCTTTTGTAAAAAAAGTGCGTCTGACATAATTTATCAAAACGTTCGCATAAATGCATAAGTTCTCTGCTGTTTGCTGATAAACAAGAGTATATTTTCAGCTTTTATGAGCATTATATTTTGCGTGGAATTCACAATAGAAATTAATATAGTAGCACCTGTGTGAAATCGAAGATCACGTTTCACCTGCATGAAATTTTTTTTTGCATTATATACATACACACTCTTTATAGGATAATACTGTATTCATAGTCCGTTTCCGTTCCCGTAATGTTCCGAATTAGCAAACTTTCACTCGTGGGAAATCGATTTTTTTTTCACTGAAGATTTTGGGTGTAATTCCGTACCTTTCCACAGATATTACGTGGTCTGAGTGAGTACCGGATATTACGTGGTTGTCTGTTTCGAGATGATCTTGTCGTACCTCGCTTCTAGGTTGGGTGGGTAGGTGATTATCATTAATCCCCATTGTTGTCGTCTCCTCTGGGGAGAACCAGCGCTCGTAAGAAAAGTCGTGCTCTCTATTTTCGTTGGTAGGCGAAATCACTTGGCTTCTCTTTTCGTCTTGAGGGATTTGTTCGCTTTCCGAAACAGAATGTCGTGGAATTCTCGTGGGACAAATGTGAAGGTGGTCGAAATACGCTTTCGTTTTCTTTTTAGGATTATTTACATGCTGTATTTCAGCGTTTACATTTCCTTAAACCTTAGTGATGCGGAAAGAACCATCCGAAAAATATGCAAATTTCTTATTTTGCCCTGGTTCCAATTTAGGGGTGTAGAGGAAAA
This sequence comes from Macrothele yani, assembly GCA_039090855.1. Taxonomy (NCBI): domain Eukaryota; kingdom Metazoa; phylum Arthropoda; class Arachnida; order Araneae; family Macrothelidae; genus Macrothele; species Macrothele yani. Next base: position 109,913,002 of record CM077013.1, read on the forward strand.
CTAGTGACCTACTTTCAAATTTTTGGAGGTGGCAGTTTTCAATCTGCGCGCCTCTTTCTTCTTTTGGGTAGCTTTCAATTTCTTCTTCACTAATTGATGCACAGTTGCTATGGTGTCGGAGATATGTTCAACATAATCTTCAGTGGAAAAATTAGTCTGCCTCGTGCGCGGTGGAATTAAGGTGTAAGGGCATGCTAAGTCTCTGGTAAGAAATAGAAATGCTGGAGTGTCTCCGGTAGAAGCATGAATACTGGTCCGATAAGCACATAAAACAGAAGGGATTAATTTGCACCAATTTGTACACTGGTGTGCAAAAATTAAGGACGAAGAGGAGAGATTAGCATAACAGCGGAACGAGCAGGCAGAACGGACCAAAATACCACTCAGGAGATAGACTAGGGTCCGGTACGGTAGGGCATGCGCATATATGCAGCATGACGTGGGGGGGTCGGAAGGGTATAAAGCACACGGGTGGTGTACGCTCAGCGGTTCGGTGAAAGCTATTGCACGGTGTACATCGGTTTGAACGACGTCGAGTTGCTGCCACCGTGTGATATGGCCAACAGGCAATCCAGTAGACGACATCTGGATGACTTTACCCGAGGTCGCGTCATTGGGAAGTTGGAAGAAGGTCGAAGTGTGACTAGTGTGGCCGAGGAGTTCGGGATCGCTCACAGCATCGTTTCACAAGCTTGGAGAGCATTTCAAACGACAGGAACAGCTGTCCGAGAGTTTAGCAGTGGTCGTCCACGAGCAACATTCGCGGCGGACGACCGGTATATTGTCCTACAGGCGAGAAGAGACAGACGGCAGACAGCGAGAGAAATCGCAAGGCGCATGCAACAGACAACTGGACGCCCGTTATCGCTTTTTACCGTGGCCAGGAGGCTGCACAAAGGTGGTCTATTTGCACGACGACCAGTACGATGTGTTTCATTAAAGCCTGCTCATCGGGGACGGCGGTTTCTGTGGTTCCAGGAACACAAGAACTAGACACATCAGCTATGGGGTCGAGTTCCCTTTACGGATGAGAGCCGATTTAGTCTGACGAGCGATTCTGGACGTATACACATCTGGAGATAGCAGGGAACACCCAATCACACCTCCAACATCATCGAAAGGGACCGGTTTGGAGGTGGCAGAGTTCTCGTTTGGGGCGGTATCATGCTTGGTAGCCGTACTGACCACCACATCTTCCAAGGAGGTTCAGTCACTGGTGTCCGCTATTGTACCGAGGTTCTCCTGCCTCACGTGCGTCTGTTAAGAGGTGCTGTGGGTCCTGAGTTCCTTTTCATGGACGACAACACTACACATCATCGTACAGTGGTTGTCGCAGAGCTGTTGGAGAGGGAAGATATTCAACGCATGGATTGGCCCGCAAGGTCCCCGGACCTAAATCCAATCGAACACGTGTGGGACCTTCTCGGGAGACGCTTGGCCGCACGTCACCAGCCGCCAGCAACGATTCCGCAGCTGCGATTAGCGCTACAAGAGGAATTGGCCGCGATTCCTCAACAGCTCATTGACAGCATTGTCCTCAGCATGGACAGACGTTGTAAATCTTGCAACGCAGTCCGGGGTTATCATATCCCCTACTAAAGACTGGATTTGTCTTGGCAGCCGCCTGTCACATGGACGTTTATGTCTTCTGTCCAGTTGTGCTCGAAGCTACATTTTTAATAAAGTGCTTTTGTGTACTTTGGATTCCTTGTTTGGACGGTTTTGGTCACTTGTCCTGTATTCTTACATCTTGGGGATCTTATGGTATGATTTGAGTCAATGTGGAGCACTTCTGCACGACGTTACATTCGAAAACACGTCTCGTCCTTAATTTTTGCACGCCAGTGTATGATTCTCATTTATGAAATGGCTTATCATTGCAGCCAGAACTCTGTGAAACCTTTCGATGAGCCCATTTCCGTGGGGGTGATGGCTAGTAGTGTGTTGGTATTTGATTTGCATCTTTACACACAAATTCTTCATAGTTCCTGAAAGAAAATTCCGACCTCTATCCGTGACGAGAACTTCACAAACCCCGAAAAGGCAGAAGACTTCTTAAGAATTTTCGCTATCGTTTGGGCTTTCATATCACGCATCGGATAGGCTAAAGGGAATTTTGTAAAAGCATCTTGAAGCGTGAGTACATACATATTGCCCTCGTCATTACGTCTGAGGGGTCCGAGGATATCCATGTGGAGTTGTTCCCACGGTCGGCTCGGAGTTGGCATTCTCTGTAAGGGTGCTTTCTGCGATGGTTTATGAGCTCTGCGTGCTAAGCATTTGTGGCAAGAAAGAATGAAGTTTTGTATGTCCGCATACATGTTTTTCGAGAAATAATGCTTTCTAATGTGGTGCAGCGTTTTTTCGAAAGCTAAATGGCAATTTATAAGTAAAGATTCATGCATTTTCTTCATTACTTCATCAATTAGAGGAGCAGGTACACAAAGTTGTCTATAGACTTCTGCCTTGTTTGGGAGGGATGTGGGATGATGTAATGGTAGAGAACGCCTTCAGAAAGAAAAAAAATGTCATTCCCCTTCTTGTGCGAAAAATCCTTCTTTCCCTTTAATTGCTCTATAATATTATTCAAGGTAGAATCCTTTCTTTGAAGCTCTCTCATCTCTTCAAGAGAAAATCGCTCTCTTAAAATTTCTGCGGAGTGGGTGGTGTCCGTATTTACATTGCGCAATAGGCAATCAGCGACCACGTTATCTTTACCCGGAACATTCCTAATCTCAAAGTCAAATTCCTGAAATTGAACCTGCCACTTATTTAGTCAGATGTTTGGACTATTTTTAGTGAACATAAAAGTCATGGGTTTATGGTCAGTCTTCAGGACGAAACGCTTTCCGTACAGATATGGACGGAAATGGTTAACCGCCCAAATGATTGCCAAGCATTCTCTTTCAGTAGTGGAATAATTTCTCTCAGTTGTCTTTAATTTTCTGCTAACGTAGCTAGGGAATCATTTTCTGGTCATCTTCTTGCTCCAGGACAGCTCCTGAAGCTTCGCAGTGGATAAATAATATATCTTGTCATGATCCAGGTAATGAAGGAGAGGTCTGGTGCAAAGCAGATTTTTATTTTTTGAAGGGCTTCCTAAGTCCAAATGAACCTTTTCTTTTCTTTCTTTTTAGTGAGGTTGGTTAGAGGCGCAACTATATGCTAGAGAAATTGGGAACATGATTCCTATAGTAATTTACTACTCCGACAATCTGCTGCACATTCTTTATGGATTTGGGAGTGGATAGATTTCTGATACCCTCAATATTTCTGATGTCGGGTCGCACTTCTTCATGGCTGATTTCATACCCTAGATAAGAAATTTTATTCCTAAGGAAATTGCATTTTGATGGCTTCAATTTTAGATCATAAGCGCGAAGTCGCTGGAAAACCATTTCCAGGAGTTCGATATGTTGCTCAAAGGTAATGCTAGCAATCAGTTAGTCGTCAACAAACGCATAAACGTGATGTTGTTGCATACCCGAAAGCATGATGTCCATCGCTCTTTGAAAAGTGGAGCTGGCACCTGCTAAACCTTGAAGCAACTTCTTGAAAGCAAATGTTCCAAATTCAGAGCTAAAGGCAGTTTTATGGACGTCTTCTGGAGCGACGGGAATTTAAAAAATCCATTGTTTAAATCCAGGGTGCTGTAAAAAAAATATGTTCCTAGATTATCGATAATGTCATGAAGTAGGGGTAGGCAATAGTGATCTAGCTTGTGAATTAGGTTCAAGCGGCAGAAGTCTAAAACAAAACGGTAAGAGCTGTCTTTCTTTTTGACGAGAAAAGCTGGGCTGGAAAAGGGGCTAAAAGAGGGTTCAATAATTCCAGCCTCTGATAATTCTTTTATCTGCGTTCTCATTTCCTCTTTCAAAGCTAAAGGTGTTCTATAAGGCCTGGAATAAGCGGGTGAATCAGAAATTAGAGGAATTTTGTAATGAATAATTGTAGAATTTCCTAGTTCATTTAGGCTTTGAGCAAAAACATCCGAGGTTAGCAGCTTTTCAATTTCTTTCCTGTGATTCGGAGCAATGTGAGAGAGGTCGAAATACTTATTGGCGATGAAAATGCTTGTGTTGTTATCTGCTACACCTCCCATCATGCTTTTGACTTCGACTTCTTCGAAAGCATCCAGCTTAGCAATCTTCATCCCCTTATGAATCCAAATAGGCTCGTGTGAGGTATTTACCGCCAAAACATGTATAGGCCGTTCCCGTTTACTTTATTAACAGATCTCGCGATATGTAAACCTTCTGTGAGACTCTCGGTTAAAGGCTGAATCAGAATGTTTCCTTCCTCTCTTCTCATCTGCATATATCTCACGAGAAGACAATGCATGGATCTGGCTGGGATGCGAATTTTCTTTGCACTTCTAGCAAGAGAAATGAAGGTGCAATCTTCTTCCTCGGGTTCTATATCGTTGCTAAAATTTTCCGAGTCAGTCGAGGCATTAATGATTAACGTGTTGCTAGACAAATCTAGGCTTTTGCCGTATTTGTGCAAAAAATCGTATCCTAAGACTGCTTTGTAGTCAAGAAAATTAATGTGCGTAACATAGAAAGGGTGATTAAAACACTTTCCACAGACGTTGATATTGGCATTGTAGCATCCTTCGGTTTCTCTCTGAGTCCCATTTATGCCTTTAACCATTATAGTGGAGTAAATTTGTTTAAATTGAGGAGAGCTCTTTAGTTTTTCTGCCACTGAATGAGAAAGAATAGATAGCATTGAACCCGTGTCAATCAAAGTTGGGAGAGAGGTTTCACCTATAGAGATTTGGATTACAGGTAGTGGGCATTGATCAGTCTCTGAAGCTATGACTTGCTTGGCTGGGGATGAATTTACGACAGAGGTTATGCCTTTCGATCCTGCCGAAGTCCGTTTAAATTCTTTTCGTCCTGAAAACTGACTGATGTTTTGTGAGGAGACTGTTCTCATTCATGCCCCTGTTCGGAAGAGTTATACCGGTTGCTTGGATGCAATTCATCTGGGCAGTTACGTCGTATGTGCTGAAAAGAACCACAGTTCCAGCATTCTTTGTTGGTTTTATAAGTGTTTCTTCTATTATCTGACCAGTCGAGCCCCGTTGATTCCGAAATTCTATCATACTGACCTACACGGAAGACCAATTGAATTACAGACAGCTAGCGTTATGCAAATGTGGCGCTGTGGGCGGCCCTGTAAACGAAAACGACATGGCGTATGCAGCGATCCGACAATATAAAGAGTGATGCGACGGGAATCAGTAAGAGTCGGGCGCAGTATGGGTAACACGAAGGATCTAAGCGCATTTGATCGTGGGAAAATTGTCGGGGCCCGACGAATGGGTCACTCCATCTCGGAAGTCGTGCAGGCACTGGGATTTTTACGAGTCACTGTGTCACGAATGCACCGTGAGTACATCGAATCCGGTAAAACCATCCCTGCAAGGGCCAACTGCCGTGGACAACAGCGTGTGGATGAGCGGGGTCGTCATCGGCGAGCTCGCATTGTAACAGCGGATAGACGGGCCACAGAGCAAGAAATCACTCGGCAATTTAACGCTGGTGCACAAAAACGTGTAAGCAGCCACACCATCCAGAACCATCTCCTCGCTATGGGGTATACAGAAGCCATCGTCCCACGAGGGTACCGCTGCTGACCGCACATCACAGGGTGCAAAGATTAGCATGGACACGGGAACATCGCCACTGGACCCTAGACATGTGGAAAAATGTTGCCTGGACTGATGAGTCGAGATTCACATTGGTACTTGCGGATGACAGGATACGAGTACGGCGCAAACCACATGAAGCAATGGATACTTCTTGCCAGCAGGGTACTCTTCAAGCTGGTGGGGGTGGCATTCTCGTCTGGGGACGGTTTACGTGGACTTAAATGGGACCCCTGGTACGTGTGACATCGACCCTCACAGATCAACGTTACCGGGATATCCTGGACGACCATTTGCTCCGGTTTGTGCGTCTTCAACATCCCACTGGGGACCTCATCCTGCAACAAGACAATGCACCGTGCCATCGCTCCCGAATTGTATCCGAATGGTTGGATGAACACTCCTCCGACGTGACCTCGCTTCCTTGGCCAGCTGGGTCACCTTACCTCAATTCCATCGAGCACGTCTGGGATGTCATCGAGATAGATGTTCGAGGCTCTGACTCCCCTCCATCAAATCTTCGTGAACTGTGGGAGCTTGTTCAGGTGTCGTGGATCCGTATGGCTTCCTAACGCTTCTGGTGTCTTGTCGAGTCCATGCCGAAACGAATCGCCGCCGTCAACAGGGCGAAAGGTGGTGCTACACGTTACTAGACAGGTATCTCTAATTCAATTGCTCTTCAGTGTATATTTTGCCTTGTTTTCCGAAGTTGCAAATTTTTTCGAGCAATACATCTTTCCTGGAAACTGGCTGGGGTGACGTGTAATGAGATTCAGCTACTGTGATGGGTTGTGATGCATATTTGGTGCAGCGTTCTTCGCTAATAGCTCTAATTACTGCAGTTGCGTAATCCTGGGGATTCGAAGATAATACCCATTTTCTGAGATCTGTGCTCAAACCCTGTGTGAATTGACCCAATTTCGTTTGCTCTTTAAAATGCCGCCAATGCGGTGGATCATCCGGAGTAACTTTTACGTAATTATCAGCAAGAGCACTGAGCCTCGCTGCAAATTCCAAAACTGTTTCATCTTCTCTTTGAAAACAGTTAGCGAGTGCTGATAGGCGCATAGATAGAGGCTCTTCATCGTGAAAACGCTCTGGTTAGTGTTGCTTTAAAAGTGTCGTAGCTGTTTGTCGTACGTAACAAAGTATTTGAACATAAAAAATCAGCTGCGGCTCCTCGTAATTTTGTACGGGCAATAATTATTTTTTACCATATCTTTCCATCCTGCCAAATTTCCTATATCTTCGATGGTTTGGAAAAGGTGATTCATTTTAGTATTCTTCTCTGTAGGATTGTAGTTAGATATTAGAGATGCAGAGCCTGCAGTGAGGCCTGGGATACTATATGGATTCGGTCCAACACCTGGATCTGTTTCGTTTGCCATGTCAAAAAATGATGTGTCAACACTTGTGAAAAAATGAAAATGGAAAGGAAAGTACTTACATTTGGATCCCAGCAACAAACCTCGATGAGTGATTAATTAAGTAGTTTTCCATAGTCCTTTGAAGCACAAGTGGAAGTTCATATCAAGCACGGATGTCAAACCTGTATACACTTTATTGGGCTATAACTGAAATTCAAATCGATGTCCTGCGAAAAGTCCCGTTCTCCGGCTGGCAATAAGCTGCGGGAGAGTCTCCGAGTCGTCACTCAATCCAAAGGGTTGGGGTAAACCGAGTTGGGCGCCAATTGTTAGCAAGTTCTTGCTATCTTTGTCTCCTGTTGTTAACATGTTCATATTAACTTCATAAATTTTGCGTGATTGAGTTGCTAAGTCTCATATGTTTAAAAATGGTAATTAACACGTAATAACCAAATGATAATAATTGTATGCAAATAATTCTTACGATTCGCAAATATGTCTAAGAAACGTTTATTGTTCTCTTCATTTAATTCCCTTCAAAGGTTGTCCGTTAGCTGTGCTATGTTTCCTAACTCTCCCGTTTAAAACTCCAATTCATTTTTCTTCTGTCCTGCTTTCCTTCATCTCTCGCGCTGTCGAGAAATTCCCTAACCTGCCGGTCCACCTAAGATCTCCCAGCCTACCCTGGGGCGATTCCTTTGTCCTGCTATGTGCGACCGCTCGCTCTCGAAGACCAGAGACAACTGTCTTCTCGCCTCCTTCTCCCCTGTCTCCCAAAAATGCCCTTAAGCATATCCGAAAGTTCCCCGTGAGAAAGAACCACACCGCCCTCGGTAAATCTCAAGCCTCAAAGTAAAATGTGAGGGGCTGTTGCATTAGTCGGCAGCATTAAAACTGAAATATGTAAAGCATCAAAAGATGCACGATAGAGTTAATATCCATTCAATATACAAAGTGCCAATACTAAGCATAGACAAAATTTCGTCTTAGTAAATAACCGTGCATCCGCTGTTTAATGGGGAACTGACTCTGAGAAATTTCTCTCACGCTTTGTGGAAAACAAAGGAAGTGGAGCACGAGATGGAAGAAGGTTGCATTTTGAGATTTTATATGAAATCCTAAAACCCCATGTAAAATCTCTGTAACAAGAGATTGAATTTCTTGCGGACGGATGATCCGACAGGCAGGCAAACTGAAGAATGAATGGCTGGCTTGACGGTAGGAAAGGTTTTTGAAATTGTGTGCTGGTGTTTTCTCCTTTGGGAAAGAGAAGGAAATTTTCTAATGATTTCGAAGCGAAAGTATTGTTTCTGTAGACGGACCGACATGTGGAAGCGGATTACTTCGGTCTGACAGTCGGAAGCAGAGATTTAATTTCTGCTGACGGATTGACCGAGAGGCAGACAAACTGAAGAATGGATGGTTGGCTTGACAGAAGGAAAGGTTTTCGTTCTCCTTTGGGAAAGAGAAGGAAGTTTTCTAATGATTTCGAAGCGAAAGTATTGTTTCTGTAGAGGGACGGACAGTCGGAAACGGAAGAACAGGCATCGATATTCTTTCCTGTCTGTCTCAATGAATCACAGGAAGAACTTCTTCAATCTGATCGTTAAATTTTAAAATACGATCATGGAAAAAAATGAATTATGACCAAATCTGGTTATAAGTGCATTGGATGCAGAATATTATTAAATCCTTAAATCCAAATTTTCAGCGTGGTAGCATAAAACCTTGCTGAGATATAAGAGGAAACTCAAACATACATCGATTAAGGGGCCGTGCATAAAAAAACGTATTTATCTCTACTTACTGTAAAATCGTTTACCCCGCAATACTGAGAAACGCTTAGGAGAAAGTGTTTCTACGTGAAGTTGGTTGAAGGAAGCAGCAATAATGTTATACCCTAAATTCAAAATTACAACTTTTAATAATGAACATCATAAAATAATAGTTTTGCACAAAAATAACTTACGACATAGTTCGTGCAATTACATATTTAAGCTTTTCCTATTGGTTACATAGCTGACTCTTGTATATCGTTTAATTCAAAAACGAAAAAAAAAATCAGTACGTTCTACAAAAAGAAAGCTTCGTATGTGTTTTCTGTATATTTTTTACATAAATACCGTTACAGCTTCGTTAAATTATGAAACTGTGGTCATGAAAATGAAAACTGCAAATTGTTTCCTGCGCGAGTGAACCGCGTGCCCGATTTTTTTTTTTTTTTTTTATGTTGCAGATTTGCTCTTGTGCCTATTCCGTCTGGAATTATGGTATAATACGCATGTAATTGCATATTGTTTAGATTCATTGATATATTCGATTGTAGTTATACTACTTAAACTGCGTTTAATATACAACATTGCAGCGAACTGCCTTTCGCTGCAATACAGAAGCCGAATCTACGTGTGTGGCTTTGATCTGCACGCGAACTGCCTCTTCGGCATTAGTCGTTTTCGACTACCGGTTAAGAAAATAACCGTAACCAGTAGGGTTTGTAGCATTAAGGTTACTTAGTGCGGTTTAATACGGGTCTAATTGCATTTTTCTTTTCTTTTTCTTTTCTTTTTCATTTCTTCTACAAATATAAGTAAAATAATAACTGGTTATACTCTGCGAAAAAAAAAAAAAGTTATATTCTGAGAATTTCTGAGTTTAAGGAAAAAGAAAAAAGTGAGTTCCCAAATCATGTTTCTTTAGCATGCGCACGAAATAATAATAACACGCTGTTACCTACTGTAATGGAAATCTCAAGTTTTAGACTTAAATGAGAAACGAAACTGGTTTGACAATCTAAAATAAACATTTTAGGTTCGCAAGGGAAATCTTAAAATTAAATTTCATACGACAGAATTCTTGTCGGGTGTTCGAATCTCGGACTTACCGGCCATCAAGTCTACGGTTTTTACGGGGTTTTCCACAGCCTCCCTGGGCTTGGGGACGCCAATTCGTAAATGGTTCCCTGTCAAGTCGGTCCAGGATGCACTTTGTCTGTTTCTCCTCATGCTGGCAGTAGCAGAAAAATGCATTTCCCAAGCCGTCTGGTCAACGTGGGAAATTAGACAATTTCCCTCCCGAATAAAGAATTGGGAGATACCTATAGCCAAAAGTGGCCATAAAAAGGGTTAACAGATAGGCAAACAGATGATAGAATTCTAAATGAAAAATTCTATATGACGTTTATGAACGACAAAGTAGAACTAAAATTTCTGACGTAACGCTTTCTTGTTTCAAAAGAGTTGATCATGTGACGTTAATCGCGTGACGTAATGCATTTCTGACGTCATGTCAGAATGATTTAGCTGAATGGCGTCATACTTGCAGCTGTTGAAAGTCGGTTCTTGTGATATAACAACAAAACAAAGTGGTATACGCGTCCGCTTTGGGCAACAAAACGGGAAAAACGTACGTACTTTCCAACAAAGAAAATTATATTGTTTTAAATTGGCACGTGGAATTATTAAATGAGAGGTGCAAATTTGAATTACAAGACATACACTGTTAAAAATTTCAGCTCAACGTTTCAACCGTTCAAGTACGTAAGGAAGATGAATATTTCACCCAATTTGAGTGAAACCGACAGGACCCATAATGCGATTGGGCCTGATGGTTCAAACAGGCACCACAATGTGGTCAGCCCAGTGATGGTATATCGTGGGTGTATACCCATTTCGTGGGTATTTTAAAGGAAAAAAAAATAGGAATGGGTAAATGGGTATTTTTTATATCCTGTGAGTAAATTTGTTTCATCGCTTTTTAAAAGTCATCTACATCGTAATTTGGTGCATTAAGTCTCGTTTTCAAACAACGCCTACATTGATTCGCAACATTTACCAAAAGTTGAGCATCTGTCGGTGGAATGGCTTTCTAACGGCATCGAAAATTGCACGAAGTTTGTTGTTGAAGAAAAACACTTAAAATTGTCCAGTACTGGAAATTTATATTATGAAAGTAAACATGATTTTGTGTACATGATATGATTTTATGTGTTAGTAAACATAATGTTTAATATCATACAATTTTTCAGTTTTAAAATACAGCTGCTGTATTTAAAAACTTAAGTCTAAATTAGTGTATCTTTGTAATGTTATTAAAATTGTAATTTGTGTTTTTACGGTACTTTTTTCAATACAACAAACTTTAAGTCAATGAGTAGAGATAAAATTATAAGTAAATTTGAGAAAAAAATATTTTAAGCTTAAAAATGTATTATACATAAATGCAGGCAATTTTCGCGAATGTGGGTTTTTTAGCCATAAAATGGGTATTCTCTTTGCTGCATATGGGTAAAATCAATTACAATCACTGCAGTCAGCATCGCGCTTTCCTTAGTGTGTGGCGATGGCGGTGCTGTCGCGCGTGTTGATAGCTTGCTGGAATGGCGGCGTACTGGCGTAGTATTATGAGTGAAGTAATCGCTTTTTTAAGGGATTTTATGAGTTCTTAAAAGGTAAGTTCCTTTCCTGTTTCAGTTCATAGGCTTCGAATTCGAACACAATTTATGTTTTCGTTTCGTAACACGTGGAGAAACACGAACACATTCATGCATTCGTTTCATAACACGTGGAGATAGTTTTAACAAGTGGACGCGTTCATGTATTCGTTTCTTAACACGTTTATATATCGTCGACTGCATTTTAAACTAGGAGTAGTAAAACATTTGTTAGATTTTCGCATCTAAACATAGCTGTTTCGTTTTTAATCTATGCTGTATTTTTGTGAAATTATACTAAAAATGTATTTCAAGAAAAGGATGGGGGTGGTGCATGTCAAAATGAAATTTTAATTAAACGTTTTCATTTTTATGAGCTAATGAATATTTGTTTAGAGAACGGTATTGAATTTGTACTTAATTACTCAAATATGCTTCCATGTGCCTCTGTGTAGCACACATAGTTACAAACACAGCTTATTGGTATCTTATAAAGAATACTCTATATTGCTCTTATCATACACTAGATCAGCATTTCTTAGGGCTAATTCAGCCAATTGTATGCAATAAATATATTGGGTGCAGAGTAACAGAGACAGGGAATCAGTGCTTCCACATCACAAAAATTCAGTACCCTAGATTCTGTCCCAGATTACCCTAGATGTAGTCAAATTACCCTAAATTCAAAAAACAAAATACTCTGTTTTAAACCTGCTTTCAAATTAAAAATATAACTAAGTTTTCTACCATTTTTTTAGCCACAGGTACATAGTTCACAGATTTTACGATAAGCCAGATTTTTTTTTGTAAATTCTCAGAGTGGCTTTTACTAGATTTTTGTAACCACAGTTTCAATTCAGGTTTTTGCAACTAGCTGCTCCTATATTAAATTGTTGCGAGTGCTAGTTATTAACAATACCTAGACATTCCTTTTTGCATAGAGTTGCATGGATGTTCACACTCTTCCACATTCATATTCAGAAATAGCCACGGTTTCTCTTTCAACATTTACTCATCAACATGTTCGAGTGCACTTCACTCATTCTAAAAATAGTTAGCTTTAATCAACTTCAGTTAAAACAATCGCAGAGCTTACTAATGCTATAATACTGAATAGTAACTGCCTGAAACTCGTCTTTAAAAACAAAGAAACAGTTGACACGTTTTACTACGCTCACCGCAGTCCATGCCTTAATCAGGTCAGGTACCAAACCGTATGTCACAGTCATGGAGATGTACTACTGGTTAACGAAGTAGTTGTCACATACCATGTCCGATACAAACACAATTTTTCACTTTGTCCAAATGTTCGGTTAAGGATACTTGCAAAGACCAAACAAACCACATTCTGAAAAAGACTCACATTACGCTAAAATACCCTAAAATACTAAAAAAAATCATTTTTACCCCAAGAGGACTGCAAATTACCCTAAAAGTGGAAGCACTGCAGGGAATAAGCTATTGGGGAGATACTTATTAAATCCAGAAAGCTTCAAGGTTCAAAACGCGCTGTAGAGAGAGAGTCCCAGTGTGTCCAAATGTCCTTTTTTTAAAGGGCTGTCCTTTAAAACTGTGACTACTGATAAAGTCCTTTATTTGCCCTTTATTTTCAGTACTGTCCTTTATTTTAAGTGAGTTGAGAACATCAACTATGTACAAAAATATTAAGGGTAAGTAACAAAAATGCATTTTATTTTAAATTAACCTAATTCATTTTGTCTTGATATTTTTTGTTTGTAAGGGCAATGATGAACTATAATAAAGCCCTTATTTCTTAACATTGCTACTACTTTTATTATTTTGTTTTAACGAAGTTCTGAAGTATAAAAGTAGCATATGACTCTGGATATCTCTGTGGAGATGCTTCCTTTCTTATATGAGCCTTTGGTCTACCACATTAATTATTTTTTTAATTGAGTTTGTTTTGTAGCTTTTTTAATGATGAAATAAAGACTAATTTTTATCTTTACTCCACAGATTTCTAGTTCAACATGTCTAAACGACAGTGTCACTATAAAAGTGATTGATCCTCTTCTTGTCAAAAAGACAATAATGATGATGAAATTGGCAAATGGTGCAGACCAGGAAAGAAGAACACTCAAGCTTCATGCGTGTGGTGCTCAAAAGAATTTTCTGTGTCTACAATGGGTGATCAAGTAGTTTTACAACATTCAAGAAGTGAAAATCACGAGAAAAATAGAGAAGCTGTAACAAAGTCAAAGGACTTGACAAAAAGTTTCAAAAGTCAAACAATAATTAGTAATCAGGTTACTACTGCTGAAGTGTTCTGGGCCTCTGCACTTGTTGTACACAATATTACATTCAGGTTATGTGATCATTCAACGCAGTTGTTTCAGAGAATGTTTCCTGACTCTAAAATTACTGAATCATTTTCAATGCACCGAACAAAGATGTCTTACCTAGTTAGATATGGTTTGGGGCAAACATATGAAAATATTTTAAAGGAAAGTTTGAAAGGGAAATATGTGTCAATCGGACTAGATGAAAGCAATGACAGTGGTGTGCATTACAAAAAAGAGCTTGAAATAATTGTACGATATTTTGATGATGTGCAACAGCGAATTGTAATAGATTTTCTTGAAAGGGTATATTTGCCAAAAGTTAAAGCACTTCCCATGAAAGAAAAATTGATTTCTGTTTTACAAATGTTTGGCATCAATATATCTAAGGTAATATGCGTTATGACTGATAGTCCACAAGTTATGATAGGCTTTAAAAAAGGAATGCTAACTCTTTTAAAGCAAACAAATCCCCACTTGCTTGATGTAGGTCGATGTTCATTGCATCATGTCATGAATGCTGTAAAAAAGGCTGTAACAGAATTCGATTCTTCACTTTCTGAATTTGCAGTGGATGTATTCTACTATTTCCATGGCAATATTGTAAGATCAGCTGATTATGGCAAGAGTCAGGGACATGTAGGTGCTTCAAAACATGTATTTATGAGACCTATTGAAGCTAGATTTTTAACTTTTGGACCAGTATTTGATCGTTTATTGGAGCAAAAAGATGCCTTGATTCACTACTTCTTATCCTTTGTACCTGCGCATCGTTTTAAAGAACTGAAAACCAGTGAAAAGTTGCACAGAATAATTTCTGCATTGAAACAAGGTGACATTTTCATCCACTATCAGTTTATGCATGGTGTGTTTAGCATTGTGAATATATTTCAGTTATTTTATTCGGAAAGAAGAACCTCTGATTCATCTTCTTTTTTATGAAATTACTTCATTAATAAAGATGGTAATTAAAAGAGCTATGGTAGATGAAGTTGTTGATAACACTCCAGGCCATAAACTTGCAGATTTAGGTGTCAATCAACATTCGAAACCTTTGGAAAGGATGGCGGTTGGTGTTTTGACAAAGAGTGCAATGAAGTCTCTATCAGAGACAAAGAAAAAAATGCTACTTTTATAGTGGAAAAGATTCTACAACGTGTTAATTAAAAAGTTGCTGCACTATCTTCCATTGCAGAACAAAATATTAAGAGACTTGCGTGTGCTGCAGCCAGACCAAAAGAACAGCCCAAAAAGTGTTGCTTCACTTATGAACATTGCTAAAAGCCTTCCTAATGTTGTTCCAAACCTAAATCTAGATGAATTGTCCACGGAATGGGATTTGTGCAAGCTGGAGAATGTTGATGGCAAAAAGCGCATTGATGAATACTGGGCAGAAATTTTCAAAAAGAACCCTCAGAGATATGCAACCCTTCAAGGCTTGATCATGGCATGTTTGACCATACATCATGGTAGCAGTGATGTGTAGCAAAGTTTTTCAGTTGACAGAGACATTTTGACTTGTAAAAAAACTCAACTGCATGATGAAACTGTGACTTCTTTGAAAAGAGTTAAGTCTCATATGAAGAGGACAAAAACTGTATGTAATGAAATTTAAGTTACGCCACCTCTTAAAAGAGCATGTGTGGATACTCACAAAATGTTTGCTGAACATCTAGCTGAAGAGAAACGTATACGATTGGAAGAAGAACGGAGGAAACAGGCCACGAAAGATCAAGAGGCAGCTCTCCACAAACAAGCTGAGGAATTAAGAAAGAAGTAAGAAAAACTTCAAATAAAAGTGCGAGAAAAGAAAGCGGATGAGAAGAGACTTAAAGCAAATCATCAAAGACAAATTGTCAAAGATATAATGGTCAAAGTACAAAAATCACTGAATTAGGCTGTTAATTTGGAAAAAAGAAGCTGAAAGGGAGATGACGAAAATACAGAAAGATAAAGCCAAGATTAAACAGTGTCTTATCCTCTTTTGTTTTTGTTCAAGAAAAACATTAAAGGTGTGGTGCGGTGTTTTTTGTTTTTTTGTTTTTTTTTTTTTGCAGAAAAAAGCATGAGTAAGAATAAGGAAAGATTACATAGTTTTGTTTTGTGTGTTTGAAATATAGCAGTTACTTTCAGTTTTTGTGAAGTTTTGACATTCAAAAGGCATTTGTGTAACATTTTCCAGTTTTAACCCACTAGGCACTTGCACATTATATTGTTAACTCTTTTTCATACTGGTATGTCATGTTGTACTTATTTTTATTTGGGAAAAAAAGGTTATTAGAAACGTTAAGTTGCTGGAAGTTTTTTTATAAAATGTATTCAATTTATATGTATTCCGTATACCGGTACCTACGTCAATGTATATTATTTTATGTACAATCAATTATAAGTGTAGCAAATAATTTTTTTTTAAATGTGAAAATTGAATCATAACTATGGGAGGAACGGAGTGGCTATAAGGGGTGAAGAGGAGGCCATTTTGAAAAATAAAAATTCTTTCTTTTTTTAACATGTTTAAAACAGATTTCAGCTGAAAACAGGAACCTTTAATTCAAAAACGAAAGTTTTGTCCCAAGTCGGGGGGGGGGACCACCGGTACTTTTCAGATGTCCTTTATTTTTTACATTTGCTGCTGGACACTCTAGAGTCCTGTAGCGAAGAAGTAAATTGTCAGTCACAACTCAAAATCTACATAAAGCATACAAAAATTTGAACAATTTTTTTTTAAATGCACGTTTAGTACCAGATGTAAATTGAACATACTGAAATCATAATGTATCTGTATTCAAGTGGAATACATGCAAATATCCAATGCAAGATTTTTTTGAAATTATTGGAGTACACACATCCAAATGTGGCCCCCTTCCTCATATCAGAGCTGTGCCTATCAAATAATGAAACAGAGAAATGTGATTGAGCCCGTCGCGGGTAAGATGGCTAGTTCCTTTGCTTTTCCAGTAATGTTTTTATTACTAAACTTTTGTTCAAATTTCAGGAATGGAGGGAGGAAGGAGAGTTTGGAAGTATAGTTTTTTAAGGATTTTGTTTTAATTGAACTAATTTTCCCTCAGCAATATTATTTCTGAACACATATAATTGCACCTTGGTTTCCATAATTAATGTTTCAAAACCATCTTGATAGCTGTTTACTTTTGGTTTTGAATTTAAGGTTCCAACTCACTTTGAATTTTGTAGCTGTTCGTTTCCAAATGGCAAGAGTAATAGACCAATTTTGTTATTTGCTAGTTGATTATGTATCTTCAGATTTCTCTGAATGAATCATCTTTTCATTTATAAGCAATTAAATTAGAGAGCCACAAACCAATATTTCTATTCACTATCGGATTAGTACTTTTCCGATTCAGCCAGTGCTTCTAATTAGCCTTTCTCTGAATTATGGATCTCTTCTATTATCAAATGTTAGGCCAACAGATTAAAGACTGGTTCAAATATCTACTATGCTATGTGGAAAAGCCATACAAACTGTCACAGTTTGAATGTACCTCCCAGTAGAGATAACATTGGGATGTGACATTTACTTTCCCACAATGTATGTGTGCATATATATATATACACTGGTCACAAAAAGTTAGGGATATTGTATGAAGTGAAGGATGTATCTGAATCATAACACGCATTACACTCAAATAACACGCATTACACTCAAAACACTCAAATAACACGCATTACACTCAAAACACTCAAATAACACGCATTGAAATAACATCAATGAATCTGCGGAACACAGATGACAGTGTGCGTTTACAAAACCAATTTAATGTGCAATTTCTGCACATAACAAGTAGTACTGCAATACAGACAAAAGTCTATATTCGGCAAATGTCTATATCTCTGGATTTCAGCATCCATTAACACATCACCTATGTGTTGAAAAACTTCTTAACATGTACGAGGTATACTTGCAGTGACATAATTGAAGAGTGTCGGTGCAGCTCGTCTCATATTACAGGCGACACATTACAGAGGTCTGCCAGTGTACTGGGGTATGGTATGCGGTTATCCAAACATTGCTGTACAGAGTCCCAAATGTTTTTAATAGGATTAAGGTCAAGAGACCTCAGAGGTAGCTGTAACTAACTATTCAATCTTGTCATTTCCCAGCCAAGGCTGGTCCGAGGGTTTGGCAAGGTAGGCAGCTACCTAGGGCAGCACCAAAGGGAAGGGATGCCAAATTAGCCCACGGATTTGCAAAGTTTCTTGCATAGTAAAATTATCCGCTAATTTTTTTATCTAATGAGCTGGTCTGTACTTGCCACAAAAATGAAAGCTGGATACTCCTTTTTTGTTTCGCTGGCGCGTGCAGAGTTCCTCTATTTATATGTAACAATAAGGCTTAAAAAAAACTTTTTGACTATGAAAACTGTGAAACCGTATATAAACCAATGGTATTCTATCCACTCATTTATAGTGCATTGTTTGCTATCCGGGAACGATTTACTCAGTTGCAAAAACATTCCAACACTTGGGGTTTCCTTTATAAATTGAAGAAATTATCTCACAGGGATTATTTAAAAGAAAAGTGTACGCATTTAGAAAAATTCCTTAAGGATGCTGACAGTGAAGAAAAAGATATTGATGGGGAGCAACTGTTTGACAAGCTGTAGCATTTGCAAGCACTTATGAGCAACTGCAGATTAGCTGCTCCGATTGAAGCTCTAAACTTCATATTCCAGCATGATATGGTTGATTGCTTTCTCAACGATTGGATTTGCTTGCCAATATTACTTACAATTCTGGTCTCAGTAGCAAGCAGGGAAAAAAGTTTTAGTACATTAAAGCTGATAAAGACTTATTTGAGATCTACAATGATGCAGGAGAATTTTCAATAGAAATGATATCCATCACTTCTATTGAAAATTATCAAAACGATGATTACGTGTACAAAATATACGTCAAGAAAACCAAACCGTCGATACACGATTAAACTCATAGTTACAGTAAAAAAAATCCTACAGTGTGTTCTTGCTGCTGACGAAGAAACTACACCTGATTTTGATTGATCGTTTGCTTATTACCACACATGCTATAATCCAGCGTGAGTCCCAGAAAATCCAGAACACTCATATCAAGAAACTCCGGACACTGGAGTCAGACACTTTTCATGAGAGATCTTATAGTAGGACCTTTAATTTTCATTGGGACTTGCAATCTTATCCGGCTCCTTACGGAAACCTTAGCCAGGTCACCCCCCCCTTTAACTCTATTCAAAAGGATGCCTTGAACCGAGGCCATAAGTTTGCATACCGGAATCATCACCTAAATAAATTTAAATTTATACTTCAAGCAGAGACCATTATCAGTCCCCTGCCACTTTACGAACAAGATCCTACTCGATATGCCTTGCTTAAGACTATAAAAAAACCCTGTTCTGCTCCTGGGTCAAGCCCTAATTTCCAGGAAGAGCAAGAACAACTCAAAAACCTTCAAGAAAATCTTGAATTAGCCATTGTAGCGTCTGACAAAACAAGTCAAATTATTATTTTTGATCAATCTGCTTTTCGTGACAAAATGCTTCAGGCTATTGCTAAATTCTCACACTGTGTTTTATCCAGAGACCCGGCCAAGGCCACCATTAGTGCACTTGGTCGACTATGGAATCATACCTCCTTACCTATGATCCTGAATGGTCGTTTCAACCCGCCCAGTGGCTATAGGGACCCTTATCTTTTCGGGAAAATTAAGACACATAAAGATCGTTTACCAGTACGTCCACTCGTATCAGGCTACGCTTCATCTACACGCAACTTAGAAAAAGCTCTTGCAAGGTACCTTAAGCCTCTCACAGCTACCTCAGGGTTCTTAGTCTCTAATTCAACTTAAGCGTTGGAGAGGATTCGAACCTTTACATCAGAACATATTTCGTTTAAGTTGGTTTCACTGGACGTTGTCTCACTCTTTCCAAGTGTACCGCTTAATATTGTACATTCGATTATTGAGACAAAACTAGTAAACCAAGGATTCACATCATCTGATACGCAGACCATACTGAGTGCACTGAAATTCATTCAAAGGCGAACCTACTTTAGGTATAATGGCATTATTTACAGACAGACGGGTGGGGCACCCATTGGTTCCCCACTCCCCCCAGTGCTAGCGGAAATCCTTTTACAAGAACTGGAGGAAACGGTACTTAATACTTATGTCAATAAACCCTTATTTTATATAAGATATGTGGACGATATCCTGATGTTCTGGCGCCATTCTATGGAACAATTATCTGCATTTGCTGAATTCCTGTCCAACCAGTATGCCTCCATTGCCTTTATATTTGAAGTGGAAGAGGACAACCGTCTCGCCTTTTTGGACTTTCTCTTGATCAGAGACCCAGTTACCCAGTCTATTCAACACTCAGTCTATAGGAAGCCTACGGCGAATTCTTCTATTATCCCCAGCAACTCAGCTCATCCAATGAGTTATAAACTCTCGGCTATTAGGTTTTTGGTAAAAAGAGCTATTACACATTCATCTAGCCTGAGACTTCGCAGGGTGGAACTTACAAAAATCAAAGAGATCACCAGACTACATGGCTATGATGACATTATTGTTGATTACCTTTTGAGAAACCTACTTAACTCTACTGCATCTACCCTCCAACAGGAGCATCGTAGACCTACCTTTATTGGATCCATTTCTCACTACCCTGCACTAACGTCTATCTTGTCTAATATATGCAAGCGTTATGAACTGGCATTCGGTGGTAAAATTTCGAACATCCTATCAATCACTAAAAACGATAGAGATTCCATTAACCCTAATGAACGACATGGAATTTACAGTATTCCCATGCGAGCCGTGGGCAACAATGTTCCATCTAAACAGTACATCGGCTCCACTTGCCGCTCCTTGCAGACTCGCCTGTCGGAGCAGGTTTACAGTGTGCGGATGGGGGCCATGAACACAGCCCTAGCCCACAGCGGGACTCATTATCCCGTATGGGATGAAGCTCGTATATAAACAACCCCAACAAGCAAGTCATCTTCAAACAAAGATATTCGCTCTTTCCACGTTTATAAGTGAGTAACGGAAAAATTCTCATTGGCCGCCACCGGGAGTCGAAACCAGGGTCTACCAATTTCGCGCCGAATATGCTTCCGCTACACCACAGCGGCCTCAAATTCCTCCAGACTCACACACGCTAACTGCCAAGCCAATTTGGCAGGTTGCTTCTTGGAGCCCCGCACAATGCTGGGGATTCACCAAAGATGGTAAGCAGCAACTGAAGAAATAATTCGAAGGCGAATGAATAATTAATACAGACAGTT
Organism: Macrothele yani; assembly: GCA_039090855.1. Classification (NCBI taxonomy): domain Eukaryota; kingdom Metazoa; phylum Arthropoda; class Arachnida; order Araneae; family Macrothelidae; genus Macrothele; species Macrothele yani. The sequence goes on from CM077013.1 coordinate 109,934,037, forward strand.
AACATGGACCAGGAACTTCAAACAAAGATCTTCGCTCTTTCCACGTTTATAAGTGAGTCACGAAAATATTCTCACTGGCCCCCACCAGGAGTCGAACCTAGGCTCTTCCAGACTCACTTATAAACATGGAAAGAGCGAAGATCTTTGTTTGAAGTTCCTGGTCCACGTTAAATGTCTGTATTAATTATTCATTCGCCTTCTATATTAATTAAGCAAGTCATCACTACTCCTGGCGCAGAGCTTGTGCATTTACACTCAAATACATCTCTGGGATGTAAGGTCAGGTGATGCGTAACATCACAGCCTCTCCTTGACAAATGTCAACCACGTCTTCTCGTGGTACATCCTATTCCCACTAAAGGGGCTCTGACGACCGCCAATAGCGGTATAACTATACCATCGGGATTAGAGGAAATGCTATCCCACACTCACCAACCCGCTTGGCCAGCGTGGTGAGTTATGGCCAAACCCCTCTAAAATGACTCCACAACTTAAATCTTGGACCTCAGTCTCCGGCCAGTGCTACATGAAGGCCGAGGGTGCTAAGAATCCCCGGAGGACCAGACTAGGCTGCCATTTGATGCTGACCTTGGCTACGTATAATGGACGCTCCCTATCTTCTGCTTCAAGGCTTCTTGAATTGGAAGAGGAACTACAAAGGATCAAGTGGGACATCGTCGGGCTAAGTGAGGTAAGGAGAAAAGGAGAAAATCTCATTGAACTGAAAAGTAGACATCTCTTCTACTATCGTGGGACTGATACTGGCAGAACTAGTGGTGTTGGATTTATAATAAACAAGAAACTGAAGGATAAAGTTGTAGAAGTTGAAAGTTCCTCGGACAGAGCTGCAAGACTCGTTATCCAACTCTTGAGAAGATCCCAGGCTCAGATTATTCAAACTTATGCACACACCACTAGTCATCCTGAAGAAGAAATTGAAGAATTTTATGAGGAAATTCGTCATCAAAATAATAAAGGTAAGCAGCACTTGAAGATAATTATGGGAGATTAAAATGCAAAAATAGGGCAACGGCAACAGAATGAAATTTCAGTAGATAAATTCGGTCACGGCAACAGAAACCAGCGTGGAAATACTCTCGTAGAGTTTGAAGAGGCAGAGGGGTTTTTCATCATGAACTCCTTTTTCAAGAAAAAGCCACAAAGAAAATGGACATGGAGACATCCAAATGGGACGACAAGTGAAATTATTTTATTATGTGTAACAAAAAATTCGTCATAGAAGACTGCAGTGTGCTAAACAAGTTCAACACAGGTAGTGACCATAGATTGGTGAGATGTAAAATGCATCTCAACACTAAACTCGAACGTAGCAAGCTCATAAGACAAACAAAATGTATTGACATAACCAACCTTAAAAAACACCATAATACCTTCAAGCTGGAACTGAAGAACAGATTCTCTGCTTTAGAAGGCCTAACATTGGAAGAAGTGGATTTTTCTGATGTTAACAAAAAAGTAACCAAAGCTCTTATGGAAACAGCCACAAAATTAGTTGGGTCTAAGAACAAGTTGCATGTGAACAAATTATCAGGAAAAACCAAAATGTTGATGCAAAAAAGAAGAGAGACGAGGACAACTAAAGAAGATGTGACTTCCAAAGTGGAATATAAAGAGCTATGCAAGACAGTACGAAAAATTATAACTGAAGACGTAAGGAAATTCAACTGTGAACTAGTAAGGAAAGCAATTGAAAACAACCAAAGCCTAAAGATAGCAAACGGACATCTCAGTAAGGGAAGAAAACAGATTATGGCACTGAGAAAAGAAGATGGGTCTGTAACAAGAAATAGAGGCGAAATTTTGACAAGAGTGAAAGATTTCTACTCCAAATTATATGAAAGGGATGATACATGTACTACAGACATCATGAAAGGTACCAGTACCAGAGTTCTTCCAGTCCTCCCAGCAGAAGTTGCACATGCAATCGAGAACATGAAGCGGGGAAAAGCTCCAGGAGAAGATGGAATTACTGTAGACATCATACAAGAAGCACTCGATGCCTTAATGAAGGGAAGATTCCTGAGGATTGGAACAACGCTACAATGAACCTGCTACATAAAAAAGGTGACATTGAGGATCTTAGAAACTACAGACCTAACAGCATCCTATCAGTGGTTTATAAAATCTTCACTAAAGTTCTTTCACACCGCTTGAAGGTAACACTGGACATGGCTCAACCGAGAGAACAAGCTGGATTCAGGAGTGGCTACAGCACTGTAGATCATATCCACGTACAGAGAGAACTAATTGAAAGAGCGAGGGAATATGAACTTCCATTTCACATGGCTTTTATCGATTATGAAAAAGCCTTTGATTCGGTGAAACGATCAGCAGTTACAATGGCTCTGAAATCCTGCGGTATTGAAAATGCACACATTAGTATTATTAATAACATCTATGAAAACGCAAGTGCAAAGATTCGGCTGTTTGAAAATACAACACACATAAAAATTGGAAAGGGAGTGAGACAAGGTGACACCATATCTCCGAAGCTCTTTAATGCCACATTGGAAAATGTCTTTCAATCACTGAACTGGGAAAACAAAGGGATAAAGATTAATGGAGATTATCTAACTCACCTTCGTTTTGCTGATGACATAGTCATTTTTGCAACTACCCCATCAGAGCTGCAGAGTATGATCCAGGAACTTGCTGACAAGAGTAAAGAAGTGGGATTAAAAATGAACTTTCAGAAGACAAAAGTGATGTTCAATGCTTTTACAAAAAATGAAGATTTATCGATTGATGGAGAAAAGCTAAAGATAACAGACACGTACGTTTATCTTGGACAGCAGATATCAAGTGAGGGTCACATTGGTGAAGAAATTAATCGGCGTACAAAACTTGCCTGGAGAGCTTTTGGAAGAAACAGCATAAATTTCAAGAGCAATATGCCATTATGTCTTGAAAGAAAAGTGTTTGATCAATGCATCCTTCCAGTGCTTACGTATGGTGCAGAGACGTGAACCTTAACTAAAAGAGACATACAAAGGCTGCAGACAACTCAAAGTAGCATGGAGAGGTGCATGCTTGGTGTAACCAGGAGAGATAAGAAGAGGAACTCATGGGTCCGAAAAATGACAAGAGTGGAGGACATCATGATCAGAGTAAAATCCCTCAAATGGCAATAGGCTGGACATACTGCCAGAAGAACAGACCATCGATGGACAGCCGAAATTTTAGATTGGATTCCAAGGGACAGGAAAAGACCAAGAAGAAGACCACATGGAAGATGGGTGGATGAAATTCGAAAGTATGCGGGAGTGACATAGAGGAGACTGGCACAAGACAGACCGTTGTGGAGGAAACTTGGGGAGACCTTCGTCCAGCAGTGGATTGGTAATGGTTGACAATGATGATGATGATGACATCTCTGCTGTAATGACTTTCTACCTTGTGATATTCCGCAACCTTGGAAATATTTATTTCCAAGTGATTTAACACAACAGCCAGAGTGACATTTCTCAAGAGGTACTGTATTCGCTATATTTGCAATCGTCATTTTTCCTCCTGTAGACCTGCTTCCCGTTGGGTTGCACATGCACTAAAACAAAAATCTTTAATGTCTATTTACGTCATTCCCATTGTGCGCATTGGGTATTTAAGGGTGTTAGCACAACGTATCATACAAGTTCAGTCTGAGGATGGGATAATAGTGCGTTTCCGAAAGATCTTACAACATTTTTAACTTGTATATACTTCTTTTAGCGTTTAGTAGAGTTTGTCATGTACTCGTAGGGAGTTTTTACTGTAACTATGAGTTTAATCGTGTATCGACGGTTTGGTTTTATCGACGTATTAAAAATTATATTGTAGAAAAAATTTATCTTTCTGAAGCAATGAAGAGGTTTCTGCAAAATAAAGGCAGACGTGAACATTTCGTGTAAGTAACGCATACAACTATGTATGATTCCGTCATTTTGAAGTGAAATTATTATTATTATTTATTATTATTATATTAGACAATTTTTCTTGTAGCGTAGCATATAATAGTGAGTTAGTGTCATATCTACTAAGCATACTAAGTTGAGATTAGAGTTATTTGTTACTGTGTTTGGATGCTTCTTACTGAAAAAATAAAAAAAAAAAACAAAGAAGGGGGGTTGGCAAAATTTATCACTTGCCTATATACGTACTTGCACTCAGACCGGCCCTGTTTCCCGCACCTGAAGCATGTTCCAGGCATGGTGACTGATTGCATTGTCATCGAGAAGCCCAGGTGGTTTTTATTAAGGCTTTTTTCTTTAAGTTTAATATGGTTCTTCAATAATTTAACATTGATAGAAAAGTTACATGTGTTACTTATGTGAAATCCTGAAATAACCATGAATATATACAAACTCGGATGCAAGGTCAGGTGATGCGTAACATTACAGCCTCTCCTTGATAAATGTCAACCCCGCCTTCTCGTGGTGCATCCTGTTCCAGCTAAAGGGGCTCTGACGACCGCCAATAGCGGTATAACTATACCATTGGGATTAGAGGAAATGCTATCCCACACTCATCAACCCGCTTGGCCAGCGTGGTGAGTTATGGCCAAACCCCTCCAAAATGACTCCACAACTTAAATCTTGGCCCTCAGTCTCCGGCAGCTGGAATGTACCTGGCCAAGGCAGCGGCCAGTGCGACACGAAGGCAGAGGGTGCTAAGAATCCCCGGAGGACCGGACTAGGCTGCCATCTGATCCTGACCTTGGCTACGTATAATGGACGCTCCCTATCTTATGATTCAAGGCTTTTTGAATTGGAAGAGGAACTACAAATGATCAAGTGGGACATCGTCGGGCTAAGTGAGGTAAGGAAAAAGGAGAAGTTCTCATTGAACTGAAAAGTGGACATCTCTTCTACTATCGTGGGACAGATACTGGTAGAACTAGTGGTGTTGGATTTATAATAAACAAGAAACTGAAGGATAAAGTTGTAGAAGTTGAAAGTTTCTCTGACAGAGCAGCACGACTCGTTATCCAACTCTCGAGAAGATACCAGGCTCAGATTATTCAAACTTATGCACCCACCACAAGTCATGCTGAAGAAGAAATTGAAGAATTTTATGAGGAAATTCGTGATCTAAATAATAAAGGTAAGCAGCACTTGAAGATAATTATGGGAGATTTCAATGCAAAAATAGGGCAACGGCAACAGAATGAAACTTCAGTAGGTAAATTCCGTCACGGCAACAAAAACCAGCATGGAAATACTCTCGTTGAGTTTGCAGAGGCAGAAGGGTTTTTTATATTGAACTCCTTTTTCAAGAAAACGCTACACAGGAAATCGACATGGAGACATCTAAATGGGACGGCAAGTGAAATTAATTTTATTATGTGTAACAAAAAATTCGTCATAAAAGACTGCTGTGTGCTAAACAAGTTCAACACAGGTAGTGACCATAGATTGGTGCAATGTAAGATGCACCTCAACACTAAACTCGAACGTGGCAAGATCATAAGACAAACAAAATGTATTAACATAACCAACCTTAAAAAACACCGTAATACCTTCAAGTTGGAACTGAAGAACAGATTCTCTGCTTTAGAAGGCCTAACATCGGAAGAAGTGGATATTTCTGAAGTCTGAAGTTAACAGAAAAGTAACTAAAGTTCTTATGGAAACAGCAAGAAAATTAGCTGGGTCTAAGAACAAGTTGCATGGGAACAAATTATCAGGAAAAAACCAAATTGTTGATGCAAAAAAGAATAGAGATGAGGACAACTAAAGAAGATGTGACTTCCAAAGTGGAATATATAGAGCTATGCAAGACAGTACGAAAAAGTATCACTGAAGATGTAAGGAAATTCAATTGTGAACTAGTGAGGAAAGCAATTGAAAACAACCAAAGCCTAAAAATAGCAAAGGGACATCTCAGTAAGGGAAGAAAACAGGTTATGGCACTGAGAAAAGAAGATAGTTCTGTAAAAAGAAATAGAGGCGAAATTTTGACATGAGTGAAAGATTTCTACTCCAAATTATATGAAAGGGATGATACATGTACTACAGATATCATGAAAGGTACCAGAGTTCTTCCAGTCCTAACAGCAGAAGTTGCACATGCAATCAAGAACATGAAACGCGGAAAAGCTCCAGGAGAAGATGGAATTACTGTAGACATCATACAAGCAGCATGTGAAGAAATCGAAACAGTACTCGCCCAAATTTTCACTCGATGCCTTAATGAAGGGAAGATTCCTGAGGATTGGAACAACGCTACAATCAAACTGCTACATAAAACAGGTGACACTGAGGATCTCAGGAACTACAGACCTATCTGCCTCCTATCAGTGGTTTATAAAATCTTCACTAAAGTTCTTTCACACCGCTTAAAGGTAACACTGGACATGGCTCAACCGAGAGAACAAGCTGGATTCAGGAGTGGCTACAGCACTATAGATCATATCTACGTACAGAGAGAACTAATTGAAAGAGCGAGGGAATATGAACTTCCATTTCACATGGCTTTTATCGATTATGAAAAAGCCTTTGATTCGGTGAATCGATCAGCAGTTACAATGGCTCTGAAATCCTGCGGTATTGAAGATGCACACATTAGTATTATTAATAACATCTATGAAAACGCAAGTGCAAAGATTCGGCTGTTTGAAAATACAACACACATAAAAATTGGAAAGGGAGTGAGACAAGGTGACACCATATCTCCGAAGCTCTTTAATGCCACATTGGAAAATGTCTTTCAATCACTGAACTGGGAAAACAAAGGCATAAAGATTAATGGAGATTATGCAGAGTATGATCCAGGAACTTGCTGACAAGAGTAAAGAAGTGGGATTAAAAATGAACTTTCAGAAGACAAAAGTGATGTTCAATGCTTTTACAAAAAATGAAGATTTATCGATTGATAGAGAAAAGCTGAAGATAACAGACACGTACGTTTATCTTGGACAGCAGATATCAAGTGAGGGTCACATTGGTGAAGAAATTAATCGGCGTACAAAACTTGCCTATAGAGCTTTTGGAAGAAACAGCATAAATTTCAAGAGCAATATGCCATTATGTCTTAAAAGAAAAGTGTGTGATCAATGCATCCTTCCAGTGCTTACGTATGGTGCAGAGACGTGGACCTTAACTAAAAGAGACATACAAAGGCTGCAGACAACTCAAAGAAGCATGGAGAGGTGCATACTTGGTGTAACCAGGAGAGATAAGAAGAGGAACACGTGGATCCGAAAAATGACAAGAGTGGAAGACATCATGATCAGAGTAAAATCCCTCAAATGGCAATGGGCTGGACATACTGCCAGAAGAACAGACCATCGATGGACAGCCGAAATTTTAGATTGGATTCCAAGGGACAGGAAAAGACCAAGAAGAAGACCACATGGAAGATGGGTGGATGAAATTCGAAAGTATGCGGGAGTGACATAGAGGAGACTGGCACAAGACAGACCGTTGTGGAGGAAACCTGGGGAGACCTTCGTCCAGCAGTGGATTGGTAATGGTTGACAATGATGATGATGATGACATCTCTGCTTTAATGACTTTCTACCTTGTGATATTCCGCAACCTTGGAAATATTTATTTCCAAGTGATTTAACACAACAGACAGAGTGACATTTCTCAAGAGGTACTGTATTCGCTATATTTGCAATCGTCATTTTTCCTCCTGTAGACCTGCTTCCCGTTGGGTTGCACATGCACTAAAACAAAAATTTTTAATGTCTATTTACGTCATTCCCATTGTGCGCATTGGGTATTTAAGGGTGTTAGCACAACGTATCATACAAGTTCAGTCTGAGGATGGGATAATAGTGCGTTTCCGAAAGATCTTACAACATTTTTAACTTGTATATACTTCTTTTAGCTTTTAGTAAAGTTTGTCATGTACTCGTAGGGAGTTTTTACTGTAACTATGAGTTTAATCGTGTATCGACGGTTTGGTTTTATCGACGTATTAAAAATTATATTGTAGAAAAAAATTATCTTTCTGAAGCAATAAAGAGGTTTTTGCAAAATAAAGTCAGACGTGAACATTTCGTGTAAGTAACGCATACAACTATGTATGATTCCGTCATTTTGAAGTAAAATTATTATTATTATTTATTATTATTATATTAGACTATTTTTCTTGTAGCGTAGCATATAATAGTGAGTTAGTGTCATATCTACTAAGCATACTAAGTTGAGATTAGAGTTATTTGTTACTGTGTTTGGATGCTTCTTACTGAAAAAATAAAAAAAAAACAAAGAAGGGGGGGGGGGTTGGCAAAATTTATCACTTGCCTACATACGTACTTGCACTCAGACCGGCCCTGTTTCCCGCACCTGAAGCATGTTCCAGGCATGGTGACTGATTGCATTGTCATCGAGAAGCCCAGGTGGTTTTTATTGAGGCTTTTTTTCTTTAAGTTTAATATGGTTCTTCAATAATTTAACATTGATAGAAATGTTACATGTGTTACTTATGTGAAATCCTGAAATAACCATGAATATATACAAACTCGGATGTAAGGTCAGCTGATGCGTAACATCACAGCCTCTCCTTGACAAATGTCAACCCCGCCTTCTCGTGGTGCATCCTGTTCCCGCTAAAGGGGCTTTGACGACCGCCAATAGTGGTATAACTATACCATCGGGATTAGAGGAAATGCTATCCCTCACTAACCAACCCGCTTGGCCAGCGTGGTGAGTTATGGCCAAACCCCTCGAAAGTGACTCCACAACTTAAATAATGGCCCTCAGTCTCCGGCAGTTGGAATGTACCTGGCCAAGGCAGCGGCCAGTGCGACACGAAGGCAGAGGGTGCTAAGAATCCCCGGAGGACCGGACTAGGCTGCCATCTGATCCTGACCTTGGCTACGTATAATGGACGCTCCCTATTGATTCAAGGCTTTTTGAATTGGAAGAGGAACTACAAAGGATCAAGTGGGACATCGTCGGGCTAAGTGAGGTAAGGAGAAAAGGAGAAGATCTCATTGAACTGAAAAGTGGACATCTCTTCTACTATCGTGGGACAGATACTGGTAGAACTAGTGGTGTTGGATTTATAATAAACAAGAAACTGAAGGATAAAGTTGTAGAAGTTGAAAGTTCCTCTGACAGAGCTGCACGACTCGTTATCCAACTCTCAAGAAGATACAAGGCTCAGATTATTCAAACTTATGCACACACCACTAATCATCCTGAAGAAGAAATTGAAGAATTTTATGAGGCAATTCGTCATCTAAATAATAAAGGTAAGCAGCACTTGAAGATAATTATGGGAGATTTCAATGCAAAAATAGGGCAACGGCTGTAACGTACCAGGAGATGTAACGTACCTGCCAGAAGGACGCACACGACATAAAGGCAGATAAGAATCAGAATAAAAAAAAACGTCAGCGTAGCTTAATTGGTAGAGCAACTTATTCCGGAATGAGTGGACCCGGGTTCGAATCCCGGCGTTGACCAAAAATGACGGAGAAATTTACTTCGTTATAATGGCGCCCGAACTATCCGGATGACCCGACCGTTCACAATCTCGCAATGGTGTGATGTTATTTCCACACCGCGCGATAGGAAAAATAAGAGCAGCACTTCGAAAAAAAAAAAAATAAGGGGGAGATGATGTAACGTACCAGGAGATGTGACGTACCTGCCGGAAGGACGCACACGACATAAAGGCAGATAGGAATCAGAATAAAAAAAAACGTCCGCGTAGCTTAATTGGTAGAGCAACTTATTCCGGAATGAGTGGACCCGGGTTCGAATCCCGACGTAGACCAAAAATGACAGAGAAATTTACTTCGTTATAATGGCGCCCGAACTATCCGGATGACCCGACCGTTCACAATCTCGCAATGGTGTGATGTTATTTCCACATCGCGAGATAGGTAAAATAAGAGCAGCACTTCGAAAAAAAAAAAAATAAGGGGGAGATGATGTAACGTACCAGGAGATGTGCAGTATCTGCCAGAAGGACGCACACGACATAAAGGCAGATAGGAATCAGAATAAAAAAAAACGTCCGCGTAGCTTAATTGGTAGAGCAACTTATTCCGGAATGAGTGGACCCGGGTTCGAATCCTGGCGCGGATAGAAATGACGGAGAAATTTACTTCGTTATACGGCAACAGAATGAAACTTCAGTAGGTAAATTCCGTCACGGCAACAAAAACCAGTATGGAAATACTCTCGTTGAGTTTGCAGAGGCAGAAGGGTTTTTCATATTGAACTCCTTTTTCAAGAAAACGCTACACAGGAAATCGACATGGAGACATCTAAATCTGACGACAAGTGAAATTGATTTTATTATGTGTAACAAAAAATTCGTCATAGAAGACTGCAGTGTGCTAAACAAGTTCAACACAGGTAGTGACCATAGATTGGTGTAATGTAAGATGCACCTCAACACTAAACTCGAACGTGGCAAGATCATAAGACAAACAAAATGTATTAACATAACCAACCTTAAAAAACAACGTAATACCTTCAAGTTGGAACTGAAGAACAGATTCTCTGCTTTAGAAGGCCTAACATCGGAAGAAGTGGATATTTCTGAAGTCTGAAGTTAACAGAAAAGTAACTAAAGTTCTTATGGAAACAGCAACAAAATTAGCTGGGTCTAAGAACAAGTTGCATGGGAACAAATTAACAGGAAAAAAAAAATTGTTGATGCAAAAAAGAATAGAGATGAGGACAACTAAAGAAGATGTGACTTCCAAAGTGGAATATATAGAGCTATGCAAGACAGTACGAAAAAGTATCACTGAAGATGTAAGGAAATTCAACTGTGAACTAGTGAGGAAAGCAATTGAAAACAACCAAAGCCTAAAAATAGCAAAGGGACATCTCAGTAAGGGAAGAAAACAGATTATGGCACTGAGAAAAGAAGATGGGTCTGTAACAAGAAATAGAGGCGAAATTTTGACATGAGTGAAAGATTTCTACTCCAAATTATATGAAAGATATGATACATGTACTACAGACATCGTGAAAGGTACCAGAGTTCTTCCAGTCCTACCAGCAGAAGTTGCACATGCAATCAAGAACATGAAACGCGGAAAAGCTCCAGGAGAAGATGGAATTACTGTAGACATCATACAAGAAGCAAGTGAAGAAATCGAAACAGTACTCGCCCAAATTTTCACTCGATGCCTTAATGAAGGGAAGATTCCTGAGGATTGGAACAACGCTACAATCAACCTGCTACATAAAACAGGTGACACTGAGGATCTCAGGAACTACAGACCTATCAGCCTCCTATCAGTGGTTTATAAAATCTTCACTAAAGTTCTTTCACACCGCTTGAAGGTAACACTGGACATGGCTCAACCGAGAGAACAAGCTGGATTCAGGAGTGGCTACAGCACTATAGATCATATCCACGTACAGAGAGAACTTATTGAAAGAGCGAGGGAATATGAACTTCCATTTCACATGGCTTTTATCGATTATGAAAAAGCCTTTGATTCGGTGAAACGATCAGCAGTTACAATGGCTCTGAAATCCTGCAGTATTGAAGATGCACACATTAGTATTATTAATAACATCTATGAAAACGCAAGTGCAAAGATTCGGCTGTTTGAAAATACAACACACATAAAAATTGGAAAGGGAGTGAGACAAGGTGACACCATATCTCCGAAGCTCTTTAATGCCACATTGGAAAATGTCTTTCAATCACTGAACTGGGAAAACAAAGGGATAAAGATTAATGGAGGTTATCTAACTCACCTTCGTTTTGCTGATGACATAGTCATTTTTGCAACTACCCCATCAGAGCTGCAGAGTATGATCCAGGAACTTGCTGACAAGAGTAAAGAAGTGGGATTAAAAATGAACTTTCAGAAGACAAAAGTGATGTTCAATGCTTTTACAAGAAATGAAGATTTATCGATTGATGGAGAAAAGCTGGAGATAACAGACACATACGTTTATCTTGGACAGCAGATATTAAGTGAGGGTCACATTGGTGAAGAAATTAATCGGCGTACAAAACTTGCCTGGAGAGCTTTTGGAAGAAACAGCATAATTTTCAAGAGCAATATGCCATTATGTCTTGAAAGAAAAGTGTTTGATCAATGCATCCTTCCAGTGCTTACGTATGGTGCAGAGACGTGAACCTTAACTAAAAGAGACATACAAAGGCTGCAGACAACTCAAAGTAGCATGGAGAGGTGCATGCTTGGTGTAACCAGGAGAGATAAGAAGAGGAACTCATGGGTCCGAAAAATGACAAGAGTGGATGACATCATGATCAGAGTTAAATCCCTGAAATGGCAATGGGCTGGACATACTGCCAGAAGAACAGACCATCGATGGACAGCCGAAATTTTAGATTGGATTCCAAGGGACAGGAAAAGACCAAGAAGAAGACCACATGGAAGATGAGTGGATGAAATTCGAAAGTATGCGGGAGTGACATAGAGGAGACTGGCACAAGACAGACCGTTGTGGAGGAAACTTGGGGAGACCTTCGTCCAGCAGTGGATTGGTAATGGTTGACAATGATGATGATGATGACATCTCTGCTGTAATGACTTTCTACCTTGTGATATTCCGCAACCTTGGAAATATTTATTTCCAAGTGATTTAACACAACAGCCAGAGTGACATTTCTCAAGAGGTACTGTATTCGCTATATTTGCAATCGTCATTTTTCCTCCTGTAGACCTGCTTCCCGTTGGGTTGCACATGCACTAAAACAAAAATCTTTAATGTCTATTTACGTCATTCCCATTGTGCGCATTGGGTATTTAAGGGTGTTAGGACAACGTATCATACAAGTTCAGTCTGAGGATGGGATAATAGTGCGTTTCCGAAAGATCTTACAACATTTTTAACTTGTATATACTTCTTTTAGTTTTTAGTAAAGTTTGTCATGTACTCGTAGGGAGTTTTTACTGTAACTATGAGTTTAATCGTGTATCGACGGTTTGGTTTTATCGACGTATTAAAAATTATATTGTAGAAAAAAATTATCTTTCTGAAGCAATGAAGAGGTTTTTGCAAAATAAAGTCAGACGTGAACATTTCGTGTAAGTAACGCATACAACTATGTATGATTCCGTCATTTTGAAGTAAAATTATTATTATTATTTATTATTATTATATTAGACTATTTTTCTTGTAGCGTAGCATATAATAGTGAGTTAGTGTCATATCTACTAAGCATACTAAGTTGAGATTAGAGTTATTTGTTACTGTGTTTGGATGCTTCTTACTGAAAAAATAAAAAAAAACAAAGAAGGGGGGGGTGGCAAAATTTATCGCTTGTCATATACGTACTTGCACTCAGACGGGCCCTGTTTCCCGCACCTGAAGCATGTTCCAGGCATGGTGACTGATTGCATTGTCATCGAGAAGCCCAGGTGGTTTTTATTGAGGCTTTTTTTTTCTTTAAGTTTAATATGGTTCTTCAATAATTTAACATTGATAGAAAAGTTACATGTGTTACTTATGTGAAATCCTGAAATAACCATGAATATATACAAACTCGGATGTAAGGTCAGGTGATGCGTAACATCACAGTCTCTCCTTGACAAATGTCAACCCCGCCTTCTCGTGGTGCATCCTGTTCCCGCTAAAGGGGCTCTGACGACCGCCAATAGCGGTATAACTATACCATCGGGATTAGAGGAAATGCTATCATTCACTAACCAACCCGCTTGGCCAGCGTGGTGAGTTATGGCCAAACCCCTCGAAAGTGACTCCACAACTTAAATAATGGCCCTCAGTCTCCGGCAGTTGGAATGTACCTGGCCAAGGCAGCGGCCAGTGCGACACGAAGGCAGAGGGTGCTAAGAATCCCCGGAGGACCGGACTAGGCTGCCATCTGATCCTGACCTTGGCTACGTATAATGGACGCTCCCTATTGATTCAAGGCTTTTTGAATTGGAAGAGGAACTACAAAGGATCAAGTGGGACATCGTCGGGCTAAGTGAGGTAAGGAGAAAAGGAGAAGATCTCATTGAACTGAAAAGTGGACATCTCTTCTACTATCGTGGGACAGATACTGGCAGAACTAGTGGTGTTGGATTTATAATAAACCAGAAACTGAAGGATAAAGTTGTAGAAGTTGAAAGTTCCTCTGACAGAGCTGCACGACTCGTTATCCAACTCTCGAGAAGATACAAGACTCAGATTATTCAAACTTATGCACACACCACTAGTCATCCTGAAGAAGAAATTGAAGAATTTTATGAGGCAATTCGTCATCTAAATAATAAAGGTAAGCAGCACTTGAAGATAATTATGGGACATTTCAATGCAAAAATAGGGCAACGGCAACAGAATGAAACTTCAGTAGGTAAATTCCGTCACGGCAACAAAAACCAGTATGGAAATACTCTCGTTGAGTTTGCAGAGGCAGAAGGGTTTTTCATATTGAACTCCTTTTTCAAGAAAACGCTGCACAAGAAATCGACATGGAGACATCTAAATGGGACGACAAGTGAAATTGATTTTATTATGTGTAACAAAAAATTCGTCATAGAAGACTGCTGTGTGCTAAACAAGTTCAACACAGGTAGTGACCATAGATTGGTGCAATGTAAGATGCACCTCAACACTAAACTCGAACGGGGCAAGATCATAAGACAAACAAAATGTATTAACATAACCAACCTTAAAAAACACCGTAATACCTTCACGTTGGAACTGAAGAACAGATTCTCTGCTTTAGAAGGCCTAACATTGGAAGAAGTGGATATTTCTGAAGTCTGAAGTAAACAGAAAAGTAACTAAAGTTCTTATGGAAACAGCAACAAAATTAGCTGGGTCTAAGAACAAGTTGCATGGGAACAAATTATCAGGAAAAACCAAATTGTTGATGCAAAAAAGAATAGAGATGAGGACAACTAAAGAAGATGTGACTTCCAAAGTGGAATATATAGAGATATGCAAGACACTACGAAAAAGTATCACTGAAGATGTAAAGAAATTCAGCTGTGAACTAGTGAGGAAAGCAATTGAAAACAACCAAAGCCTAAAAATAGCAAAGGGACATCTCAGTAAGGGAAGAAAACAGGTTATGGCACTGAGAAAAGAAGATAGTTCTGTAACAAGAAATAGAGGCGAAATTTTGACATGAGTGAAAAATTTCTACTCCAAATTATATGAAAGGGATGATACATGTACTACAGACATCATGAAAGGTACCAGAGTTCTTCCAGTCCTACCAGCAGAAGTTGCACATGCCATCAAGAACATGAAACGCGGAAAAGCTCCAGGAGAAGATGGAATTACTGTAGACATCATGCAAGAAGCAAGTGAAGAAATCGAAACAGTACTCGACCAAATTTTCACTCGATGCCTTAATGAAGGGAAGATTCCTGAGGATTGGAACAACAGTACAATCAACCTGCTACATAAAACAGGGGACACTGAGGATCTCAGGAACTACAGACCTATCAGCCTCCTATCAGTGGTTTATAAAATCTTCACTAAAGTTCTTTCACACCGCTCAAAGGTGACACTGGACATGGCTCAACCGAGAGAACAAGCTGGATTCAGGAGTGGCTACAGCACTATAGATCATATCCACGTACAGAGAGAACTAATTGAAAGAGCGAGGGAATATGAACTTCCATTTCACATGGCTTTTATCGATTATGAAAAAGCCTTTGATTCGGTGAAACGATCAGCAGTTACAATGGCTCTGAAATCCTGCGGTATTGAAGATGCACACATTAGTATTATTAATAACATCTATGAAAACGCAAGTGCAAAGATTCGGCTGTTTGAAAATACAACGCACATAAAAATTGGAAAGGGAGTGAGACAAGGTGACACCATATCTCCGAAGCTCTTTAATGCCACATTGGAAAATGTCTTTCAATCACTGAACTGGGAAAACAAAGGGATAAAGATTAATGGAAATAATCTAACTCACCTTCGTTTTGCTGATGACATAGTCATTTTTGCAACTACCCCATCAGAGCTGCAGAGTATGATCCAGGAACTTGCTGACAAGAGTAAAGAAGTGGGATTAAAAATGAACTTTCAGAAGACAAAAGTGATGTTCAATGCTTTTACAAGAAATGAAGATTTATCGATTGATGGAGAAAAGCTGGAGATAACAGACACATACGTTTATCTTGGACAGCAGATATAAAGTGAGGGTCACATTGTTGAAGAAATTAATCGGCGTACAAAACTTGCCTGGAGAGCTTTTGGAAGAAACAGCATAATTTTCAAGAGCAGTATGCCATTATGTCTTGAAAGAAAAGTGTTTGATCAATGCATCCTTCCAGTGCTTACGTATGGTGCAGAGAAGTGAACCTTAACTAAAAGAGACATACAAAGGCTGCAGACAACTCAAAGTAGCATGGAGAGGTGCATGCTTGGTGTAACCAGGAGAGATAAGAAGAGGAACTCATGGGTCGGAAAAATGACAAGAGTGGATGACATCATGATCAGAGTTAAATCCCTGAAATGGCAATGGGCTGGACATACTGCCAGAAGAACAGACCATCGATGGACAGCCGAAATTTTAGATTGGATTCCAAGGGACAGGAAAAGACCAAGAAGAAGACCACATGGAAGATGGGTGGATGAAATTCGAAAGTATGCGGGAGTGACATAGAGGAGACTGGCACAAGACAGACCGTTGTGGAGGAAACTTGGGGAGACCTTCGTCCAGCAGTGGATTGGTAATGGTTGACAATGATGATGATGATGACATCTCCGCTGTAATGACTTTCTACCTTGTGATATTCCGCAACCTTGGAAATATTTATTTCCAAGTGATTTAACACAACAGCCAGAGTGACATTTCTCAAGAGGTACTGTATTCGCTATATTTGCAATCGTCATTTTTCCTCCTGTAGACCTGCTTCCCGTTGGGTTGCACATGCACTAAAACAAAAATCTTTAATGTCTATTTACGTCATTCCCATTGTGCGCATTGGGTATTTAAGGGTGTTAGCACAACGTATCATACAAGTTCAGTCTGAGGATGGGATAATAGTGCGTTTCCGAAAGATCTTACAACATTTTTAACTTGTATATACTTCTTTTAGCTTTTAGTAAAGTTTGTCATGTACTCGTAGGGAGTTTTTACTGTAACTATGAGTTTAATCGTGTATCGACGGTTTGGTTTTATCGACGTATTAAAAATTATATTGTAGAAAAAAATTATCTTTCTGAAGCAATGAAGAGGTTTTTGCAAAATAAAGGCAGACGTGAACATTTCGTGTAAGTAACGCATACAACTATGTATGATTCCGTCATTTTGAAGTAAAATTATTATTATTATTTATTATTATTATATTAGACTATTTTTCTTGTAGCGTAGCATATAATAGTGAGTTAGTGTCATATCTACTAAGCATACTAAGTTGAGATTAGAGTTATTTGTTACTGTGTTTGGATGCTTCTTACTGAAAAAAATAAAAAAAAAACAAAGAAGGGGGGGGGGGGTGGCAAAATTTATCGCTTGTCATATACGTACTTGCACTCAGACGGGCCCTGTTTCCCGCACCTGAAGCATGTTCCAGGCATGGTGACTGATTGCATTGTCATCGAGAAGCCCAGGTGGTTTTTATTGAGGCTTTTTTTTCTTTAAGTTTAATATGGTTCTTCAATAATTTAACATTGATAAAAAAGTTACATGTGTTACTTATGTGAAATCCTGAAATAACCATGAATATATACAAACTCGGATGTAAGGTCAGGTGATGCGTAACATCACAGTCTCTCCTTGACAAATGTCAACCCCGCCTTCTCGTGGTGCATCCTGTTCCCGCTAAAGGGGCTCTGACGACCGCCAATAGCGGTATAACTATACCATCGGGATTAGAGGAAATGCTATCCCTCACTAACCAACCCGCTTGGCCAGCGTGGTGAGTTATGGCCAAACCCCTCGAAAGTGACTCCACAACTTAAATAATGGCCCTCAGTCTCCGGCAGTTGGAATGTACCTGGCCAAGGCAGCGGCCAGTGCGACACGAAGGCAGAGGGTGCTAAGAATCCCCGGAGGACCGGACTAGGCTGCCATCTGATCCTGACCTTGGCTACGTATAATGGACGCTCCCTATTGATTCAAGGCTTTTTGAATTGGAAGAGGAACTACAAAGGATCAAGTGGGACATCGTCGGGCTAAGTGAGGTAAGGAGAAAAGGAGAAGATCTCATTGAACTGAAAAGTGGACATCTCTTCTACTATCGTGGGACAGATACTGGCAGAACTAGTGGTGTTGGATTTATAATAAACCAGAAACTGAAGGATAAAGTTGTAGAAGTTGAAAGTTCCTCTGACAGAGCTGCACGACTCGTTATCCAACTCTCGAGAAGATACAAGACTCAGATTATTCAAACTTATGCACACACCACTAGTCATCCTGAAGAAGAAATTGAAGAATTTTATGAGGCAATTCGTCATCTAAATAATAAAGGTAAGCAGCACTTGAAGATAATTATGGGACATTTCAATGCAAAAATAGGGCAACGGCAACAGAATGAAACTTCAGTAGGTAAATTCCGTCACGGCAACAAAAACCAGTATGGAAATACTCTCGTTGAGTTTGCAGAGGCAGAAGGGTTTTTCATATTGAACTCCTTTTTCAAGAAAACGCTGCACAAGAAATCGACATGGAGACATCTAAATGGGACGACAAGTGAAATTGATTTTATTATGTGTAACAAAAAATTCGTCATAGAAGACTGCTGTGTGCTAAACAAGTTCAACACAGGTAGTGACCATAGATTGGTGCAATGTAAGATGCACCTCAACACTAAACTCGAACGGGGCAAGATCATAAGACAAACAAAATGTATTAACATAACCAACCTTAAAAAACACCGTAATACCTTCACGTTGGAACTGAAGAACAGATTCTCTGCTTTAGAAGGCCTAACATTGGAAGAAGTGGATATTTCTGAAGTCTGAAGTAAACAGAAAAGTAACTAAAGTTCTTATGGAAACAGCAACAAAATTAGCTGGGTCTAAGAACAAGTTGCATGGGAACAAATTATCAGGAAAAACCAAATTGTTGATGCAAAAAAGAATAGAGATGAGGACAACTAAAGAAGATGTGACTTCCAAAGTGGAATATATAGAGATATGCAAGACACTACGAAAAAGTATCACTGAAGATGTAAAGAAATTCAGCTGTGAACTAGTGAGGAAAGCAATTGAAAACAACCAAAGCCTAAAAATAGCAAAGGGACATCTCAGTAAGGGAAGAAAACAGGTTATGGCACTGAGAAAAGAAGATAGTTCTGTAACAAGAAATAGAGGCGAAATTTTGACATGAGTGAAAAATTTCTACTCCAAATTATATGAAAGGGATGATACATGTACTACAGACATCATGAAAGGTACCAGAGTTCTTCCAGTCCTACCAGCAGAAGTTGCACATGCCATCAAGAACATGAAACGCGGAAAAGCTCCAGGAGAAGATGGAATTACTGTAGACATCATGCAAGAAGCATGTGAAGAAATCGAAACAGTACTCGACCAAATTTTCACTCGATGCCTTAATGAAGGGAAGATTCCTGAGGATTGGAACAACAGTACAATCAACCTGCTACATAAAACAGGGGACACTGAGGATCTCAGGAACTACAGACCTATCAGCCTCCTATCAGTGGTTTATAAAATCTTCACTAAAGTTCTTTCACACCGCTCAAAGGTGACACTGGACATGGCTCAACCGAGAGAACAAGCTGGATTCAGGAGTGGCTACAGCACTATAGATCATATCCACGTACAGAGAGAACTAATTGAAAGAGCGAGGGAATATGAACTTCCATTTCACATGGCTTTTATCGATTATGAAAAAGCCTTTGATTCGGTGAAACGATCAGCAGTTACAATGGCTCTGAAATCCTGCGGTATTGAAGATGCACACATTAGTATTATTAATAACATCTATGAAAACGCAAGTGCAAAGATTCGGCTGTTTGAAAATACAACGCACATAAAAATTGGAAAGGGAGTGAGACAAGGTAACACCATATCTCCGAAGCTCTTTAATGCCACATTGGAAAATGTCTTTCAATCACTGAACTGGGAAAACAAAGGGATAAAGATTAATGGAAATAATCTAACTCACCTTCGTTTTGCTGATGACATAGTCATTTTTGCAACTACCCCATCAGAGCTGCAGAGTATGATCCAGGAACTTGCTGACAAGAGTAAAGAAGTGGGATTAAAAATGAACTTTCAGAAGACAAAAGTGATGTTCAATGCTTTTACAAGAAATGAAGATTTATCGATTGATGGAGAAAAGCTGGAGATAACAGACACGTACGTTTATCTTGGACAGCAGATATTAAGTGAGGGTCACATTGGTGAAGAAATTAATCGGCGTACAAAACTTGCCTGGAGAGCTTTTGGAAGAAACAGCATAATTTTCAAGAGCAATATGCCATTATGTCTTAAAAGAAAAGTGTTTGATCAATGCATCCTTCCAGTGCTTACGTATGGTGCAGAGACGTGAACCTTAACTAAAAGAGGCATACAAAGGCTGCAGACAACTCAAAGTAGCATGGAGAGGTGCATGCTTGGTGTAACCAGGAGAGATAAGAAGAGGAACTCATGGGTCCGAAAAATGACAAGAGTGGAAGACATCATGATCAGAGTAAAATCCCTCAAATGGCAATGGGCTGGACATACTGCCAGAAGAACAGACCATCAACGGACAGCCGAAATTTTAGATTGGATTCCAAGGGACAGGAAAAGACCAAGAAGAAGACCACATGGAAGATGGGTGGATGAAATTCGAAAGTATGCGGGAGTGACATAGAGGAGACTGGCACAAGACAGACCGTTGTGGAGGAAACTTGGGGAGACCTTCGTCCAGCAGTGGATCGATAATGGTTGACAATGATGATGATATACAAACTAGATGAAAGCCCTTCAATAATGACGGGGAAAAATAAAATTTATGATACAGAAATTATTGACATTTATTTATTGAGTTTTTGAGTTCCACGTCAATAGATGGCGACGTTGGCTCACAGCTTTCTGAAAATTTCCCTAGCAGTCGGTTATGGAATTTGATATGACGTATTTGTCTGTTATGTGTTTTGTAAAAGCTTTAGTCCCTATTTCGTCAACACTTCCTTGTACACAAAATTTTTCGTATACACTGACTGTGAACCCTGTGTAAATTTACCCTGTTCTTTTCGTGAACTATTTTTATCTTGACGGCAGATCGTCGCACTTTTGACGTTGCCACATACAGATGGTTGAACACCGGTTCAGGTAGTGAACCAAAATTCCTGATGTAAAGTTTTTCGTAGCTGCTCTGGTGCTGCAGTTGTCTAAGCGATGGCCTCTGATCATTCGTCCGAAATGTGTCCAGGTTCGAATCCCAGTTAGGAATGGATGTTGTGTTTGCCTTACAGCACTGGCTCTCTCCCTTCCCTGGAACCAGTGACCCTAAATTAGAAACGGACGACTGCTTATATCTCACTGAGTGGCTCACGGTGGTAGTTAAACCTCCAACCAAAAAAAAAAAAAGAAAGTTCTTATATCTAGAGTTGACAGTGTGACGTAACGCATCTGTGACGTCATGTGAGAATGATTTGGATTAGATGTCACACCAGCAGCTGCATTATTTATTGCTATGACAACAAAACAAAGTGATATATGCGTGGACTGTGCGCGTGTAGGTGATGACGTTACCTACACGAAAAGCTAAGCTTGAGGTCACAAACATTTGTTCCTCGGTTGTTGCTATGACGACTTAAAAAGGGGCACGGAGGGGAGGAGGAAGGCTCTAGCAGATTATCATTAGAGATTTGAGTGTGTTTTGGACAACATAAAATGCTCTATGTCAAGAAGAAATTCCCCTCCCTACTCAACGCCGCTGTAACGTGTGTTAGCACACATGGTATGTATGTGCGCACATATCTGTCTTTCTGACTGTCAAAAAAAAAATAACACAAAAAAGTTGAATGCCATGAAGACATAGCACCTTCAATATTGGTTTTCATGAGTGGTTTAGCTCCTTTTTTTTTTTTTTTTAATTTTCATTTCAGTTGATTGTTTGTAACTGCAGCTTGTGCACATTTCGGCTTTTCACTTTACTATTAACTTGGTTTTCAGCGTTTACTTCCCTTTTTGTTTCTTCTTGCTGGATTCTTAATATATATAAAGATAAATGAAAATTGGTGGTATATCTTTATATAATTTTATGAGTATAATTTAGAAAGTTTCCAGCACTAATTAGGGCAAACTTTTACATGCGAATTTACATTAACAAATAATTGGGCATTCAAAACAGTTGAATTATCTCAAAAATTTGCATACTTTTTTTTTTTTTTTGGTTTTGTTTTTAAATTTTACTCAGGTTTGGTTATTTATGGCTCTAGTTAGGAAAGTTAGGGATGTTATGCAGAACACAGGTAAGTAGGAATTAAGTACAACCTCCTGTAGCTTTACAACTTCAGCTTATATCCCTCAGTTCAGTATCTCCCCTCCCAGTAGATCTCTCTGTTGGGTACAACTAAATCACCCTGTAAAAGTCAAAAATATAATATTGATGGAATTAAAGGATTAAGCCATGTGTAAAATTATAGAATAAATAAGCAACATTTATTCACAATAAAATATTTTATTTTAAGATCTACTACAGTTTTGCTGAGCATTGAGCTTGGTTTCATCAGGACAAAAGGGGCGTAAATATTCAAATCATTGTGACATGATCAGCTATCTGATGATCATGGATTCAGGTGAGTTGTTTCTATGCAATTGAAAGAAATGGTGTAGATGTCATGTCGTTGACAAATCATAAAGAAAAGTCACGGAAACAAGAAATCGGGGCTTTCTATATCGTGCAGTACATATATGTTGAACAGAGGATTCCTTGCCAAGAAAGCTTGATTTTCACCATATTGGTGGTGAGTGGTCTAAGCGTTGGCTTATAACCGTTCATCCAAGTGGGTCTGGGTTCGAATCCCGGTGAAGCATTTATGCCGTGTTTGTCATACAGCATTGGCTCTCTCCTTTCCCTGGAACCAGTGGCCCTAAATTAGGGTCGGGCGACAACATATAGAGTTGTTCGCCATGATTGGCATAACCCTCAACAAATTTAAAAAGAAAAAAACAAGTTAGTAAGATCATGCAATGCATTGATTATGATACGCTTTCCAACCTACTAGAAATCATAAAATGGCTGTGGAATAAATCTCACTTCTACGCCTTGACCTTTGATCCCATTTCGATGATATTTAACAGAACTGGTTCAGTATACCTCCGAAATAACATGATAAAGTTTTGTCGCAATCGAAGCAATTTTACGTAAGTTAGGATGCATAAGAGCTATGGAATAGACTCCGCTTCTGTGTCCTAACCTTTGACCCATTTCGCCCATTTTCAATAGGATTCGTCCCCAGGCGCAGGCCCCTACAACATACTAACATTTCATCCAAATCGAAACATTTTTACGTAAGTTATGATGCATAATGGCGATGGAAGTGATTCCGCTCCTATGTCCTGACCTTTGACAATCATTTCGCCACTTTTCACTAGGGTTTGTCCCCAGGTGATCCCCTACCACATACTAATATTTAATCGAAATCGAACCTTTTTTACGTTAGTTATGACGCATAAGAACGTGTAATGGATCCCGCTCCTATGTCCTCACCTTTGACCGCATTTCGTTCACTTTCAATAGGGTTCCTTCCCAGGTGATTCCCTTCCACATACTAAAATTTCATCGAAATCGAACGATTTTTACGCGAGTTATCGTGCAGACGAACATACGCACACAACGCGTGACGTAATGAGGCAGATGGGAATCGCGGCCATCTGCTAGCAAAAGTGTGACGTCATAAAACTTTAATAGGATCCGCACATTTGTTTGGCATTGACGTCATGAAAATACAGGTCAGCCATCTTTTTTCTTCCCAATTAATGCGTTCCCAAGGATGAAAATTTGAACATCGATTAAAATAGCTTCATTTTATAACTTGGATACTTAATATTTTCTAAAACATAACCATAATTACGCAATCCAACATTTGTTTGTCTACTGACGTCATCAAAGTACAGGGCGCGCCATACCTTTTCTGGTTTCAACACCACCAAAGGAAAAGTTATTGATTTTTAATGTAATTATGGTTATGTTTTAGAAAATATTAAGTATTCCAAGTTGTAATAAAGCTATTTTAATCGATGTTCAAATTTTCATCCTTGGGAACACATTAATTGTAAGGAAATGTGCACAAAAGTTTTTCCATTGGAAGTATAGTAAGCAAAATTACTTGACGTCCACTTCAATAATATGGGATAAGAGCGATGGAATGGATCGCATTCCTATGTCCTGACCTTTGACCCCATTTCGTCCACATTCAATAAGGTTCGTTCCTAGGTGGTGCCCTACCACATACTGAAATCTCATCGAAATCGAACCATTTTTACGCACCTTATGACGCATAAGGGCAATGGAATGCATCCCGCTCTTATGTCCTGACCTTTGACCCCAATTCACCCATTTTGAACAGGGTTAGTCTCCAGGTAGTCCCCTACCACATTGTAAAATTTCATTGAAATCGAACTATATTTACGCAAGTTATGACGTATAAGTGCAATGGAATGGATCCCGCTCCTACGTCGTGACCTTTGACCCCAATTGTCCTATTTTCAATAGGGTTCGTCCCCAGTGGTCCCCTACCACATACTAAAATTTCATCTAAATCGAACCATTTTTACGCCAGTTATCGTGCTTACGGACGGACAAACGGACGGACAAAGCTGAAGCATATACGCTTCTTCAACCTACGGTTGGAAAGCGTAAAAAAGATCTAGTTTTTTTTTAAAGAAATTGCAGCACACAGAAGTTATAGTCCTTTCATGTAGACAAAGCTGCCCAAAGATTTAGGAACTCTCAAAAGTTTAAATTTCAAAGTTATTTTCGAATCTATGAACAAGCCAATTTTTATGGATCAAAAAACTGTGTTGAAGACATACATTTCTGGGGAATTTATCAGATCACTTGTGAATGTGGACTTTCATATAGATCAAACCCTTAGGGTGTTTAAGTTTTCAAGTGAAGGAACACAAAACTTACGTATGGAACTAAAGAACTCGTATATAGTCCAACATTGTCATGAAAATAACCAGAATTTTTGTTTATATGCTATGCTTATTGATAAACCTGATTTAACTATCCAGCTTAATATACAGTATTAGAAGCTTTCCACATATAGGGCTTGGCAACGACATGCTCATAGCTTGTCAACGACATGACATCTACTTCATTTCTTTCAAGCACATGGAAACAACTCGCCAAAAGCAGTGATAGTCAGAATGCTGATGCTGTCACGACGATTTGAACATTTGCGCCCCATTTGTCCTAATGAAGCCAAGCCAAATGCTCAGCGAAACTACAATAGATCTTAAAATAAAACATCTGATTTTACGTGGACCAGGAATATCAAACAGAGGTCATCGCTTTTTCCACATTTATAAGTGAGTCACAGAAAAATTCTCATTGGCTGCCATCGGGAATCGAACTCATGAATTCTGATTATTTTAATGAAATGAATACATAAATTCCGGCGCGTAACAAGAAGACCCTGGGTTCGATTCCCGGTGGCGGCCAATGAGAATTTTTCCGTGACTCACTTATAAACGTGGAAAGAGCGATGACCTTTGTTTGATGTATATTAAATATCTAATTGTGAATAAATATTGCTTATTTATTATATCTCGACATCACAAGTATTGTAGTCATAAAACATGTTTGGGAATTACTTGAAGCAGAAACATGCCATACAAAAGCATTAACCTGAAAAGAAATCGTGTGTTGCTTTGAAAATTAAAAAAGAAAAATAAATACCGTTTGTGGGGGGGGAGGAAGGGGTGTTAAAGGGAAACCCCACCTGTTTATGGGAGAGGGGTTTAAAACCCCTGCTCGATCTCTGCAGCATTATGATTCAGTAGAAATTTTGTGTGTAGCTGTTTTGCTTTACTCTGCAAAACTCCTAAGCAGCAAATTCTGCATCAATCTGCAGTACACCTGCTTGTAACATGTGAACAGCCCTATTTCTGTTGTCAATGCTTAAACGTCATTTGGACATCTTTTCAAGTTAATCCTGCTCTGAAGAAAATGCATTCAGCAACTTGTAGTTCAAGCAGTGAGGCGACCTGTTTCTCACTTCTCGGAGGCTGCTTTTATCGAAGCTCGCACACACATCACATGCTGTGTCATCGTGATGCTAAGTTACGCTGATAATCTATCTACAGTAGTCACTAAATATGCATATCACCATGTTTCCCCTTTGAAACCATAATATCCCTAACCTTTTTGTGAGCATTGTATATATATATATATATATATATATATATATACACTGGCGTGCAAAAATTAAGGACGAGACGGGTTTTCGAATGTAACGTCGTGCAGAAGTGTTCCATATCGACTCAATCATACCATAAGATCCCCAATATGTAAGAATATGGGACAAGTGAGCAAAACCGTCCAAACAAGGAATCCAAAGGATACAAAGGCACTTTATTCAAAAGGTAGCTTCGAGCACAACTGGACAGAAGACAGAAACGTCCATGTGACAGGCAGCTGCCAAGAAAAACCCAGTCTTTAGTAGGGGATATGATCACCTCTGACTGCGTTGCAAGATTTACAACGTCTGTCCATGCTGAAGATGAGGTTGTCAAGGACCTGTTGAGCCATCGCAGCTCATTCCTCTTGTAGCGCCAATCGCAGCTGCGGAATCGTTGCTGACGGCTGGTGACGTGCTGCCAAGCGTCTCCCGAGAAGGTCCCACACGTGTTCGATTGAATTTAGATCCGTGGACCTTGCGGGCCAATCCATGCGTTGAATATCTTCACTCTCCAACAGCTCTGCGACAGCCACTGTACGATGAGAGGTAGCGTTGTCGTCCATAAAGAGGAATTCAGGACCCACAGCACGTCTAAACAGACGCACGTGAGGCAGGAGAACCTCGGTACAATAGCGGACACCAGTGACTGAACCTCCTTGGAAGATGTGGAAGTCAGTACGGCTACCAAGCATGATACCGCCCCAAACGAGAACTCCTCTACCTTCAAGCTGGTCCCTTTCGATGATGTTGGAGGTGTGATTGCGTGTTCCCTGGTCTCTCCAGATGTGTATACGTCCAGAATCGCTCGTCAGACTAAATCGGCTCTCATCTGTATAGAGAACTCGACTCCATTGCTGATGTGTCCAGTTCTTGTGTTCCCGGCACCACAGAAACCGCCGTCTCCGATGAGCAGGGGTTAATAGCACACCGTACTGGTCGTCGTGCAAATAGACCACCTTTGTGCAGCCTCCTGGCCACGGTAAAACGCGATAACGGACGTCCAGTTGTCTGTTGCATGTGCCTTGCGATTTCTCCAGCTGTCTGCCGTCTGTCTCTTCTCACCTGTAGTACAATATACCGGTCGTCCGCCGCCGTGGTTGCTCGTGGACGACCACTGCTAAACTCTCGAATAGCTGTACCTGTCGTTTGAAATGCTCTCCAAGCTCGTGAAACGATGCTGTGAGCGATCCCGAACTATTCGGCCACACTAGTCACACTTCGACCTTCTTCCAACTTCCCAATGACGCGACCTCGAGTAAAGTCATCCAGATGTCGTCTACTGGATTGCCTGTTGGACATATCACACGGTGGCAGCAATTCGACGACGTTCAAACCGATGTACACCATGCAATAGCTTTCACCGAATTGCTGAGCATACACCGCCCATGTGCTTTATACCCTTCCGATCCCCCCTCCATGTCATGCTGCATATATGTGCGTTCCATACCGTACCGGACCCTAGTCTATCTCCTGAGTGATCTTTCGGTCCGTTCTGCCTGCTCATTCAGCTGTTATGCTAATTTCTGCTCTTCGTCCTTAATTTTTGCACACCAGTGTATATATATATATATATATATATATATTCTCTTATGATTCAGAATACATTAATTGTGTTTGAAGCCTATGAAAATAACGAAATGAATACATGAATTGTGCGTATGTTTCATTATAACTCTTTTGTGACCACCTATGAATTGAAACAGGAAAATAATTTAATACCTTTTAAGAACTTGAAGTTAATGTTATGTACAGAAATAGAGAGAAGAGCACAGCACAGGGTGGGAGTGCAACAACAAACGGCATAAATGAACAACCAATAGAAGACAAGTTTTTTTCTGGCTGACCGAAAAATGCAAAAGATTACTCTTGAAATGAATATACAATATGTATGAGTAGCAACAGAATTTAACACAAGCCACAACAAACTAGATTGGGAGGCTGTTTTCGTATCTGATTTGCATACAAATTTTCCAAAAAGTGTTTCAACATACATATTCAATTCATACCTACAATAAAATAAAGTTCTTACAATTATTTATATGCTACGTACTGCAATGCAAAAGCACCCTCAAGTGGAAACTAAAAATTGCAATTCCTAAGCACAAGATTTAAACCAGGGACATTATGCTAAACAAACTTCCTGAAATACTAAGACAATTATAACCAAACATTTAGTCTAAATTCACAAACTAGTGATAAATGTGATATCATCATCATCATCATAGTCAACCATTATCAATCCACTGCTGGACGAAGGTCTCCCCAAGTTTCCTCCACAACGGTCTGTCTTGTGCCAGTCTCCTCCATGTCACTCCCGCATACTTTCGAATTTCATCCACCCATCTTCCATGTGGTCTTCTTCTGGGTCTTTTCCTGTCCCTTGGAATCCAATCTAAAATTTCGGCTGTCCATCGATGGTCTGTTCTTCTGGCAGTATGTCCAGCCCATTGCCATTTGAGGGATTTTACTCTGATCATGATGTCTTCCACTCTTGTCATTTTTCGGATCCACGTGTTCCTCTTCTTATCTCTCCTGGTTACACCAAGCATGCACCTCTCTATGCTACTTTGAGTTGTCTGCAGCCTTTGTATGTCTCTTTTAGCTAAGGTCCACGTCTCTGCACCATACGTAAGCACTGGAAGGATGCATTGATCAAACACTTTTCTTTTAAGTCATAATGGCATATTGCTCTTGAAAATTATTCTGTTTCTTCCAAAAGCTCTCCAGGCAAGTTTTGTACGCCGATTAATTTCTTCACCAATGTGACCCTCACTTGATATCTGCTGTCCAAGATAAACGTACGTGTCTGTTATTTCCAGCTTTTCTCCATCAATCGATAAATCTTCATTTCTTGTAAAAGCATTGTACATCACTTTTGTCTTCTGAAAGTTCATTTTTAATCCCACTTCTTTACTCTTGTCAGCAAGTTCCTGGATCATGCTCTGTAGTTCTGATGGGGTAGTTGCAAAAATGACTATGTCATCAGCAAAAGAAGGTGGGTTAGATAATCTCCATTAATCTTTATTCCTTTGTTTTCCCAGTTCAGTGATTGAAAGACATTTTCCAATGTGGCATTAAAGAGCTTCGGAGATATGGTGTCACCTTGTCTCACTCCTTTTCCAATTTTTATGTGTGTTGTATTTTCAAACAGCCGAATCTTTGCACTTACATTTTCATAGATGTTATTAATAATATTAATGTATGCATCTTCAATACCGCAGGATTTCAGAGCCATTGCAACTGCTGATGGTTTCACCGAATCAAAGGCTTTTTCATAATCGATAAACGCCATGCACAATGGAAGTTCATATTCCCTCGCTCTTTCAATTATTTCTCTCAGTACGTGGACATGATCTATTGTGCTGTAGCCACTCCTGAATCCAGTTTGTTCTCTCGGTTGAGCCATGTCCAGTGTCACCTTCAAGCGGTGTGAAAGAACTTTAGTGAAGATTTTATAAACCACTGATAGGAGGCTGATAGGTCTGTAGTTCCTGAGATCCTCAATGTCACCTTTTTTATGTAGCAAGATCATTGCAGTGTTGTTCCAATCCTCAGGAATTTTCCCTTCATTAAGGCATCGAGTGATAATTTGGGCGAGTACTGTTTCAATTTCTCCACTTGCTTCTTGTATGATGTCTACAGTAATTCCATCTTCTCCTGGAGCTTTTCCCCGCTTCATGTTCTTGATCGCATGTGCAACTTCTGCTGGAAGGACTGGAAGAACTCTGGTACTGGTACCTTTCGTGATGTCTGGAGTACATGTATCATCCCTTTCATATAATTTGGAGTAGAAATCTTTCACTCTTGTCAAAATTTCGCCTCTATTTCTTGTTACAGAACCATCTTCTTTTCTCAGTGCCATAATCTGTTTTTTCCCCTTACTGAGATGTCCCTTTGCTATCTTTAGGCTTTGGTTGTTTTCAATTGCTTTCCTTACTAGTTCACAGTTGAATTTCCTTACGTCTTCAGTGATACTTTTTCGAACTGTCTTGCATAGCTCTATGTATTCCACTTTGGAAGTCACATCTTCTTTAGTTGTCCTCATCACTCTTCTTTTTTGCATCAACATTTTGGTTTTTCCTGATAATTTGTTCACATGCAATTTGTTCTTAGACCCAGCTAATTTTGTTGCTGTTTCCATAAGAGCTTTGGTTACTTTTTTGTTAACTTCAGAAATATCCACTTCTTCCGATGTTAGGCCTTCTAAAGCAGAGAATCTGTTCTTCAGTTCCAATTTGAAGGTATTATGGTGTTTTTTAAGGTTGGTTATGTCAATACATTTTGTTTGTCTTATGAGCTTGCTACGTTCGAGTTTTGTGTTGAGGTGCATCTTACATCTCACCAATCTATGGTCACTGCCTGTGTTGAACTTGTTTAGCACACTGCAGTCTTCTATGACGAATTTTTTGTTACACATAATAAAATCAATTTCACTTGTCGTCCCATTTGGATGTCTCCATGTCCGTTTCCTGTGTGGCTTTTTCTTGAAAAAGGAGTTCAAGATGAAAAACCTTTCTGCCTCTGCAAACTCTACGAGAGTATTTCCACGCTTGTTTCTGTTGCCGTGACCGAATTTACCTACTGAAGTTTCATTCTGTTGCCGTTGCCCTATTTTTGCATTGAAATCTCCCATAATTATCTTCAAGTGCTGCTTACCTTTATTATTTAGATCACGAATTTCCTCATAAAATTCTTCAATTTCTTCTTCAGCATGACTTGTGGTGGGTGCATAAGTTTGAATAATCTGAGTCTTGTATCTTCTCGAGAGTTGGATAACGAGTCGTGCAGCTCTGTCAGAGGAGCTTTCAACTTCTACAACTTTATCCTTCAGTTTTTTGTTTATTATAAATCCAACACCACTAGTTCTGCCAGTATCTGTCCCACGATAGTAGAAGAGATGTCCACTTTTCAGTTCAATGAGATCTTATCCTTTTCTCCTTACCTCACTTAGCCCGACGATGTCCCACTTGATCCTTTGTAGTTCCTCTTCCAATTCAAGAAGCCTTGAATCAGAAGATAGGGAGCGTCCGTTATACGTAACCAAGGTCAGCATCAGATGGCAGCCTAGTCCGGTCCTCCGGGGATTCTTAGCACCCTCTGCCTTCATGTCGCACTGGCCGCTGCCTTGGCCAGGTACATTCCAGCTGCCGGAGACTAAGGGCCAAGATTTAAGTTGTGGAGTCATTTTGGAGGGGTTTGGCCATAACTCATCACGCTGGCCAAGCGGGTTGGTGAGTGTGGGATAGCATTTCCTCTAATCCCGATGGTATAGTTATACCGCTATTGGCGGTCGTCAGAGCCCCTTTAGTGGGAACAGGATGTACCACGAGAAGGCGGGGTTGACATTTGTCAAGGAGAGGCTGTGATGTTACGCATCACCTGACCTTACTGTGCCCTTAATATTTAAGAACTAAGTACACAAGGGTTGGAAAAATATTAAGCAATTGACATACCAAAATAAAATAAGGCTCCTCTCGATAAAAATACAGAAAAAAATATAGAAAAACATAAACAGATATAAATACACAAACTGCAGCAGGAACTCAGATAGCCTTTAGCTACACCTAAAAAAAAAAAAAATTAAAAACAAGGCTGTGAAAGTACTACTTAATTTATCTCCCAGCATTT
This sequence comes from Macrothele yani, assembly GCA_039090855.1. NCBI lineage: Eukaryota > Metazoa > Arthropoda > Arachnida > Araneae > Macrothelidae > Macrothele > Macrothele yani. The sequence continues at coordinate 109,965,910 of CM077013.1, forward strand.
CACCTCACTTTTCTAATAATCTATCAGCAAAATTTCAGATGTGTCTGAAAAACTGTCATTAATAACAACACAACTGATCCCGTTTTATGTTACGATACTTTAGATGTTAGGGGTATTAAAATGTCTACTTTATGTTACAGGCGTTTTTCGTCGTAAGACTTAAATATGAGCAACTGTATTCTCAAGAAAATAGTAACAGCCACGATGAAGCCACTGAAATGGATTTGTGGAGTCAAAACATATTTTATGAAGTCGTATGCCTTGTGAACAATAAATATATAATGGTGAGAGATTGTGTTGTAGTAGTAACTGTGATAGAAATGCTTTCTTTTTTATAACATTACTCCCTTAACAAAGTCATACCTTATAATGCTTCATCAAAAATAAGTGATTGTAAAAATAACTTTTAGAAACAGGAAAAGTTTTATGAAAGGGCCCTCATATGATGAAACTGATTTTTTATGGCATTCTAAATAAGATAACCCTTTAATACTTCATTAAAAATGGGTGGAAGTGAAATAAAATGTTGCTTAATCAAAATTTTTATTATGGGAATTTCTACTAGGAAATTTTTATTGAAATTGCAAATTTTTTGAGAAAACTCTTCTCCTTCAAGCTGTATTTTGTTGTCACATTTTGCCGTCACTAAGTTTCTCCGAAAATTTGCAATTAAACTAAATTTTCTAATAGAAATTCCCATAATGGACGTTTTGATTAAGTAATCGCATTAAGAAACTAGGAAGCCAATTTTCAACAAGAGCTTTATTCAAAAGAAAAAAAAATGTGGCAAACAGAATTCCGTTGTGAATCTCAATGAGATCGACCTATTTTTCACCAAATATTAACATTAGTATTTTGGCAAACTGCAAAAAAATGTTTTCTTCAGAAACAATTTTTTTCTGGAAAAGCTCCTAAATTCATCTACCCCAGCCTCATGTTGGCATAATCTGACCCTGAACTTACAATATTCTTAGGAACTATAGCAGTGAATTTTGTCATGCTGCTAACAAGCCTTAGTAATAAAATTGCATATAGTATTCTCAAAAAAAAAAAAAAAAAAGAAAAAAAAAAAAGAGTAATGTTCCATCTGTTAACTTGCACTGCGAAGAAAGAAATCTCATCGATGAGATTTTCGGCCAACAAATTTTTCATTTAAGGGTCATATTTGTTGTGTTAACTACTGACGAGTGTGAAGAAATGTTGACATTGTGAAACAGAATTTTTTACATAAAATTGCTTTTTTATGTCCTGTGCTGACACAGTTAGGGTTAGTTTTTTATTATCAAGAAGGAATATTCAAAATTAAATGACTTTTAAAATAACATTTGATGGAAAAAAAAAAAAGATGTGCCAAAAAGAAGTTGTGAAACTTAATGAGGTCTACTTATTTTTCACCAAATATTAGCACTGGTATTTTGGCAAACTTCAACAAAATGTTCTCTTAAAAGCAAACTACAACGAGTGAACAAAAATTGTGAGATATCTACATAGTAACATGCAAGTCCACCTTTTGCCCAGATAAGGATAGTCACATGACACAGTATTAAGTCCACTAGTTCATAAAAGCATTCCACACGTATTTCTCATGCTTGGTTTTAGCTGAGTGTTGAAAAGTTAACGGAGATGCATAAATGTTTCTGGGCTGACAAGTACCTATTTTTGGAATTGTTTCATTTCTTAGATAAGAAAGATACACAGGATTTTTTCTCAAAAGAGGGAAAAAAATAATTTTGTTTCTTGAAAAAAAAATCTCAAGGAGGAAAAAGTTGGGTGTATTAACCAAAACTACACCTGACAAACATAAAAACAATGTGTACTGGTATGTATTTTTTGAAAGTGAATGTCGGTATATGGATTTTTTTTTACATTCATTTAAAATTTTTATATATCACTGATCTACCTGCACACTACATTCCAAAACTTGCTAAAACAAGAGGAACTTCCATTGCCATCCCAGTGGCACAGTAGTACGGGTTATGACCATTCATCAGAGTCCGAAACCCAGTGAGGCATGGATGTTTTGTTTATCTAACTGCACCGACCCTTTCCATCCCTGTAGCCAGTGGCCCTAAAGTGCTTATAGCCCATCGAGTTGCTCAATGTGGCCATTAAACAAAACACACACACACAAAAAAAAACTTGCCTTGATATATCCATTATTAACTATGTAATGTATGTAGAAAATGTTGAAAACTGTGGTAGATATGTATCAAACATTTGGATCACACCAAGACTCAAGAAAAACACAGGAGGAAGTGGCATTTGTCCAACCTGTAAAAATGTGCAGAAAACAAGTTTTTTGCATATAAGCATCTGATTTTTTTTTGTTTCCCGTCTGCAGAGCAGGGAGTTTGGATACACTAATGTGTGCCTCCTTGTGCAAATATTTATAGCATTTTAAAAGTGGACATTCAGTTGGCGCAGCTGACATGAAAACTAAATAACATTTTCAGAATAACGATGGGAACTGTGGTGGAAATTTATCTCAGATAAATTTCCAAGATGGAACTGGTGTGGAAATCATTTTCAGATTAACGATGGAACTGTGTGCTTGTTTTTAAACATATATTTTGTTTAAAAAAAAGCTACAAATAGAGAGAGAGTACAGAACTATTTTCAATAGCTCACACAGAACTTTAATTGCAGTTTCACTGCCACCTGAATGTCCTTTAGTATTTCCAGGAATTCTGAGCAATGATATATTGTAATTCATCTCATCCATTATTGTAGCTTTGACAGAATTTTCCGCACGCTAGCAGCATGAGGTGAAGGGCTGAACCAAAATTTTGTTAAATATTGCATTATTTTTTGGTTCAATCAAGCCCCGTTAAGAATGTCAAACCATTCCAGTTTCCCAAGGGAGCTATGGAAAAATTTTAATCTTTCAAACCTTTAAAAAGTGTTGCCATTGAGCTTCTGGGACTGGGTGATTTGACGACTACCTTAAATGAACCAAACATTGAGTTGGAAATGTATCTTGGTTTGGTTCAAGGTTGTACCAAAGCTGGAAATGAAAGCTCGAAAATGTGGTGTAACCTTGTATCAAATCATGCAAATGGAAGCACTAAACTGTGGTTCAACCTTTCACCATAGGTGTTTCAGGTGGAATAACCAAATTATGGTTCAACCTTTCACCATTAGTTGGTTCAATGAAAGCGTCAAAATATGGTTCCACATTTCACCACGTTTTTGTGCACGCGGTAGCTCCAAATTATGGTGTACTGTTTAACCATTTTTGGGTTGCAGCTAATTTTAACCCTCTTTGGGTTCAACCAAGAACCAAATTTTTAACAGTGTAGCTGTTCCCATTAATTCGTATGTTAAGCACGATAACTATGAAAGAAAAGTGAGCTTTGAGGTGGAGAATAACAAATCATTTGGAATAGGTCGACCACCTTCGTAGCATTTTGCGAAAGCCATTTCCAAAAATTAGGTGACCATTGCGTTCAACAAATGTTGCCATGTGTTCCGAATGTGTATCAACTTGTTCCGCATGCGTTATCGAAGCTCTCTGCGCCATAAGATGTTTTATGATCGAAGATATTAGTATTTTTACATAACATATTCGGGGCACTTCGTGGCAAAAGAATGGAACACTGTCGTAGCACACTGCGAATTCGTTTTCCAGAATTACTTTCTCTATGTGTTCCGAATGAATTGTCAATTTTTTCTCAATGTGTTCCAAATGAATTGTCAATTTTTTCTCAATGTGCTCCGAATGAATTGTCAATTTTTTTGTAATGTGTTCCCAGTGGAACACATTGATGCGCTATATATTCCGAAATGCCACAGATGGCTGGAAAAGAAATTCTCGAAATACGGCATAGCTCAAGCATTTGCATCATATTAACTGTACTAATGCCCTAATGTACTTAAATAGTGGGCTTTGTGAAAGTGAAACTTGATTTCAGACGTGGTATATGTATTTTGGTGCACATAGACATTAATCTGTATCCAATCAGTAGGTTAACAGAAGCGCCAGTTTTTATATATTTCATGGTAAATACACTGAAGAACAATTGAATTAGAGATACCTGTCTAGTAACGTGTAGCACCACCTTTCGCCCTGATGACGGCGGCGATTCGTTTCGGCATGGACTCTACAAGACAACGGAAGCGTTGGGAAGCCATACGGATCCACGACCCCTGAACAAGCTCCCACAGTTCACGAAGATTTGATGGAGGGGGTTAGAGCCTCGAACATCTCTCTCGATGGTATCCCAGATGTGTTCGATGATATTGAGGTCAGGTGACCTAGCTGGCCAAGGAAGCGAGGTCACGTCGGTTTAGTGTTCATCCAACTATTCGGATACGATTCGGGAGCGATGGCACGTTGCATTGTTTTGTTGCACGATGAGGTCCCCAGTGGGATGTTGAAGACGCACAAACAGGAGCAAATGGTCGCCCAGGATATCCCGGTAACGTTGACCTGTGAAGGACGATGTCACACGTACTAGGGGTCCCATTTCAATCCACGTAGACAGTCCTCAGACGAGAATGCCACCCCCACCAGCTTGAAGAGTACCCTGCTGGCAAGAAGGTTCCATCGCTACATGTGGTTTGCGCCGTACTCGTATCCTGCCATTCGTATGGACCAACGTCATCAGTCCAGGCAACATTTTCCCACATGTCTAGGGTCCAGTGGCGATGTTCCTACGTCCATGCTAATCTTTGCACCCTGTGGTGTGCGGTCAGCAGCGGTACCATCGTGGGACGATGGCTTCTGTACCCCATAGCGAGGAGATGGTTCTGGATGGTGTGGCTTCTTACACGTTTTTGTGAACCAGCGTTAAATTGCCGAGTGATTTCTTGCACTGCGGCCCGTCTATCCGCTGTTACAATGCGAGCTAGCCGAAGATGACCCCGCTCATCCACACGCTGTTGTCCACGGCAGTTGGCCCTTGCAGGGATGGTTTTACCGGATTCGATGTACTCACGGTGCACCCGTGACACAGTGGCTCGTGAAAATCCCAGTGCCTGCAGGACTTCCGAGATGGAGTGACCCATTCGTTGGGCCCCGACAATTTTCCCACGATCAAATGCGCTTAGATCCTTCGTGTTACCCATACTGCGTCCGACTCTTACTGATTCCCGGCGCATCACTCCTTATATTGTCGGATCGCTGCATACGTCATGTCGTTTCCGTTTACAGGGCCGCCAACAGCGCCACATTTGCATAACGCCAGCTGTCTCTAATTCAATTGCTCTTCAGTGTATATATAAAAGCTGATGACTTTAATCATTATGGCAAGGAACCTTTTCACGGTTAGGTATACTAGAATAGAGCATAAACTATATTTGCGGGTTTATTTCATTAGGTCGAACCAGTCCCTGAATTTGGATTATTTGGACTTCGTATTCATGTGTGGCTATGCCCGGCTTGAATGTGGACTTTTCAGCTGGTTACGCGACCAATGACAAGCAGCATAGAGTTTTATACGTATTTCCAGTTATATTTGATATTTACATCCTCGTTTTCTGTATTTGTGTCTTCCAAATATTTGAAATAAAAAGAAAGATGACACCGAATTTTCTGTTGTAATGAGCACATCTTTTGAACCGTTTCTGACGTGAATTAAATTTTTTAAAGTTATTCAAAGTTAAAGCAACCAGTTAGAAAATATCAACCGGATATTTACAATCAATAAAAAATACAGAAATAGAAACAGCTACATTTCTTCTAACGCCGGCTAAAACGTACGTTACAAAAATTAACAAATAGCGCACAAACATTTTCTCATAACAGAAGAATATCGGAGACAAACAGATTTTCAAATCCAACAGTTAAAAGAAAAATATATAGAAAGAAACATGATATAACTCTACGCCTTCTAGATCAAGAATTTTGCATAATAGGAAACTTGAAAGTAGCCTCAAAATATTCTTCATGGAGAAAGCTATGCTAAGGAAAAAGAACTTTTCAGATTTTCAAATACGTCTCCCGCAAGCAGAGGTAGCGAAAAAAATAAAAGCATTGACATTTATACCACCTAGCGGGAAATCTGTGCATTACTTAAAGATGATAATGTTTCACATCTCTGTTGCCGTGAATGACATACAGTAAAAAAAGGCAATTTCTCAATAGGGCTTTTAGAAACGAAGACACGGTTGCAAACAGAAGTACTCAAGCACCACCTAGCGACAGAACTATAAAACTCCTCAAATATTAACCTAAAGTGTTCCACAAGATAAATGGCATCCGATGCTGAACGAATTTTTTAAATCGCCCATTTAAAAACATAGATATTAAGAAAAACATTGGCGTCCCCTAGTGGCGAAATTTTGCATTAATTTGGTAAGAAAATAAGCTCACAGAGTTTGCACATTTACTAGTATCGATCACGAAGAAAGAAGTAATATCTGAATGACTAAAACCCCGATTCAAAAACTTCTTTCTTCGGTCACAAAGGAAGAAGTTTTTGAATCGGGGTTTTAGTCCGTCAGATAAACGGAAATGTGATCTTACGCCCTCGCGTGCCAGACTTCTGCGTTAAGAAAAATTGAAATTTAATGAGAAACATTTAGCAGCGGGCAGTGGCGTAGCCAGAAATTTCTTAAATGGGGGGGCGTCCATGGGTTTGGTTCATTGGTGAAAGCCTCGTATATACGTATATATCGCTTTAAATTCGTGCTCAGTCTCCCCTCGAGGGAGGGCTTCAAACCCCGAACCCCCAACCCCTCTAGCTACGCCACTGGCAGCGGGTACGCTCTCGAACAAAGATATAACTTTTAAAATCGGACACATAGGAGTTTTTAGGGGCACAGATATCGACAAAAATAAGATATTAATCTACGCTCCCTGGCGGAAAAACTATACATTATTGTAAGAAGACAGTATTCTAAAAATGTTTCCCAAAGAAAGCGAAATGGGTCCACGAAATATTTTTTTCAATCGAGTTTTCAGGAGCTCAGATTTAGATGCAAATACATCAGACGCAGAAATAAATACTTTCGCACCCTTATGGCCAAACTATTATTTATCAAATATAAGAAATATATGCAAAACATTTCCCATCAGTAGCTGTATCTGATACAGGAAGAATTTTTCAAATCGGAGTTTTAGAAGCAGAGAAATCTAGGAAAACGCAATTTGTCTTTACACCCTCTATCCGAAAGTCCATGAATTACTTGAAAATTTTGAAAGTATATGAAAAAGATTTCGCATCAGAAACTACACTGAAGTGCCAGAAAAACTGATACACCAGTCTAATAATTGGTAGGTCCCCCACGGGAGCGCAGGACTGCAGAAATACGACGGGGCATGGACTCCACTAGCTTCTGGAAATATGCTGTAGGCAGTGCACACCATATCTTCCTGCAGAGCGTTTCACAATTCAGGTGCATTCCGAGGTCTCGGATTCCTCTGTTCGATACCGCGTTGCATGGCATCCCACATGTGTTCCGTCACGTTCAGATCTGGGGGCTTGGGTAGGAATGGGCAACACTCCAAACTCAGATGAATGCTCCTCTAGCCAATGATGTGGCGTCCCGACACTTGCGACACTTGTGTGGAGGTGTATTGTCCCAACCCATCAGCATGAATGTAGGACATGAACGGGTGCACCTCGTCAGAGAGGATGCGCACATAGTGTTGGCCGGTCACAGACGTTTGTAGACGTACCAGGGATCCCAGTGAAGTCCAGCTAAACACACCCCATACCATTACGGACCCCCACCAGCCGGCACAGTTCCCTGTTGACAGGCGGGATCCTTGGCTTCATGGGGTTTGCGCCACACACGAATCCTTCCATCTGTCCGATACAGTTGGAAACGCGACTCGTCAGACCAGGCTACTTGTTTCCAGTCATCAAGTGTCCAGTGGCAGTGTTGACATGCCCAAGCGAGGCGCATAGATCTGTGTCGTGCACCCATCAAGGGGACTCAAGTTGGGCGTCGGTTCCCAAAGCCCATATCGTGCAAGGTACGTTGCAGAGTCCGGACGCTGATTCTTGTTGAGGCTCCAACAATTAATTCCGATGATACCTGCGAGAGTGTTGCACGCCTATATCGCGTGAAACGATTCTTGACAGCCGACGATGGTCACTTTCACCCAATGTCTTTTTACGGCCACACTGGTATCGTTGGTTGGAGGTTTTGCCGGAATTCTTGTAGTCACGGTGCACCCTTCCAATGGTCGTCCGTAAAAATCAGAACTTCGTTTCTACCTCCGAAATATTATGGCCCATCTCACGAGCGCCAACTATGACACCGCGTTGAAAATTGCTTAAATCGTTATTGCTTGTCATTCTCATGCCGAAAACATATCTGACAGCTGGCAAGGATGTCTATCGCTTTATATACGCACTGGCGGACGCAACCGAGTACGCGCGTAAGTGAAGTGGCTATGTATTTTGCATAAGCTCGTCTGTACCAGTTTTTCTGGCACTTCAGTGTATATGCAACAAAAAAGGAATTTTTCAATTCGGATTCTTAGAAGCAGGGATATTAATAAAAATATTATATATATCAACTCTCCCTGGCGGAGAAACGATGCATTATTTTAAGAAGAAAAAATTCCGAAAACATTTATCGACGTGAGTGGTACCGGTCCACGAACGAACTTTTTCAATCCAGATTTTAAAAGCTCAGAGTTTGCTGCAAATACATCAGAATCAGAAATTAACACTTGCGCCCCGTGGTGGCCAAACCGTTCTTTACCAAAAATTAGAAATTGTATGCAAAAAATTTCCCATCAGGAGCTGTATCCACTGAAGGAAGAATTTCTCAAATCGGAGTTTTAGAAGTTCAGATATCGGGGGAAACGTAATTTACTTTTACGCCCCCTAGCGTGTCTATGCGTAACTTGAAAAGGTTACTATACCTGAAATGCTTTCCGACATAAATTGAATCGAAAGGAAAAATAATTTTTTCAATCGGATGTTCACAAGCAAATATATATGTAATGAAATGTGTTTTAAATTCGATAACATCTGCTCTTACGCCCTCTAGCGGCGAAATTGCACATTGAAAAAAAAACGAAATAAAGGATCATCATTCCCACATTTCAAGCTTCCCAATGCAAAAAAAAAAAAAAAAAATGATTTCAAATCGGACAAATAATTGCAAAGATATGGTGTCTACAGACGGACGGAACCGATAACATAAGCGCGATCTTTTTTTTTACAAAAGACGTTCTAAACAAGTTAGTAAAATCATGCAATGCATTGATTATGGTACAGTTTCTAACATACCAGATTTTAGTTTTTGATTGAGAGCTTAACGACAACCGTGAGCAACTCAGTGAGCTATAAGCAGTCGGCAGTCCCTAATTTAGGGCCACTGACTCAAGGGAAGGGAGAGAACCAGTGTCGTAAGACAAACACAACATCCAGCTAACACAACATCCGGCTTCTGTTCATTCGTACAAGATGGACCGTCACCGGGAGTCGAACCCGGCCCATTTTTTTTGACTGGAGGTTTAACGACCTCCGTGAGCAACTCAATGGGCTATAAGCAGTCGCCCGTCCCTAATTTAGGGTCACTGGTTCCAGGGAAGGGAGAGAGCCAGTACCGTAAGACAAACACAACATCCATGCCTCACCGGGATTCGAACCCGGACCCCGTTCGGATGAATGATCAGAGGCCATCGCTTAGATTCAATATTCGCTTTTATTCACTTAAAAGAATTACAACAGAACATCCCCAACCTCACACGCAGTGTGAGAGAAGGGGAGAAATAAAACAAAATGTGGATATTTACAATGAAATGGTAATTGTACAAATGAGCAATGACAGGCATTGCATTATTTGCTGTAAACAGCAGTAGCTCTGGGATAATTGTTCATTGAAGTCTTGGAACATCACTGGAGCGAAACAATTTACAGAAAAAAATTCCGTGCAGTTCTAGTGACATGGGAATCACTGGTGGCAGAGAGTCACTGTGAGGATGAAGAGAACTGTGTACAAAAGGTGACATCAGCAGGAAGCAAACACAATCCAGTTCCAGGAGGAAACATAGTGAGGGAACAGTAAAAATTGAAAGTTCCGACGTAGGTTTATTAAAACAGCAGATGAACAGTCTGGGCACTAGAAAACCGAAACCAGGGACGACACGGCGACCATGTTTTGAAGAAGGCAGGTAACCGTGCCGTGTCATTCGCCAAGGAGTATTCCAGGGTGAGTCTGGCTTTAACCCTGTTGCGATAGTGTGCAACTAAAGAGGTAGAGAATGTGATAGGATCTGGATCTTGTAACTGTAGCAGGTGAGAGAAAATAATATATTTAGCTAGGATAAATAAATACGAACAAACTGGTAAAATAGAGGTGAAACTTGTAGAACTGTGGCCGAGGAAACGATAATCTTCTAGGGTGAGATCACTGGTACAAGAAGGATGTGCAAGTTGAAACATACTGGGAAATAGTGGGAGCAGCGTCGGACAGTAAACAAACATGTGTAAGACGTCTCCAACGACGTTACAAAAAGGACAGAGATCTGATGATACTATATTTCTCCGGAACAAAGTCGAAGGGACAGGCAGTCGATTGTGCAAAATCCTCCAGTGCACATTAAGTTCTGAGGAGAGGGCCGGTGAATATTGGGCAGTAGACCGGACCTAGGTTAGTGCAAAAGAAGGAACAGAGGGAATAGGGAAAGGTACCGCAGAAGAAGAACGGAGAAAACGGTACAGGGTGCGGGTGGAAAGATTGTGGAGAGGGAGGAGATCACCGGAAAAGGGAAGGAAGAACGGAAAAGGGAGAGAGGCAGAGGAAACGGAAAGGAGGTCAGAGGAATCGACTAGGGAAGGAAAAAGTGATTTAAGAGCATGTTTAAGTTGGAGGAAGTTATCAGAGAGTTCGAGCGAGGGTGGGAGGGTGGGAAAAAGGTCGGAAACGGGTTTCCATGAAAAATCGGGGAGCACCAGTTGGGAAACGGAGACTACACCAGCGTGTAGCCATGCGGGGAAAAAGAAAAAGTTGGCAGTAGGGGGATGGAGGACGGAGGAGAAAAACAGAGGCTCGGAAAGAAGATCAAGAGTGGAAGAGGAGGGTTGACGAATAAGCGGTAAAGAACGAAGGAACTGAACAGCTTCATGGTAGATTAGAGGAAAACGGGGGGGATGACAGTGTGAATATCCATCTTGAGAAGAAGATGGACGGTGAGGCAGGGATTAAGGGGGGAAGTCAGAACATTAAGTAGAAGAATGGAAGCGGAAGAGTCTGGTTGAACTGTCAAACGGAAGAAATTTAAAATTCTTACAGCTTTATAACGTATGGTAATCTCTGGCATATTGAGGCCACCACAAGTTGAAGGTAGAGACAATACTGAGGAAGATAACCAATGAGTAGATGACCAAACAATGCTGAGCATTGCTGATGTTATTGCAGTTTGAACGTAGGCTGGTGGCGGTTGTGCAATCCAGGAATGATAAACTAACGAGAGAATGTGGGTACCAGCAAGCCGTGCACGACTGTGGTAGGTCAAACAGCACTTCAGCTTGGACCAGCAAGCAGCGGTGTGACGTAGTTTCCTGACGAGGGGTCTCCAGGTGGCAGCCGCTGCAGAGACCCGGCTGCCAATGTGCACTCCAAGTATCTTTTGACTGGTGGAAGTCCAATGAGCGCCCCACGGTGCGTCGGGGCGATGTCTCCAGGAGACACACCACAAGCCTGTACACTTTGAAAGGTTTAACGAAACGCCGGAAGCCGCAGCATACACTCGGCACCATGCAAGAACAATTGTGAATTGCCATTCTTCTCGGATGAGAACTGTGAGATCATCGGCGTAGGCATTCAGAACGGTAGAATGGTGCCTGGTGCTATGCTGAATGGTAGAGGGGGAGGTTGTAGAAGAGAACGGATAGAGCAAAGAAAAGGCTCAAAGACTAGAGAGAAAAGTTGTCCGGAAAGAGGACATCCTTGGCGGATGCCCTTACGAAACGGAATGGGGGCTATAAGGAAGGATGCCTTCCGGATATGGACAACTGAGTCCTGGTACAGGGCAAGGAGGGCTGTGATGAAGACAGATGGGAAACCGTAGGCAGAGAGCACAGAGGCAAGCCACTGATTACTCACGTTATCAAAGGCCTGCCTCTGATCAAGATTGAGGAAGGCTAAAGGTTCGGAGGAAAGGTGGGCAAGGCAATATGAGTCACGGAGGAGATTAATATTAGTATGAATGCTTCGGCCAGGGATGGTGTACGTTTGGTCGGGATGTATGACGGTGGGAAGGACAGGGTTCAATCGAAGAGAGAGTATTTTAGTATAAATCTTGTAGTCAACATTAAGGATGGATATAGGACGCCAGTTATCCAACTCCAGCAGACACCCCTTCTTTGGAAGAAGAATGATGTGAGCTAGAGTAAAAGCGGGGAGAAGAACAGATAAAGAAAAAGCAGCTGTAAAGCAAGGCAATAGGAGAAGGTGTAGGAAAGAGGAAAACGTACGAAAGAAATTAACTGTCAACCCGTCAGGACCAGGTGACGAGTGACAGTTAAGTAAGGCAAGTGACTGTACTACTTCTGCTGGGGTGATAGGCATAGAAAGAGATGTAACAAGATGCGATGGAATATGTGTTAAGGCACGAAGAATTGAATCAGCATGCGGAGAACTTGACTGGAACTGAGCAAAACGTGACTGGAAATATGTTCTAACACCGGAGCAAATGAGAGTGGGGTCATTAGTAACAGTTCCATCGGATAACTTCAGATTACGGAGATGATGAGTAGAACGTTTGTGGAATTCCAGTTGATGAACCTGTTCACATAGATAGTCATTTGGCTGGATGTAAAGGAGCTTGAATCGGTGAAGAGCTTGTTGGGAGACAGGAAGTAGCAAGGCACAAAGTTCAGCTTGGTAGTGAGAAAACAGCGGAGAATCAAGATCTAGGGTGGAAAAAATCGAGCGTGCAGCATCAATCTTCATAGAGGCGGTAGTACGTTTTTCGTGGGAATATTGTTTGGTATAAAGAAGAATTTGGGATTTGACATTTAACCAGTGTTGCAAGAGACAAGAAGCAAAAGGGAGCATATATAGGGCTTGTTGGAGCTGCGATTGGATGGTATTTACGTAGGTTGAATCAAGTAAAAGATCATCATCAAGGGTCCAAGTACGGTAGTATTGCCGAGGAGATGGACTGGTGTGAAGACACATTACGACACAGCTGTGGTCGGAAGAAACTGTCGGTGTGTGAGAAAGGGAGATAACTGAAGGAAGAAGAATTGAAGAAACATAAAACCGGTCAAGTCGGGCAGTTGTAGGGGAGGAAGTGGAGTAGGAGTGCCAGGTGTACGAACGAAGAAATGGGTGCAGGTGTCGAAAAGAATCTTGGAGTTGTAGCTGGTTGATGGCTGTAGAAAGTGCTCGGGTAAGAAAATGCCTGGTATCCGTGGAACAGTCTGATCTGTCGAGGGATGGGTCAAGGGTGCAGTTAAAATCACCACCTAAGATGACAATATCAGTGGCTGGTAGACCTTGAACACAGGAAACAAAATGCTCAAAAAGACAGTCTGCATATTGTTGATTGCCGGAAACATAGATGTTGAAGATACGGTATCGGAAGTTGTGAAGTCGGAAGGACAGAAGCTGCAGGAGGTCACGATAAATCGGTTTGACCGTGATATCAGTAATGGAGGATCGAAGACGAAAATGGATGGCCACCGCAAGTCCTGCGTGAAGACTAAGTCGATGGACATGGTATAATTGAAATGGCCAGGTTCGCCACAGGTGGTACGGGGTGTTGGGATGACAGTTAGTCTCCTGTAGCAATAATATATCCGCATCATGCGGTGTAATGTCTTCAAACACTAACGCATTGGTAGGAGGAACGGAGCATCCCTTACAGTCGAAAGAAAGTAATTTTAACTTGAAAGAGGTTGTAGTGGTTGAATATTACTATCAGCACTTCTGTGAAGACTGGTTACACGTTTCTTTAAGTTAGATGTCTGCGCATTAGTGACTGTGTCAATTTTCGGCAAAAGAGCAAGTAGATTCTGAAGTTGGGTGATAATAGTAGGAAGCTGAGCATTGCGTGATTGAACGCAGTCTAGCTGCTTGAGAGGACGTGACGGTTGATTGAGTTTGATGAGCGCAAGATCAGACGGCGCCAGGGCCCGTCTAATGCAGGGAAAGTTTCCAGATATTCTGCGAAAGCTTTTTGATCCAACAATTTTGGAACAGCTGGGGACTTAAGAGATGTAGAAGCTGTAGTTGGAGAGAAAGACTGTCGAATTGGCGAACGGGAACGAGAGCAGCCTGGAGAAGACGTCACCGGCGAGATTGAACTCTGTCTAGTACGTTTCAACGTGGGAACGCTGGGAGAAGCTAGTGGGTGTAGGACAGTTAGATCTGACTCTACATTAGGGGATCCAAGGGAAGAAGATGAAGCATCACGACGGAGGGGTCGCCATTCCTTTTCGGAGATAATACCCTCCGAAGAACGTAGAGGTACCACAGCAGTAAGTGGGTCCAACGATGGAGAGGTGGCCAAGGTTCCCGTAGTAGAGATCGAAGACTTGGAGACTGCTGACGAATCATCATCTTCAGGGGGAGAAGCCTCTGGAACAACAGTAGCAGGGATCAAGGACGTCTGTGGAGCCGAACTTGGTGTGGCCAGAGAAACTGATGTTGAGGGTGGGGCGTTGACTTCGGGCGTTATGGAAATAGGTGGCTTGGCAGATGCATGTGGACAACGTGATTGGATGTGGCCATATGCCTTGCATTTAAAACAATGGAAGGCAGTAACGATATCGATCCGGAAAATCTGCTTCCCTACAGCCACAGTAAGGTCAGTAGGGCAGTCAGCAATGGCATCTTCAGTAGGGAACAGGATCCTTGCTTGGCGACGCAGACCTAAGATGTTCCTGTCATCTGGGTCTGTTGGTGCGGAAGACAGAGTGGAAATGGAACCAACTACTTTTCCACAACGGGAAAGGGCAGCCATTAAGTAATGGTCCTTGATTTCTGGTGGTAGGGGATGGCACGTAACAAGTACGGGGCGCTACGTGAGTGGGATTCCCAGTAAGGTATTTTTTTTTTGATTGGAGGTTTAACGACCACCGTGAGCAACTCGATGGGCTATAAGCAGTCGCCCGTCCCTAATTTAGGGTCACTGGTTCCAGGGAAGGGAGAGAGCCAGTGCCGTAAGACAAACACAACATCCATGCCTGACCGGGATTCGAACCCGGACCCCTTACGGACGAATGATCAGACCACTGCGCCACCGGGGCGACACAGTAAGGTATGATTCCCAACATGCAGTCCGTCAGATAAGACGCGCTCCACAAACTCTGGCTTCGCAAAATAGATGAGAACAGTCCTAGGTTTCCTCGCCCTATGGGTGATCGCTCCCTTAGGTAGGATTTGGCGGACGGCTAAGGAGTATTTCTTAAGGCTGGTGTCCGGGAGGGCATCAAAACATATACCAAGTTTCTGTGTGCGTAAAACCTCTTGCCCAGCAGCTGCAGTTTCCGGAATTTCGATGCTTAATTTCTTGTTGTCTCTAGTGACAATCATATCAAGAGGCATTGTACATGGATTCCTCGCTGTAGAGGAAGATGAACTGGTACCCTTTACAACGGAAGCATACGGTAGAGTTGCCGTAGGAATGGGCGGAGATGGGGAAGGTCGAGACGCAGTGCTCGCAGCAGCAAATGAAGTACCAGAGGCAACGGATACTGAAGAAGTTAATGACGTCACTGTGGTGGACAATGTCGGGAAATCAACATCCATAGAGTTGGAAGAAGAGGTGGTAACATCAGATAACGCGGCTTGGAAACCAGCTGCGTGCGGTAGTGACGATTACCGAACGTGGCCAGACGGGGCGGAGCTTTGCTATCAAGCTTCATACCTGGCCTATCAGATGCAGTCGCCGCCATTTGCAATGCCTGGCCTGCTAAACCCGACCCTGGGCAAAGCCAGGACGGAAAAAGAGTTAGTACAAGTAAAGTTTTACTTACAGGACGTCAAGGTCGGACTCAATCGACACAGGAGACGTTCACAACACAGGAGATACACAAAATGACGGCACACACACAAAATAGCACCAATAAACGCAGGTCAAACACGGAGCACAGGACAACACAACCTTTACAAAGCCATTGCTTAGACCACTGCGCCACCGGGGCGGCAAAGAGATCAACTTAATAGTCCTTTGAGAAAAAATTTCATAGGAAAACATAAATTTACTGAAAATGTCAGTTTTTCTTAAAGAAATTCCCAGAAGAAGAAATCTTTCACTAAAACAAGTTTCCCCTATTCAAAGCATTAAGTGCTTCTTTTCTTACTTATTTTTAATGTATGGATGACATATTTTTACAAAACAAAAGAAATGATTGATTCACTTAAAAAAGATACAGAGTTTATTTCTGAATAGTTCTTTATTTTAAATTAGCTATTTCTTTTATTCAACTTAATTTTTCTTGGAGAGGTAAATTCAGAAAAAAAAATTCAATTAAGTCCATTTTTTAAACTTTTCACAGGGGTCTAAATCTGCTGACCCTGAGTTCCAACCATAACACCTGAGAAAAAGTCCATCCAGAGCCTTTGAGTTCACTCTCCGTCTTCTCTTTGTCCAATTTCTGAGCCATTATGTCATAAAATTCTTCAATATTTGTTGCGTGATACAATGGTTTGCTGGTTGTCTTTAGATCATATATGCAATAATCAAAGTCTTCAGAATCTTCCTGTTTAGGCTTCTTAAAAACAACCTCCATGAAAATATTTGCTTTGAGAGTGAAATGTTCTGTCAAAGAATGGCGAACGATTTCCTCCACCGAATTCTTAGTGTTATTTAAAAATGTTGCAAGACACTTCGCTGAGCCTTTTTTGGGGGTGTTTCTATAAGTCCGTAGTATTCCATTTGCCACAGATTCAGTAAGCACAAATCCCTTGAAAAGTGCAATCGGTGGCACCGCTGTCATGTTAGAAAATCTAGGAATATTGGAGTCATTTGTTAACACGTTCGTTCTGATCTTTTTATTCTTGTTGTTAACTTCATAAACATTGCGTGATTGAGTTGCTAAGTCTTATATAGTTGAAGATGATAGTAAAATTGTATGCAAATAATTCTTGCGATTCGTAAATATGTCTAAAAAACTTTTATTCTTTTCTTCATTTAATTGCCTGCAAAGGTTGTCCGTTAGCTGTGCTTTATCTTCTAACTCTCCCGCTTTCGATCATCTCTCCGCTGTCGTGAAATCCCCTCACCTCCCGGTCACCTAAGACCTTCCCGGCCTTGCCTGGGGCAATTACCTCGTCGCACTTTCGTGACCGCTCGCTACCTAAACCTAGAGACATACTGTCCTTCGCCTCCTTCCCTTGTCTCCAAGAAATGCCCTTAAGCATATCCTAATGTTCCCCGAGAGAAAGAACCACACCGCTTTCGGTAAATCTTAAACCTCAAAGTCAAATGGGAGGGCATGTGCATTAGTCGGCACCATTGAAATTGAAACCTGAAAAGCATCAAAAGTGGCGCGATAGAGTTAATCTCCATCCAACATACAAAGGGCAAATACTACGTAAAGACAAAATGTCGTCTTAGTAAATAACCGTGCATCCGGTGTCTAATGGGGAACGACTCTGACAAATTTCTCGCACGCTTTGTAGAGATTTATATGAAATCCTAAAACCCCATATAAAATCTCTGTAACACATTGGTATTCTCTTCCATAGAAGCAGCACTCGATGCACCAGTAGACCCAGTATTGTGGGAACCACCTATAAGATGGGATTCGATTAACTTGTGAAATCTTGTCTCATGAAATTTTCTAGCAGACTGTCGAGAAAATTTAGAAGAGCATTACGTACATTTAAACATTTTTATCCCCCCATGTGCTAGCATACACAGTGTGTCAAAGAATTTTTAAGACTGGCGCTAGATTTCAGCCTACAGTGGCACCACCAGTGTAATCGCGAATGCGTTATAAACCATGACCATCTGCTTGCTTTCTGCCAAAAGTACTGCGCAGTTGTTAAAGTAACTCAAGTGAAACGGCCGTTCATTAGAGAAAAAAAGTTTTTTCATGTTGAATTATTAAGATGGAACAAAGGGCTGTTATTAAATTTAACGCAAAACTTAGTGAAAGTGCCTCGGAAACGTACCAAATGATGAAACAAGTTTACGGTGAGTTTTGTTTAAGTAGATCAAATGTTTTCCTGTGGCACAAACGTTTTTTGGATGGAAGAGAGACACTAGAAGATGATAAGCATACCTGAAGACCAAGTTCATCTAGGACACCTGATATTATTGAAAAGGTGCTTGATTTCGTGGCATACAATCGATGTGCGTTACTAAGAATGATGGAAGAGTCTTTAGACATCAACAAAGGAACGATTCGAACCATCCTGCATGAAGATTTGGGCAAAACAAAAGTCTGTGCTAAATTTGTTCCACACATGTTAACCAATGAACAAAAATGAAGGACAAGTGCACATTGCAGAGACATCATTTCAGCCGCTGAATATGATCCAAACTTCTTAAAATCGATTGTTACTGGTAATGAAACATGATGTTTTTAATATGATCCTAAAACAAAGCGACAAATTGCGGAATGGAAGTTAAAAAACTCGCCACAAGCCAAAAAACAAGAAACGTTCAATCGAAAATCAAAACAATGCTCATTACATTCTTCGATAGTAAGGGTATTATCCACAAAGAATTTGTTCCAAGTGGACAAACAATTACTGGTGAGTTTTATTTAAATGTTTTGAGGCGTTTGATGAGCATAATTCGTCGCATTCGTCCGGAATATCGAGATGAAAACAGTTGGTGTTTGTTGCACGATAATGCACCCAGTCATACCGCACTTCTTGTTCGTAGATTTTTGGCAAAAAATAACGTCTGTGCGTTGAATCATCCACCGTATTCGCCTGATTTAGCATCCTGCGACTTTTCTTTGTTCCCAAAACTTAAAATGACGTTAAAAGGTTGTTATTTTGATGACATTTTGACAATACAAACAGCTTCGACGCGTGCTTTGGAGGCAGTTCCGCAAAGTGAACTGGAACAGGCATTCGAATCATTATTAAATCGCTGTAACAAGTGTACCGAAGCCGGAGGCACTTATTTTGAATAACAAATCCAAACAAATTATAATTTATTTTTTCTATTTCATTTTAAAGACCCAGTCTTAAAAATTCTTTGACGCACTGTGTATGTCTCTTAAGATCAACTTTTCTATCAAAACTGCGGAAGCAGACCGGACGCATAAAGAAGCTGATATCATTTCCCCATTATTTGACTCCATCAGACGCATCATATATCTTCTGTAAAAGAACAAGAAACTCCATTTTAGAAAAAATCTTAAATCTTCTTTGACATTTGCAACTACATTTTAAAAAGATAGTTTCCCAAACTATCACGTTATTTAAAAAGTGTATATTTCATATCGGTTTTCATTCAACAGAGAGAAATCACGTGAATTTCATTTCTTCGCTGAGAAAACCCAGAACACCTTTTTTTTTTTTAATTCACTACTGTGGCTAATGTATTGACAGTTCAGAATGGGTTTGGCCTATTATTCCATATTACTTTGAGAATATTTAAGGTTTCTTCTCCATATCGTTGTATACGCTTATTTTTACAACTCTTCTCAACTTATTCTTCCGTAATACATTTTTAATTTAATATTCAAAGTTGCATGCATTTACTATCCGAAAGAGAAATATGTAATGTAAAGGCATATTGTATACTAACTTACATGTTCTACAGATTTCTCGAGATCTTCCGAGTTGGGGAAATAGTCCATGATCAGTCAAGGAAAAGTTATATGTACATATTCCAGTATGAAAACCAAAAGCTTTATCAGCGAAAGCTCAACCTGAAGAAGGAGCATTAATGTTTAAAAACCAGAGGTTGTGCTTTCGGGCAACAAGTCAAAGGGTAATGAAGGCTGTCAATGCACGATCACATTCGTCTTAATATAGAGCACAAACACCACACCTCCCAATCACAATCTAAATACGTAGGTTAAAAAATGTCTTTATTTACAATTAAAAGGGAGAGTTTAAAAGCTCTAGCGAGCACTTTCGCGAACCACTATGGTCGCATCATCAGGCTAAGGAGTGAAATCACTATGAGGCGGTACATGACTTATATAGTAACAGAGATGAGCACATGATTACAAATATGTAAATCAGATGAGTAAAAGATATTAAATGTCAATCACTACAAACTATTTACAAAATTACCTAAATTATTTTGAGGGTCCTCGCTTGGATATTCCAACATGAGATCTCTCCAGGCACTAGGAACATAAGCAGGTATATCCTTATTGCAACACTTAGGTCCCAGTTTTATAATGTGAAGACTCTCAGTAAACAACATAGAACTTTTTGTCGAGGCTGTTGATAGCAAGTTTGCATTGTCCCAATCCGCTTTTAGGTCTCCCTTAATGACAGTTCTTGACAAAGTCGAAGTAACTATTCCTTTACGAATTGCATACTTATGTTCAGCCCATCTGATTACCAGGCTTCTGTAGATCGAATCCACATAGCAGAGATTTGCAGTTTGTCCATTGATGTCCAACAGTGGGATACTGTAAACATCAAAATGGGATAGAGTTGGTATTGTGTATGTATTATGCCTAATCATAGAAAAAGGTTTGGGGTTTTGACACCAAAACCCAAAGAATATTTTTTGCAGGTGTTTTTTTTTAGCAAAGTAACAACTGGTTTCAAATAGGTTATACTTCCCACGTAGGTAGTTGTGGGTACATTTCTGGTGAGGGTTATAGAAGTCTTCCGTTTATATTGTTGTATAAGTTTTTTTAACACAATCCGTGGGGTACCCATGTACTTTTGCAATCTCGTTAATCTTCATCAATTCCTGATTACAATAATAGGGATTTGAAGAATAGGTAAAGGCTCGATTAACTAGGAGTCTAAGTGATGAATACCTATAGGGGGTTGGTGTACAAGAATTGAAGGGGATCAGTTTATGGACTCCAGCGTTAGTGATTAATGTAACTCCTGCGGTTACGCAGAACCATGTTCAGCGGTGTTCGATGTATTTTGTGTTGTGACACATTACTCCGGTCACCAGCATTGAAATTTCTAACGAGTTACGCCACTGTATCCCTTCTGTTTGTTTGTACCATACGAGATAGCATTCGCTCACCTCTGGCTTCGATGAGATGTGGTAGTCCTACACTTTGCCGGCGGTTTGTGGTTTCCCTTCCTCAGACGACTTTCCGAAGATACTAACCACGGCTAGGACCGTGATCATCCCAGAAGCTTTGCCTTTGCGGAAATGCGCTGACCCCAAACTTGAGGCCATTATAATTTGGCAATTGTCAAACTCGCTGAAATCCACTACCTTTCCCATCTGAAGAACAAGTATAACACCGATTAACAGATATCGCTATCAGATGCTACTTATACTGTGTTATGATCATCTCACGAGACGTTAATTACCTGCTGTTGCTTCCACTGGTATAAAGTCGCGCTGGCCATAATGCTCTTACTGTTCGGTTAAACAACTGCCCAAGGTTTCACGAAATCAAAAGCCTTCTCATGATCGATAAAACCACACGTAATGAGAGTTCATATTCATTCAATTATTCGGTAAGTTCTGTGGGTACATCGATATTGTCTACAGTGTTGTAGCCATTCCTGAATCCAGCTTGTTCTCTTGGTTGAGGAATGTCCAGAGTTACTTTGGAAAGAACTGATGGTATCTTAGTAAAGGTTTTGTATGTTGGTAAGAGGCTAACAGGTCTGCAGTATCTGAGATATTTGCGTTCCTCCTTTTTAGCACGTCTTTTGTAAAAAAAAAGATCGTGCCTATGTTACCGGTCAGTCCGTCCGTCCGTGTACGCACGATATTTCTGCAACTATTAAGCCGATTTGAAAAATTATTTTTGCATTGGAAAGCTTGACATATGTGAATGATGATCCTTCATTTCGGTTTTTTTACGATGTACAATTTCGCCGCTAGAGGGCGTAAATGCAGATGATGTCGAATTCAAAAATACGTTTTATTCCACATATTTGCTTCTAAACAACCGATTGAAAAATTCATTTATCTCTCGATTTCATTTATATCGAAGAGTATTTTAGATATAGTTACCTTTTTCAAATTACTCATAGATTTTCCGCTAGGGGGCGTAAAGGTAAATTACATTTTTCCCGATAACTTCTAAAACTCTGATTTGAAATTTGTTTTCTTCAGCGGATACACCTCCTGATGGAAAATCTTTTGCATATAATTTCAAAATTTTGGTAAAGAATACTTTGGCCACCAGGGAGGCGTAAGTGTTAATTTTTGCTGCTGATGTATTTGCCATAAAATCTGAGCTTCTAAAATATCAATTAAAAAAATTATTTTGTGGACTGATGCCACTCACATCGATAAACCTTTTCGGAATATTTTCTTCTTAAAATATTCCACAGTTTCTCCGTCAGGGGGCGTAGATGTATATATTATTTTTGTCAATATCTCTACTTCTAGGAGTCCGATTTGAAAAATTATTTCTTTGTTGGAGAGCGTTTCCGGTGCGAAACGTTTCTCATATAAACTCATGTTTTTCTTAACGCACAAGTCTGCAACCAGAGGACGTAAGCTCACGATTCCGTTTCCAGTAATATCTGAGGGATTAAAAACCCGATTGAAAAACTTCTTTCTTCCGTCAGATACTATTGTTTTCCATACCGGTTCCATTGACTTTGAATAGCTTTGATACATTTAATTTGCGTCAGAATGGATTCAAAATACGTGCTTATTACACCCGAAAATCCGGTGTCATCTTTCTTGTTTTATATAGCAAGACAGCAAGATTTAAATACAAAGACCGTTCCATAAAAAATGAAAGTAATTTTTTGTTGTTGACAACACTGAGAAGAGGGAAAATAACCACGCAGAGGACTAACTGAATTAAGGAAGTATCAATGGCAACAGCTTTTAGCCGTGGCAGACGATTTTGTTTTTGTTTTTTGCCCAGTTGTTTAAAGTACGTCAGCATTTCGCCATAGAGCTATGGAGGTGAGTGATTCAGAGTTAGGAAATGAAATGCGTTGTGCGATAAAATTTTGCTATCGTTTAGACGAAATGGCTCTAGAAACAGTTGATTTAATGAAAAAAGGTTACAAAGATAAATGTTGTTTGGGTGACTCAACGATTTTTAAATAGAACCATGACTTCAAAAAAAAAAGATAAGAAAAAAGAGGCGTTTGTCGGCTGAACCCGTTTTTAGGCCAAGTCAATCTGAAAGTGTTGTTACGGAGCGTATTATTAAGACAGTTTGGACAATCCTGCGAGAAGATCGACGAATGACGTGCGACGACATAGCGGCTTCAACTAATATTTCAAAAACGTCGGCATTCTGCATTCTCAGCAAGAAGTTACTACTGCATCGTGTGTGACGCGAGAACAAATGTTAGCCAGATCACCATCATCGCCATCATCACCTGACGAGAGAACAAAATGTTAGCCAGAGTTCAGGTGTGTCATAAGTGAAAACAAAAGATTGCAAAGGTTCCAAACTTTCTAAACACAGTAACAGCTGTCGATGAAACACGGGTCCACTATTTCGACCCCATCACGAAGCGCGCAACAAGTGTCTGGAAACACACAGGCTCTTCTCCTCGCAAAAAATCCGCTAAACCAAATCAGCTGGGAAGGTGATGATGATAATTTTCTTGGAGCATAAAGGTGTAGCTGCCAGTATGCCGTTTCTCCACAAATTACTGTCGGTGCTGAGCATTACATTTAATTCTTGAAGCGTCTGCTACAACACATATCATTTAAGCGACCGGAACCGGTGGGCAAGTTGATCCTACACCACGATAACGTCCTCCCACATGTGGCTGCTTGTGTTCAACAGTTTCTTACGAAATGCAGTATTGAAATCATGCCACAGCCTGCCTACAGTCCTGACCTCGCCTCGTGCGATTTCTAGTTGTTTCCAACATCGAAGGAGAAGTTTCGTGGCGCAACATTCAACACAGTTGCTGACGGTATTCAAGCTGTACAGGGGTCGCTAAAGCAGCTTCCACAAGCCTTCGTCACATGCTTTGAAAAGTGGACTGAACGATGGGACCGTTGATTGTCACCCAAGGGAAGTTACGTTGAGAAAGAATAACATATATTTCGCTCCACCTGTATTTCTTCATTTTGTGTGGTTTTACTCTCAGTTTTTATGGAATGGATTTAAAATTAGTAATTGTTATGAGCATAGGGAAATGGACGGGCGTACAGTGTACAAATACATTAGTTCATCATGGAAATCTGAGTGGCAAACTGATTTACGAAATGTATTGCTTTGTTTTACCCAACCTTCTGGAAGAACACTCCATTGTTTTAAAATTCAGAATTTCATATTAATGATTCAACTGATACATGATCTTGATTCAGCTGGTTTCCTTGCGTTTTCTCTCAGTCAGATTGATATGAGGTACTTTAAGTGTGGTATTGAATTCTTTTTTCAATTATGGAATGTGACAATTATTATTAGGTACGTTGAGTATATTTCAGAGAAGACAAATCCTTTCCTGGCGGTCCCCAAGCTACTGCCCTATCTAGCCGGCCATGGAAGACAAGTGGAACGTTGTTATCCCTAATGAAGGTACGTGTTGTTGCCCAACATGCGGTGTGGCATTGATCTACGGTCGGTCGTCCTACGCAAGGACGATCGGCTGTAGAAAGTCCTTAACGTAACGGGTACTCATTATGGTAGTACGGACTCTCTCGGGAGGTGATTTGTTTTCGTGCTCGATAGCACCCCAGGCCCTAATCTCTCGTGTCAGTGTGGTACGCATGATGCTAATACACTCTTACCGACGTCTCTTGTCCAGTCGTCAGCAGATACAGATACACGGCCATCACGGACTGCCAGCCATTGCAAGTTGGCAGTCCGCTGCTGCGGTGTCAAAGGTAACCTGAGGAGAGACCGACAAGCCAGCAGTCCTAACCGCAACAACCGGTTACGTACTTTACTGCTGACATGGAAGAGTGAGTCACAGTTCGCCACTGCTGCGCCAACGTCATTGATGATTCAGAACGGTCACTCAAACACATCCTCATGCGAAGACGGTTGTCTCTCAGCGTTGTATGTGTACGACGTCCAGAACCTTTTTTGATGCCCTACGCCCTTCGTAGCATTCCTTGCGCACTCTTGCCACGACGGAAACACTGCGCTCCACACGGGCCACAAAATCCCGAACGGAAGCATTTCAGTCTTTCATGCCGAAAATGCAACGTCTGTCGAACACACTTATGTGACTGTACGACTGTCTTACATGACGACGAGGCATCCTTTACTGCTGACTAAGCACTGACATGCCGACTGAGCCGCGCGGCGCTTCTAACGCTTTTGACCTTGCGCGATTTGGTTTGCCTAGACGCGGTACGCATGCATCTATGAACCCGAAATGCTAATCACTTATGCGATATTGCTTACTTTGCATTTCCTGGGAAAATGAAAGTCACAGATCGACTCCTTTCAGGTGCTCCGTTTCTTTATGAATACGAATACACATGATATCCACAAATGGAATATTTTAATAATTCCTCGTGATTATCATCAAGTGGTACCAGAGTCCAGGAATAGAAAGGATTACGATTGCCTTGCGTTCAGCATTGGGACAGCTTAAATACATACTCTTGAATCCAGAAGCAAGAAATCTTAATATATCAATGTAACGTATAACACGTTGAGATTGATAGTGTATAACGTAAATGTCTTTACGTACTGATTCTTTATCGCTCTTCTTACGTTATTTTAAAAACATCACCATACGATTAAAGAGTTCCTAAATTAAACCTTAACGGCCAGACGAAACATTTAAAACAGAAGTCAAACTTACGGAAATTGGCTTTATTTCTCCAGCACAGATATAGCACTTCACATAACAAATCAGTATCAACCACATTCCATACTCCACACTAGCAACTGTTGTTTCGTAGTTTATATCTCTGGTTCTTATCTCATAACAGGCATACGTCACGTTCATTCTACCTCAACTGTTGCCAACAGTATTCGTTTGAGAGAAAAGATATCACGTTAAGTGTGAAGTATAACTAAGAACAAACTCAAGATTTACACAGGGAAAGAAACTAAAAAGGAAATCTAATTTAGAATATACGTCACATCATCTTCCTCGTAATTTTTTTCTTTTTTTGCCAAGAACCTATCAATTTTGTAGAGGTATCCTTTCAAAACAATCTGATCAGTCATTCATCTCTTTCAGATAAGAACTTACAAAATGGATGAAGAGATTTGTTGTCCAGTTTCTGTAGCTGACTTTAAATCAGTACACAGTTTCTAGACATCAATAGTTCAATATCACTAACATTCATAGAAAAAAAGAAATTTCCTGTACGATATCAAATCTCCATGTTATAGGTGGTGATAAATATTTTGTCACAATACGTGCGGAGAACTCTCATCAATATACATGTAAGAAGTGGCATAGTAGTAAAAAAAACAGTTGCGTAAAAAAAAATTACATACTGACAAGGAGATAAGGTATTTGATATAATTTGTCCTCAAAGTTTGTCATAAAAGTTCTGTGATACTTTGAGTACAGAGAAAAGTTCAAATAAATAGTCTTTTTATAAAGATTGTTTTATTTCTATAGATTGTTTTATTTCTCTCAGTTCATCCTTGATCTCAAAAATGGAATTTAATTTATGGTTCATTTCATTAATTGATACCAAAATAGTTTCCATATAAGGTGTCTTATTATGAGGAGGAGTGGAAGTATTTATTCTGGCTCTATTTGTGGAAGTCTCGCCACATTGCTTTCTATTTCACATAGTTGATTAAGGTATTATACTCAAGTAGATACATATATAGCTGAATAGACATTAGTCTTCGTTGAAAGAAATATAGTAAGAAAGAACTTATGGACAAAAATCTACCACAAGTGGCTACATTTAAATGCTGGCAAAAAAAGACACATCTGACAGACATTGTGAATGTCTCTATAAATCATACATCCAATCAATATCTAGGTCAAGTACATTTAAATGATAAACATTTCTGCAGAACCAATCAGCAAGGCCAAATGTATGAGAACCATAATTGTGTCTATCCGGTCTCCAACAACAGCCACCAGGTAGCAGCGCGACAGAGAGTATTCATTCATTCAAAGCACTAACAGTCACGATCATAATTCACAGGAAATAGGACTGTAATTGAGGTGAACTTATGAAGAGACATTTAATATTTCAAGTCAACTGTCAGACGAAAATGTTCCAAATGTCATCCTATGCACATCAACAGCATTCGTCATGAATTGTAAAGTAGCTCACCTGAAAATGTTGAATGAGGTTCCAGTAGATTCTAGAATTGTGCTATTGGTATACTTTCAAAATGAACCCAAATGTTAAATGAGCAAATATACTAGACAGAACATACCCTCTTAGAGCACACGTTGAACACACAACATCGGTCTCCCGAAGAACACATTTAATTCGAACAGAGCTGTAGTATCCAACCAAATGCACCGTACGTAGAGATTTCACCTATCTTCGTGAACCACTGAGAAAACAGTGGTTGAAGACGATAAAAGCAGTCATATATCCAGTGAGCAAGGCTTACTATCCTATTAACATTTTATGAACACTTCATATATACGATATAAATAAATCTGGTAATTTAAATAGGCAGAAATTATGGACACAACGATTTTCAACTCACGAGCCAAGAAAAACGTGAACTATCCATTACAACTGTTTGACTTGACTCCTCATAATATAACGCTTGACTGGTGCCTCCTGATGAAGAGTACTACTTCCAGAAGGAAAATACTACATGCCACAAGGTTCGGATAGTCCCTCAATGGTTTCAGGGGCACAACAGTTGCTTCGAAGTGCTAAAATGGCAGCCAGATTTCCAAGATTTTAACTTAATTGAACGCCTGTAAGATGAGATTCAGAGAGCCATTTCAGGCAGAGATCCTACTCCAGTGAACATTTGTCAACTGACGAACGTTGTCACATCCAATTGGTTGAATATGCTTGTAGAACTATATCAGCATTTCGCTGAATCCATAACACATCGAATCGAATCGTTTTGAAGGCCAAGGGCGGGCCATCACGTTATCAGGTAGGTGTTTTAAGTAATTTGCCACTGCAGTGTGAATCCATAGGTTCATTTTTAGTATTTAATTATAAGATGTTCAGAGACACCTGTAGGCGTAAAAGTCAAGAAAACTGCAGTCTCGAAGTTTGGTACCAGGAAAATATGGAAGTGTCACTCTAACATTGTTTTTCACGTTTGTTTTTTAGTGTTCCCTCCCTTCCTCCACTCCATTTTTTCTGGGATATGTTAATTAGAAGTACTTATATACGAGGTGGTCCTGGATTTTAAAAACACACGGTAATTTTAATATCTTATATATATTTTTAAAATCGGCCGCTATGTGGTCGCAGTACAAAACACTACGGAAATTTTTATTATAACCCAAATTTTGTCTACCACTTTTACAGCAACTAATGACCCCAATGTAAAGCACAGTGTGCAAAGAAGGTTCGGAAGAAGGCAGTGTAAGCCATAACTGAAGCAATGGTATCCTAAATTAGGGTAGCTTGTTCGAGAGCAAGAATTACTGAACAAATTGTTGAAAATCCACGTACAACAATATAAATACTAATTTTCTAGAAACAATGGCTTTTGAATAATGTACTACTATATAAAGCAATAAAGAACAACACTGGTTCTTGTGAGTATGCTATTACAATGAAAAAGAACAATGACATTTGTGAATAACGGGTTAATAATGAAAGCGATCAACAATATCAGAGCAAAAGGTATAAAAGAAACATATCTTCCTAAAATCTCATTCATATCGTAATCATTCCATGGCTTCCTGGAAATGCAATTGTCAAGGAACATTTTAACATCAAACGTTGAAGGACGATGTGAAGAATTTGTAGCAGTGATTTTTTCGTTTCAATCCAGAGGATAATCAAGCAAGCATACAGAATTATCTTAAGAGATTTTAATATTCTTAACTAAAGACTAACGCACAGAAAGACCCTTTTAATACAAAATCAGTTGCAATGAAATCGTTCCAGAGCCGCGGATGGCCTAGTGGGCATCGTTCGTGACTGCCACGGAAAGGACCTCAGGTTCGATCCCAGGCAGGTACGAACGCTCTAACCACTAAATATCCGCCTTGCGTCGGATCGGCACGTTAAGCCATCGGACCCCAGGTACTGGCCCCCGGTAATAAATAAGCGCGTCTTCCTCCCCCTTTCTACTTCACTTCAGTGTCACTTTCTTATCGGGCACTCTAACCCAAATCTCCTAGCTTCCTCTTTCTAAGGGTTGTTTAAGACCTGGGGTCAGACACTCCCTTCTTAAAATCCTCTACATATGATCATTTGAAATCGTTCCAGCTATTATCACAGAATTTTTCAAAAACATTTTATTTTCAATAATACTTATCCTGAAAAATAGGAAGATGAATTCTAATAAAAAGTAACATTTTCGGCAAGATCAAAAGTCACCAGTGACAGAGATACCCTTTACGTGCACAGCACACATAAAACACACATAAAGATCCAATATTTCAAATGCAACGCTCACGTGGAAGGTGAAGGGGGCAATGGGTGACTTTATTTGTTTGTATATGTGTTTAAGAAAAACAAAAAGAAATAGAATTACTGGTGATTTCATTCGTTGTCACACTTTGCACCGGTTGCAATGCTAAGAACGAAAACTGCTGCTCGTTACAATGATAAGAACGAATGCTGAGCCGAACTCATGGAAACCTGTTTAGTATAGAGTGAAAGTGAAACTCGTAATGACATGAGGGTATCTTTTACAAGGCATCGTAGCGAGCAGGAATGCATTACATGCATTCGTAATTTCAGTTTCACTGTTATGTTTTCAATGTGTACAAATAGTTAAAATTATTGCCGTCTCTTGTGTATTGTGTAGAAGAAAAGAGTGTTCATATAGAGATTAAGACGGGGGTTTAAGCCAATTTAAATGACACAGCATGCGGTCGACAAGGCAGATCCAAATTCTGCGTTTTTAACTGTCATTTGTGTTAAGCCGATTTCATGCACAATATTTGAGAACTAGTTCTCCAGTCATAAAACTGAATTTCAATTCGCCATTCTGTAATAAGAAAATAACGGCTGAAATTATCATATGAATGGCATCAAGAGAGGCGTTATATTAAAAATTGCTAACAAACACAGGGACAATAGAGATAAATAGCGACAGTGATTAATTAACATAATTTCAACTCCAAAACCACATGTACTGTACGCATACTAAGCTGAATATATGGCGCCTCTTTTTTCTACTGATGATTCCTGTTTAAAAGAGCTTCTCCCGGACCAAAACGAAAACTAAAACAAGTTGGTAGAATCATTCAATGCGTTGACTATTATACGCTTTCCAATATACCAGAGATCATTACTCAAGTTATGAGGGTAATGGCTGTGGAACAATTTCGCGCCTGTGTCCTGACCTTCGATCCCATTTCGATTATATTCAACTGAACCAATTAAGTATACACTGAAGAGCAATTAAATTAGAGATGCCTGTCTAGTAACGTGTAGCACCACCTTTCGCCCTAAAGACGGCGGCGATTCGTCTCGGCATGGACTCGACAAGACACCGGAAGTGTTGGGAAGCCGTACGAATCCACGACCACTGAACAAGCTCCCA
The DNA here is from genome assembly GCA_039090855.1 of Macrothele yani. NCBI lineage: Eukaryota > Metazoa > Arthropoda > Arachnida > Araneae > Macrothelidae > Macrothele > Macrothele yani. The sequence goes on from CM077013.1 coordinate 109,996,473, forward strand.
CAGTTCACGAAGGTTTGATGGTGGGGGTCAGAGCCTGGAACATCTTTCTCGATGGCATCCCAGATGTGCTCGATGGGATTGAGGTCAGGTGACCTAGCTGGCCAAGAAAGCGAGGCCACGTCGGTGCAGTGTTCATCGAACTACTGGGATACAATTCGGGGGCAATGGCACGGTGCATTGTTTTGTTGCAGGATGAGGTCCCCAGTGGGATGTTGAAGACACACAAACGGGAGCAGATGATCGTCCAGGATATTCCGGTAACGGTGACCTGTGAGGAGGACGTCCCACGTACCAGGGGTCCCATTTCGGTCCACGTAAACAGACCCCAGACGAGAATGCCACCTCCACCAGCTTGAAGAGTACCCTGCTGGCAAGAAGGATCCATTGCTTCATGTGGTTTGCGCAGTACTTGTATCCTGCCATCCGCATGTACCAACGTGAATCTCGACTCATCAGTTCAGCAACATTTTTCCACATGTCTAGGGTCCAATCGCGATGTTCCCGTGCCCATGCTAATCTTTGCACCCTGTGAAGTGCGGTCAGCAGCGGTACCCTCTTGGGACGATGGCTTCTGTACCCCATAGCGAGGAGATGGTTCCGGATGGTGTGGCTGCTTACACGTTTTTGCGCACCAGCGTTAAACTGCCGAGTGATTTATTTTACTGTGGCCCGTCTTTCGGCTGTTACAATGCGAGCTAGCCGACGATGACCCCGCTCATCCCCACTCTGTTGTCCACGGCAGGTGGCCCTTGCAGGGATGGTTTTACCGGATTCGATGTACTCACGGTGCACCCGTGACACAGTGGCTCGTAAAAATCCCAGTGCTTGCACGACTTCGGAGATGGAGTGACCCACTCGTCGGGCCCCGACAATTTGCCCACGATCAAATGCGCTTAGATCCTTCGTCTTGCCCATACTGCGTCTGACTCTTACTGATTCCCGTCGCATCACCTCTTATATTGTCGGACCGCTGCATACGTCATGTCGTTTCCGTTTCCAGGACCACCCACCGCGCCACATTTGCATAACGCCAGCTGTCTCTAATTCAATTGCTCTTCAGTGTACTTCCGGAACAACATGATAAAGTTTTGTCGAAATCGAACCATTTTTACGCAAGTTAGGACGCATAACGGCAATAAAATGGAATGGATCCCTCTCCTATGTCCTGACCTCTGACCCCATTTCACCCATTTTCAATAGAATTCATCCCCAGATGGTCCCCTACCACATACTAAAATTTCACCGGAATCGAACCATTTTTACGCAAGTTATGACGCCTAAGGGCAATCGAATGGATCCCTCTCCTATGTCCTGACCTTTGACCCCATTTGAAATAGGGTTTGTCCCCAGGTGATTCCCTACCACATACTAAAATTTCATCGAAATCGACCAATTTTTACGCGAGTTATCGTGCGGACAGGCGGACGGACAGACAGAGAGACCGACGAACAAAGCTTGAACATATACGCTTCTTCAACTTGCGGTTGGAAAGCGTAAATGAGTATATGACGCGTCTGTGGCTGGTAATACGTTCCCCACTTGGGCGGCGGAAGTGACGGCCCAGGTGGCGTGGTCAAATTCCAGAAGTGGCGTCACGGGTGCGTTTCCCCTGAACGTCGACGAAGAAACTTTTCTTCCTGTGGCCGCGGCCCTCAGTGCCCACATTTTCTTTTACTGCATGACTTTACGTTCACGTGGTTGTCGTAGATGTTGATGAAGCAGCTTTAAATCTTGGGGAATAATTTTTATCCGACCATTTTTGTTACGGAATTTCTCAATGTGTTTGTGAGTGGAAATTTAATTGTAGGTGAACTCGGGAATTTGTTTTATGATCCTTGGATTTATTTTCGAAAACAGCGATGAGGATGTTTGTAACTTGATAGATTCTAACTCAAGAAGTTTAGATCGCAGCCGCATGCTCTGCCGATGCGACTACCAAAATATTATGTGGGATGGTCACATAGGCGTGCGCAGGGTTGCAACAATGGTGACGCATGATGTAGGTTCAAAGAAAGACCTTGTTTGCAGAAAAAAAAAAAAAAAAAAACCCACCGGTGAAGTAATGAGGAATTTCGATTTTGGAGGCACAGAGGAGCTGTATTTCAAAAGCTTAATGACATATGTCATGAAAAGATTGTTCTTACTATCTGGTTCTTATAAAACATAAAATTTAAATTCTATTGTTACAATCATAATGCCTACACAGAGTGAGTTTTCATACACCCCTCCTTCATATATGTCTAACTTTTGAATTTGTGATGGATTTTTGAAATAATGCAGGATTTTGATATCTAATGAACTAAGCTTTCTAACGATATGTTACACAATATTCCCTTCCATTTAAAATTTTAAAGTCTGTGTGCGCCGTAACGCCTTGGTTCGTCAAAAACTAATTCATTAGGATGCACATGAAATATTACTAAAGATATGCAAGTTTCATTTTAAAATATAATCGAATGATCCAGTCAAAAATAAAACCAGGTGGAGTTATACACTGAAGAGCAATTGAATTAGAGACAGCTAGTGTGATGCAAATGTGGCGCTGTGGGCGGCCCTGTAAACGGAAACGACATGACGTATGCAGCGATCCGACAATATAAGGAGTGATGCGGCGGGAATCAGTAAGAGTCGAACGCAGTATGGGTAAAACGGAGAATCTAAGCGCATTTGATAGTGGGCAAATTGTCGGGGCCCGACGAATGGGTCACTCCATCTCCGAAGTCGTGCAGGCACTAGGATTTTCACGAGCCACTGTGTCACGGGTGCACCGTGAGTACATCGAATCCGGTAAAACCATCCCTGCAAGGGCCAACTGCCGTGGACAACAGCGTGTGGATGAGCGGGGTCATCGTCGGCTAGCTCGCATTGTAACAGCGGATAGACGGGACACAATGCAAGAAATCACTCAGCAATTTAACGCTGGTGCACAAAAACGTGTAAGCAGCCACACCATCCAGAACCACATCCTAGCTATGGGGTACAGAAGCCATCGTCCCACGAGGGTACCGCTGCTGACCGCACATCACAGGGTGCAAAGATTAGCATGGGCGCGGAAACATCGCCACTGAACCCTATAGACATGTGGGAAAATGTTGCCTGGACTGATGAGTCGAGATTCACGTTGGTACATACGGATGGTAGGATACGAGTACGGTGCAAATCACATGAAGCGATGGATCCTTCTTGCTCATGTTGTCGGATCGCTGCAAACGTCATGTCGTTTCCGTTTACAGGGCCGCCCACAGCGCCACATTTGCATAACGCTAGCTGTCAATTGCCCTTCAGTGTACTTCCGGAACAACATTATAAAGTTTTGTCTCAAGCGGAGCTTTTTTTATCAAGTTATGACGCATAAGGACAATCGAATGGATCTCGCTCCTATGTCCTGACCTTTGACCCCCATTTCGCCCATTTTCAGCAGGGTTCGTCCCCAGGTGGCTCTCTACCACATACTAACATTTCGTAGAAATCGAACCATTTTTACGCAAGTTATGACGCACAACGGCAAGAAAATGGAATGGATTCCTCTCCTATGTCTTGACCTTTGACCCCATTTCACCCATTTTCAATAAAATTCATCCCCAGGTGATCCCCTACCACATACTAAAATTTCACCGGTATCGAACCCTTTTTACGCAAGTTATTCTCGTCTGGGGACTGTTTACGTTGACTTAAATGAGACCCCTGGTACGTGTGACATCGTCCCTCACAGGTCAACGTTACCGGGATATCCTGGACGACCATCTTCAACATCCCACTGGGGACCTCATCGTGCAACAAAACAATGCAACGTGCCATCGCTCCCGAATCGTATCCGAATAGTTGGGTGAACACTCCAACGACGTGACCTCGCTTCCTTGGCCAGCTAGGTCACCTGACCTCAATCCCATCGAGCACATCTGGGATGCCATCGAGAGAGATGTTCGAAGCCCCGACCCCCTCCATCAAATCTTCGTGAACTGTGGGAGCTTGTTCAGGGGTCCTGGATTCGTATGGTTTCCCAATGGTGTCTTGTCGAGTCCATGCCGAGACGAATCGCCGCCGTCATCAGGGCGAAAGGTGGTTCTACACGTTACTAGACAGGTATCTCTAATTCAATTGCGTCAGTGCAGAAACTATCTGTATGTTACATGAAATCACAAAAGAAAAGAATCAAATGTATTCACATTGTATTTATTAATGCAACGACGTTCGTCGGTCAAATGGAACCATGTTTCGTAATTCGTCAATCACATCTTCCAGCTGTATGGAAATAGCTAGTGATTGCTCAAAACACGGTACCATCAATGGGATTCAACGTAAATTTTAAAACGGAATTGTAATTGCTCATCATCAAATGAACAAGGAAACAGAAATATTTTTTCCTGCAGAATATTAATATTTAAAAAAAAATAAAATTACGCCTGAGATTTCATAAAAACATCCAGAGAGGTTTTATTTTCAAACGTTTATAAAGAAAAAAATGAGAAATTAGCATGGTTACTTAAACAAAGAGCAAAAAAATAGATAAATAAAGGCGCTAAATATTATACATTTCTGTTGTAAGGTCGAAAATTAATTACTCATGAGTGTATTCTATATTTTATGTAAATCAGTATAGTTTATGCCTATTCATAAAGAAAATAGGCCACGTGTTCACGTGTGAGAAACTGAATTCCACTTAAAAAAAAAAAACAAGAAAGATGACACCGAATTTTCGGGTGTAATAAGCACGTCTTTTGAATCCGTTCTGACGCAAATTAAATTTATCAAAACTATTCAAAGGCAATGGAACCGGTATGGAAAACAATAGTATCTGACGGAAGAAAGAAGTTTTTCAATCGGGTCTTTAATTCCTCTGATATTGCTGTAAACGGAATCGTGAGCTTACGAACTCTTAGAAACAGAGTTATCGACAAAAATAAGATGTGACTTTACATCCCTTGGTGGGAAAACCATGCATTATTTTAGGAAGAAAGTATTCACAAAAGGTTTATCCATATGAACGGTATCGGTCCCAAAAAAAGAAAAAATTTTTAGTCGAGTTTTTAGGACCCCAGATTTTGCTACAAATACATCAGAAGTAGAAATTAACACTTATGACCCCTGGTGGCCAAACCATTCTTTACCAAACATTAGAAATTACGTGAAAAATATTTTCCGTCAGGTCTTGTATGCGATACAGAAAGAATTTTTCAAATCGAGTTTTAGGAGCAGAAAACGCAATTTACCATTGTGCGCCCTAGTGGAAAGTCTACGATTTACTTGAAAATCTTGAATTTATAGGAAAAACATTTAGCATCGGAAACACTATCCAACAAAAAAGGAATTTTTCATATCGGACTCTTCCTTAGAAGTAGAGATATTGACAAAAATAAGATATGCATCTACGCCCCTGGCGTAGAACCATGCATTATTTCAAGAAGAAAATGTTCCTAAAATGTTTGTCGACATGAGTAGTATCGGTCCACAAAAGATTTTTTTTCAATCGAGATTTTAGAAGCTCATATTTTGCTGCAAATACATCAGAAGCGGAAATTAAGGTTTACGCCCCCTGGTGGCCGAACCATTTTTTTTTACAAAAATTAGAAATTATGTGCAAATGATTTCTCATCAGGAGCTGTATCCGGTGCAGAAAGAATTTTTCAGATCGGAGATTTAGAAGCAGAGATATAGGGGAAAACGCAATTTACCTTTACGCCCCCTAGCGGAAAGTCTATGAATTACTTGAAAATTTTGAATTTATAGGAAAAACATTTCGCATCGGAAACACTATCCAACAAAGAAGGAATTTTTCAAATCGGACTACTAGAAGTCGAGATATTGACAAACATAAGATATACATCTACGCCCCCTGGCGTAGAAACCGTGCACTATTTGAGTCTAGAAAGGAAACTCCGGGATAATATCATTTTGAAGCCCAATCAACTTTACAACTAAGCACTTTCAAGTAAGTGGTGTTAAGTGAAAGCCAAGTTACTGAGATACCTTTTTCCCGATTTCTAGAAGTCTGGCAAACAACCTGAGATTGAGAAGACGGTTAATTTCTGTGAACCCTAATGATTCTACGAGCAAAGATAATGAGGAACTTATAAGGCAAGTAAAAGTTTTACGTACCAGCTACTGGCCTGATTCCCCAGATATTTTATATGGGGAAAAGGAGCTGGAAAAGCTTTGTGACTGTTTTAAAATAAACGCTAGGGAGGTTATTAAAGATTTGAGAATATATAAGTGCGCTGCCGGTAGAGAAGTAGAAAACAGTTTGAAAATCTTGAATTCCATTGTGAACTGTATCCCCATATCTACTGCAGAATGTGAAAGGGGCTTCTCTGCAATGAACAACATTGTAACGCCACAGAGAACCTCAATGAACACTGGCACAGTGTCCGAACTAATGTTCTTAAAATTAGTTGGGCCTTCACTAAAACATTTCAATCCAATAGAATACGTGAAAAGTTGGCTGGCAAAGGGGCATCACACTGCTGATAATTTGAACTGCAGAGTGGCCAGTAAAACGGAAGAAAATTCGGAAATGCTACCTTTTGGAGTTTTTTGTGAATTATACAGTACTTATATGGCCATTGTTCTGTTAAGATTTTAAAAGTTCCATTATTCCGGTAAGTTTTGCATTTTGCAATTGCAAACAACAGTTTCTGCACTTTGTAAACCATAAAAATACTTTTAGAGAGAGAAAAAGAAATTGTCAAATTGCTTTAAATAAATTTAAAGAAATTTCAGGATTTGCAAGCATTACAGCAATACGGTACCAAAAATTAGCTATTCATATGAAATGCCAAAATTTGTCTTTATTATTTATCAATTTTATATATTTCAACAAAAATGTGTTTAGATAGGCAGTAATTAAATAAAATGTACAGTTTAAAGAAAACAAAAATATCAAACTTAACAGCAGAACTAACCCCGTCCCCAATATGTATTTTTCATACAACAATTACCGAGATAATTTTTATCATTTCGGTACATCACAAATTCATGGTACGATTTCTCGTAATATTTTTGGAGCTCCGGTACTTTTTGCTCTAGAAATTAAGCACTGAGTGCCTTGGGGTAGTGAACCGAAAAGCATGCCGGGTACTATCCCGGTAGGAGGACAAGAGAGAGCACGTGATCTAGAGCGATGAAGAGTGTGTGGCGGGGGACGGTAGCGTGCAGATGTATGGACCGAAGACCCTCGTGCAGAAGGAAGGATGGGGAGCTGTTCATTTTTGAAGGCTCCGATATTTTATAGCTCATGTTAGTCAGGTGAACAGATACACAGTAGATTGCAGAAAGGATGAGCATCGTGTCATGGAAGAGGTGCCAAAAGATCTAAGTAGATTCTCGACGTCCTGGGCTTGGTAAGTTAAGCCGATTATAGAAGCGCATAGATAGACGCCGGGAGGAGTCACGTGTTGAGCCACCGAAACCACAGATCATTTTCCCGAAGCCGTCGCCCGCAAGGAATCGATCCCGGAGATAATGAGCATTTTTCAAACAGAAGTCATCGCTCTTTTCACGTTTATAAGTGAGTCACGGAAAGATTCTCATCGGCCACCACCGGGAATCGAACCCAGAGCCTTCTAGTTACGCGCTGGACATGCTACCACTGCACCACAGCGACCTCGAATTCTTCAGACTCACATACGACATACTGCCAAACCACCTGGCAGGTTGCTTTCTTTAGAGTCCCGCACAATCCTGGGGATCCACCAAAGATGGTAAGCAGCAACTGAACAAATAACTAGGAGGCGAATGTATAATTAATACACACAATTAACGTGGATTAGGATTATCAAACTGAGTCTGGAGAATTCGAGGCCGCTGTGGTGCAGTGGTAGCATGTGCAGCGCGTAACTAGAAGACCCTGGGTTCGATTCCCGGTGGCGGCCGATGAGAATTTTTCCGTGACTCACTTATAAACATGGAAAGAGCGATGACTTCTGTTTGATGTTCCTAATCCACGTCAATTGTGTGTATTAATTATTCATTTGCCGCCTAATTATTTGTTCAGGTGCTGCTTGGCATCTTTGGTGAATCCCCAGCATTGTGCGGGCTTCAACCTACCTTGTGGTTTGGCACTTAGTTGTATGTGAGTCTGGAGAATTCGAGGCCGCTGTGGTGTAATGATAACATGTCCGGCGCGTAACTGGAAGACCCTGAGTTCGATTCCCGGTGGCGGCCGATGAGAGTCTTTCCGCGACTCACTTATAAACGTGAAAAGAGCGATGACTTCTGTTTGAAAAATGCTCATTATCTCTGGGATCGATTCCTTGCGGGCGACGGCTTCCTGAAAAATGATATGTGGTTTCGGTGGCTCAACACGTGACTCCTCTCGGCGTCTATCTACGCGCTTCTATAATCGGCTTAATTCCCGGTGGTGGCCGATGAGAATTTTTCCGTGACTCACTTATAAATGTGGAAAGAGCAATGACTTCTGTTTGATGTTCCTAATCCACGTCAATTGTGTGTTTTAATTCTTCATTAATTTTGCTAAGTTTTTCAATTCCGAGTGATTACTTCAACTGGTGTCAATTGCCTTATTTATACCTTCTCTCCCTTCCTTGATTAGCAGATAAACATGGTAAAGCTGAGGAATAGAACGCCTGGGCATTCGTTTCTTATGCGAATGTTACTTAAGAACGAACCTCATTCTAGTATGCTGTGCGCCGGTAGGTACCGGGCAAAGCTCACGCCCCAAAGTTGAGGACGGTTAAGGCGTCCGGGCGATAACGCTCACCCCTACATCTGTATTTTTATTTATTTTAGTTTTGATATTGTTTTAAATATTTACCACATATTACGAGAACATGCTAAGCACAATACAGGGCTGGCAATCCAGTTTCTTGTCGAATGAGCAATGCTGAATATGGGGGGATAGTTTTTATTTATTTTGCTATTTAAATTTTTGAAATAAATAGCTTTGGCCTCATAAGGTGAATCTTGGTCCACCTTATGAAGCTAACGCGATTATTTTTTTAAACAGAACGAAAAGTATTGAGTGGGCACTACCCCTCCAGTAAAATTATTGGAGGGGAAAGATTCACCTTGCCCCCCCCCCTAGTCGTCGCCTTTGCTTTGTTATCTTTTCGGAATCCTTGTAAGGTAGAGGACAGAAAGTGAATCTGTTCCATACAGCTTCACACAGATGAGTATTTGGTTTCTGTAATGTTTTTCCTATTTTTCCAATCAGATGCAAAATAGGATGCATTATTTCCGGGACGATTATGAAGTTGAAAGACTTCATTTAATACATTATTCTGTTACCTCTAGTTCTAATCTTTGAATCTGTGGTATCCTCAACTGTTCGCTGAACTGCTTTGACAATGAAACTGTACTGTTCCTATATGGCTGCCACAGCCTCTGCTCGACAAGCTCATCGTGTATCTGAGAGTGATTTCAACGTTTTTAGTTTAGAACCAAAGGACTGTAATAGGCCCTTTAAAGCACAGTGGAGTTTTGGACTGCTTTCAATAAAATGGTAAATCAACTGAACAACACCAAAAAATTAGAAAATCAGAGGGTTTTCTTTGTGTGATGAGCAAGCGCTTACGAAGGTAAGGTTTAGGCAATGCGCGAACAATGAACGTACATTATAGAACTCTTAATTTCTTTGCACCTTGCTTGCACACCTGTGAACTCTCCAGCCATTGTTGAAACTCCATCAAAACACACAGCTAATATCCATAATTTTTCATCACATTTTTTCAAGATATTGCAAAGCAACAAATCTTTCAACTGGCAACGCTTTCCCACGTGGAATGTAGCGAAAAACAATAGCCATTTATTCGTGGTGGCCAACATCTGAGGTCTCATCTGCAACTATTATTAAAAGAGATTGTTCTTCCATCTCTTCACCTATCTTTCTTAAAATCACATTACACAATGCTTGCAAAATTTCATTCTGTATGCGGTTGCTATGATAATGCAGTTTTTTGGCGCTGTCTGAATGATTTCATAAATGTGTCATACTTTTAGAATAAAGCTACTACATACTTCTAGAAAAAACTTTTTTGCTCACACGTTTCCTTCTCGTTATGAACATGGAGTGGCTTTCCACCTTTTGCTAACATGCGGATAATATCGATGAGAATCGTCATGTATTCCCGATTTCTTAATATCTGTTTTTCCTTTTCTTTGATCTCAGCGCCTTTTGCTTCATTTAATATTGTATCGACTGATTCATTTTTAAGAAAACTATTCCAGCTCCCAGTACTGGATTGGTGACAACGTGATTTCTCATGGTTTCTGAATTTTCCTGTGGCTTTGTTCCATGCTCTAAAACCAACAGTAATAAAAGCATCGTCTATGGAGTTAGTAGATACGCTGTCATTTGAAGAAAAAACAAGGAAAACAATAGGCAGCGTCTTTTTTCAAACTGTATTCTAGCCACTTGTTTTTTGTTTTTTTGTCTTTTTTTATTGGAGGTTTAACGACCACCGTGAGCAACTCAATGGGCTATAAGCAGTCGTCTGTCTCTAATTTAGGGTCACTGGTTCCAGGAAAGGGAGGGAGCCAGTGCCGTAAGACAAACACAACATCCCCGCCTCACTGGATTCGAACCCTGACCCCTTTCGGACGAATGATCAGAAGCCATCGCTTAGACCACTGCGCCATCGGGGCGACCTACTTGCGGTTTTGGACCCATTTTGAATGGAATGATCGTTTCTCTTTCTGTTTATCAATTCTTTTGGTCGGGTACTCTGGTAGGTAAGATTAGAATGGTCCTCGCTGAATACGATCCAATTTTTTCCAGTATCTGTTTTCGTATGTCCATGCTAGGGTCACCAGGATGGGTATCTCTTCACTGCATCTGGCTCTGCAACAAAAACCAGATCGGCGATTATGAAACTTAAAATCCTTTTAGAATAGGTAATTGTGAAACATTTTGCATAGAAGAATTTTTTCAGATATCAAAATATTTTAATATTTTGGATCATATTTTTTGAAAAAGCTTGCTTTATGCTCATCGGATAATATAAGTCACTACTTCGTGTTGCATCGAAAACGTTTCTTATCACGGCACTTTACTCTAATCGATTTATATTCCCGTTAAATATTCTTGTGATTGGACTACTTTGTTTTAATCTGTATGTACTCCTAATATTTCTCTATTTTGTTGTTTTTTTACTGTTAAAAATTATTTTGTTATCCCCAAGTTTATTTTATCATATATTGCTGCACAAACATTTATGATTAGGTCAAATAGTTGGTGTATTTTAAATTAAACAAATAAGAAAACAGTGTTTGAAATAAGCAAATAAATAAAAAAGAAATAAGTACAATTTTATATCAGGAATAATGACCTGTATATACTGATCAGTCGTTACATTATGACCACAACCAGCCTAGAGAAATGAGCACGCCTGGAAACCGAAAGGTGGCGCAGGTGAAGTTCAAAGAGCAGTATATATACAACCCGAGGACCGGCTTTCGGTTAGTAGAGTGTTCGGAGTCAGAACAGGAAAGCTGTTTATTTATCGCAGTTTGATAAAGGACAAGTTATGATAGCACAGCGCCTCGGAACTACGATTTCCGAAACCGGCTTGTGGTTTGTTTACGTGCAGCTATAATGAGTACGTATCAAAAGTGGTGCAAAGGTGGCCAAACGACGGACCGTCGTCCAGCAGTGTGTCGCCTGCAGCTCATTGATGACGGAAGGAAGCGGAGACCTTCGCGCATTATTCACAGGGACCGTAGGGCCACAGTGCGATAAATCACCCGGGGCTACAACAGTGGTGATCAGGGCAATGTGCCACCACACACAGTTCATTGCAGTCTTCTGTGCATGGGCCTGCGTAGCCGAAAACCCAGCCTGGTCCCCATGCTCACTGCAGGTCATCGCCAACAACGCATGAACCCAAGATCATCGAGATTGGACCATGGATGATTGAAAGAGAGTGGCCTGGTCTGACGAATCACGATTCTTGGTGCATCACGAAGACGGCTGAGTGCGGATACACCGATTACCAACAGAGGCTGTGGCACCTGGACGTACTGTTGGGTGGAAACAGGCCACCGGGGGCGGTGTTATTCTGTGGGCGATACTTTCTTGGGACACTTCAGGACCCCATTTTCCTAATGGCACAATTCCTGACAGCTGTCAGGTATATCTGAACATCGTTGCGGACCAAGTTCACTCATTCATGGCAACTGTGTTCCCTGCTCGTGATGGCCATTACCAATAGGACAATGTTCCATCCCACACTGCCGTAATAATCAAGGAGTGGTTCGGGGAACCTGCTAGTGACTTTCTGTTACTGCTCTGGCCTCCAAATTCACCTGACATGAACCTAATCGAACATTTCTGGTTCGACTTGGAAAAGCGGGTTCGCGCTAAATTACCACCACCCGAAATGTACGGGAACTGCAGAACCTGCTGTTGATATTTTGATACCAGATACCCCAGGATACCTATCGCCACTTCATCGAATGAGATGCCTTGCCGAGTGCCCGTTGTTTTGAGGGCTAAAGGGGATCCTACAGCTTATTAAGTAGGTGGTCATAATGTAATGGCTTATTGGTGTATATAAAGGAGAAATTTGTATGCCTGTTTTTTGTTTGGCTATTCAGATCCACACGCTTAATACGTATTAAAGCCGCCAAACTTGGCATGCTATATCTAACTGGAGCAAAACTAAGACCGTCTGAAGTTTTCGGAATCGAACCATTTTACGAGAAGTGGGTTAAAGGCCCTTCCAAATCTCCGTAGGAAAAACCTGAGTCAAATCACATGAGCGAGCGTTGAGACAGGAATTCAAACGGTGCGCGATGCAGCACAGAAGCGTGCAGAATGTTTCATGATGGATGGTGGCGATATCACGTTCTATTGAAATCCCAGACAAAGTTTTATTTCTCCCGTCCTGGGATGGACTTTGCTACTAGTGTAATATATTTGAATGACATATTTTTCACTTGACCATTCTGATTATTAAGCTTCTTAATAGAAAATTTACTAAACTGGAGGTGTGTCGCCTTTATAAGAAAAATATAAGAGGATGATTTCTGCTCCATTGCTTCGCGATTCCTTGAAACTGATAAATTCCTTTATCGCCATTTCTTCATAAAAAATTTTATTACAAATTTTTGTTAACCACCTCCCATTGCGTAAACCTTAAGAAAAAAGAAATGTACTTACGTGATCTAGAAAAACTTTCGCCAGCCGTTGAAGTTTCTTCTTGGTGAGTCAACGGTGCTCTATGTCGTTGGCCTTCGCTCAGTACTGCAGCAACATTGGTAAAGCAAGTCGGTTTTTCGTAATGCCTCTCATGCACCTCCTGATCAGTATCAGTTCTTCTTTTTGTTTCTTTACCCAATTGTCCAAGGTCATTTTAGACATGATGAGACAAAACACACACAAATATTATATAAAAATAACTGATTAGCCACACAGAAGGACAAACAGTACGTCACAGAGTTGGGCTTTTACGACAGCTCAAGGTATAATGTGCAAACGGCCTTGAGCGTGCACTGCAAATTGGCGTGGGTGATGTATTTCCGGGAGAAGGAGCATGGAAAGCTTTACCTGATTCCCTTGCGAATTAAACCAACATGGAAGCCCAGCAAAAACAGTGTTGCTGATCCAGCACTGAAACCAGCAGTGGCCCAGCACTATGTTGCCGCTGCCCAACCGTCAATAAAACGTCCCGGCGGCCACCACATGGGCCAGCAGTTCACGCCAGCAGCTGGCCAACAGTTGGTACCTCATCATTTGTCATATACCAGAACAGGGCCATCAGTTATCCATCACAGGCAGTGGCTACCACAAGCAAACAGCCCTGCAAGCACGTGACATAAATGATGGCTAGCCTAATATGGTCCGTTAGGTTCAAGGCACTGGCAATCACGTGACGTAACTGATGCCTTGCCGAATCTTGTCCGCCAATTTCCCAGTTGTAGCCATAGAAAAAAAGACAACCGAAGTTTCCCAAAGCCACAACTACTTTTTTCCTCCTACGAAACTGATGCATGACAGCACGGCTCTGGGGAAATTTTCTCAACAGATCCGAAAACAAGCCCTTCCGGAGCTGGCTGGAAACGAACCAACGGCAACCTGCTTCCGAAGCGAGCGCTATACCCACTACACTGGTTTGCCACGCACGAGATTTTGCTTGAAGCTGAGCCTCTTTCCAGCGCGATGTGAAACGAGGGGTTCTCTTTTTAATTTTACAATATTGCGAGGTATTTTTCATAAATGTCAGTTTCATATAATTTATAAATTTATTTTTTCATCGTAATGATTTTTTGTATTTACCTTAAGGGAACTTCACTCATTTTCTACGAGTGTATCAACTTAAAGGCGCTTTCTAAAGTTTTGTGCTGTCCTTGTGGTTTTGAAAGGCGATTGCTTACTTTATATATTTACTCGTTCATGTCCCGTTCTGTTACATTTTTAACGTTGTACCTATCGTTTCCGCAGTCCGAAGCTACATTTGTTCTAAAGAGGAAATATATTTTGTTTTACAATTCGTTATTTTTAGCAGCGAATTCCTTCTATCTCGTGTATTCAACTCATGGATGAGTATATATATTATATCTACATAGCTTTTTTTTTCTTTTTCTTTTTTTCAAATAATTGATAAATTTTGTACGCATATAATTCTTATTTCCGGAACTTTTGTTTGAAGCAGTTTAATGTTTGTTAAAACGAAAGATGACACAGAAATTATTTCTTGTTATTCATGGGAATGGACTGAGTGTATTTCATGGTTGTCTGTATTCTCGATTCTTTGTGTGTTAGTGGAGCAATTTTGCAACGAAATGAGTTTATATAAATACATGAGAGTAATTGACTATGTCTTACAGTTCATTAATAATTATTTAAAAATTTTTGTTCAGACGGTAATCTTCGTCGACGTGGCATTTCATTAGGAAATTAATTCGCCTCTACATATGGCTTTTCTTTCTTAACATCCACTAAAACAACACGATAGTGATAGCGTCGTCTTCAACTAACTGGTACCACAAGAGACACAGAACGTATTACTTCTGCGCGTGCGCAGTCCTGTTGCTTCCACCTCGTATTGGGGTTGGTTCGGTTGCCAGCTACGGGCCACGAGTGGTACTTGGTTTGAAGACCGCAATTCACGGCGATCTACAGGGCCATCAACGGCTGCCAACTAATGGTGCTGCCACCAACGGACCGCTACCGTGCCAGAAGCGGCAGATTTCTGCCAGAAGTGACCCATCGCTGCCAGCTGGTGGCCAGCAGTTTCCCAATACTTATCTTTTTGCTGGGTACGACCCAATCTTCTAGAACATAAAAAGTATGCCGCGGTGCAGTAGTCCAAAACAACCTCTATATGGTTAACATCAGGACTGTGTGTTGTAAAGTCCCTCTATTCGAAGCAAATTTTCTTAAACCAATCTGTAACAAAAGGGGAAGTATGACATGATTCGTTGGCCAGAGATTCTGTATATGTTTCAGATCAAGCCTCAGTTCTGGATAGTCCAACATTTCGACGCCCATGACCTCGAGTCAATCTCCAACAAGTCAAAGCTGGCCTGACTAGCAAAATATCCTGACCTGAGCTCTTCAGAGAATTTCTGGGACCAACGCAACATATACTGTTCGAGTTGTTACAGAGTGGATTGATGACATTGATGACGAACTGGTGTGTTGTCCAGGACAGAAACCGAAACAGAACTTTCTACAGAATCTATAGGACCAACGCGGCATGCGATACTTCTCGGGTTGTTGCACATTGGGTGAAGGACATGGGCGTCGAAATTTTGGATTGGCAGCTCAGAATTCCGACCTCGACAGTATAGAGAGTCTGTAAGACCTACCCATCAAGCCACTCTGTTAGCTTTGTTAGAAATGTTTAGAGGATATGCCCGTCGAAAAGGGACACGTCAGCAAAACTTCTTGCCCTGAATCCTATAAAGAACCTCTGTGACTAAAGCATCATTTAATACAGTTGACGTTGCTAAAACTTGGTTTGGTAATATTTGCGTTGAAATGTTGGACTAGTCATGAGCTCCGACAGACAAATTTTGGGATAAACACACCATTTTAAACTGCTCGAGTCGTGGCAATTCGGTTTGAGGACAAGGGTTCCGAAATGTCGGACTGGACAGCAGAGAGGCTTGTCCTGAAACATATAGAGAATCTCTGGGACCAACGATTGATGTCATATTTGTCGCTTTGCTGCAGATTGCCTTAAAAACATTTGCTTCGACATGAGGGACTCTACAGCTCACAGTCAAGAACTGAATCCTATAGAGCAGGGTGTGGCCAACTTGATTGCGACTAAAATCTACTTTTTTCCCCTCGACTTCAAGTGATCTGCTCTACTTCACAATTTCAAATTTCTTCCTCCAAAATTTGTTGCTTCCCGCTATACCTATGTCGTTGTTGCCCTCTAGGTAGAACCTATCGATTTTATGCATGCATTTGAGGTAAATAAAAAAATATATATACGTATTTGTGACTTACAGTCCAACAATAGTTGACGGGAAGAATATTGGAAAGGGAGAGGAATAACTTGCGCCACAATAACAAAATCTTCGTGCGATATGCTATCCACAATATCCGATCTCGATACAGAATTTTAAAATTAGATCCACCGACTGACGACTGAATAGTTAATTGTACCTCAAGTATACAATCTCGTGAATCGCTCCTATTACCGCAAATTTCTTCTCACGCGGATACGGAAAAAGTGAGAACCGAATTATTCCGTTAATATACGAAAGTAATTGTTAAATGATTTCTGAAAACTCAGAATTTTCTGTTAACACCTCTAAACAAAAAAGATGACACCGAACTTTCGGTTGTAATGAGCAGGTCTTCTGAATCATTTCTGATTCGAATTAAATTTGTCCAAATTATTCAAAGTCTATGCAACGGTCTAGAAAAAATCACAACCATATATCTACAATCGATGAAACGCCCAGAAATAGAAACTGCTACTTATGTACTTCCACCAGCGGCTAAAACGTATGTTACAAATATTAACAAATGGTGCACAAAAAGTTTCTCATGGCAGAAGAAAGTATGGGAGACAAACAGACTTTCAAATCGAACAGTTAAAAGAAGAAATATAGAAGGAAACATGAAATAACTCTACGCCTTCTAACAGAAGAATTTTGCATGATAGAAGAGTTGAAAATAGGCTAAAAATATTCTTCATGGAAAAAGCTATGCCAAGAAAAAAGAACTTTTCAAATACGTCTTCCGGAAGCAAAGATACTGAAAAAAAGTCATTGACCTTTACGCCCCCTAGAGATAAATCTGTGCATTATTTAAAGATGGTAATGCTCCACATCTCTATTCTAGTGAATCGCGTACATTAAAAAAGAAATTTCTCAATAGGATTTTTAGAAGTGGTGATACAGCTGCAACTTGCACTACCTAGCGACAGAACTACGAACTATAAAACTCCTCAAATACTGACCTAAAGTGTTCCACAAGGTAAATGTCATCGGGTGTTGAAACAATGTTTTTAATCGCACATTTAGAAGCAGAGGTATTAAGCAAAGCAAATTAAATATTGGCGCCCCCCTAAGCGAAATTGTGTATTATTTTGAGAGAAAAATGCATACAAAGAGTTTTTTTCTTTTTTTTTTTTTTTTTTGATTGGAGGTTTAACGACCACCGTGAGCAACTCAATGGGCTATAAGCAGTCGCCCGTCCCTAATTTAGGGTCACTGGTTCCAGGGAAGGGAGAGAGCCAGTGCCGTAAGACAGACACAACATCCATGCCTCACCGGGAGTCGAACTCGGACCCCTTTCGGACGAATGATCAGAGGCCATCGCTTAGACCACTGCGCCACCGGGGCGGCACAAAGAGTTTTCATAGTTAGTGGTATCTGATCGAAAAATAATTTTTATATCGGGTTTTTAGTCCCGCAGACATTGCTGTAAACGGACACGGAAATTATATGAGAAACGTTTTCATCGGTAACGCTCTCCAACAAAGAAAGAAATTTTCAAATCGAACTCTTAGAAGCAACGTTATCGACAAAGGTAAGATATAGATCTACGCCCCCTGGGGAGAAAACTATTCGCTATTTTAAGCAGAAGTTATTCTTAAAAGGTGTTCCGACGTGAGCGGTATTGGTCCACGAAAGAATATTTTTTTAATCGAGTCTTTAGAAGCCCAAATTTTGCTGCACATAATCAGAAGCAAAAATAAAAGATTACGCCCCTGGTGGACAAATCGTTCCTCACCAAAAATTAGAAATTATATGCAAAACATTTCTCATGAGCTGTTTCCGATGCAGGAAGAAATTTTCAAATCGGACTTTTAGAAGCAGAGATATCAGGGAAAACGCATTTTAACTTTGCGCCCCCAAGCGGAAAATTCATGAATTACTTAAAAAAGGAACTGTGCTTAAAATAGTCGTCGTTATAACTGGCATCTAAAGGAAGAAAGAGGTTTTTCAATCGGATGTTTAGAAGCAAATATAAAATGTAATTTTAATTCGATATCATCTGCATTTACGCCTTCTAGCGGCGAAGTTGTGCATCGGACAAAAACAGAAACGAAATGTAAGAATCACCATTCTCACATTTCAAGCTTCCCCAATGCAAAAAGAATTTTCCAAATCGGACTATTATTTACAGAGATATGATGTCCACAGACGGGCGGACAAATCGATAACATAAGCACGATCTGTTTTTACAAAAGACGTGCTAAAAACGTCCATTTACCGTTTTTTAAAATTCAGACTTTTCCTGGCGTACGAAACTTCCGCGAAATTCAGGTTTTTTCCCCCTGTCATTTCACGGAAAAATGTGTATCAGGAAAAACACTTTAATTTACGAAAATAATCAATAAAAATGGTTCGTGAATTTCAGAATTTTTTTTTTTACGTTTTTTTTTTTTATTCCGTCCCCAATTTGGAGGTCACGGGTTTCAGGAAAGGGAGACAGCAAGCGTCGTAAGACAAATGCACCACCCATGCCTAAGATGACCAGAAGTTCCTAATTCTTGAGGACAGTCCTCGAATTTGGTTTACTGTACCCAAAAACGTCTGATGCATTTTGGGGACGCAAATTGTCACCAAATTTTGATGCTTGTCCTCAAGTGTCCTCGAATTTGCACTTTCTCATTAACTGGTTAGATTTCTAATGAAGATGTTCTTAAAAATCGTTTTCGTTGTATACTATATAATTTTCCAACATGGCAAATCACATGAGTGCATGCGTTTCCCTGCTTGGAAGCAAATTTTGACGGTTTTTTCCCCCTCCTTTTTCCAGATTTAACGACCACCGTGACCAACTCTAAAGACTATTTAGCAGTCACGTCTCTCTAGTTTGGGGATATTCTTTCTAGGAAAGAGAGAGAGAGAGCAAGTGCTGTACAAAATATCACCGGTACCAACTTGTACGAATGGTCAGTGGCAAGTACTAAGAGTATTGCATTACTGGGGCTGCCAAATTTTGACTGTACTTGTTCTGAGTTCCTACAAAAACTTTGGCAAAATGAAAAATTCACCAAGCAATCCGTTCCTCAAAGTGCAGCTTGATTTTAATTCAGCACATATACCTAAGGCAAAACCTTTTACTCTTACTAATACGTTCTCGGCATCATAGCTTTGCTTTATCAGTAGAAATTATCAACTTTTTTCAAATTATATAATTTTAAGACATAAATTTTCATATATAATATCACACTTACAGAAACAATGCAGTTTGGTGACAAAAAGGTTTGCATATTTATTTTGAGTTGTATGTGTCCCCAAATGATTTGCTGATTTGGAGACATTTGCTAATTCGGAGACAATTTTGTCCTCAAATCAGTGTTAGCGGTCTGCAGACCTCTAGCACTGATTTGAGGAAAACTGAGGTGTCTCCCGGCCCGTAGACCTCTAAAAAGCAAGGAGAGACACACACTGTTTTTTTTTTTTTTTTTTTTTTTTTTTACCAATCTATAGGTATTAAGATGGTAAAACCATTTTGAGGCTTGTTGACAACAAAAAGATTCGATCCCGAACGAGTGTGCGTGTTGTGTAGAGTTGAGTACAGAGAATGTCAGCAGTTGTGTGGGATGTGTATGTGTGTGTCTGTATGAGAAAGTAGGACGACATCGATTTTTTCTCCTCTCCCTAATCTGCATAGGGATTGACTTTTGTAGTGTTACAGCTTACTAGTTCAGAGAAAGGGAGATTCTGAACGCGATTAATTTTCCTTTTTCTCTCTTTTTAAAGGTTATGTTTTTCGATAATTGTCAAAGTTTAGTTAATATTTTTAGGCTTTCATTCAACTAAATATTTTCAATAATATCTCATTTCATTATTTAATTTTCACATTTTAATAAAATACAATAGAAAGAAAAAATAATACCAAATGGCACATCATGGGCAGGGCCTAATATCTGATATTTGAAACGGGCCGGGTTTGGGCAGGGCCAGGCTCACTAAATAAGGCCCGTGCACACTAGAGCTGAGACGGGCTTGGGCTGTAGAATATTTACTGCGGTTCTGGTTCGGGCTCTTAGACAGAAGGAGAGCGAGATAATTTTTTTTATATATAAATGTGGTTTTATATGATTTAGCACATGAGATACTTTATAATCGGTAAACAGAATGCTTCGGCAACTGGTTCTGGTTAGGGAGCGGGCATTCGAGATGGCTATTTATTCCGGGATTGGGTAAAAAAATGTCATAGGCCGCAAATTAGTGTGTTTCTGCAGAGAAGAAAAAGCTTTTTCAAGAACTATAGATATTGGATAGTTGACTGCATGCCGACCGTCATATACTTTCTACGCAGTAGCTCCCTGCTAATTGTATTTAGAAACGTATATATAGTAGCGCATTAAGGCGCGATAATATTAGCATTATTTGAGCAATATACAATTGCAGCACCGCCCGATCATTTTTGATTCCCGGCCGCCCGAAGCACTTCGGGTGGAAACGAAAGGTCAAAGAAAATCGTCCAGTTACACTCTAAAAATAGATAGAGGTCCCTTCCAACCATTCCCTATTTGAGAAATACTTTGGTTAATTGCAGGAGGAGAAGAGAGTGGAAGTTTGGAAAAGGAGATGTTTTTTTATTGATAGTTGAACAGGTTAGTCAGTTTTCGGGCTCGTTCGGCCCCGGGCTCTATCTTGCAATATAAAATTCGGGCTCGGACGGGCTTGGGCTCCGAAAATTGAGCCCAAACTAAGCTCTAGTGCACACCTCTAATCAGTGTTCCAATATCTGGTCACCTTACCCATGCCTCATTCTGAACTTCAATCCGGGCCTATCTCGGAGAACTATAGCTCCTTATACCCCCTCGGTGATCCCGGCTGCAAAGATGTGTGTATGTGTGTTGTATGTGATGCATAACCATTCTTCAACACTCTTCCGAACATTTAATTTGTTCATATCCAGTATCGAAAATGGTTTCATTAACTTTGCGCAAGCGATGGAAAGTTCGCGTCTGCGCTTTGGGACTCAAATGAAAAGAAGAACGATATTAATTCATTTATCTGTCAGGGTATGCTCGATGTGATTTACAGCTGAAAGCCAATGAAGAGAAAAGTCCCCATAATACGTCCGCATGGTACCCTCACCAGACGCGATTCTCAGTAATTCTTCATCACGTTCTTGCGAAAGGCGTATAAAAGATCTTGTACGCTGTCGCATCACATGAAAATAAAAGTCAGTCATTGTTCCGATAAATATCTCAGCTGAAGCTTCCTCGTTTAGAGATGGCAATGACCCTTTTGGCGAGCATTCTCATATCACTTACGATCATCACACCTGCGGTAAGTCACTGTGAAACTTATCAATGAGGCGTGCTAAGAGCACCGTCTTTTGAGTATTTCCATTGTGTATTTAAGTAATTTAATTCTCAATGCAAAGTGTTGTAATATCTTACGAAAATATTTAGTGATTTTAATCAGCGTTTAAAGCGGAGAACAGATTTCGTTTCAATTTCTGAAATTATAATGAAATACTGATTTATGTTTGTGGGTTTGTTTTTTCAATGAGACACAAAATTCACGCCGATTTCATGTGCTAATATTTATTTTCTAAGTTGTCGGATTATGTTCCTATCGAAGAATCATGTGGAGGGCAGACTTCGAGGCTTTTCGCATTGTTAGTGCTCGGTTTAAATCCTGGGTGAACACATGAATGATGTGTTTGTCCTTTCCTGGAACCAGTGCATGGCTACAAATTGCAGACATGCGGCTCCCTATAGCTTTAGATGATGGAAGTCATTCAACAGGAAAACCGCCTCACTTGTCGGTCTGTCAATTTGTAGTAAAGAAAATTCACTTCCGAAACTCAAACTGTGGGAACTCATTTTTCATTTTGAATCGGACAGCAAAAGTGTACTTACGATTTGTCTAGAATTTAACGTGTTTTTTGATGTAGAAATTCTCTCCAGCATAGAATGAAACCTTATTTGTAATTGTCATGATGTCTCTTCTAGAAGCGAATCTGCAGAAATTCTTTTTGCATCGGAGATAAGAAAGATGTAGAAATTCCCCTTTCCTTTTCCATTTTGATGAACGAGTAGAAATGTCCTCCGGTGTAGTACAAAACCTTATTTGTAATTGTGATGTCTCTTCAAAGAAGCGACATTGCAGAAATTCTTTTTGCATCGAAAAGAGGAAGGGTACAGAAATTCCCTTTCGTCCTTCCATCTTAATGCAGAAATTCCCTCCAGCATAGTATAAAACTTTATTTTTAATTGCCGTGATTTCTTTTCTAGAAGCAACATCGTAGAAATTCATTTTTGCATCGGAGAGAGGAAAGATGTAGAAATTCTCTTTCCCCCTTCCATCTTAACGTAGAAATTGCCTTCAGCGTAGTATAAAAGCTTATTTGTAATTGTCGTGATGTCTCTACTAGAATCAATATTGCAGAGATTCCTTTTGTATCGGAGAGAGGAAAGCATAACGATTTTGCATGTAATTTTGCAGCTTTTCAAAAAGCAATGTTTTCTCAGAACGGGACGCACATACACCGATGAGCTATTACATTATGACTACCTACCTAATAAGCTGTAGGACTCCCTTTAGCACGCAAAGCATCGACCACTCGGCAAGACATCGATTCGATGAGGTGGCGATTGGTATCCTAGGGTATCTGGTTCCATAATGCCAGCAGCAGGTCCTCCAGTTCCCGTACATTTCGGGTTGGTGGTGATTTAGCCTAAACCCGCTTTTCCAAGTCGAACCACACATGCTCGATCGGGTTCATATCAGGTCAATTTGGAGGCCAGGGCATTAGCAGAAAGTCACCAGCATGTTCCTAGAACCACTCCTTGACAATTCTGGCATGCCACATTATCCTGCTGGTAATGGCCACCAACAGCAGGAAACGCAGTTGCCATGGAGGGGTGAACTTGGTCCGCAAAGATGTTCAGATTCCTGACAGCTGTCAGGGATTGTGCTACTGGGATATTGGGGCCTAAGTGTCCCAACAAAACATCGCCCACAGCATGGCACCGCCTCCGCCTGCCTGTTTCCGTCCAACAGTGCATCCAGGTGCCATAGCCTCCGTTGGTAATCGGCGTATGTGCTCTCGGCCGTCTACGTGATGCACCAGGAATCTTGATTTGTCAGACCAGGCCACTTTCTTCAAATCATCCACGGTCCAACCTCGATGATTTTGGGCCAATTTCATGCGTTGTTGGCGATGACGTGCAGTGAGCATGGGGACCCGGCTGGGTCTTCGGCTACGCAGGCCCATTCGCAGAGGCTACGATGAAGTGTGTCCAGTGACATATTGCCCTGATTACCACTGTTATTGTTGCGGGTGATTTGTCGCACCGTGGCCTTGCGGTCGCTGTGAACAATGCGCGACAGTCTCCGTTCCTCTCTGGCATGAATGAGCTGCGGACGACACACGGCTGGACAACGGTTTGTCGTTTGGCCATCTGTGCACCACTTTTTATACGTACACATTACAGCGGCATATGAACAATCCACAAGCCGCGCCATTTCCGAGATCGTAGTTCCGAGGCGTCGTGCTATCACAATTTGTCCTTTATCGAACTCCGGTAGATCGGCAGTTTTCCCCATACTGACTCCGAACACTCTACTAACCGAAAGCTGGTCCTCGGGTTGTATATATAGTGCTCTGTAAACTTCACCTGTGCCACCGCTTGGACTCCACGCGCGCACATTTCTCTAGGCTGGGGTGGTCATAATCTTATGGTTCATCAGTGTATTTATCTACGCCTGCTGGGATTCCATGATTTCCAGAAGATGGAGTCCAAATGATCTGTGGATCTAGCTTATGACCATTGGTCTTAGATGGGCCCGGGCCCGATCCCGTGATGATACATGGGTACTGCATACATCCGATGACCTTGTCTCTGCCCCTTCCCTGGAACTAGCGGCGGATCATGCTCCAAGTACGAACGGATCCCACGGGGACCCGGTCCACTATACAGGCAGATGTAGCGGCTCCTGTGTGCCCACGAACCATTTCCCAACGCCTCGCGAAGCGAATCTGCGATCCCCGCGCCCCTTGCGTGTGCTGCCATTAACACCGGAACATCGCCTTCTCCGAGTGCAGTGGTGACATAGAACGCCACAAACTGGCGACGTGTGGTGTTTAGCGATGAGTGCCGCTTCGTTTTGGGGACAGATTATCATCGTGTCCAGATGTGGAAGTCCCCGGGTCAACGGCACAATCCCAACCTCGCGCCACACCTCCCCCACTGCAGGCATTATGGTCTGGGTAGCCATTGCCTACGATAGCCGATCAGCTGTAGCAGTGGTACGTGGATAATTGACAGGCCAGCGATATGTGAATGAGATCCTACGGCCCCATGTGCTCCCATTCCTGGCCAGGATTCCAGGTGCACTATACCAGCAGGATGATGCCCGCCCGCACACGGCTCGGGTTGCCCAGGACTTCCAACGTCATGTCCAGACACTTCCATGGCCTGCCCGCTCCCCGGACATGTACCCTATCGAGCATGTGTGAGACCAGTTGAAACGCCAGCTGCCGCCGTGCTGCACTATCCGGGATTTGAAGCACACCGTATAACACGTGTGGGCCAGTCTTCCGCACGACAATATCAGGCATCTGTTCGCCTCCATACCGGACCGTATTGCAGCATGTGCCGGACGAGGCGGTGCTACGCGCTATTGAAGGTCACCGGTCTGCGTGCCACAAATCCATCTGTAATTGTCCTGCAGCTCTGTTTTTGCCATCATGTGTACCATTCATCTGTATCATTACGTCCATAAAATTTCAGTTTAATCCGATACCTCCTTCTCGGTGCGCAAATTTCATTGTCCGTGAGGGTATTTAACACAAGCCGTTCCGTTCTTTTTAAAAATACTACTTCATCCCTAATTTTTTTCTCCCTTGCGTAACATGAACTGAACGTTATTGAAACTGGCGCTGATTACGAATAATAAATGCTTCCCGTTATCAATGAAGACCTAATGAGCTAATTTTCCTCATTTTTAAAGTGATAAATTTAAAAATTTAGGGAATGCTTAGAACTTTGGATCCCAATTGAAATATGGAGATGCCCAATATTGTTTGGGGTATACGGTTCTAAGCAGCGCTCCAGGTCTGAATGTTAAAAAACGTGCTACACTGTAAGAAATAAATGTGTGAATATTTATATATATATATATATATAGCAATAGAGTCAACCTCACACAAATAACAATCCTAATCCGAAACCCCCAAATACCACCCCTAAAATCCTAAAATAAACCAAATTAATTCCAAAAAACTAGAGGACCAAAATAAGATAAATACAAACATATTATGATTAAAGTGCACCGGAACACCAGACCATTTTCAGGGAAAGACATCCGGTGCCCCGGGGCCACGTTCAGGTTTCATGAGAGTGCCATTTTTTTTATATAGCCAATAGACAGATATATTAAAAATTTTGTGTCAAAAAAGTCTTTCGCACTGTCTTCGCTACCTGAACCAATTCGGTTATATTTCTTACCTACCTAAACCAATTTGGTTCAGGTAGGTAAGTCAGAGGGCAAAAGACTTTTTAACACAAAATTTTTAAGATATCTGTTTATTGGCTATATAAAAAAATTTGGCACTCTCGGAAACCTGAACCTGGCCCCGGGACACCGGATGTCTTTCCCTGAAGAGTGGTTTGGTGTTCCGGTGCACTTTAACCATAAAATGTTTGTATTTATCTTATTTTGGCAATCTAGGTTTTTGGAATTAATTTGGTTTATTTTAGGATTTTAGGGGTGGTATTTGGGGGTTTTGTATTAGGATTGTTATTTATGTGTGGTTGATTCAATTGCTATATATATATATATATATATATATACACTGAAGTGCCAGAAAAACTAGTCTTATACTTGGTAGGTCCCCCACGGGAGCGCAGGACTGCAGAAATACGACGGGGCATGGATTCCACTAGCTTCTGGAAATATTCTGTAGGCAATGCACACCATACTTCCTGCAGAGCGTTCCAAAATTCGGGTGTATTCCGAGGTCTCGGATTCCTGTGTTCGATAGCGCGTTGCATGGCATCCCGAATGTGTTCTATCACGTTCAGATCTGGGGACTTGGGTGGGAATGGCAACACCCCAAACTCAAATGAATGCTCCTCTAACCATAATGTGGCGTCCCGACACTTGTGTGGAGGTGCATTGTCCTGTTGGGACAGGCCCAACCCATCAGCATGAATGCAGGACATGAACTGGTGTACCTCGTCAGAAAGGATGCCCACATAGCGTTCGCCGGTCACAGACGTTTGCAGATGTACCAGGGGTCCCGGTGAAGTGCAGATAAACACACCCCATACCATTACAGACCCCCTACCAGCCGGTACAATTCCCTGTTGACAGGCGGGTTCCATGGCTTCATGGGGTTTGCGCCACACGCGAATCCTTCCATCTGCCCGATACAGATGGAAACGCGACTCGTCAGACCAGGCTACTTGTTTCCAGTCATCAAGTGTCCAGTAGAGGTGTTGCCGTGCCCAAGCGAGGCGCATAGCTCTGTGCCGTGCACCCATTAAAGGGACTCGAGTTGGGCGTCTGCTCCCAAAGCCCATAACGTGCAGGGTACGTTGCACAGTCCAGACGCTGATGCTTGTTGAGGCTCCAGCATAGAATTCCGATGGTACCTGCGAGAGTGTTGCACGCCTATCGCGTGAAACGATTCTTGACAGCCAACGACGGTCACGTTCACCCAATGTCTTTTTACGGCCACACTGATATCGTAGGTTGGAGGTTTTGTCGGAATTCTTGTATTCACGGTACACCCTTGCAATGGTCGACCGTGAAAATCCGAACTCCGTTTGGACCTCCGAAATACTATGGCCCATCTCACGAGCGCCGACTATGACACCGCGTTGAAAATCGTGTTGGCTCAGCAGAAACCACACGTCCTTGATCACTGAGACAAAAAGACTCGGAAGTCGCAATCACGTTAACTGTAGAACTGTAACTGCGCGATGACAAAATGTGTGTTATTAATGCGAGCGAAGTAGTCATTTCTTTTCTGTTGGAGCTCATTATTTTTTTAAATAGGTATGTACCTTTTTTTTTTTTTTTTTGTAGGAATACTTACCACAAACTAAGTATTTTTTTCACGTGATTTTTCGAAGCAGCAACATGCTTTGGTGCTTGCGATCTTATTAAAGTGACAAAGACTTTCAATTACCTTTAAGAAAAGGTCATATAGTTTTTTAGAAAATGTCATATAGCTTTATAGTATTACTCGTATTTCACAAAACTCCTAAATATAAGATTTACTCTTCATAGCTATAATAGTTTTTGTCTTAAGGGCTCCACAGATTAATACATAGATATCAATCACCTATACAATAATTTAAGTACCGGGTTTCTTACGATAACACCATACAATATTTAGTGCACAAAATGGGGAAGAGGGAAAGGAATATCTCTTGCCACAATAACCAAAATTTCATGCGATATGCTATCCACAATATCCAATCTCGCTTCACAACTTTAAAACGGACTCTTCGACAGACGATTGAAATTTTAAAGTTAATCAAACCTCAAGTATTCTCACGAATCGCTCCTATTACCGGAAATTTCTCGTCACATTGATATGAAAAAAGTGAGAATAGAATTTTTCCGTTTATATACAAAAAGAATTGCTGACAGGTTTCTGAAAATTCAGAATTTTCCGTGAACACATCTTAACAAGTTAGTAAAATCACGCAATGCATTGATTATGATACGCTTTCCAATATACTAGAAATCATTACTCAAGCTATTACTCAAGTTATGAGGAAAATGGCTGTGGAATAAATCTCACCCCTGTGCCCTGACCTTTGATCCATTTGGATGATATTCAACAGAACTGGTACAGTATATCTCCGAAATAACATGATAAAGTTTTGTCCCAATCGAAGCAATTTTACGTAAATTATGATGCATAAGCGCAATGGAATAGATCCCGCTCCTGCGTCCTAACCTTTCACCCCATTTCGCCCATTTTCAATAGGGTTCGTCCCCAGGAAGGTCCCTACAACATACCAACATTTCATCCAAATCGAAACATTTTTACGTACGTTATGACTCATAATGGCAATGGAAGCGATTCCGCTCCTATGTCCTGACCTTTGACCCCCATTTCGCCAATTTTCAACAGGGTTTGTCCCAGGTAGTCTCCTACCACATACTAAAATTTAATCGAAATCGAACCTTTTTTACGTTAGTTATGACGCATAAGAACAGTGGAATGGATCGCGTTTTTATGTCCTGACCTTTGACCCCATTTCGTTCACTTTCAATAGGGTTCCTTCCCAGGTGTTCCCCTACCACATACTAAAATTTCATCGAAATCGAACGATTTTTACGCGAGTTATCGTGCGGACAAACATACACACACAACGCGTGACGTAATGAGGCAGATGGGAATCGCGACCATCTGCTAGCAAGGTGTGACGTCATAAACTTTAATAGGATCCACAAACAACGCGTGACGTAATGAGATAGATGGCATGACCGCGCGCCAACATCTAAAGGGGCGACGCTATTACACCACACTACAAACTTGGTAATTCGGGGTGGTTATTTAACCGACTAAACAAATTATCTTAAAGTCGAGATCAAGCTAAATCGATTTCTAGTACCAGAAAACGGTAGGTTAACGACTTTCATCAAAATCCTTAGAGCCGTTTTCAAAATAAAATTTACATACATACAAGAATTGCTCCTCTAACGTGAACGTCAAGTAAATTTGCTTCCTGTACTTCGAATGGAAAAATTTCTGTACACATTTTCTTCCCAATTAATGCGTTCCCAAGGATGAAAATTTGAGCATCGGTTAACATATCTTCATTTTATAACTTGGAATACTTAATATTTTCTAAAACATAACCATAATTATGCAATCCGACATTATTTGTCTGCTGACGTCATGAAAATACAGGTCGCGCTATCTTTTTTCTGGACAATTAATGCGTTTACAAGGATGAAAATTTGAACATCGATTAAAATATCTTCATTTTATAACTTGCAATACTTAATATTTTCTAAAACATAACCATAATTATGCAATCCAACATTTTTTTGTCTGCAGACGTCATGAAAGTACAGGTCGCGCTCGCGCTATCTTTTTTTCCCCCGCACGAGAATAACTGGTTTTCCAGTTATTTGGGGAGCGGCGCCCCCACGGCCCGAACTGACCTTGTGACGGATAATTTTTTTCATTTCGTCTTGTACGATTATGTAACCGAAGGGACAGCTGTTCATCCAGCTGCTGGAGGATGGCGTCCCCACGGCCCGAGCCGACATGTACTATATGCGATGATTTTCACATTTTTTATGCTTTTTGTTTTTTCACTTGACACGAACCCGCCTCAGTTGTAGGTTGCTGAGGTTGTGATTATGCGCCAGCTCTGGATTTTAGTTTCTCTTTTTCTTTCCTGTCTTCTCCATTTTATGTTCCTTTTTGTTTTTCCGAGCTGTTTAGCTAGACCTACCTGCACGTTTGCCGTGTGCGGTGACCCGTAAGGTGGAAAAGGAGATGCTGGAGGCTGAGGTTTCTGGAGGCCTGGGTGTTGTTGTCGCCAGTTGCCAACACTCCTCTTTGCCCCCTGCTTCACCCTAAACGGGAGGCTGGGAGCTAACCCACTCCTAGTCAATGAGGTCTGTGGCCGAGTGGAGCCCAGACCTCTAACTGCTTGTCGTTTTGAACGACAGTGTGAGTCTGGGGATAGGATGGGCATGCCAAAGGGGTGTTCCCCAGGCATGGGAAAGTCTGGGTGCACGCCGAGCGCATGTCTGCTCTATCAACTTGCTATATACGCTTGTTATCCCTAGAGCCGTGTCCTGCGTCCACTTGGGCTTGAGGACCTCCGGCTCTCCCTCGTTGGGCTCGATTGTGGGTGGGGAAGTCGGCGGACGAATTATTAATTTTTTTTCATGGAAGAAAATACAATTTCCCAAGAACCAAAAAGCAAAAGAGGTATGGAGGAAGGCTCATCCCCTTCTGCAAAAAAACATGTCCCTAATTGTTCGAATGCTCGTTTCTTTTTTGTGCACTCATTGGACCCCTCGAAGCCTTTGAGTGCCAAAAGTCCATTTTGGATAAATAAAGCTCTTCAATCCATTGCAAGCTCTCCTAAGAGCGTAAAGAAGCTCCAATCTGGAGATCTTCTGGTAGAAATGTCCACTGTGGTCTACGGTTCCACACTTATTAACACCACCACGCTGCTTGAGACTCCGGTCAAAATAGCACCCCATAGATACCTAAATTCATCTCGAGGTGTTGTCTCCTCTCAGAACCTCGTTGAGTGTGCTGAGGAAGAATTACTTGAAGAACTGAGGAGTCAACACGTTACGGGTGTGCGGTGTATTCTTTTCAGGCGGAATGGGCAGTCCGTCCCATCCCGGAACATCATTTTAACTTTTGATAGCCCTTCCCTGCCTACGTCCATCAAGGCAGGGTATCTCCACCTAGAAGTACGCCCGTACATCCCTAACCCGTTGAGATGTTTTAGGTGTCAGTCGTACGGCCATTCTCAGCAGTCGTGCAGGAGCAATCCTAGGTGTGGACGCTGTGGTGCCACAGAGCATCTTTTGTCAGAATGTGTGGCCGAGGCTGAGTTTTGTGTGAACTGTAAGGGTTCACACGCAGCATCAGCCAAAGATTGCCCCAAGTGGAAGGAGAAGGAAATCCAAAGGCTCAAAACGGTGGAAAATATTTCCTATCCTGAGGCCAGAAGAAGAGTAATTCCTGTTATATCTGATCGGCGATCATACGCTTCAGTGGTGGTTGCCAAATCTACGGTTGCCATTCAGACCGACATTCAGATCCCCCTAAATGTCCATACAATGTAAACGAAATCATCGCAGCCGGACTGGAGGCACTCCAGTTTCGAGCTAGGGGTCTGAAAGCGCCACCCACCACTTCGCCGAAGCAGACTCATCCCACCACCAACAAGGGAACTCAGGCCACTTCTTCTAACAAAAAGACCAAAGCCCAGGATAAGAAAAGCATTTCTTCTCCTCTAAAATCTGAGCACATGACTCAACGTCGTGCGCCTCTCGTTAAGACACTTGGGACAAAGCATGCTCCCATCTTGGCCCCTGGTCACACGCCTCCAGATCTGGGGGAACCCCCATCAGGGGTGATGGAGCCTGACTTCGTTTGATCATTTTCATTTTCATTTCACTTATAACCATGGCTTCAATCATTCAGTGGAACTGTGGAGGTTTTCGGACGAGTTTTGATGAAGTGAAACATCTGCTTTCATTTTACTCTCCGGTGTGCCTTTGTCTACAGGAGACGAAGCTTAAACCATCAGACCTGCTTTCAGTTCGAGGCTACAGTGCGTATCGGACAGATAATGCACTGGGAGACATCGCCTGTGGGGGAGTTGCTATTTTTGTCCCTCACAGTGTTCCGGTGTCTTCCGTTGCGATATCCACAACTTTGCAGACCGTGGCGGTGCGAATATCTGTCCCTGGACCTCTTACTGTCTGCAGTGTCTATCTGCTGCCGGACGAGAATGTGAGCGTCTCTGCTCTGGAGAGCTTGGTTGATCAGCTGCCTTTACTTTTTCTTCTACTGGGTGACTTCAATACCCATCATCATTTGTGGGGTAGTGTCAGCATCAGCACGAGAGGTCGTCGCATAGAGTCTCTTCTGTCCTCGGCCTCTCTGTGCCTTTTTAACACCGGTGCTGACACGTACTTCCATGAGCCGACAAGATCCTTCAGTGCGATCGATTTGACCTTGGGATCACCATCGATTATTGCCGATTGGTTGTGGACGGTGTGTAACGATCTCCACGGGAGCGACCACTTTCCAATTGTCCTCTCGTATCATGCGAACATGCCATATCCGGCCTCCCGCCCTCCTCGGTGGAGGATGGAGCGTGCGAGATGGGAGGTCTTCACATAGTCCACAGTGATATCTTCTGCAATGGTGACCCAAGAGTCAATCGACGCAACTGTTCTTGGTGTCACGAATTGCATTCTTCAGGCAGCTGATCTTTCTATACCAAAAACATCTACGACACTCTCCAGAAGTCCGAAGCCTTGGTGGACCCTTGAATGCGCAGCGGCTAGGAGAGCTCAACATAAGGCTTGGTCTACGTTTCGGCGTTATCCAACCGATGCTAATCTCGTTACATTCAAACGAGCAAAATCCTATGCTCGGTTGGTGCGTCGACGTAGTAAGAGGGAGTCTTGGATCCAGTATGTTTCATCTCTCACTTCACGTGCCAGTTCGAAAAGTGTGTGGGACAAGATTCGTAAGATCCGGGGTAACTACAGCTCTCACCAGATCTCCATTCTCGAGAGTAACGGCTGCACATATGCTGAAGTCGGGGAGATTGCTGATTGTTTGGGGGAGGCGTTTGCCTCCGTGTCGAGTGACCTGGCGTATCCTTCCTCCTTTCTGAGGATTAAATCCACTGCGGAACGCCAGAGAATCTCCTTTGCGCCTTTTAATGACACAAGTTATAACTCCCATTTCAGCATGGTTGAACTCAGGGTGGCTCTGCATCGGTCCGGCGCTACATCTGTCGGTCCCGATGGCATCCACTATGACATGCTTCGTCATCTCTCGCAGTCGTCTCTCGAGAATCTGTTAATCCTGTACAATCGTATTTGGTCGTAGCACAGTTTCCCGGAATCTTGGCGAAAAGCTTTTGTTCTGCCTTTTCCCAAATCTGGCAAGGATCCCAAGTCTCCCTATAGTTATCATCCAATTGCTCTCACTAGCTGTCTGTGTAACGTTCTTGAACGCATGGTTAACTCCCGGCTAGTTCATTTTTTAGAATATCATCAAGTACTTTCACCATCACAAAGCGGCTTTCGCCGTCATCGTTCACCTCACGATCCTCTCCTGCACCTTGAGACATCTGTGCGCGAGGCGTTCGTGCGTAGGCAGCACCTGGTTTCTGTATTTTTTGACATTGAGAAAACCTATGATCCAGCGTGGCGGCACAGCATTATCCGTGACCTCCACGCATGCGGATTGCGAAGAAATCTTCCAACCTTCATCGTTAATTTTCTTCGCAATCAGGTGTTCCAGGTGCGCCTGGGTACGACGCTCTCGGCAACATTTCCATCAAGAACAGGGTGTTCCTCAAGGTTGCATTTTATCTGCCACATTGTTCATCCTTCGCATTAATTGTCTCTTCACAAATCTTCCTCTTTCGGTTTCGGCTACTGTTTATGTTGATGATTTACACATTTTCTGCTCGTCATCAAGTATGAATTTTATTGAAAGGCAGTTGTAGTCTGCGATTAACCAGATCTTTAAAGCGGCGAATAGCAATGGTTTCGTTCTTTCTCCCGACAAGACAGCGTGTGTCCATTTCTGCCGGAGGCGCGGCCTCCATCCTGACCCAGAGCTGTTTCTAGACCGTGCAGCCATACCAGTTTTGCCGGAGACCAAGTTCCTTGGACTGACCGTCGACCGTGCGCTTACGTTCCGTGCGCATGTTCGGCGGCTCAGGATTTCCTGTCTGCGGGCTCTATCTATTCTTAAGATCCTTTCGAGATTCTCGTGGGGCGCAGACAGGATGTCTTTAATTCGCATTTACCATTCCTTAATACGGTCGAAACTGGATTATGGTTGTACCGTGTATGGCTCTGCTCGTCGTTCCGTTCTCCGGCCTTTGGACACTATTCACCATCAAGCACTGCGTCTTTGTTCGGGAGCATTTCAAACATCTCCAATTCCCAGCCTTTACGCTGACGCGAACGAACCATCGCTCGAATTACGCCGTCTGCAGCTGTCGTTTCACTTTTACTTAAAACTTCGGTCTCTTCCTGACCATCCTTTGTACGGTGCAGTTTTCCATCATCAGCATGCTCGTTTATTTGAGAACCAGCCCTCGTGCATTCCAACCTTCGGTCTTTGTATGGCGGCCGTAGCTCGTGATGCAGGGCTCGACTTGTCACTTGTTGCAGTGACCAGGGGCTTTGGGGATCCTCCATGGCACCCACTTGGTGTCATGGTTGATACCACCTTTACGTCTTTCGACAAATCCTCAACCCCTGCGTCAGTGTACCAGCAGCTCTTCGCTGAGCACCGTGCCCTCAAAACTGAATACACTCCCATTTTCACTGATGGCTCCAAGATGCATGGAGTCGTTGGATCCGCAGCTGTCTGTGTTGTTGACGTGTCAGTAGCGCGGATCCCAGCTGAGGCCACGGTGTTTTCGGCGGAGATGCATGCTGTATATCTTGCAATTCTTCATGTTCAGTCGAGTTCTCATCATAGTGCTATGGTCTATACGGATTCCTTAAGTGTCCTGCAGTCTTTTTCATCGCTGGACTATTGCAATCATCCTTTTCTTTTGAACGTACGAAGGCTTCTTCGTTCCTTGCTCGAGGCCGGTGTCCAGATTCAATTCTTCTGGATTCCTGGGCATGTTGGAATCTCGGGTAACGAGTGTGCTGATGCGGCCGCTAGATCTGCTTCCTCTTTGGTCGTCACACCCTTGCCACTCTTTCATCGCGATTTTCGATTTCTTGTTCGTTATCATATCAAACGAACGTGGCAGGGTCTGTGGGACCAACAGGTGGAAAATAAACTGCATCGTATAAAACCTATTCTCGAAATCTGGAACTCCTCATCTCGTCGGAACCGCAGGGAGGAAGTGGTGCTTGCGCGTCTCCGCATTGGGCATTGTCGTTTCACTCACCGCTTTTTGCTGTGTGGCGACACTGCGCCGATGTGTGAGACGTGCAATTGCCGACTCACTGTCTTTCATCTTTTGTGTAGCTGTGTTCGTTTTCGTGGTGTACGTTTTCACTATTTTCATTCTCATTTGTTGATCGAGGACACCGCTACTCTGCAGCGGGTCCTGGATGACCACTGCGATACTGTTGCTGTGTTTTCCTTTTTAAAAGAAATTGAATTTTTTTAACGCATTTAGATTTTAGCTCTTCCATCATGCTCATTTTTCAGTTTTAATGAATCAGCCGAATTTTAAACAGTGTATCATGTTTTTAATGCTGTTTGTTTCATTGCCTTTTAGCCCTTCCATCACTCTCATTTTTCACTTTTACTTAATCAGCCAGATTTTAAGTTTTCTACCATATTTTTAATACTGTTTGTCTGTCCTGTGTCTTGTCTTGTCTTGTGTTTGGCACTCTTTGGCCAGGCGTGGCCCTCGCGCCATAAAAACTAACCAACCAATCAACCAACCTATCTTTTTTCTGGACAATTAATGCGTTCACAAGGATGAAAATTTGAACATCGATTAAAATAGCTTCATTTTACAACTTGCAATACTTAATATTTTTTAAAACATAACCATAATTATGCAATCCAACATTTGTTTGTCTACTGACGTCATGAAAATACAGGTCGCGCCATCTTTTTTCTGGACAATTAATGCATT
Organism: Macrothele yani; assembly: GCA_039090855.1. NCBI lineage: Eukaryota > Metazoa > Arthropoda > Arachnida > Araneae > Macrothelidae > Macrothele > Macrothele yani. Next base: position 110,032,190 of record CM077013.1, read on the forward strand.
CACAAGGATAAAAATTTGAACATCGATTAAAATAGCTTCATTTTATAACTTGGAATCAACGAGATAGAAATACTTGGAATACTTAATATTTTCTAAAACATAATTATAATTATGCAATCCAACAGTTGTTTGTCTACTGACGTCATGAAAATACAGGTCGCGCCATCTTTTTTCTGGACAATTAATGCATTCACAAGGATGAAAATTTGAACATCGATTAAAATAGCTTCATTTTACAACTTGCAATACTTAATATTTTTTAAAACATAATTATAATTATGCAATCCAACAGTTGTTTGTCTACTGACGTCATGAAAATACAGGTCGCGCCATCTTTTTTCTGGACAATTAATGCATTCACAAGGATGAAAATTTGAACATCGATTAAAATAGCTTCATTTTATAACTTGGATACTTAATATTTTCTAAACCATAACCGTAATTATGCAATCCAACTTTTATTTGTCTACTGACGTCATCAAAGTACAGGGCGCGCCATACTTTTTCTGGTTTCAACACCACCAAAGGAAAAGTTATTGATTTTTAATGTAATTATGGTTATGTTTTAGAAAATATTAAGTATTCCAAGTTGTAATAAAGTTATTTTAATCGATGTTCAAATTTTCATCCTTGGGAACACATTAATTGTAAGGAAATGTGCACAAAAGTTTTTCCATTGGAAGTATAGTAAGCAAAATTACTTGACGTCCACTTCAATAATATGGGATAAGAGCGATGGAATGGATCGCATTCCTATGTCCTGACCTTTGACCCCATTTCGTCCACATTCAATAAGGTTCGTCCCTAGGTGGTCCCCTACCGCATACTGAAATTTCATCGAAATCGAAGCATTTTTACGCACATTATGACGCATAAGGGCAATGGAATGCATCCGCTCTTATGTCCTAACCTTTGACCCCACTTCACCGATTTTGAATACGATTCGTCCCCAGGTGGTCCCCTGCCACATACTGAAATTTAATTGAAATAGAACCATATTTACGCAAGTTATGACGCATAAGGGCAATGGAATGCATCCAGCTCCTATGTCGTGACCTTTGACCCCATCTGTCACCGATTTTCAATAGGGTTCATCCCCAAGTGGTCTCCTACCACATAGTAAACTTTCATTGAAATCGAACCATATTTACGCAAGTTATGACGCATAAGGGCAATGGAAGGATCCTGCTCCTACGTCGTGACCTTTGACCCCATTTGTCCCATTTTCAATAGGGTTCGTCCCATGGTGGTCCCCTACCACATAGTAAACTCTCATTGAAATCGAACCATATTTACGCAAGTTATGACGCATAAGGGCAATGGAAGGATCCTGCTCCTACGTCGTGACCTTTGACCCCATTTGTCCCATTTTCAATAGGGTTCGTCCCATGGTGGTCCCCTACCACATACTAAAATTTCATCGAAATCGAACCATTTTTACGCCAGTTATCGTGCGGACGGACGGACAAAGCTGGAGCATATACGCTTCTTCAACCTACGGTTGGAAAGCGTAAAAAACGACAGTATATTGTCAATATTAGAAAGGAATTGCAGAAATTTTTTGAATATGCAGAATTGTTTTGGCGTGCGAAGAATCCGTGAATTTCAAGTTTCTTTCCCTGATTTCACGGAAAAGCTTGTATCAGGAATATGATTCATTAATTCACGAAGTGGCTCGTGAATTTCAGATTTTTTTTTTACCGTGTGAGAACAAATCACGGAAAAGATTCTTCGTGACGCTTCATGTGGAAAAGAAAGAATCATTCCAATTAGAAGCAATATAACAAAAACAAAGCTACCTGCATGTTCACCGCAATTTGCTATAGTAATGACACAAATAAGGTACATTAGCAACTAGAGGGCTCTTTCTTTTTTTTTTAAGTGAAGCCACCGATGTCTCTCTGATATTAACTGGCCGAGACAATAAGGGTTAATTACTATATACAAGTAAAAAAGGCCGTAATGCATCAGGATACACGATATCTCTTCATCGCTCTTGTTAATCAACATTGCTGCTTCCGCAAGTCAGAAATTACAGAAATCTGACCTGAAAGAAAAACAAGAAAGATGACACCGAATATTCGGTTATAATGAACGCATCTTTTGAATCCTGTCCGACACAAAAAGTATATTTCAAAGCAGATTTTTAGAAAAAAAAAAAAAAAAAATTCAGCGAAGAGGAAAATACACTTACATTACTTAGGGAAAAACTGCGCACAATTTAAAATGAGCAATGTGAGCAGGGCTATTTATACACTGTAAAAAATCTTTGTGAAATTCACTGACAAGTTTCCATCATTTCTTTCGTGAATTAACGACGCACGTTTCTGATACAACCTTTTCCGCGAAATGCCGGAAAGAAACGTGAATTTAACGAATTTTTCGTACTATGGGAACATTCTGAATTTTCAGAAACCTTTGCAGTTTCGTTCTTATATTGACAGTAAATTACCGTTTTAGAGATGTGTTAATGAAAAATTCTGAATTTTCAGAAACCTTTCCGCAATTCCTTTCGTATATTAACGCAAGAACTCCGTTCTCACTTCTTCCTTATCTGTATGACGAGAAATTACCGGTAATAGGAGCGATTGGTGAGAATAATTGAGGTCTGATAAACTTTTAAATTTCAATCGTCTGTCGAATTGTGAAGTTCTGTAGCGAGATCGGATATTGTGGATAGCATATCGCATGGATTTTGTTTATTGTGGCACAGGATATTTCTTTTCTTTTCTCCTATTTGGTGCACCAGCTATTTATTACATATTGTGTTACTGTAAGAAACCGGATACTTAACTTATTGTACAGATGATCATACGAGTCTGTTTATCAGTCTTTGGACAACTTACGACAAAAGCTATTATAGCTATCAAGAGTAAATTTTATATATACACTGAACTGCCAGAAAAACTGGTACAGACGAGTTTATGCAAAATACGTCACCTATGCGCGTACTCGGTTGCGTCCGCCACCACCAGTACGTATATAAAGCGATAGACATCCTTGCCAGCTCTCATTACGTTCGTGACTGCCACGGAAAGGACCTCAGGTTCAATCACAGTCATCAGGTACGAACATTCGATCCACTAAATATCCGTCTTGCGTCGCATGGGCACGTTAAGCCTTCGGACCCCGGGTACTGGCCCCCCGGCAATAAATAAGGGCGTCTTCCTCCCCTTTTCTACTTCGCTTCTGTGTCACTTTCCTATCGGGCAATCTAGCCCAAATCTCCTAGCTTCCTATTTCTAAGGGTTGTTTAAGACCTGGGTCAGACACTCCCTTCCTAAAATCCTCTACATATGATCATTTGATCATTTGCGAGCTCTCAGAGCTGTTTTCGGCATGAGAATAACAAGTAATAACGATTTAAGCGATTTTCAACGCGGTGTCATAGTTGGCGCTCGTGAGATGGGCCATACTATTTCGGAGGTAGAAACGAAGTTTGGATTTTCACGGACGACCATTGCAAGGGCGTACCGTGACTACAAGAATTCCGGAAAAACCTCCAACCTACGATACCAGTGTGGCCGTAAAAAGACATTGGGTGAACGTGACCATCGTCGGCTGTCAAGAATCGTTTCAAGCAATAGGCGTGCAACACTCTTGCAGGTATCATCGGAATTCAATGCTGGAGCCTCAACAAGCATCGGCGTCCTGACTGTACAACGTACCCTGCACGTTATGGGCTTTGGGAGCCGACGCCCAACTTGAGTACCCTTGATGGGTGCACGCGACACAGAGCTATGCGCCTCGCTTGGGCACGGCAACACCGCCACTGGACACTTGATGTCTGGAAACAAGTAGCCTGGTCTGACGAGTCGCGTTTCCAACTGTATCGGGCAGATGGAAGGATTCGTGTGTGGCGCAAACCCCATGAAGCCATGGATCCCGCCTGTCAACAAGAAAATGTGCCGGCTGGTGGGGGGTCCGTAATGGTATGGGGTTTGTTTAGCTGGACTTCACTGGGACCCTTGGTACGTTTACGAACGTCTGTGACCGGCCAACGCTATGTGCGCATCCTCTCTGACGAGGTTCATCCGTTAATGTCCTGCATTCATGCTGATGGGTTGGGCCTGATCCAACAGGACAATGCACATCCACACAAGTGTCGCGACGCCACATTATGGTTAGAGGAGCATTCACTTGAGTTTGGGATGTTGCCATTCCCACCCAAGTCTCCAGATCTGAACGTGATAGAACACATTTGGGATGCCATGCAACGCGCTATCGAACACAGGAATCAGAGACCTCGGAATACACCCGAATTGTGGAACGCTCTGCAGGAAGTATGGTGTGCATTGCCTACAGCATATTTCCAGGAGCTAGTGGTCTATTCCCCGTCGTATTTCTGCAGTCCTGCGCTCCCGTGGGGGACCTACCAATCATTAGACTGGTGTATCAGTTTTTCTGGCACTTCAGTGTGTATATACTTGTATATTTGTGCGTGTGTGTGTGTGTGTGTGTGTGTGTGTGTGTGTGAAATAATACTATAAAAAGTACATTTCATCCTTTTTTAAAGATAACTGAAAGTCATTGTCAGTTTCAGAAAGTCATATTGCAAAACATTTTGTTGCTTCAGTAAATCACGATGAAAAATGCTTAATTTGTGAAAAGTCCTCCTACAGAATAAAAAAAATTAAACCTATTCAGGAAAATAATAAGCTCCAACGCAGAAAACAAAATGACTAAATCACTCACATTAATCACCCAATAAAATTTCATCGTCGCGGAATTCGTTTTACGATGTATGTGTGTCGGCTGGCCGAGTTGTTAAAGGCGCAAGTTACCTGTTTAGCCAGCTCTTACCGACGGGGGTTCAATACTGCCCTCAGCGCAAGGGTTTTCTGGGTAAATCCGGTACAGAGCAGGGTCGTCGATTTTGCGGAATTTCAGTTTAAATAGAGAAAAACCTGAAATAGACTTTTCTGAAATAACAAACAGAATTTCTGTCTACGGAAAATCTGTGAAAAAAACGAAGTTAAAATAAACGGACACTTTTAAAAACAGAAATTTCTGAAAAGGACGGACATCTGCCGGCAAGTATGTTGCACGTCATTTTTAGAAATTTTCCGTGAATTCACACCACTTATTTTTTACAGTGTAGTGAGGGTAGTGATTTTAATGCGGAGAAAAAAAGCCGAAATTCGCGGGGCGGTCGTGAAGTAAATTGCGAAATTTCCCGAAAATTTCGCGGCTTTTCGCGAAATGTCGGGGTAAATCCCGAAATTTCGCGAAACACCATATTTTCTCAAAAATTTGGCTTTTAGGCTCTTTCCCGACGCTCTGGATATGTAAGATGCGTCGTCTGTCACAAAAGCGATTATATTCGCAAAAGGTATTTCATACTTATTAACAGACTGAAGTATTGCCTTTAAAATGTACGGATTCCAAAGTGATGCACTCCAGGAAGATTGCATTCAAAGAGGTTTGTTTCAGCATTACAGCTTTCAACATTCGTTTCAACTGATGGAGCAGCAAGAATAATCAAAATATACCTATCTGTTGAATCACTTGTTTTGTCTGCTACAATGCTCACACCAGAAGATGATTTTAAAACATCTTTCACTTGTTGCTTGTGAATATCATATATTTTTGGCAAATGACATTTCTGCATCCAATGTGCATTTGGAATAACACCAATATCCTTCAATGAATTTTCCAAGTAATTTTTCAATGTAGGGTTATCCAGTTTGGAAAGTGGGTTGTTCGCTGCACAAAAGGCAGCAGTAAATTTCAAAAGTTCATTAAGCGATGTTATTCTGGTTTAATTCTTTTCTCAATTAATTAATCAACATATTGCTGCATAATTTTCGGTTGGCTGTTCAGACACTCCTTTTTCTTATGCAGCTTGCTTGCTAAATGGTTTTCACAACTGTCCTTTCTTGAAAAATCCACAATCCACTGGTATGTTACAACACGGATAGAACAATAGATTTTTAATCAAATGAAATGTTCCCTTGCTGTACCACTTGCATCTTTCAGATGTATTTATTTGACTCATGTGGCTCATTCTCAAAATTAACAAACAATATCTAGAAACTTTATAAACTAAATACTCAGACGAAAGTACAAAAAAATTCTACGTTAAGCGTCTGCGAAACTCAAACACTGTTTTCTGTGAGCTGCTTTTCCCAGTTAAAACAACTAATACAATTGACGACATCCGGTTTACGGTTTACTAGTGAGGCAAGTCACCGAGGTCATTCAATAGTGACAGAGGTTGAAATTACGCAAGACTACACTTCAGCAGAATTCATGTGATCTAGAATTACCCGTCAACTTGTTGGATACGAGTGCCTTCGTAACGAACAATCGTCAGGGGAATTCATGGTTTTACGTTCCGGTTTGGTCTTTGGGGTAGGATTACTTTCGCGTAAATTCTAATGAAGGCAGTGATAAAATCATTTAAATATAAAAAGTAATCTAAAAATTATAATCGTGAGCGCCCATAGGGAGGAGCAAGAGGGGGCACTGGAAATCTGACTGAAATTTCAGTTCTTGGGAGGCACTACAAAGATTTTCGCCATAACATTAATTCTGATTGCTAATTTTTATGCTGAACTTCAGGAGTTGTGTGTGCGTTTAGTAAAAATAAAAACACTGGGAATGTGCAGTAAAAAGTAATATTATTAACGTTCGGCGCTGCGCATTAGAGCACAGCATATCAGAGTACAGTGTGGGAAACAAAGAAACGAAAAACATATCGTCCTTTACAACGGCCATTTGCTGCTGTTTGCTGCTGGACAAAGAGTTCGGCAAGTTTTCCCCAGAACTTTGTCTTCGGGTTTTTTGTTTTGTTTTGTCCCAACATGCTGTCGAACTTTATCTATCAGCCTTTTTCGTGCAGCTTTTGGGTCGTCATGTTTTCAATTAAATTTCTCTACACGTGTGTAGTAAAAATGGTTAGAGGGTACAGACGGCACAATGAAAGTTTACAATCATGGCCAAAAGTCCTGCACGAGTAGACCGAAAGTCAATTTTTGATGTTTGAAGTCAACTTAGTAGGGCCGCGGGTGGCCTAGTGGGCAACGTTCGTGACTGCCGCGGAAGGGACCTCAGGTTCGATCCCAGGCAGGTACGAACGCTCGATCCACTAAATATCCGCCTTGCGTCGGATGGGCACGTTAAGCCGTCGGACCCCGGGTACTGGCCACCTGGTAATAAATAAGGGCGTCTTCCTCCCCCTTTCTACTTCGCTTCCGTGACACTTTCCTATCGGGCACTCTAGCCCAAATCTCCTAGCTTCCTATTTCTAAGGGTTGTTTAAGACCTGGGGTCAGACACTCCCTTCCAAAAATCCTCTACATGTGATCATTTTGCCAACTTAGTTAAGCCGCGGATGGCTTAGTAGTTAGCGAGTCAGACTGTCAGTGGAGGGTCCCCAAGTCCAATCCTGGGCTAATCTTCCAGAGATGGTGTGATTTGCTAACAATCGCTGAATATCCGCCGTGCATCAGACGAGTTGTTAAATGACGGCCTCCGGTTACATTGGGTATCCATTCCTTCCCCCCCCCCCGACTCTCTCTAACACCTCTATGAGCAACATCGTACTTGTACGGTGGCGCTATCTACTGTGCTCACTCTAACTTACAAACTGTTCTGTCGAAGTCGCTAGACTTGCTCTCACTCCTTCCGTTTCTTTTCCCTGCCCAAAAGGCGGATCCCCTGTAGGTGGTTTGGGCCTAAACCTTCTCTGTGGACGGAAGTCCTACATGAAAATGCCTAGCTGAGTCAGATGCCAACTTAGAACGCAGCTTCTTGCAGAGAGTTGACGGAAGTTTATGCAGAATTCCTGGCGATATTTGAATTTCGGAATTTCAAAGACCCGAAAATTGGTCCTGCCTCTTCAAACCAAAGCAAAAATTATTACTTTGCATGAACTTAGATTCAGTAGTCGTAAAATTGCTGCTAAATGTGGGCTGTGATCATTCCACTGCCTTGCGCCCCATTAAAAGAGTTCTAGAAATTGGATGTGTGGAAAACAGGAAAAGAACAGGTGGACCAAGGTTGTGTACTGAACGTGATGATCGCATGTTGATTTGCCGTTTCTTAAAATCAAGGTTTAAACAGCCACTGATTTAAGAAATTAGTAGGAGAATGAAGTAGACATTATTGCATCTGAACGTACAGTTCGTCGTAGGAAGAAAAGAAAACGGACTGACTGCACGAAAACCTTTCCTTACTGAACAACAACGGCTCAAAAGAATTGCTTGGGCCAAGGCACACAAGAATTGGACTGTTGATGAATGGAAAAATGTTATTTTCAGTGATGAACCAACTGTTATTATTTACGCTAATAATGGAAACAATTATGTACGTCGTCGGGATGGTGGAGGATATAAGGCGTGCTGCACCCATCCAACAATCAAGCATTCACATTCGGTGATGTTATGGTGCTGTATTTCAGCGAGAGGTGTTGGCCGTCTGCACATTGTTGATGGCACATTGAATGGATCGAAATCTGTGGATATTTTGGAGTCCAAACTGCTACCATCTGCACAAGACATGGGTTTGCTGAATTTTATCTTTCAGGACGATAATGTGCCATGCCATCAGTCAAAGTTGGTTGACGAGTGATTTAATCAAAAATTTATAAGAAAACCTCAGTGGCCGGCACAGTCACCGGATCTTAATCCCATGAAGAATCTGTAGGTGAGATTGAAGCAAACGATCCGTCAACAAGGACCCACATCTAAAACAGCACTAATTCAGTCTGTAAGGGCCGTATGGCGCCGTGTTATCACCAATGGCAACTAGAGAAGCTCGTTAGTTCCATGCCAAGAAGGTGTACTTTGTTATTAATAAACTGTGGTTATCCAATTAAATATTAAAGCGTATTTTGCTTGTTGGTAAGTTTTTTCAAGTGTCCTACAAGCTTCAATAATGTACTGTACAGTTATTTTACGTTAAATGCGTTGTACACTAATTTCACAAATTCCACTATTTTTTGCTTTTCCTGACTAGACGCTGTACTTTTGCTTGTAACTACACTTCTATTACTGGTAATAACATTCTGTAAAAATATCTGAATTTAGTGTGAAATTTCCTTTAAAATGTTGTATAATATGTATTCCTGACTTTAACATTACGCTGTATAAGTTGGCTTCAACCATCAAAAATTGACTTTCGGTTTACTGGTGCAGGACTTTTGGCCACGGGTGTATATATGTTATTGTTTTTTTATGATGTTTGTGTTTAAAGTTTCTAATTTCCCCTCCTGAAAACTAACCTATGGGTGCCTATGATTATAATAGAAATTCGGCAAAAATAGGAAAAAAATCTGAAATTCGCGGATGTATTACGCGAAATTACAGGAAAACATTTAAAATTTGCGAAATAAATACGGCAATCCGCGTCGCGAAATAATTACTGGCCTATTGTTAATGAAACCGGTTAAAAAAACAGATTTCTACAATCGGTAAAACATCCATCAATAGAAATAACAACACAGTAGTAGCTGAAAAGTGTCTGACGAAAAGTAACAAATTGTGAACAAAAAGTTTCACGTGCCGATGGAAAAATTACAGAGATGAGGGTTTTCAAATCGAACAGTCAGAAGAGATATTGAAGAAAACAAGATGTAACTTTACGTTCCCCTAGGGGAAAAAAATTAGGTGCTACTTAAAGAAGAAAATGGCTTCAAAATGATCTTCATAACGAAGAGTATCCTATCAAATAAGGCTTTTCTCAGTAATTTTAAGAATCGAATTAACATTTTCGCAAATAGAAATATTCGCTGACGCCCGTTGCTGAAGAATTGTGACGTAGTACAGAGTTGAAAATATGTTTCAAGACGATAAATCTGCAGTGAGACATTTTGTCCGCGTAGCTCAGTTGGGAGAGAAACTTACTCCGGAGTGAGGGAACACGGATTCGATGTCCGTCGCTGACAAACTTGTGTTTTCACAGAATTTCTAATAACAGGAAAGTAAAAAAAAATATGCAAAAAGTATTCTTTGTAGCTAAAGCTATGTTAAGGAAAAGGAATTTCTCAAATACGTCTCTTGGAAGTAGTGATAGCGTGAAAAAAAAGTTTCGATATTTATGCTCTCAACCGGGAAAACTGTGCATTATTTAAAAACGACCATATTCTTCATATGTACTGTAGGGAATGGCATACAGTAAAAAAAAAAAAAAAGAAAGAAAATTTTTAATGGGATTTTTAGAAGCCGACGGAAGGTTGCAAACGTAAACACGCACTAACACTACCTAGCGCCAGAACTGTTAAAAAAAAAAAACAAGTACACATGAAAAGTGTTCTACATAGCGAATGGTGTCCGGTGTAGAATTTTTTTCTTTTTAATTGGACTTTTAGAAGCACAGGTATATTTCTCAGAAAAACAGTTAAATGTTTGCGCCCCTAGAGTGGAAAGTGCGCACTATTTGGGGCACGTGCAAAACGTATTCGTAGTTAGGAGTACCTGACCGAAAAATTATCTATTCAGTCGGGTGTGTAGACGCGCAGACAAAATAGATAATTTTTAAATATGCTGTATATGGAAACGAGAATTTATGCCCTCTAGTGGCAAACTTGTGCGTTTAAAAAAAATTAAATTAAGTGCAAAACATTTTGCATTAGTAATGCTCTCTGGCAGAGAAAATGTCTTTCAAATGGGATTGTTAGAAGCAGAGACGTAGGGGGAAAAAGATATAAAACTACCCCCCCCTGGCGGCAAAACTATGCATTATTGTAAGCAGAAGGTATTCTCAAAAAATTTCTTTGTGAATGCCGACGCCAGCTACTTTGAACTGGGTGGACTATTAGGGGGACTAAGCATGATGCGGAAGGCTTACATTTTGAAGTGCTATAGGCAGAAATTTTGGCAAAATATTCCGTTCATGCTGAATTTACCTGACGTTGGTAATGTCAAAAAAGTTTTCAGGTGCATACTCTACGTAGTATTTATTCAACATATGCATGCAGTATGGGAACCAGGGATACGAATCTCTATGGCAAGTTATTATTTCTTCGCAATTTTAGATTACTTACGTCGTTATTTCTTTCTTTCTTTTTATTTTTTCCTTTTTTTTTCTGTCGTAAGACTTTATGAAATTTAGTTTAAACCTGACAAGGAATCTCTCTCTCTCTCTCTCTCTCTCTCTCATCTTTCAAATTGTAATTATACATAAAGATGGTGTATTTCCACTACTGTCTTAGAAATTCGCTCAGAGGATTCCGTCCATTTCCCAGAACTGCAAGCACTAAATTTAACAAAAAAAAAATCATTTTATATAACAAAATTTCTGTGAATTCGAAAAATTGAGGTACGTTTACCCAAGTTCCCTAAAATCATCGGCGGTTGCACCAGCCATATGTTCTAACAGTTTAAATATATTCTGGGAGGGGGCTAAAAGAGGGGGCTCAAAGAAAAGTTGAATAGGCTCACCCGTAGCGTTGCGCCTAACGCGGCACTCAGTCGGAAGTGATTAGGTGCCGCGCTTGAGTGCTTCCGATTGAGTATATAACGTGGCACTCAATCGGAAGCCAGCGCAGTCTTCACTGGCTTCCCATTGAGTGTCCGCGTTATGCAGGGAAGCAGACTACCAACGAAACGCGATATGACGTCATCAAACATGAACGGTGGCCAAGCAGACCGAACAAATCTTTTCTTGGCTGCCTCTTGATACCATCGTGAAGTTAAATAAGACCGCTTAAATCGGAAATGAAAAAGGGAAAAGAAAGTATGAATATTGAAAAACAAAGGATATACAGTAGAAGCAACGAAGAAAAGTGTTTCGTCTTCGAAAACAATGAAATTATTATTCACAAAAGTTAAAGGAATATTTTTTACTTTGGGCACTTAAATAAGAGAAAAAAAGAACTTCGATTGTCGTTCCCTCTGCACTTTGTAAAAAATTTACAAATATCATGTTTTTGTTTATACAGCTTCTGGTACACGAACTTGGTAAAAGAGAAGGCAAATTCCAAAGATCCTTTGGAACAGTTAATGGCCCGAGATATATGGGAACAGGAAATTCCTCAAATCTATCCAAAAGAGATCCAAGGAAGCATTGGAGAAAAATTGCGGAAGAGGTAAGACTCTAAATTTTATTGGAAAACCTATATCACTAAGTATACTTACACCGAGTGATCACTAAATTATGATCACCCATATAGAAAGAGGATGCTGCCCGTTGACTACGTAATTTCCGAGAGGGTGCGATTAGTCGACCGACGTCGCATATAAAGGTGTGAATGGAGCAGTAGGTAGTAAAATTAAGAGCGTGATGGATAAACGGAAGGATCTATCGGACTTTGAGAAAGGACAGATTGTGGGAGCTCGGAGAGTGGGTGCCTTGATTTTCCAAACGACTGGACTGTTGGGTTGTTCGCGAGCCACCGTAGTTAAAATGTGTCAAGACTGGCGTGAATATGGTCAAACAACGACCCGGAGGCAAAATTGCACAGGACAGCGAAAAGTTGATGTGAGAAGTGAGCGTTGGGTCCGAAGACTCGTGTAGGCCAATAGGCGCAAAACTGTTCGACAGTTGACTGCCCAGTGCAACAGCGATTAACCCGGAATATTATTTGTTATGACCAATGCGACGCACTGGTCATAACAGATAATGAACAGCAGACCACCCCTACGATATGCTCTCCTAACTACGGTTCATCGGAACAAAAGACTCGACTGGTGTAAAGATCATGCAAGTTGGACATCGAATGACTGGAAAAAAGTGGACTGGTGTGACGAGTCGCGTGTTTTACTCCACTCCGTGAATGGTTGTGTACGCATTTGGTGCAAACAACATGAGGCTCTTGATCCATACTGCATGGTCTCCACAGCGCAAGCCAATGGAGGCGGTTGTACGGTGTGACGCATATTTACATGGCAAGAACACGGACCCCCTGGTGCATGTAGAACAACGTATGACTGATCTCCACTATCGTGAATTGCTTAATGGATCTGTACGACCAGCAATGTTACACTTTTTTCCAAATGGCGGCGGTGTCTTTCAAGATGAAAATGTTCCGAGCCACAGGTCCAATGTTGTGCAGGGATGGTTTGAGGAACACTTTCACCATATCGATTAGCCTCCGAACTCCCCCGATATCAATCCCATAGAGCACTTGTGGGACACTATGGAACGGTATATCAGGCGTCTGCATACACTAATTACCTCCGTACCTGTACTGAAGGCCGTATTACACACAGCTTGGTTAGCCATACTTCCCAACTGTTTCCGGCATCTTATTGAACGAATGCCACATCGGATAGCTGCAGTACTGAGGGCGAAAAGAGGACCTACGAAGTATTAGGTAGGGGGTCATAATTCAGTGATCACTCAGTGTATATCTTTATATTTTAAACTGAATTTTTATTTTTTTCTCTTCTACAGCTTATGTTACCTCTATACATGTTACGAAAACTGCAAAAACATCCTTTCAAGACATGTTTATATTGGGTCAAATTAAGATCACAGAATTTTTTCTAAGACAGGTCAGCATTCTCAATCTATTTTGCACTTCGATCAATACTGCATACACAGGCGCAGACAAGGGAGTGGAGGCTCTCTGGCCCGGACCCCCTCGAAGGGGATTGAGTACGAATTTAAAGATATATACACTATATTGATAAAAGTCACTGGACACCTCTTCAAAAGCAAATGAACGGATCCGCTGTGTTGGTAAGATGCGCGAAACGGTATAAGAACAAGCCTGCAGCTGACCGCGATCATATCGCACTGTGAGGTTGAGTTAAAATATCGCGGCGGAAGAAAGCTGACTTTGAGAAAGGAAAGATTGTTGGGTGTTATATTAGTGGCTTGTCCATAAGAGAAACCGAGAAGCGTTTAAACATACCCAAGTCAACTGTTTTGGATGTACTGAATAAGTGGAAGACACATGGCCTGCCTGAAGCAGCAAAACGTATCGACAGACCAAAGAAAGTCAGTGATAGAGGACGTCGAAACCTCAGGAGAGTCGTTACAGAAAATCGACGGAGTACTGCACAAGACCTCAGTGTACAGGTGAGTAAAAATGCTGGAACCTCGGTATGTACACGTACCATTCGCAGAGAGCTTCATTCCATGGGCTACCGTGGTCGTGCGGTTGCTCATAAGCCTTTCAAAGAACATTTATCGTGGACCATAGATCAATGGAAAAGGGTCCTATGGACTGATGAATCCAGATACACGATCCATCAGTCTAATTGCCGTGTGTGGGTATGGCGGCAGCCAGCGAACGCTATTTACCACAGTGTACTGTTTCTACGGTCAAGTTTGGAGCTGGCAGTGTACTCGTGTGGGGGTGTTCTTCGTGGTATGGTTCTGGCCCATTGGTTATCGTGAAGAAACCTGTTGACCAGCACGTCTACCTCGATATTCTGGACAATTATGTCCTACCAACTCTGTGGCAATACTATGGAACCGAGCCTTGTTGGTACCAGCAGGATAATGCACTGAGCCATAAAGCAAGGACTGTTACAGAGTGGTTTGACGATAATTCCGTATCGTGTATGGACTGGCTAGCACAGAGCCCTGATCGAACTCCCATAGAGCACCTATGGGATGAATTAGAGCGCTGCATAAGAAGTTTGGAACCAAGGCCTGCTACTAAGCAACAGTTAACGGCAGCATTATGTACTGAATGGAAGCGCATACTTATCGCTGTGATCCAAAACCTTGTCGAAATCACGTCTGGAAGAGTCAGTGCATGCATTAAGGCCAAAGGTGGACTGACACCGTACTAATGTATGTCAATAAATGCTATGTTGTGTTTCTCTTCTAGGTGTCCGGTGACTTTTGTCTATATGGTGTATATGTATATACAGTAAAGCACCGTTTATACGTTTCTCAGTTATACGTCGTTTACATTAATACGTCGTTTCAGGTCGGTTCCGATTCATTCCTGTTCATTTTAATAGTAAAACATTTCGTTTATACGACGCGTAACTTCGATTATACGTCGTCGTTTTACCTCATGCGTCAGTCGAAGTTCGCCACTGAGGTCAAATATATCTTATCTGTGTCATTCCTTGACACCCTTTTTGAACGCAGACTCGAGACCTGTTTCTTCAGCAGAGACAGAAGAACCGTCCATCGACCAGTGGGGGCTAAGAAGATAGGGGGAATACGCAAAGGTGCGGGAGCTTCCCTTTTCTGACAGAAGACCCTGAATGAGGCGGATCAGATTGCTCCCCATCAGCAACAGCAAGCGTAGGTTCCTTCTTTGAAGGACCGGAGACATCGCCGGAAGATACGAGGGGTCGAAAGGAAGGGGATCGGATAAGAATGGACAGATTTCTCACCTCACTGGACCGGTTTATTGATAAGACGCCCTCCATACAGCACATCCATTTCAGGTTCCTTTGGGTAATTGCTTTTCTACGATTGCTTGTTGCTGCCTTTACGATTGTTGGTAAAAAATGTCAAGAAAACGAAAGGCACTTTCATTGACAGATAAAGTTCAAATTTTAAAAGAATTTGACAAGAATACTGGATTGACTAGAGTAGAGATTGTAAAAATGTTGAATGTACATTTGCGTCAACGCTGAAAACAATAGTGTACGACAGAGAGAAAACAGAAGGCAAAGCTGCAGCTTGCGGAAAATCTGCGTCGAAGCAGTTGCTCTTGCAAGGTGGGAAATTCCCAGAGGTTGAAAACATTTTGTTGCGATTTTTTAACCAATGCGTGCCTCGAATATCCCCGTCAGTGGGCTAATGCTGATGGAGAAGGCAAAAGAAATTGCGCTGAAAGTGGATGTGAAGGACGCGTGTTTTTCTTCTACAGGGTGGTTACACAAATTCAAGTTGCTTCCTGGAATTTCATCAAGTTGTAAGTGGTGAGTCGAAAGATGTTCCATCAGAGTCTGTAAAAGATTGGTTTCCGGATTTATCCAGAAAAATAGATGGGTACAAACTGCAAGACATTTTTAACGTTGATGAGACAGGGTTATTCTTTCATCTGATGAAGAACTTTAGCATTTAAAGGTGACGAATGTAAAGGAGGGGAAAAAAGTAAAGATCGGCTCATTCTTTTACTTCGCGCGAATGCTGATAGAACTGAAAAACTGATTCCGTTAGTTATAGGCAAGTTACAGACTCGTTGTTTTAAGAATAAGAAAAGTTTGCCATTATCGTATCAAGCAAACAAAAAAGCGTGGATGACGAGTGTCCTTTTTACTGAATGGCTCAAGAACATAGACAAAACGATGAAACGTCAGAACTGAAAGATTTTAATGTTTATGGACCAATTCACCGCCCATCCTCAAGAAACCGAATCCTTGCAAAACGTGACACCCCCCCCCAACTGCACTAGTCTATTACAAACCCTAGATCTCGGAATAATCCAGAACTTTAAAGTGCACTACAGAAAGAATTTAGTTCAACTTGCAATTCAAAACATCAGTGCAGAAAATGTTCATCAAAAGATAAACATACTTGACGCAATGAACATGATAATTATCTCTGGCATGGGCTCAAGTAAAATCAGAAACAATTAAAAATTGTTTCGTCAAAGGAGGTTTTTCGATCTCGAAAGCAAACTAAAGCGCCTACGGTTACGAAAGCGATGAAGAAACTGTGATTATGTATGATGAGGATTGGAAACTCCTGGGAGTAAACATAACCTTCGAGGAGTATTTAAATTTTGATGCTGATATGGTCACTTCAAAACTATGCACAGTAGAAGAATTAATAGACACCAATATAGAGAATGAACATTCCAGCAGCAGTGATGAAGAAAGTGAGGAGCCAGTTCGACCGTCCTTTTGAGATGCAATGCATAGTATTGATACACTGAGAAATTTCTTTGTTTTTCATGGCAATACCAGCGAGAAAACGTTTGTAGAACTCAATTCAATCCATAGTACTCTCCTTACAACGCGAAATCAAGCAACTAGGCAAACGCCACTAAAAGACTTTTTCAAATGAATTTAAAAGTGCTTATTAACGGTCGATGTGATCCAGCATTTTTTCTTGTTCGAAAGAGAGTTAACATATTTAATCAAGATGTGATACTGAAATACAGGTATGAATTTTTCTTAGTTGTATGTTACATATATGTAATTTAAGTACAATCTGATTTTTAAAAATTAAACTTTAAAAAATTTCTTGAAAATACTGTATAAATAACGCAATCAGTGTGAATATTTGTACATAACAAAATATATATTCATTATACGTAACATGTACTACAGTAGCACTGTACATATTATACGTATATACTAAAGAAATTCGCTTCGCATTTTAGACTTTAATCTCACTTATACGTCTTTCTCGGTTATACGTCTTTCATGAACGGTCCCTTGAAAGACGTATAAACGGTGCTTTACTGTACCACGTATTAATGTGCGCCAATAGAAAAGTAATTTCACAATACATTTTAATAGTTTCCTTCCGCCTTAAGGCGGTGCATTTCGACAACGCTGTTTTGTTCTTTCATAATGCGTTTTCAAAGAGAGAGAGAGAGAGAGAGAGAGAGACCTTCCATTCCGTCTTCTTCTCATCATCCATTTCAATCTTTAGATCTTACATTTACAAAGTTTACATTTTACTTACACTACAAAGGTGAGTCAAAGGTTCGTCCCGTTTGCAGCTAGAAAGTTTAGTGAAGCAAGAAAGCCATACAGTGCACATCATTCTGCAAAATATTGGTCGTTATTCTCTATAATCCTTTTCCAATGTTCCATCAGAGGCACGATTCCACGGATTTTTGGTACAGATGTCTCCGTCCACAGCCTGACTATCTGGTATGCGTTCCCAGTGCACAGGACTCTCACAATTTCACCAAATGCACAGCATAACTTTCCTCTCGAGCCGCCATCTTTGTACTATGGCTTCAGTCACGATTGGATTCAGTGAGAGAATAACGTAAGAATATTCACTTTTCATTCCCTGTGACGATACGACGCCGAAACCTATCGTTCTGTAGATTTGACAGCAATCTACGACAGAGAGGGACGCACTGTTTTGCCGGCTGGGGTGCCAGTTTATGGGGACGCACGGTTTTCTTGGCCGGTTGGGGTGTCAGTTTATAGGGACGCGCTGTTTTCCTGGCCGGCTGGGGTGTCAGTTTATGGGGACCCGCTGTTTTGCCGGCCGGTTAGGGTGTCAGTTTACGGGAAAGCGCTGTTTTGCCGGCAGGGGTGCCAGTTTATGGGGACGCGCTGTTTCCCTGGCCGGTTGGGGTGTCAGTTTATGGGGGCGCTCTGTTTTCCTGGCCGGGGTGTCAGTTTATAGGGACGCGCTGTTTTCCTGACCGGGGTGTCAATTTATGGGGACGCGCTGTCTTCCTAGCCGGGGTGTCAGTTTATTGGGACACGCTGTTTTCCTGACCGGGGTGTCAGTTTATGGGGACGCGGTGTTTTCCTGGCAGGAGTGCCAGTTTATGGGGACACGCTGTTTTCCTGTCCGTAATGCCAGTTTATGAGGGCGCGATGTTTTCCTGGCCGTTGTGTCAGTTTATGGGTACGTGCTGTTTTCCTGGCCAGGGCATCAGTTTATGGGGACGCGCTGTTTTCCTGTGCGTGGTGTCAGTTTACAGGGACGCGCTGTTTTCCTGGCCGTGGTGTCAGTTTACGGGGACGCGGTGTTTTCCTGGCAGGAGTGTCAGTTTACGGGGACGCGCTGTTTTCCTGGCCGTGGTGTCAGTTTACGGGGACGCGGTGTTTTCCTGGCAGGAGTGCCAGTTTATGGGGACGCGTTGTTTTCCTGGCCGGGGTATCAGTTTATGGGGACGCGCTGTTTTCCTGGCCGGGGTATCAGTTTATGGGAACGCGCTGTTTTCCTGGCCGGCTGGGCTGTCAGTTTATGGGGACACGCTGTTTTCCTGGCCGGGGTATAAGTTTATGGGGACGCGCTGTTTTCCAGGCCGGGGCATCAGTTTATGAGGACGCGCTGTTTTCCTGGCTGGCTGGGGTGTCAGTTTATTGGGGACGCGCTGTTTTCCTGGCCAGCTGGGGTGTCAGTTTTATGAAGACGCGTCGTTTTCCTGGTCGGTGTATCAGTGTTTTGGGGACGCGCTGTTTTCCTGTCCGGGGTATCAGTTTTAACCATTCGATGCCGACTGGAAGAGAAACAAAACTGGTTCAACTGACGAACGGTGATGGATTGGAAAAACCCCTTCTTAGCTGACAATTTTCGTGTACTGTAACGGAGTTCGCTGTCGCAGATTTGAACAGCGTGTCAGTGTTCGTGGAAGTTGGACCCAATGACCTCTGCTTGTTTTCGAGGCTGTTGTCTCCATCGTTGAAACGCCGGAGCCATTTTCGTGCAGTGCTGCTCTCCACTGTTTCCTCGCCTTCAACTCCATAAATTTCTCTCGGTGCTGCTGTGGTGTTTAACACCTTTTCTTCCTATAATGGCGTAATAGCACTCGTACAGCACATTTATCGAGTTCCATCCTCTGCTCACCTGATAACGCAGTGCGGTTTCCTGCCAAATCTCTCGTGTGTTCCACGTCAACCAGTCGATGCATGCGCACGTTTCTCACAGCAATGGAGGACCAGCATTATGTGTAGCTCAAAACTGGATGTAATTTTGGCTCACCCTGATAATTAACCTGACTTGGAGTTTTCCATATCCTCTGCTTCAAAAACAAAGCTAATTAGAGTCATTCAATCATCTCATCTTGAACCCCTTTTTGTAACGGACATAATATTTGCGAATCTTGATCAGTTCAACTCAAAAATGTCTCAGAGGCAAGCGCTTAGACCACTGCTCCACCTGGGTGACCCACGAAGAGTTTCGACATTCGAATATCTGAGAATAGAGATGTAATTTTTTTTTTGCAAAACAATCGAATTTATATTCCCACTTGCATACGCCACTGGTGAGGACTCATTATTCAGAGTCCTTTTCGTTGTTGTTGTTTCGAGGTTTAACGACCCTCATGAGCAACTCTAAGGACTACAGGAAGAAGCTCGTCCCTAATTTGGGACTCCTGGTTCGGGGGGGGAGTGGCAACACTGTAATGAAAACTCACCGCCCACACCATATCCGCGACTCGAGTTCAGCTCGGGTGGCTAATCAAAAACTAGCAGTCTGACCATTCCAATGGTGTGGTTATTCGGAGTTCCCTGAAATCTTAGTTAAGGTTATTTGGAGGTTAGATTAAAAAATAGCAACGTCCAAGTTTGTCGTAATACGTGGTAGAAACAGCGCCAGATGCAAAATCCCTTTTTTTATACCCCGACACAAAGTTCCTTTTTTGGCGCCCCTTTGTGAACTTTTTGCTAGAGGGAATTTATTGAATGCTTTCGAATTTCATCTGAGCACGTGAATTTGGCTTTTCTTCCACCCACTAGCCACATAAAGTTAGAAATATGATATTTTAAGTGTGCAGTGACATATATCGTCACGTGGCAAATGGTGATTCCATTCATGTTAACAAATCGGAAAAAAACGCTCTATTTATAAAAAAGAATAAACCAAGAAAATTAAAACCTTAAAAGGCAGCACATTCACATTTTATTTGTTTAGCAACTGTTAGGTTTACTTCAAACAAAGCATAGAAATACTATATTTTCGTTTCCTTAGAAAAAGAAGTGAAAAGGAGGGAAGATGTGAAGATGTTTTGACGAAGATGACAAGCAAGACAGTCTGTGTCGAAGGGGAGGAGGGAGATGGCAGGATACATTAGCCAGAATCGTTTTTGGGGTTTAAAAACCACTACTTGTTTTCCTCGGCTGTAAACTGAAACAAGGAAGTAGAAGCCTCAGTAATACACGGTCGAGTCAGATTATTGTGACCACCAGCTAATATCCAGAGTGACCGAATGTGCAGCGCGGACAGCAGCTAGACTGGCTGGAAGTGACTCATGAAGGTGCTGGAAGGTGTTCACAGGTATATGGAGCCAATGCTGACTGCAGTGCATCTGACAGCTGCTGAAGGGTGCGTGGTGGAGTTTCCATCGAGCGAACAACACAATCGAGGTGGTCCCACAGATGCTCAATGGCGTTTCAGTCTGAGGAATTAGGGAACCAGGGAAGCACTTTGAAGTCTTCATCGTGCTCTTCCAGCTACTTTCGGAGATTTCTAGCTGTGTGACACGTCATATTCTCGTGCTGGAAGATCCCATCCGTTCCAGGGAAGATAAGCAGCATTTATGGGTGTACGTGGTCTGCAAGGATGGATTCATAACGCATTCGGCCCATAAAGCCTTCCACAGGTATGAGTGGACCCAGATAATGCCACGCAAACATTCCCCCGACAATAACGCTGCCCCCCCAACAGCTTGTGTTCTTCCAACAAACGCTGAAGAGTGTTTGTTCTCCGATGTTTCTCGTCTTATTCGCCAACGTCCATCCGTTCGATGAAGCAGAAGACGTAACTCATCGGAGAAGGCAATCTTTTGCCAATGAGTGCAGGTCCAATTCGGATACTGCCGTGCGAATGTAAGCCTTTTCTGTCGATGCACCTTCGTTAGCATAGGTGCAGTGACCATCCGTCTGCATCGGAGCCCCATACACAGCAGGGTTCGCTGAACTGTTGTTTTAGACCCACTTCCAGTAGCCCCTGGTTCATTCGGACAGTGAGTTGCTCCACTGTAGCTTGTCGATCGGCCCTCACGCCCTTCGAAGCCGACGCTCGCCTTCTTACATCAGTGGCACGTGGTGCTCCGCAGTTTCCACGCCCCTTATTCGCAGTGGTGTCATTTTTCCAATCACGATACACTTTAACCACAGCAGCACGCAAACAGTTCACAAACTACGCTGTTTCAGAAATACTGCCATCCTTGGTACAAAAGCCGATAATCATTCCTTTTTGCAAATCTGATAAATTGCTCCTTTTATCCAACACAGCAATGAGTGATATGTTTTCAGAATGCCTACAGCACACCTTACATACCCTCCAGGCTAGCTCTCGACACGTGTCTTCTTTCATTGGCTACGCGCTGTTGACGTCGAAAGTAGGTGGTCACAATAATGTGACTCGACTGTGTATATTTTTCCCCACGTAGGCTGATGATGATGATAATGTTATCCATTCAGTCCAGTCCAACTCTAGGCGATTCTATAGGCTGATGTCCTCCATGACTCCTGATCTTGGACTCTCTCCCTTAGCTGTTCCAGGTTCAGTCCGGCATTTATTTTGATTGTGCCTAGTAAACATGTTCTTTATCGTCTTCGTTTTCTTGTTCCCTCCACCTTTCCAAGAACCATGTCTTTCTATAATGAATCCGTTCGCATCACATGACCAAAGTAAATGAGCTGTAGTCTGATAACATTTTCCTGGTGACATTTCTGGTTTGATGCGCTCTAAACCTCTTTGTTGGTAACCTTTGCTGTCCATGGTATCCTTAATTATCTTCTCCAGCACCAAAGTTCAAATGCATCAATCCTCCTTTGGTCAGTTATATTTAAGGTCCGGCTTTTACACCCATATGCTGCTATGGAAGACACAATAGAATGCATGTCTCCATTTGGTGGTGAGACTGATGTCCCTACTCTTCTGTATTTGGTGTGAGTTCAGCATCGTGCAACGCCTAATGCAAATTGCCGTTTGATCTAGGCTACTTAACACTTAAAATTTTAAAAGAGTGGTATTGTTAATAGTGCCTCTCTATAAAAGGCCCAACGAAGCTTTGTTTAGCTTACTTACCAGCTTGAGCCAGCTCTGTGGGGAAGAATTACTGCACTCCTAATGATTGAGGGACATCATTTGTTGTTGCACATAATTCCATTATTCATATTGTGTTTGGTACACCCTACATACTGCAAGCTCTGATCTTACAAACTTTACCTTTTATTTACAGCTTCAAGCGAATAAAGGAGACGTTGGAACAAATGAAATAGAAGGTAAGAAACAAAAGCTAATATAATGTACTTTTTCTGGTGCCTGAGATCAGGACTTGATAGACAGTGTCTTAACTTTTTAGCAATATTTCTTCCAATGCTAAATCTGCTTCAGAGAAGACAGGAATTCTCTCACGAGGTAAATGATGAACAACTTTTAGCATTGCACATCTGGTAAGTTCTACCAGTTCTATCAGGGGTAGTTCGTTTGTTGAACAACCTGACTAGTGATGGATTATATTCGTTAACGATTCGTTACACAACGATGTTTTTCCTGAATTATTATTCACCACTGTGAATAACAATTCAATCCGCCATTGCTGCGATACACGAATTCCTCTTTTTACCTTTCTTGGTTCCACCAAGCATGCATCTCTCCATGCTGCTTAAACCCACATTAATAGCTAAAATCATTTCGTCATCCCGCGACTTTAGTCTTCTTCGCTTCTACCTTAAACGCTGTTATGAGTGTTCCTTTCCTGTGGTTTGCTTCAACTAACATTTTAATTACAGTTTTATATACCTGTAATTGAATGAGATAAGTATTTGATTATACCACATCAGTGTTGTGTTCCCGGCTGCCGTGGAAATTATAACACAGGGATCAAAGTTTGTGTGTATGCATTTCCAAAAGACCAACATTTGTGTTCTAAGTGGATTCGTGCTACTAAAAGGGATAACTTCACAGTTACATCACATAGTAAGGTATAATGTACCTCTGTGGTATGTACATAGAACATCTTTTAATCGAATTTAAATACAAGAACTTAGTTAACAGCACAAGACCTTAGTAAATTAATTTGATTTTCAGATTAAAAAAACGGGAGCTACAACAGCGTAATAATTTTATTTCTCATTCTTTTAATAAAACAAATATTTTAAGCATCTGCAGTGATATGTTACATTTGTGATGCAATATCTCACTGTAATACCGAAATCCTAACACAACGATCGTGACCACCGGATGGTCCCATTCCAAAACATTCTCCCACGATCGTTCATTCCTGTTTCTGAAGTTATTAATTGACAACAACGACCAAAAAACATACAGAATCAGCAAATTGATTTTCAGATTTAAAAAACGGTAGCTACAATATCGTAAATACGTTAAGCATTCGCAGCGATATGTTACATTTGTGATGCAATTTTTCACTGTAATATCGAAATTCTAAAACAACGATCGTGACCATCGGAAATATACTAATGAGCCCAGGCTCTCTCATGGGCTGCTATGATCCACCGCATAGTCATGATCCACCGCATAGTCATGATCCACCGCATAGCCATGATCCACCGCGAGTGACGTCACAAACCAGTGCGACGGCCTTCTCTTTCCGGAGGTCACGTGCAGGCCCGCGCACCGAATACCGGAAGCTGGGTGACGTATAGGGAAGGGTATGGTAGTCTGGTCATCCGTGGTGGGTGGTCGAGCTTGCTCGAACATTTACTTCTAACGGACAAATAATTAAATTGTGTTTGTGATACGCAAAGAACTACACAAACATAATTATTTGTACATTGGCAGTTTTCCTGAATGTTTCTTGAAAATCAAATTTCAAGAAATTTATGCCAGTAAGTACTCATATTTTTCCAGATAAAAAGAAATGTTTATATTCTGGATCCAAATTGTTTTGTTTAATGCTACTAAATTCTTAATACAGATGTTTTAAACTTTGACAAGGTAACTTTTTTAAATAGTGCTCTGAAAGACAAAAATCATAAACTTTATATTTGCTTACCAAAATGTTGTCCAAACACGTAACTAGATGGTACTAACATTAGGAAAACTTGTTACGTCATTAAAATGTTATTATACATTTAATAATGTAACGATTGCGCAATTTTCGTAAAGTCTTAATTTGTTTGATGCAATCAGTGGATCAAGCAGCAATTCACTGTATGTATGCTAAAAAGTGTTTTATTGAGCCTTTGGTAATAATTTAAAAACACACAGGAAAAAATTCAGTTTTTCTTCTTGACCTTTATATATATGTATATATAATGTAAGGTCAGGTGATGCGTAACATCACAGCCTCTCCTTGACAAATGTCAACCCCGCCTTCTCGTGGTGCATCCTGTTCCCACTAAAGGGGCTCTGACGACCGCAAATAGCGGTATAACTATACCATCGGGATCAGAGGAAATGCTATCCCACACTCACCAACCCGCTTGGCCAGCGTGGTGAGTTATGGCCAAACACCTCCAAAATGACTCTACAACTTAAATCTTGGCCCTCAGTCTCCGGCAGCTGGAATGTACCTGGCCAAGGCAGCGGCCAGTGCGACATGAAGGCAGAGGGTGCTAAGAATCCCCGGAGGACCGGACTAGGCTGCCATTTGATGCTGACCTTGGCTACCTACAACGGACGCTCCCTATCTTCTGATTCAAGGCTTCTTGAATTGGAAGAGGAACTACAAAGGATCAAGTGGGACATCGTCGGGCTAAGTGAGGTAAGGAGAAAAGGAGAAGATCTCATTGAACTGAAAAGTGGACATCTCTTCTATTATCGTGGGACAGATACTGGCAGAACTAGTGGTGTTGGATTTATAATAAACAAGAAACTGAAGGATAAAGTGGTAGAAGTCGAAAGTTCCTCTGACAGAGCTGCACGACTCGTTATCCAACTATCGAGAAGATACCAGGCTCAGATTATTCAAACTTATGCACCCACCACAAGTCATCCTGAAGAAGAAATTGAAGAATTTTATGAGGAAATTCGTCATCTAAATAATAAAGGTAAGCAGCACTTGAAGATAATTATGGGAGATTTCAATGCAAAAATAGGGCACCAGCAACAGAATGAAACTTCAGTAGGTAAATTCGGTCACGGCAACAGAAACCAGCGTGGAAATACTCTCGTTGAGTTTGCAGAGGCAGAAGGATTTTTCATCTTGAATTCCTTTTTCAAGAAAAAGCCACACAGGAAATGGACATGGAGACATCCAATTGGGACGACAAGTGAAATTGATTTTATTATGTGTAACAAAAAATTCGTCATCGAAGACTGCAGTGTGCTGAACAAGTTCAACACAGGTAGTGACCATAGATTGGTGAGATGTAAGATGCACCTCAACACTAAACTGGAACGTGGCAAGCTCATAAGACAAACAAAATGTATTGACATAACCAACCTTAAAAAACACCATAATACTTTCAAGTTGGAACTGAAGAACAGATTCTCTGCTTTAGAAGGCCTAACATCGGAAGAAGTGGATATTTCGGAAGTTAACAGAAAAGTAACCAAAGCTCTTATGGAAACAGCAACAAAATTAGCTGGGTCTAAGAACAAGTTGCATGTAAACAAATTATCAGGAAAAACCAAAATGTTGATGCAAAAAAGAAGAGAGATGAGGACAACTAAAGAAGATGTGACTTCCAAAGTGGAATATATAGAGCTATGCAAGACAGTAAGAAAAAGTATCACTGAAGACGTAAGGAAATTCAACTGTGAGCTAGTGAGGAAAGCAATTGAAAACAACCAAAGCCTAAAGATAGCAAAGGGACATCTCAGTAAGGGAAGAAAACAGATTATGGCTCTGAGAAAAGAAGATGGTTCTATAACAAGAAATAGAGGCAGAAATTTTGACAAGAGTGAAAGATTTCTACTCCAAATTATATGAAAGGGATGATACATGTACTCCAGACATCATGGAAGGTACCAGAGTTCTTCCAGTCCTCCCAGCAGAAGTTGCTCATGCAATCAAGAACATGAAGCGGGGGAAAGCTCCAGGAGAAGATGGAATTACTATAGACATCATACAAGAAGCAAGTGGAGAAATTGAAACAGTACTCGCCCAAATTTTCACTCGATGCCTTAATGAAGGGAAGATTCCTGAGGATTGGAACAATGCTACAATGATCCTGCTACATAAAAAAGGTGACATTGAGGATCTCAGGAACTACAGACCTATCAGCCTCCTATCAGTGGTTTATAAAATCTTCACTAAAGTTCTTTCACACCGCTTGAAGGTAACACTGGACATGGCTCAACCGAGAGAACAAGCTGGATTCAGGAGTGGCTACAGCACAATAGATCATATCCACGTACTGAGAGAACTAATTGAAAGAGCGAGGGAATATGAACTTCCATTGTGCATGGCTTTTATCGATTATGAAAAAGCCTTTGATTCGGTGAAACCATCAGCAGTTACCACGGCTCTGAAATCCTGCGGTATTGAAGATGCATACATTAATATTATTAATAACATCTATGAAAATGCAAGTGCAAAGATTCGGCTGTTTGAAAATACAACACACATAAAAATTGGAAAAGGAGTGAGACAAGGTGACACCATATCTCCGAAGCTCTTTAATGCGACATTGGAAAATGTCTTTCAATCACTGAACTGGGAAAACAAAGGGATAAAGATTAATGGAGATTATCTAACCCACCTTCGTTTTGCTGATGACGTAGTCATTTTTGCAACTACCCCATCAGAGCTGCAGAGTATGATCCAGGAACTTGCTGACAAGAGTAAAGAAGTGGGATTAAAAATGAACTTTCAGAAGACAAAAGTGATGTTCAATGCTTTTACAAGAAATGAAGATTTATCGATTGATGGAGAAAAACTGGAGATAACAGATACGTATGTTTATCTTGGACAGCAGATATCAAGTGAGGGTCACATTGATGAAGAAATTAATCGGCGTACAAAACTTGCCTGGAGAGCTTTTGGAAGAAACAGCATAATTTTCAAGAGCAATATGCCATTATGTCTTAAAAGAAAAGTGTTTGATCAATGCATCCTTCCAGTGCTTACGTATGGTGCAGAGACGTGGACCTTAACTAAAAGAGACATACAAAGGCTGCAGACAACTCAAAGAAGCATGGAGAGGTGCATGCTTGGTGTAACCAGGAGAGATAAGAAGAGGAACTCGTGGATCCGAAAAATGACGAGAGTGGAAGACATCATGATCAGAGTTAAATCCCTGAAATGGCAATGGGCTGGACATACTGCCAGAAGGACAGACCATAGATGGACAGCCGAAATTTTAGATTGGATTCCAAGGGACAGGAAAAGACCCAGAAAAAGACCACATGGGAGATGGGTGGATGAAATTCGTAAATATGCGGGAGTGACATGGAGGAGACTGGCACAAGACAGACCGTTGTGGAGGAAACTTGGGGAGACCTTCGTCCAGCAGTGGATTGATAATGGTTGACAATGATGATGATGATGATGATATACTGTATATATGTATATATATATATTAGTGAACACGGATTTCACATAAATTACTAGTTACTGTCTGATATGAAAAAGCATTTTCACTGAAGGAATTATTTCATCACTCAATATTTCGTTTCGTAGTCGTAAGATCGCAGTGAATGAAAAATCTGATTCCTTAAATTCGTTACTTGACATATTCTGAAACGGCGGTGGTACTTCATGGGCGTCGGAACCGCGGGGCAGTTGTCCCTGCACACAAATGAGGGTGGGGCAAAACATCACATTTGCCCCCTCAGTTTTCTTCCTTTTCAAATTACATATGTTCGTGATTGGAAATGTACAGGGTGTCCACAATGTCTTGTTACCCCCTGTAATAAGAAATGTAAGTGAGCTATGTAGCTGTTGTAGGATGTATATGTTGAGTTATATGCTGAGGCATCCTTAAACATCCAGTGTATCCGTTTGGGCTCTGTCATTCTCGTGACAGAGAATAATTTTACGCCATGTTCTGTGGGACATTTTCCGAAGCAGTTGCGGGGTGATACGAGAGAAAGCACGTCTCACTGCTTGTTTAAGTTCATCAGTGGTTTGGTAGCGCTGCTGTGAAACAACCTTCTTTATGAAGCCCCAAATGACATTATCACACGTTGAGAGATCTGGGCTTCGAGGTGGCCATTCAAGGAGAGCGGGCAGCACTGCCGAACCTCGGCCGATCCAACGACCCCAAAAGACCTCACCAAGGTATTTCCGAACAGCGATTGCGTAATGGGCGGGTCCCCCATCCTGTTGGAACCATACGTCATTCAGAATGCCAAGATTTCCAAGTTGTGGTTTGCAACATGTCCAGATAAGTTGTCTGATTCGCTGGACCATCAAAGAAATACGGTCCAAACAGATGTCAACTATTCATTGCAGCCCATATCATGACATGCAGAGGATGATGTTCCAATTCTTCGACATAATGTGGATTTTCCTTGGACCAGAACACAACGTTCCGTGATCGACAGCTGCGGTACATCGCACATTCATCACTGAAAATGACCTTTCCACGTTTTGGGATTGTGGCAAATGTCTGAAGCATCACTGCACATGCATCTTGTCTGCGGTTTAAATCGATGTCTGATAACTCCTGAACGAACATTGGGCAATATGCGAGCAAACTCAGGTCATTCTTCATGTTCTTATGCAGTGTCGATCGTGGTGTTCCAAGCTCCTCTGATCGTTTGCGGAGCTACTTCGTCGGTGACCTGATAACTGATTCCTCGACCGCTTGACACTGTTGCACTCTGGTTGATGGTCTTCCCGTTCGTGGTTTATCCTTGATGTTGCCTGCTTCGAAGAGTTTATGTTCCCACCGCAGAAGAGTCTGTTTTGGAGGAGCGTCTTTGTCGAATTGTTGTTGGAAATCGGCACGCAAGTCACGCATTGTCTTCCCTGTGTGTGGAAGTTAGTGTGCCCAGACACTGACAACAATCCGCTGTTCCAGGGTGTATTCGCTGTTATCACGCATGGTTCCGGTACCTAATCTGTAAATAAACACAATACAGACCATAACTCAACATATTCACCATACAACAGATACATAGCTCACTTACATTTCTTATTACAGGGGGGGTAACAAGACATTGTGGACACCCTGTAAAACATGTGGGGTTTCTTTTTTTGTTGTTTTTGTAAGTTCATTTTGATAGGAACTGAGTACTGCTCTTCATTTTTTGCCCTAAACTATCTAGAAATCTGATTTTTTTAATGCAACTCCTGAGACCCCAAGAAATTCTAGCCCCATTAAACAGTCCAGTGGGCTGATTCCCGTTTGAAGACCAGCAACGTTTTGTGTCTCATTAAGTGTAAAAAATTAGTCTTCCTCTAAAAAAGTGAGTAAAACTAAATAGGGAAATTGAAGCAGCTTGAGGAATGAGACATAGGCTCTTTGAATGTTTAATTATAACGTCTACGGCTACAATTCCAGCGGAATTCGTACCAATCCGGAAGTAGCAAAATCTACAGTTTAACGCCGTTTATGTATACAGTTAGTTTACTTTGAGAAACTACACTGAAGAGCAATTGAATTAGAGACAGCTGACATTCTGCAAATGTGGCGCTGTGGGCGGCCCTGTAAACGGAAACGACATGACGTATGCAGCGATCCGACAATATAAGGAGTGATGCGACGGGAATCAGAAAGAGTCGGACGCAGTATGGGTAAGACGAAGGATCTAAGCGCATTTAGCATTTAATCGTGGGAAAATTGTCGGCACCCGACGAATGGGTAACTCCATCTCAGAAGTTGTGCAGTCACTAGGATTTTCACGAGCCACTGTGTCACGGGTGCACCGTGAGTACATAAAATCCGGTAAAACCATCCCTGCAAGGGCCAACTGCCGTGGGCCGCCCCGGTGGCGCAGTGGTCTAAGGCGTTGGCCTCTGATCATTCGTCCGAAGGGGTCCGGGTTCGAATCCCGGTGAGGCATGGATGTTGTGTTTGTCTTACGGCACTGGCTCTCTCCCTTCCCTGGAACCAGTGACCCTAAATTAGGGACGGGCGACTGCTTATAGCCCATTGAGTTGCTCACGGTGGTCGTTAAACCTCCAATCAAAAAAAAAAAAACTGCCGTGGACAACAGCGTGTGGCTAGCTCGCATTGTAACAGCTGATAGACGGGCCACAGTGCAAGAAGTCACTCGGCAATTTAACGCTGGCGCACAAAAACGTGTAAGCAGCCACACCATCCAGAACCATCTCGCTATGTGGTATAGAAACCATCGTCCCACGAAGGTATCGCTGCTGACCGTACATCACACGGTGCAAAGATTAGCATGGGCGCGGGAACATCGACACTGGACCCTAGACATGTGGGAAAATGTTGCCTGGACTGATGAGTCGAGATTCACGTTGGTACATGCGGATGGCAGGATACGAGTACGGCGCAAACCACATGAAGCGATGGATCCTTCTTGCCAGCAGGGTACTCTTCAAGCTGGTGAGGGTGGCATTCTCGTCTGGGGACTGTTTACGTAGACTGAAATGGGACCCCTGGTACGTGTGACATCGTCCCTCACAGGTCAACGTTACCGGGCTATCCTGGACGGCCATTTGCTCCCGTTTGTGCGTCTTCAACATCCCACTAGGGACCTCATCCTTCAACAAGACAATGCACCGTGCCTTCGCTCCCGAATTGTATCCGAATGGTTGGATGAACACTCCACTGACGTGGCCTCGCTTCCTTGGCCAGCTAGGTCACCTGACCTCAATCCCGTCGAGCACATCTGGGATGCCATCGAGAGAGATGTTCGAGGCTCTGACCCCTCCATCAAATCTTCGTGAACTGTGGGAGCTTGTTCAAGGGTCGTGGATCCGTATGGCTTCCCAACGCTTCCGGTGTTTTGTCGAGTCCATGCCGAGACGAATCGCCGCCGTCATCAGGGTGAAAGATGGTGCTACACGTTACTAGACAGGTATATCTTATTCAATTGCTCTTCAGTGTATATGGATATGAAAGTGTTTTTGTTTTGTTTTTTAGATAAATGTTTAATCGAAAAAAAAATTGTTCTGCAAATTTTCCTAATGAAGTCAGCACGTCTTCTTTTACAGTAATACGATAAATTTTGTGCCATGATAAAATATTTTGTTCTCTGACATCTTAACCCGCTGTCAAAAAAGTGTTTCGACGCCACTGAACTCTAAATCTTGGCACACTAGGGAGCTGCTTAGAATTGGAACAAACGGCTCTGCTGTGAAACCACCCCGTAATGTGGGCAACAGTCTTGGTGTGCCACAACATAAACAACTCTTCCCATGAATTTCAACTTTCTGGCGGGGTCCATGAACCAGATCAGATCATACTTAGAGGATTTTAGGAAGGGAGTGTATGACCCCAGGTCTTAAACAACCCTTAGAAATAGGAAGCTAGGAGATTTGGGATGGAGTGCCCGATAGGAAAGTGACAACAGAGCGAGGTAGGAAGAGGGAGGAAGACGCCTTTATTTATTACCGGGGGTCAGTACCCTGGGCCCGACAGATTAACGTGCCCATCCGATGCACGGTGGATATTTAGTGGTTCGAGCGTTCGTACCTGCCTGGGATCGGACCCGAGGTCTTCTCCGTGGCAGTCACGAACGTTGCCCACTAGGCCACCCGCGGGTCTCCTGGCACGGACGGGACGCAAGAACAGACGTTTCATATGCTGCCCTCTCCGAACAGCAGTTTATCGACCTAAACGTCTCCCTGGTGTCAGCTGTTTTTGCACTGATTTTCATGGTAACTGAATGTTATTGGGATGGTAAACGAATTGTAACACATATATCAGAGATCATGCGAGATGTTATTCATTACTTGAGAAACGCATACATGCATATATGTATGCATTTGGAGTTCTGTGTTGCACGTGCGACATTTACAGTATGTGTGATACTTGGAGTTCTGTGATGTACGTGCTTCGCGTGTGCAACACAGAACTCCAAGTGAGTGTGTCTATGAAAGGGAGTGAAACCGTTTGTGTGTGTATGTGTACAGAGAGGAGAAAAAGCTTTTGTGTGTGTTGTGTGTGTGATAAATTTAAAGTTACCACATCAAAGTTCTATTAACGGAACTAACTCTTCCGGTGCCAGATTTGAGAGCATATTATCACTAAATCTTGGTCTTTCAGGTATTAATGCTGCATTTTAGTTTACGTGGGAACGAGGTTTTTAATGAAGCTGAAAATATCAGTGAGATTACAGGTGTAACTTTTTTATTACAGCTTCTGGTCCTGTCCAAAATTCCAGTGAAATTATGGTGTCTCATCCGTTCTTAGCTTAAATTTAATAATATAGAATACTTAGAAAAAAAACGTAACATTCAACTCAGTGTCCACTTCTAACGCTTTAGGCACAATAATCGTCAAGCTTCATCAAGACAGATAGTGTATTCATTTTTTTGTCCATTGTGACGTCATTAGCGACACTGACGATCACAGATTTTTGTCAGTTGTTGCTATGTTCTATAAATTGGAGTAGAGCTTACATCATTAAAAAGTTGTGAGTGATTTTCACAACTCGTTAAAGGATGGAATTAAAAACTCCACGTTGAGCCAATTCTTCTAGGAAAAAAATCGCGATTGTTTTTTCTTAACGATGTTGAATTCTGCAACGTATCAAGTCCGTTCTTTGATTCCAGGCTTCATCGTATCGCCTTTTTTTTTTTCATATGTAGAGGATTTTAGGAAGGGAGTATCTGACCCCAGGTCTTAAACAACCCTTAGAAATAGGAAGCTAGGAGATTTGGGCTAGAGTGCCCGATAGGAAAGTGACACGGAAGCGAGGTAGAAAAAATCGTTTCGCTTGAGCGTTTGGGAGGAAGTTGTACTCGTACGTCTCTGCATTAGACATTGCCGATTCACTGTCGGCCATCTGCTGAACGGCAAGAGAACCCCTATGTGTGAGACGTGTAATGCACCTCTAACTGTTCCGCATGTTTTGTGTTTGTGCCATCGTTTCGTTCGTGAACGTGCTCGCTTTCTACTTTTACACACTCTACCAGACGGCTCAGAAACCCTAGGTAGCCTTTTGAACGATCATCGTGATGTGTCTTCTGTTGTACTCTTTTTAATGTTGTACCGGTGCTTTTCGTTTTTTATAGTCGGTTGTCGTTTGTTGCGCATTTACACCGTTTCTTGTGTTTCTCCTTTGTGACATACACCAAAGAGCCAAAACATTATGACCACCTGCCTAATATGATGCTGATCTCCCACGTGCTGCCAAAATAGCTCTTATCCGGCGAGGGACGGAAGCTACAAGATTTCTAAAGGTGTCTTGTGGCATTTGGTACCAACATTTTACCAGCAGATCCTTTAACTCTTGTGAATCACGTGGTTAAGCCGCCGCAGATCGGATTTTCTGTTCCGATACAAACTACAGATGCTCGATTGGATTGATATCTGGGGAATTCGGAGGCCAGAGTAATACCTGGAAATCTTCCTCATGTACCGCGAACCGTTCTCAAACACTTCGAGCAGTATGTCATGGCGAATCATTCTGCTGAAAGAAGGCACTACTGGATAGGGTGTCATACACCCTATCCAGTAGTACCTCCTTTCAGCAGAATGATGCTCCATGCCATACTACCCAACAAACACGACGTCTACCGCCTACCCTAAACATCATTGTAGACCAGGCACATCCTTTCATACCGTTGCCATGAAAGGATGTACCTGGTCTACAATGATGTTTAAGTAGGCAGTAGACGTCGTAACTTCTTATACATGAATGACTAGCACCAGGGTTTATCAACAAACACTGCCCAAAATATTATACTTCTTCCAGAGGCTTGTTTTCGTCCCACTGTGTATCCTGGTGCCAACATTTCTCCAGATAAACGATGCACTCGTACCCGGCAGTTCACATGGCGCTGCAGGAAACGAGATTCATCGAACCAGACGACCTTCTTCCAATCATTCAAGATCCAGTTTTGATATCCATGTGCCCATTGTTGGCGCTTTCGACGTTGAACTGAAGTTAGAATGGGCACTCGGAGCGGCCTAATGGCACTTCCGACGTTGAACGGAAGTTAGAATGGGCACTCGGAGCGGCCTGATGGCGCTTTCGACGTTGAACCGAAGTTAGAATGGGCACTCGGAGCGGAATCATGGCGCTTTCGACGTTGAACCGAAGTCAGAATGGTAACTCAGAGCGGCCTGATGGCGCTTTCGACGTTGAACCGAAGTTAGAATGGGCACTCAGAGCGGCCTGATGGCGCTTTAACCGAAGTTACAACAGCACTCGGAGTGGACTGATGGCGCTTTCGACGTTGAACCGAAGTTAGAATGTGTACTGGAGCGGCCTGATGGCGCTTTCGACGTTGAACCGAAGTTAGAATGCGCCCTCGGATAGGCCTGATGGAACGCAGCCCCATATTCAGCAGGATTCGATATATTATGTGTTGTGACGCCTTACTCTTGCCACCAGCTTTCAAATTGCCGACAAGTTGCGCCATAGTGTTCTATTTGTTGGCTCTTACCATACGAGACACGTTTCGCTCACCCCTAGAATTCGTGAGCAGCGGTCAGCCCACAACTTGCCGACGTTGCGTGGTTTCTCCCTCCTCGGACCACTTTTTGAAGGTACTAACCACGGTTGACCGTGAGCACCTAACAAACCTTGCCGTCTCGGAAAGGCTCTGACTCAGTCGTCTGGCAATTACAATTTGACCTTTGTCAAACTCGCTTAAGTCAGCTGAATTTTCCATAAGAAGAACAAGAATAACACTGATTAACAGAGCTCAGAATCTGGTGTTATTTATACCGTTTCATGACTTTCACATGCGCCGTCGTTACCACTCAGCTGCTTCAGTTTGGAGAAAGACGACCTGGTCATAATATTTTGGCTCTTCGGTGTACATTTTAACTACACTGACGGAAAAAAATCCCAAAACCAAGAAAGGGTTGTGTTAGATAAACGACAGTTGGTAGGCGGTGAGAGTACATCTGTAAGATGACGTCTATGCAAATTTCGCGCTCGCCGCATACCTGTGGCGCTAGTAGCGCCCCTCGAAACATGCAAAGCAGGTTTGCTCTAAATACGCGCTGTAACGTTCGTGAGCGTTAGTTATCGTTGAGATTCGACGTAGTGTGTTGATGTTAGTCAAGAATGCCTTTAAGAAGACGAAGAAGCCATTATCAACAGCTCACGGAGTTTGAACGAGGTCGTGTAATAGGGCTACGAGAAGGTGGATTTTCTTTCCGCAATACTGCAGAACGACTTGGCAGGAATGTAGCCACTGTGCATGATTGTTGGCAGCGGTGGTCAAGGGAAGGTACTGCCTCAAGAAGACCGGGTTCCAGCCGGCCACGTGGCACTACTGAGAGGGAAGACCGCCATGTGCGGCGTATGGCCGTGGCTCATCGTACCGCGTCTGCGGCAGCAATTCGAGCTGCAGTTGCCACCACAGTGACACAACGAACTGTTACAAATAGGTTACTTGAAGGACAGCTCCGAGCCAGACGCCCTGTAGCGTGCATTCCACTTACTCCAAACCACTGCCGTTTGCGACATCAGTGGTGTCAAGCTAGAGCTCATTGGAGGACGGAGTGGAGATCTGTTGTGTTTTCTGATGAAAGCCGGTTCTGCCTGGGTGTCAGTGATGGCCGTGTGTTGGTTAGAAGGAGGCCAGGTGAGCGCCTGCAACCAACCTGTCTGCGGCTGAGACACACTGGACCTACACCTAGAGTTATGGTCTGGGGAGCAATTTCCTATGACAGCAGGAGCACTCTTGTGGTAATCCCACGCACCCTGACGGCACAGTTGTACGTCGGTCTAGTGATTCAACCTGTTGTGCTGCCATTCATGAACAGCATTCCAGGGGTGTTTTCCAGCAGGATAACGCTCGCCCGCATACCGCTGTTGTAACCCAACATGCTCTACAGAGTGTCGACATGTTGCCGTGGCCTGCTAGATCACCAGATCTTTCACCAATCGAGCCCGTATGGGACATCATTGGACGACAACTCCAGCGTCACCCTCAACCAGCATTAACCGTCCCTGTATTGACCGACCAAGTGCAACAGGCATGGAACTCCATCCCACAAACTGACATCCAGCACCTTTTGCGTGCTTGCATTCAACATTCTGGCGGTTACACCGGTTATTAATGTACCGGCATTTCACATTTAAAATGGCTCTTCTCGCGCTTACATTAAGCTGCGATCTTAAAACCTTAATCGATTAAATATGTTACCTATACAAATGTATTGCCGCCATTTCATTCCTCTACAACTATTTTTTCGTGGTGTTGGGATTTTTTTCCCCGTCAGTGTATGTGTTGATGTTTGGTTACCCAGAAAAAACACAACGTCGGGAAACTGCTGGCCACCAGCTGGCAGTGAGGGTCACTGCTGGCTGAAATCTGCCGCTCACGGCACGGTAGCGGTCCGTTGGTGGCAGCGCCATCAGTTGGCAGCCATTGATGGCCCTGCAGCATCGTCGGAAGGAAAATATATAAATAATTATGAATGAACTGCAAGAAATAGTCAATTACTCTCGTGTATTTATAGAAACTCATTTCGTAGCAAAATTCCTGGACTAGCACACAAAGAATCGAGAATACAGACAGGCATGAAATACATCAGCTCCATTCCCATGAACAAAAAGAAATAATTTTTGTGTAATCTTTCGTTTTAATATACACACACAAAATAGGAATTATCCGCGTACAGAATTTATCAATTATTTGAACAAAAAAAAAAAAAAAAAAAAGAAAGCAACGCTATGTGGATATAATGTATTTATCTATGGTGAGACACAAGACGAGGATTTCGCTGCTAAAAATAACGAGAAATAAAATAAAATATGCTTCCTCTTTAAAACAAATGTAGCTAAAGGAAAGATACAAAGTTAAAAATGTAACAGAATGTGACATGAACAGGTAAATGTATTAATTAAACAATCGTCTTTGAAGACCACAAGGAGAGCACAAAACTTTGGAAAGCACCTTTAAACCGGTACACTCGTTGAAAATGAGTCAAGTTCCCTTAAGGTAAATAAAAACAATCGTACGTTGAAAAAATAAATTTATAAATTATATGAAACTGACGTTTTTAAAAATACCTCGCAATATTGTAAAATAAAAAAAAAGATCCCTTAGGTTCACATCTCGCCGGAAAGAGGCTCAGCTTCAAGCGAGGTCTTGCACATGGCAAATCAGTGTAGTCGGCAGAGCGCTCGCTTCTCACGCAGACTGTCCTTGGTTAGTTTTCTGCCACATCTGAACGGGCGTTGTTAAGGAAATTTCCCCACTGCGGTGTTTTCATTCCGAAGTTTCGTAAGGGTGGGAAAAAGAAGTAGTTGCGGATGTGGTTTTTATTTTTATTTTTTATGGTTACTACTGGGAAATTGGCGGACAAGATTCGGCAAGCCATCAGTTACATCATGTGACTGCCGACTGCCACGACCGGGAAACTAGCGGACCACATTAGGCTAGCCTACATTTATAGCACGTGCTTACAGGGCCGCTGAAGGGACACTTGTGGCAGCCACTACCTGTGATGGATAACTGATTACCCTGTTCTGGCATATGACAACTGATGGGGTGCCATCTGTTGGCCAGCTGCTGGCCTGAACTGCTGGCACTCTAAATAAGCACACACTCAGCACTCCATGTGGTGGCCGCAGGGACATTTTATTGACGGTTGGGCGGTGGCAACATAGTGCTGGGCCACTACTAGCACTGCTGGCCCAGCAACACTGTTTTTGCTGGGTTACTGTTGTAAATCGCGAGACTTAGTGAGCGTTGGTTACTGTTGTAAACCGTGAAACTAAACGCAAATCAATCAACCAATGTCGAGCTGTCGGTGACTTCCTTATTTAATTAGTCTTTGCGCATGTTTTGTGGTATTTTAATTTAAACGGAAAACCTGTGGAGCTGGTTGGTGTAAATGTGGAAAGCCACCTTCAAATGGATTTCGGTAAATTTGCCATATATTTAAATCTTGATCGATATCTTTTAAACAATTTCAGATAGTACAATTTTTACTTCTAAAATTCGTGTGACTCTAAGATATCATTTTCCCTTTTGTAAGCGAAGAAAAAGGTGACAGAAATTCTATTTAATTCTGAATATATTTGCCACTAATGTTACATGCACTTGCCAATTACTTTCCCCCGCCCTACTTTTTTTTTTATTGCATGTATAATATGTTCCTAAAACGAATCGGCATCTTGATGTTTTGCATTGTTTCGATTTTTTATCTTTTCTATTTAGATCCTGAATTAAAACCGAAGATCATCAATGGAAGGGATGCCAGAGACGGCGAATTTCCTTGGATGGTATAAATTTGCTGCTGCATTTACTTGTTTTTCTGAATGACTGGGTGGCCGAGTGGTCAGAGACGCTGGTTTCTGGCTTTTCGTCCGACTTATACTTGGTTCGAGTGCTGGAAGAGGAATGAGTGGAGAGTTTGTCCAATGGCGCTGATTCTGTCTTTTCCCTGGAACCAGTGGCCCCAAATCAGGAACGGGCTTAGATACTCAAAGAGGTAGCTAAACTTCGAAATGAAAACTAAATTATTCATTTTTAATAACTGATTTACTACAAAACATTTCCGTAATCTATTAATAGCACTAATTTAAAATTGAAATATGCGCACGACGGTCTTTTCTTTGAGCCCTCCCAAGTATTTATGCTGTTAGAATATATGGCTGATTCAACCGTCTAAGATTTTAGGGAACTTGGATAAAAGTATACCTTAATTTTTCGAATTCAAAGAATTTTTTTATATAAAATTAATTTTTTGTTAAATTTAGTTGTTTGTACTTCTGGGAAATGGATGGAGTTTTTTTGAGCGAATTTCTCAGACAGTAGTAAAAACACACCATTTTTATAATTATACTTCAAAAAATGAGAGAGATTCCTTGTTAGGTTACAAACTAAAATTCATACACAGCCTTATAACAGAGAAAAAAGAAAAAGAAAGAAAGAAAAACTACGTAAGTTAGCTAAAATTGCGAAAAAATAATAACTTGCCATAGAGATTCATATCCATGGTTCCCGTACTACATACAATACTTGAATAAATACTAAGTACAGTATGCACCTGCCTAGGGATAACATTATCAGCATCGGGTGAAAGCCGCATAAACGATTTTTTTCCAAAATTTCTGCCTAGCACTTCAAAATTTATGCCCACCCATTATGCTTAGCCCTCCCCTCCCCCTAATAGCCCACCCACTGCTGAGCGGCTGGCGTCTCCACTGCTGAAATATAAAGCAACATGGGGGTGATTTCACTTTCTATCTGTGTGCATCTACTCCCTCAGCAGCTCATATTAAAGTATTCGGTACAGTGACAGTACAGAGTGGTCGGATCCTTTGCCTTTCGCTATTTAAAGTCCTCTTAGAGCATTTGACATTATTGGAAGTGGCCCGTTCCAAATTTAGGGTTACTGGTTCCAATTATTGAACATTTTGAAGAACGAGACAGATCTGTGTCGGGCGAGTAATCATGGGGCTCACTTTTGTCTTCAAAAAATGTTCCCCTTATGTAAAGCAAATGTCAGTTATTGAGTAAATATGAACTTGAGTTAAATAATGACTTTCTGCAGTAGAAACACCACTGTGGTTTTAGTATTTAAACCTGGAAAAAAACTGCTTGACCAAGTTCCATGCATCTTTATAGCATGTTATTTAAAAGTTGCTGCGGTCAGACATTACGATGACTGAAGTTTCAATTGTAATTATTTTTTTCTATCAATGCTATGATAAATCAACAAAATATATTATCCTGTTATTACTATAACACGCAGATAACGGTAATCTATGCTTTTAGTTCTATACATACATTGCTTGAAGTAGAAAATGCCACACAAGTATTTGTCTGAGCGCTGTGCGAATTAGTTTATATGTGCCGACAGTTGGGTTATGTGGATGATGACAGTTGCAAACCAATCATGTGACAAGAGAGATAATAAGAGCGAAACGGCTCAGCGTAGCTAAGTTTGGTCGTCCTC
The DNA here is from genome assembly GCA_039090855.1 of Macrothele yani. NCBI lineage: Eukaryota > Metazoa > Arthropoda > Arachnida > Araneae > Macrothelidae > Macrothele > Macrothele yani. The sequence continues at coordinate 110,072,572 of CM077013.1, forward strand.
AGCTGAGCGTGACCCCCTGCATCAGAGTGATATCGGTGGCGAAAACATGTGTGTAAAAGAGTGAGAACGCTTGGACGCTTCATCAGGAATCCTACTCTATAAATACTTTCTTGCAGCTAAAAGCGTTAAAGTAAAACACAAGGCAGCTCACCTTGGTGCACGATACGTCAATAAAATCAATCCATGGTTCAAAACCTGAGTTTATGAACCATAACTTTAATTATGCTTAAGATGCAAGTTAAAACCTGAGGATAATTAAAAACACTCCATAAGAACTTTCGGGTTTACCCGGGATCCCGTCTTCAGGTCAGAAATACAAATGCGAACATAGGACAGAGTAACACATTCATTTATAGGTCTCGATAATGACGTATGTGTAGTGGTTCCCTAGCGGCGACCATGGATATCTACATCGTTAACTGATATCAAAGTGAGACAAATGGGTTGACAGGGAAGAGGGCGCCCATACGGGGAGGGGGCAGGGGCTCGAACCCCCCCCCCATCCGTTGGTATAGCCAATTTTTTTATAAATTTAAAACACTAAAATAGACGAAACCTTTTTTAAAGCATTTTTAAAAATAATAAGATATTAATGATTGATTGTATCAATTATTTTTGTTGTATTTTAGCATCTTGTACATTTACTAAAATGTTTGACAGCCTTGAAGGAGATAAGGATTCTTCTTAGCCCTCCCCCTAAATGGGCGCCACTGTACGTAGGAAAGGTATAATAAGTACGAAAAGTTAAAAGGTACCTGGGGAAAAAAGGGGTTGTTGGGGAGGGGGACGGGGGTGTTAAAGATGGAATAGGTTATCGCAAAAGAGGCTCCAAAAAGGTTGGGAACGTAACGAACATACGGAAAATGTACAGTGCATATCAATATATTAAACAGATGTAGTGTATACCCATAACATATGTACAACTCATATCACATCAATATAAACAGATGTAGCGTATGAAAAAAAAATTCGAGTCATAAAAGATGTTTACGGTAATGTAATATCAACTCAGGTTTTAAACCATGTATTGATTTTATTGACGTATCGTGCACCAAGGTGAGCTGCCTTGTGTTTTACTTTAAGGAATCCTAATATCACACGGATACGTTTACCAGAGGCTTCATTATAAGCCTATATACGGTCAGTTTATCCTTGCATCTCATCGCAGCAGAAAAGTATCAGGCTACAACATCTGTCGGCTGAATGTGGCGACAGTGGTTGGAGGAAGGTGACGTATGTCACCGTAGTAGGACTAGTGCACGTAGGTGAACGTCCACTCGCCTCCATCGCCACGTCCAACGGCAAGCCGTAGCAACCCCACAACCCACAGGGGGCGACATTTGACATGGTGTACAGACAGCTATGGACATCTCCGCATCGACACGGACTATGAATTGCAGATTGGCTGAAGGAGGTTTACACTCTTGCCAGCCGTTGCGACGACTGCCGCTCACTGCTGCATGTCGTGGAGCTAGGTTGCAGTGGTGCCGTACCAGATATGAGTGGCAGGACGAATGAAACCACATCATGTTCAGCGAGATCGCCGATTGAGAACCTAGAGATGACGTTGTCATCGGGTTGATCTTGCTGCCATCCATGAGCGTTATGCGGCTCCTGAGCCTGGTTTCATAATTTGATGAGCTATCAGTTTCAACAGCAGTTGATTGTTCCTAGGCATTGACAGTATGGCGATATTGTGACGTTTACTCTGACGTAACTTTCCTTTTTATTTCCTGTATCTATGTAAGCTTTGGTTCGTTCTCCTTCAAGCACTTCGTCTAACTTAATGCCACATTTCTCTTTCGAATGAATGTCTTGTGACAACCTGAATTGAGGTCAGGAATACAGATACGTATGTTTTCAACAGAGATAAGAACGATGTTTACATTATATTGTCGCCAGCTTACGAGCTGGGTGGCGCTCTGGCTGGCTTTGGTCCGATGATTTGAAGTTGATTTCCGTCAAAGTGCCGTTTCACGGTGACCGTTTGGAATTGTTGGTTTGATGCATTGAACTTCTCATTTCAAGGCTCGAGTTTGTTTAAAGTTGATTGTAATATTGCTTCAAGCTTACATCATTAACCTGTTACCAAGTTTGCTATAGTTGAAGAGTGTTTCACACTACGAGTGATTTGACTATGCCAAAGTGACCCGTGTTGGATGGTGTAATAAGGACATCGATGTTTGAGTAAGTACCGACTTGTTAGCTACTGGCCGTTTAAGCCAATCAGTGCTTACTTACTAAATATTTATTGTAGCTATTCGTAGCATCAAGTAAACGCTGCAATTAGAGCAGTGTTTCATATTCACGTGATCTAATGTTTTAGGGAAACTGACTTTGCACCCATGTAGTTACACATAATTAACTGAGAACATTATGATACGTCGATGTGGTGATTCAGCTCGTTTTGTTACCATTTATCTGTTGTATTCCTGATGCCTAGTTTTCACAAGATATTGTCCATCCGCACACTGCCAACATCAGCAGCAGTACCTACCTACAAAGTGTCAAGATGCTGTCTTGGCCAGCATGATTTCCACCCATCTCGGCGATAGCGAACTTGTGGGACGTTATTGGCAGATGATTTAAGGTGGATCCACCTAAAATCTTTGCCCTGTATTTCCAATGGGCAAATTTCTGTAGCCATTTACTTCACAATTAATGCGTTCCCAAAAATGAGAATTTGATCTTCGATAGAAGTAACTTCATATTATAGCCTAGTACTTAATATTTCCTAGAACTTAACCATAATTATATTTAAAATCAATAACTTTTCTTTTGGTGGTGTTGAGACCAGCAAATAGATGGCGCCGTACTTGCATATGACTTACTAAATACAATCCCATCGCATGTTTTCAATAATTTCATTAATTTTTGGACTGCAATAAACAGTTGTGTCCATCCATGAGATAGTCCGGAATGTTCAGAATGAAACGACCCATTAGATTAAATATTCTATCATTAATTTAGCGGAAAATGTTGCAGAATGAGCTCGCTGGTTTATTTCGGAGATAAAAATCAGAAGCATCTGCAACTATGTTAACATTTTCAGCTAAATTATTATCAGAACATTTAATCTAAGTGGCTCAAATCATTCCACACACTGTTGCATGAATACACTCAAATTTTGATTCCATTCCAAAAATGTGAAATTATTTTTAAAAATATGCGACTCGATAGCATTTAGTAAGTCACATGTAGATGTGGCGCCATATATTTTCTAGTTCCAACACCACCAAAAAAAGTTACTGATTTTTAATATAATTATGGTTAAATTTTAGAAAATATTAAGTATACTAGGCTATAATATGAAGTTACTTTATCGATGTTCAAATTCTCATCCTTGGGAACGCATTAATTGTGAAGAAAATGGTTACAGAAGTTTTCCCATTTGAAATGCAAGGCAAATATTTTAGGTGAATCCACCTTAACGCCCCTGAACTATCCCCTCGCAATGCGGATTAATTGTGGAGATAAGTCAACAATACATGGTCTGAAATACCTCAGTCCACAATCCGGAGACTTTTGCATTCGATGCCTGGCCGTGTTGCCGCGTGTATAGCCCACCATGGCGGTTGTATGACCTACTGACTCCGGCCACACTATGATATCTCCTCGCCAATCGCATTCATTAATCCCTCAGAAAATAAATCACTTCTTTCCCATCTTCTGTCTACATGTGCACTAATTTTCGCCTCATTTCGTGCATTCTTTCATAGTGTGGAATTTTACGTAAGAGCAACATTAACCTTTCGTCCTGGATAGTTAATTCCATGCATGAAAGATCCATCGCCTCGTGCTGCTGACACCAAATACAGACTCGATTATCGGCAGAATGGAGTACATATCGTGATTAATTGGACTAGCACACCTGCTTTCAATCTTCTACCGTCCAATCCGCATGCTGGTGACATCAGGGGAGACGTTTATATCGATGAACTGCTGTTAGGAGAGGGTAGCATACAAAGCGTCTGCTCTTGCATCCCGTCAGGGCCAGGAGGGCCACGGGTGGCCTAGTGGTCAACGTTCGTGACTGCCACCGAGAACACCTTTGGGTTCGATCCCAAGCAGGTACGAACGCTCGATCCACTAAATATATTCGCCGTGCATCGGATGGGCACGTTAAGCCGTTGGGCCCCGGTTACTGGCCCCCGGTAATAAATAAGGGCGTCTTCCTCCCTCTTTCTACCTCACTTCGTTGTCACTTTCCTGTCGGGCACTCTAGCCCAAATCTCCTAGCTTCCTATTTCTAAGGGTTGTTTAAGACCTGGGGTCAGACACTCCCTTCCTAAAACCCTCTACATATGATCTGATCTGATCGCCCGTGCCAGGATGTGACGCATAGTCACGCGGAATACTGTTTCTGCTTGACCAATGTATTGGGCCGTCAATTACGAAACTGTGACAGCGCCAATTACTCCGTACAAGGCAACTAACCCGCGGTACACTTCTGGAACCCACCTTTCACACACTTAAGTCGAAAGTTTGTTTCGCGAATTTGCCATCACTCCTGGTGCACTTTAACCACGAAAGCCCTCTAACAACTCACGCCGCGAAATGGATGCTCTAACCCTTCGTGTGCCAAAATTTGGCTTTTCGTATACTCCTTGATTTTTCGTCCTTGCTGTCAAGTGAATCAAAACCCCTTACATACACATCTTCAGCATACAAGACATCCTTGAATTTTCTCCTCCTCCTCCTTCCTACGCTATTATCGGATGTAACTTATTTTTGTACAGCGGTGGCCGTAGTTCAGTGAGGTCGTCCCTGTGGTGCCGTGGTCTAATGCTGGCTTCTGACCATTCGTTCTAGATAGGTCCGGGTTCGAATCCCGGTGAGGCATGGATATTGCGTTTGCCTTACGGCACTGGCTCTATCCCTTCCCTGGAACCAGTGACCCTAAATTAGGGACGGGCAACTGCTTATAGCCCATCCAGTATTGCTCACTGTGGTCGTTAAATATTGAAAAAATTATCAAGCACTCAATGTACTGTAAGCGTGCGTGTGAATTTTTCAGCCAGATAAAACACTTACTTGTCACACAGTTTCAGGACACGAAGGGAGACGTGAGAATCACGGCCTAAGTGACGCAAACGTAAAATATTGATACTTTGCGTTATCACTGATGTGGTCATCTTAATAATATAAAACAAATGAATTGTAATAAAAGCATTATTTTTATGAACTTTTCATACAGTTTTTTATTATTTTTAACAAACAAAGAACACGCTTTCTGTTGTACAAAATGTGTAATTCAAAATTATTAAACTTACACTGCTCAAAAACATGAATGCGTCTCGAAGAGAAACTGCCCTGGTGACCGAGTGGTCTGATGAGCTACCCCCAGTCCCGGAGCAGGCATTGTCTGCTTGTTTCTTCCCTATTTTCCGCAATCCGCTACCCTAACCCTGGGAATCCTTGGCAAAGCAGCCTCAAGAAGCATCACCTCCGTCATGCTCACGTTGGCTGCACATGTGGGCTTTTGTAACCTGGTTGGGTATAGGGGAAAAAATCAATAGAGAATACACAGTATCTTTCTTCTTCTTCTTCTTCTTCTTTTTTTTTTTTTTTTCATTTCTTTCCGCTGAAATTAGATGAGTACTGCGTTTCCAAATTCACAGCAAAATAGAATTGTTATAGAAGTACTTTCACCAAGGATTTGAAATCAAAATTAGTAAATGTAAAGTTAATTGCTTACGATCTTTGTTTCTTTATAGCAAAACCTGAGCGTTAGGGGATGGATGGGGGGGCGATCACTCGATCACTCCAGCCGCCCACCCTCTCGCTACTGATGTTTTCCATACTTCCCCATCGCTTTTCTCCAGAGTAAATTCCAAAATGATACACTTAAGCTTTTCTTTTATTGACAGCACAAAGTCGAAGCAGATATATATTTCTCTCTCTCTCTCGTTTGCTTCCTCCATTCAGCAGTACTTCTTTTTTTAATTCTATACTAGCAATGTTTGACTGTTGTTCTAGGTGTAGAGTTTAAATAAGGAAATATTCATATTTCCAAGTAAGATGAATTCAGAAAAAAAAATTGAAAAAGACTGCCTGGAAGCCGCAGATTTGAAAGTGGCGTTTAGATCTTTCATAAGGGTTAGTTAGAAATAAGATTGGAAAAGAAAGAGAAGAAAAAAGGCCAGATTGGGGGGCTGCAATAGATCTTTGAAGATTCCTGTCTGGGTCACGTTCTTAAGTTCGGGATTTTATTGTAACCATTCTTACGAAGAGGGTCTACATACATGTAAGTTCGGTTGAAAACCATATTCTTTAAATAGCCGTTCTCATGAAGACGAAATCAAACTCTTTGGAAGAACCCTGCCTTACAAGCCAAACCAGACCCGTCTTCCTCAAAACAGGCTTTCAGTTTAATTTTAGCGAGGGCCGTCTTTCTAAAGGAAGGTTTTAATGGTATTTAAACTTATCTTATATTAGAAATTATGTTAATTGAATACGGTTTGACTCTGACGGTAATGAAACTACAATCAAGATCGGTTGATTGGTTGGTTGGTTGGTTGGTTAGTTTTTATGGCGCAAGGGCCATATCAAGATCGTGAGCATGAGATTGTAACAATGTTTGAAACCAGGACCAGGTTGCAATAAGAATAGCCTTGTAAAGTACTGGATTGATGCATAAGTTCATGCCGTTTTATTTCACAAGTGTTTCCCAGGTCAGTAGTGACGGTGCAGATGGTCAGTAGTGACGGTGCAGATGGTCAGTTGTATATCAAAATGTAGCCAGTAATATCCTCTATCTAAAGCATATTACGTTGTGTGATTGTGGTTAATGGTTTTTTGGTTTTCAGGTCCGGAAAAATGGAGTGTCAAGCAGAAAGGAATGAACATTTCCGACATCTGCTCCTCTACGAGTTCAAAAAGGGATCCACAGACTCCGAGGCCACTCGACAAATTTGTGGGGTGCATGGGGAGGATGCTATTCCTCCGAAGACAGCGCGCAAATTGTTTGAGCGGTTCCGAGGTGGAAATTTTGACCTCAACGACTCTCCACGCTCAGGTTGTCCATTTAACTTTGATTAGGACCGTTTGAACTATCACATCCACTTGGATCCGCGTCAAACCACAGGCGAATTGGCCACTGAGATGGATTGTGATCAAGCCACAATGGTGCGACACCTGGAGCGTATGGCAAAGGTCTAGAAATTGGGGTCTTGGGTGCCTCACATTCTCACCGAGGACAACAAGAATCAGCGTGTTGCCATGTGTGGTTCCTTGCTCGCTCGTTATTACGAATGTTCTCAGCAACACAAACTCTTTCTGTCATGTATTGTTACTGGAGATGAAAAGTGGTGCCTGTACGTGAACTTCAGGCACCGGAAGGAATGGTTAAGCCCAAACAAGACGCCCACACCACGTCCAAAACATGACCTTCATCCTGCGAAGATCATGTTGTGTGTCTGATGGGGCATAGAAGACATTATTCACTGGGAAATGCTGTCGAGGAATCAGGCCATCAGCGCTGCGCTCTATTGTGAGCAACTCCGTCGTGTGGAGGAAGCAGTTAAGCAGAAACGACCACATTGGCGCCATGGTGTCCTTCTCCAAAATGATAACGCACGCCCTCACAGTGCAAACTTGAGCAAAATAGCGGTTCAGAACATGAAATGAGAGATCCTTTTACATCCAGCTTATTCTTCAAATGTCGACCCTTCAGACTATCACCTGTTCCGATCTCTCTCGAATACACTCCGTAGCAGAACATTCAACAATGATGTTGATCTCCAGAATTTCTTTGATGATTTCTTCGCAGCAAAACCTGCACGTTTTTCAAGAGGGGCATTGCAGACCATTCCAGACGTTGGGACACCATCGTAAACAATGGGGGGCGGGTACATAGTTGATTGATCCGTTTTTACTTCTGATGTAATACATTCTTGTAGTGCGGTAAAGAAAACGGCATGAACTGATGCATCAATATAATAATTTCAAACACGGCCGTCTCCGCACGGAAAGACCTTCAACGGGAGTCGTACAATGAGTTCTTCAGTTAGTATTTTTTATAGCTCATCGACTTGCTCACGACCACTGTGAGCAACTCGATGAGCTATAGGCCCTAAGCAGTCGTCCGTCCCTAATTTTGTGCCACTGGTTCTGGCGGCCGTAAATTAGAGGAGGAGGGCTAATTTAGAGTCACCGGAGCAGTTGGCTACATCTACAGTATACCAGGTGTTCACCAGACAGTCCTTTAACTGGCTTAGATTTGACAGAAGACGGATATTTTCCAGAATTTGTTTTTCTAACATGTCCAGTACGTTCTCAATGGGGTTAAGGTCCGGGAATTCTGCTGGTCAGAGAAGATGGCGGGAGACGCTGTCATGCTCGCCGAACCACTGCTGAAAACACCTTGCGCGATGGACAGTAGCATTGTTTTCAATGAAACAGTCGCCACTTGCTGGATAAAAAGTTTACATTGCAAGGAGAGTTTGATCGGCAACAATGTTTAGATAATCCTTGCAGGACACCCGACGTTCAAGCAGTGTCAGAGGTTCCGTTCCGTACGAATAAAACATGCCCCACACCATGACACCACTTTCAAAACCTTGAGTTCTGTTTACATAGGAAGCTGGATCCGTTGCTTCATTAGGCTCCCTCTAAACTCTCAGGCTAGCGTCGGTACAGAATAAGGTGTACGGTGACTCTTCGGACCACGTGACTTTTTCCAGTCTTCCATTGTCCAGTTACGATGTTCCTGACACTACTCTACACGAACTTTCCGGTTTTTCACAGAAATCAGCTGTTTCCATATAGTCGGGGGACTGCCAGTACAGATCGTCTTCAATTATCTGAGCACAGTTCGTCAAGATATGGAAATGGATTTTGTGTTTGTCTTACAGCACTGGCTCTCTTCCTTCCCTGGAACTAGTGACCCTAAATTAGGGACGGGCGACTGGCTTATAGCCCATTGAGTTGCTCACAGTGATCGTTAAACCTTCAGTCCAAAAAATTCAAGACATGGATCGGGAACAGCTTTCATTGAATGCTTCAGTCAATTGCTGCGCACAGGAAGTTCTGTTTCTCTACACAAGCCTTCTCAGACGACGTCGATCTCATTTCTGACAAATTGTCCACGCGTCACAGTTACGCAGTATGGCAAGCAATATGAGTTATTTTTCCACTAACTGAGGTGGATCCACCTAGAATCTTTGTCTTGTATTTCCAGTAGGCAAACTTCTTCTGTAGCAATTTTCTTCACAATTAATACGTTCCCAAGCATGAAAATTTCAACATCAATAAAAATAGTTTCATATTATAGCCTGCTAAACTTAAAATTTTCGAAAACGTAACCCTAATTATATATTAAAAATCAATAACTTTTCCTTTGGTGTTGTTGGAACCAGAAAACAGATGGAGCCACATGTACATGTGATTTACTAAATGCTATCAAGTCGCATTTTTTAAAAATAATTTGATTAATTTTCGGAATGAAATCAAAATTTGAGTATATCCATGCGACAGTCTGGAATGTCCGGAGAAATTTGAGCCACTTAGATTAAATGTTCTGATAATAATTTAGCTGAAAATGTAAATAGAATTGTAGATGCGGCTGATTTTTAATTCAGAAATAATCCAGCAAGCTCACTATGCAACATGTTCAGTTAAATTAATGTTAGAATATTTAATCTAAATGGCTCGAATCAATCTAAACATTCAGGACTATTGCATGGATGGACACAAGAGTTAACTGCAGTCCAAAAACTAATGAAATTATTGAAAAACTGCGACGTGATAGCATTTAGTAAGTCACGTGTAGATGTGGCGCCATGTATTTTCTGGTCTTAACACCACCGAAGAAAAAGTTATTGATTTTGAATATAATTATGGTTAAGTTTTAGAAAATATTATATGTACTAGGCTATAGTATGAAGTTATTTTTATCGTTCAAATTTTCATGCTTGGGAACGCAACAATTGTGAGGAAAGTGGCTACAGAAATTTACCCATTGAAAATATAAGGCAAAGATTTTAGGCGTATCCACCTTAAAGACCCGGGATATCTTACCTTTTGAGAAACCGGTCAGCTCTGCTGTTTTAAAAACCGTCCTTCCAGCCCAAACGGGTCTCACAATAAGCCTTTTATCCAACTCCGCAAGATTCTTTGTTTTTCCTATTGTTATCAACACTGCTGACGAATACTGAGGAACAGCAGTCTTAAATAGTTGTCTAAATCACATGATGAACAGCGTGAAAACGTATTTTGCATGTACTCTGAGTAAGTGACGTTTATGTGCATCTGCACAAGGGTTTCTAATTCAGTTGCCGGTGTGTATATGCAAAAAAATTGAATTACCAAATATATACTGCTGGCCACCCAAAATGCAACACCAAGAAGGAAGCCTCCGATTGGCCTGAAATTCGCAGCTTGCGTCGCCCACGAGAGGACATGCAAACGATTAGCATTGCAGGGCATATGCAAATCCTGTGCGCCCGGCACGCCACTGAGAAGCACTGTAAGAAGGGTGCACAGAAGGCCGGGTGTAAGTAGTGGAAGTGTGTTGTGCTGCCGGACCTGTCCGTGGGAAGCTTCCTGGTGCCTCATCGCAGAATACGGCAGTCATTCCAGCACGTTTCGGAGTTTGACAGAGGACGAATAGTGACTTATCGCGACAGCGGTTTATCGTACCGAGACATCGGCGCCCGTGTGGGACAACATCCAGCCACAGTGAGGCGAGTATGGATTCGGTGGGTGCAGGAGGGACGGACGGATCGACGTGAGCAATTGCCACAGCCGCGGCACACCACCGAACGAGAGAACCGGCATGTTTTGCGGCGGGCATTGACAGCTCGTATCGCCTACATCACGAACGTTAGCGCAGGAATTAGGGTGTGTTGCGCAACAACCTGTCCCAGCACGTACCTTCGACGTCGTCTGCAGGAGCAGGGACTTGTCGCACGCCGCCCATTGTTCCGATTACCATTTACGTTACACCACGGAATAGCACGACATTATCTTTTCCGACGAATCCCGCTTCTGCCTGCAACACCACGATGGTCGGATCCACGTGTGGAGGCACCGCGACGAGAGACTCTATGACGCCTGCATTATGCATCGCCATACCGGTCCGTCGCCTGGCGTTATGGTTTGGGGCGCAATTGGATATGACACCCGCACCCTTCTAGTACGCATCGCCGGAACACTCAACAGCCACCGCTACATCTCCGACGTTTTGGAGCCTGTAGTCCTTCCTTACCTGCAGGACCTACCAGCGGCCACGTTTCAACAGGACAATGCGCACCCGCACGTGGCACGCATCGTGCAACAGTTCTTCACTGCCCACCAGGTGTCACTGCTGCCGTAGCCCGCCTGTTCTCCCGACATGTCGCCCATCGAACACGTGTGGTCGCTGATCGGCAACCGAGTGGCCCGGCAAGCACCACCCGCGGCTACGCCTGCTGAATTGTGGCAACGTGTGGAAGCAGCTTGGACCAACATACCCCAAGCCCACATCCAAAGCCTTTTTCGTTCGATACCGCGGTGTGTAGCGGCCGTTATTGCCAGATATGGGGGCCACACGAACTATTGATGTCTGCGTGTTCCGCAAGTCGCACGGGCCTGTAAGCTCAATCGTTTCATCTTTGTATCTGTTGTTATGTGTCACGTAAATCTGGCTTTGCTATCTCGTGTCCTTCTTGGTGTTGCATTTTTGGGTGATGGCCAGCAGTGTAGAAGAACTTCATGCTCCTGCTGCTGATTTATACCTTACAGTTACTAATTACTATTAAATTGTCTTAAACTTCCTACAGCGCCTTCGTTGGTACCTATGGCAAGGGCCACACTGGCTGTAGTTACCACCCGTATTTACATTCATGGTAGTTTTATTTTTAAGATTTTTTTATTTATTGTATAAAATTTGTTTGTGCTACCTAAACATTAAATTTACTTTTTCTGTATTTTTAAATTTACTTTTTCTGTATTTTTTTTACAGGCCCGTGCGCCAGAGTTAATCATATGGCTCTTCGCTACAATGATCGCTTCATTTGCAGCTCTTTCCTCATCTCACCGACAATCGTTATGACAGCTGCGCATTGTGTTATTTTGTAAGTGCAACATCTGTGAGTTCTTGTTGTCAAGCACAAGCAGTCCTCTGCTTTCGCACATCACACATTTCCACCTCATCACCTCTTTATAAGGCACAAGTATTGTTTATCCTCAGTACATATGTATTTTCAGAAATGCATTATGTATGAACACATGCGGGCTGTATGTACGTACTATACAGAGGTAAAGCACGTGTCAAGACGACAAATCTGCAGCGATACATTCCGTCCTTGTAGCTTAGTTGGTAGAGCAACTTACTTCGGAGTGACGGAGCGCAGGTTCGATCTGTGTCACTGACAACCTTGTGTTTTCATATTGGCGCCTGAACGTAAAAATGGATCTACTGGGAAAATGTGTGGTGTTTGTTCCATACATCGTCTAGAATTAATGAAAGTTAGTTATTTGCTAACAAATAAATAAATAAATAAATAAATAAGAGGGAGATGATGTGACGTACTATAAGAGGTAAAGCACGTGTCAAGACGACAAACCTACAGTGATACCTTCCGTCTGTGTAGCTAACTACATCGGAGTGAGGAGGCGCGATTTCGATTCCGTCACGGACAAACTTGTGCTTTCACATGCTATTTGCCTGTCTATGACGCTTATTAATTTTTTACAATCTCTGCTTGATAAACACACTGAATTATGAATGAAATCATGAATGAAAAACGGGATTACACCATATAATACAATTTTTGAAGATGACAATCCGTTTTTTGGTGTAACAATGACAAGGATGGTAAGTCAGATAATAAACTTGAAAATTTCGTCGTCCTGGAGCGGGAATCGAACTCGCGTCTCCCAGATAGCGCCCGGGTATGCTAACCGCTACACCACCCAGAACGACCAAGTCTCAAGTTTCCGATTAATTTGAATATAACCATCACAGGATTCGCTAGTCGAAGCAATCGGCATTCATGTTTAGCGAATCTAGAGGTTAAGAATCCTATCCCGTGATTGCCCGGAGGAGGAGATAAATCATGGATGAAATACGTGATAACACCATATAATACAATTACAATTTTTGAAGATGACAATCCGTTTTTTGGTGTAAATATGGCAAGGATGCAGTCGTGTATTTTGTGTTCGAGACCTGTGCTATCTCACCTGCCCCCCCCCTGTTTTTTTTAAATGCGAAGTTTATTTTTTAGTGATTAAGTTATAAAACTAATTTTTCTAAATTTTACGTACATGCTATTGCTAACATAACATCAAATAATTATGAGGATTAGAATTTTAACACCCTACCTTTTGAATATTTTATTTCTACATGAACTCTATTCTTCTTTCCTTTTGTGTGGAAACTTTAATATTAGTTCTGCTAAGTTGTGCACCTCACTAAACACAATGTCCAATTTATTCAACTTCATGTAACGCAAGTAATGTCTTTTACTGATTTCTTTTTGTATTCATCAAAGGAATAAAACACCTTCAGTTCATTTTTGAGTAGAACTGTATCACAATTTGAAGCATAAGGTTCTTTAAGTTCTGACAGTAGATATTCAGGAAAGCTTTCACAAAATTTATCGAAACTGTTCGAATCCAACAAAGCCCCGAATTTAAGATATAATATCAGTGATTTTAATTCATTGACACTTCACACAACTGAAACAACTCTCGCGAAACACGCACTCCTAAAGGGCGGGGCATGCGAGTGACTAATGTAGTCTTAAGTCTTCTCTTTTCTGAGGGAACCGTTTCCCAAAGCAATGGTCCATTCACCCTTCACCCACTCATTCATGTTGTGATGGAAACGCTAGCTGGCGATCGTGCCAAAAGTCTTGGAGTCACACAGCGAAAACTGGTAGAACTCGTTGCGTTACGATGATCCCCGTTGGTATTTTGACTTTTATTTGAGTATATCAAATTGACTTTTATTTGTGCATTCTCTGGGCTTCGCAGCTAGCCTCGAATATATGCCACTGCATGGATGGTAAGTCAGATAATATCCGAAAACTTGAAAAAATCGGAAACTTCCGACTTGGTCGTTCTGGGTGGTATAGTGGTTAGCATACCCGGTCGCTCTCTGGGAGACGCGGATTCGATTTCCGCTTCAGCACGATGAAATTTTCAAGTTTTCTGATATTATCTGACTTACCATCCTTGTCATATTTACACTAAAAAACGGATTGTCATCTTCAAAAACACTGAATTAGCAAATTACAAGGAATACCTATCTAATAATGTGTTGCCCTTCCTTCCTTGTCATTCCTCGATTCGGTGTGCTCATATCATTCAATGTTCAATCAAGCCGATTTGATGACTTCGATCAAAACGAATGTTTCCCATAGGAGGAACTCTGTAACGAATGGCTCTCTCAATCGTATAACAGAGTTGTTCAATTGGGTTAAGATCTGGGAACTGTGGGAGTCATTTTAACGCTTTTTAATCGCTGTGGTGCTCTCTTGTGTGAAGATCCGAACCTTGAGGCATGGCGCATTATCAGGCTGGGGGTAGCTCTCTTCATCTATATGTGTGGGTGTAACTGGTCCGCAGTGCCCTGCACGGGTGAAAAAGCTGTGAACGAAAGTTTTATAACACGAATCGTATATTAGAAGATTGGTTTGCACGCCATCGCCGCTGTCGTTCTCAATTTAAATGACGTTTTCTTTCAGCTTTATCTTCTCTTGACTACAAAGAAAAAATTCCACAGAGCCAATAATTTTTTTAAATTTCCATCACAGTGAATCGAAACTACGCCTGCAGTTACTTTCTTACAATTTTACTTGTTCCTTTTTATGAAGTAAAATAACGCTGATTCGTTTTTATGAAACTACTCTGCAATTTTATTCCTTTTTATTAAATTACTCTGCAATGCGAAGAAAATTAAATAAAGCACGACATAACACCTGCGTAACAAAACAAACGTCGCAGGCAGTTGTTCGAGCACGCGCGTGTTGCCACAGATGAAGTCGTTTGTCTTACTAACTTTTATTTATTTTCCGGTATTTTCCCTTGATTTTACGTATCGCGCGATAGCGGTGAGCTTAGTTCCGATTTCGGCCACCGGTTAAAAGCAGATAGTGCTGCAAGTACTAAATGACGTCAGATATAGGTTTTATTTCTCCTTGATTTTACGTATGGTGCGATAGCGGTGAGCTTAGTTCCGATTTCGGTCATCGGATGAAAGCAAATGGCGCGGCAAGTATTGAATGACGTCAAAGCGTTAGGGACATGGGGACAGATACTACATACCAAGAACAGAAGTGATTACAATATCACAGCAGCACGACGACTACCCGCGGAAATACGGTACACATTCCGGTTAGTGTTAGTACAGCGCCGGACCGTCTCGTGCACGGATACACGCGGTGATACGGTCCGGCATGGAGTCAAAGAGACGGCATATATTATCCTGGGACAGATTGGCCCCACACTTCTTGCAACTGACGCTCTAAATCACGAACACTGGGACATGGAGAAAGTTGACGTCCCATCTGGTCCCACACGTGCTCGATGGGCAAATAGATCAGGTGACCTGGCAGGCAACGGAAACGTTGAAGCGTGACGTAGACAGTCCTGGGAAACCCGAGCCGTGTGCGGACGGGCGCTACAGGCAGGCGGTGTGCATGTCTGGGGGATGTTTTTCTGGTATGACCTGGGACCGCTGATACCACCGGATGGGTCCCTGAACGCCAATGGCTACCTGTCCATCCTCGCTGACCGCATGAATCCTTTCATGTTGGAAGTTTACTTTGGTGTTGTGTGTCTCGAAAAACCTTCCAGGGCCTCATTGCGTCTATGCCACGCTGTCTTGGCGCTGTCATCCGGGACATGTGTAGTTATTCCCATTATTAGGTAGGTATTCATATTATTCTGACACGACCGTGTATATTAAAGTAGTGAAATCTAACCTGAAGATGGAATAAGGTATTGGAACCAGCACACTACTTTGTGGTACTTCAACTTCAATTTTTCTCAGAGTATAATCGTCTGCATCCTTTTTGTGGCAGCTATTTGTAAAGCCATCTCAAAGTCATAGATACGTACTTAATTGAGGATGGTATTTGTCTTGATTCCTATTAGGTGTTCTTAATAATTTACCACTTCAGTGACTGCGACTATTTAGACTTGTTTTGCACTTAGTTCAGGGCGAATTTACTATTAGGCCAACCAAGATCATACCCCAGGGCGCTGCATATTAAGGGGAGCTAAAATTTTTGAAATGCACGTGACAAAAGTTGTTTTACCTTATTACGCAAAAGAAAATTAGCAATGAAATAGCGTTTAGCTTTTCTACAAAGAACATTGAGTGGTATAATACAGTTAACACTTGATATTATAAACATATTACTGTTCTTTTAATTTATTTAATTATTTAAACTATGAATTCATTTTGAAACAAGGACAACCGACATGGTGACAAGAATCACGGATTAGATGAGTTCTGCAAGCCAGCGAAGTTTATTCTTCCTGCCAAAGTCAAATGCGGAACTCAAAAGGGTCAGAAACGTTTCATAAGTATATAAAAATCAAGCGGTTCGTTATAGCAAATATTAAAACTGAAGGTATAAAATGAAGTTTCAAAATTGTGCAATTTAAGCTTATGGGAAAACGATATTTAAAGTTTTTATTTCATTGCCCAGTTTTAAACGAATACAGGTGCTAAAATTCTATAAAGTTGTTTTCGAGAATATGCTGATTCATTTTGTGATAAAAGAAATATATACAGTAGCGAACAAAGCATTTGCCGAAACACTTTTTCGACCATAATTTTTGTTCTGTTGGACCAAATCGGGTCATTTTGGGATATGATATGTATTGATTCGTGGGTTACAATGCCGCGTAGTTTGTATTTCGCTCAGAGCGAATTTGTCATTCGAAATGGGCCGTATTCAAGAGTCGCCAATTATTACCCATTTGTTTGCTGCATGTATTAATGTTTTTCTTGTGATTTTTGTAGGTTTTGTGATGTGTAGTGTGATAATAAGTCAATCTTAGGTTCTCAGAAATGGGTAAAAAGGCGGAGATCCCTATTGGAGCTCGCCAGGCGGTCGTGAACATGATGGAATCCGGAATGCGCGTCATCGACATTGCGAGGGCCCTGAAGATCCGACACCAGTCCATTTCAGCTATCCTGCAACGTTATAAGAAGACTGGGACCGTCGAGAACAGTCCGCGATGTGGTAGGCCTCGTTCCACTACGTTGCGTCAGGATAGACGCATCCTCCGTCGATCTCGTGCTGATCCCACCTTGACTGCTGTGGACATCACCACCGAATTCCGCGACAGCGACGACCTGAACGTCAGCCGAATGACCATCTCCCGTCGTCTCATTGCTGGTGGATCGAATGGAAGACGCACCACCAAGAAACCACTCATCGGAGTCAAGAATCGACGAGCCAGAGTCGCGTTCACGCGCCGTCATCGACACTGGACCGCGGCGGACTGGAGTAAGGTGCTTTTCACCGACGAGAGCAAGTTCAACTTGTTCGGAAGTGATGACATCAGATACGTACGACGTCCGTGTGGCCAGATATTCAACCCCCAGTTCATTCAGCCGACTGTCAAGCACGGAGGAGGATCGCTCATGGTTTACGGCGACTTCTCTCGCAATGGTATGGGCCCCATCATCAAGATTGACGGAATAATGAGCGGCCAGAGCTACACGAACATGCTCATAAACGATGTCTTTCCATGGGCAAACCAGAACATCCCACCCGGATGGATCATGCAGCAAGACAACGACCCGAAGCACACCTCCACAGTAGCGAAGGCAGCCTTCCAGCAGCAACAGGTCACTCGTCTAGACTGGCCAAGCCAATCGCCAGACCACAACCCCATCGAGCACATGTGGGAGGAACTGGAGAGACTATGAGCGAAGAAAACCTGCCGGAATAGGGCCCAGAAGTTCGACCAGCTGTCTGCAGAATAGGCGCGAATTCTGCAGGTCACCGTCGAGAAGCTAGTGGACTCGATGCCGGCCCGTTGTGCAGCTGTTATTAAGTCTCGTGGTTATCCCACTAAGTATTAGTTATTGTTTTGTCGTTTTCTCGTACTTGTTTTCTGTTATCGTTGCATTAAATGAATGTGATACACACCTACTTTGTTGGTCAATTTGTATGATCTTTGCGATTAAGCTCGGTACGTGATCTGTGTTAATGTTTCCGATCCATCTGCACATGGGTCATGTTTACAACTGAAGAACACATATCATATCCCAAAATGACCCCATTTGGTCCAGCAGAAAAACAATATGGTCGAAAAGGTGTTTCGCCAAATACTTTCGTTCGCTACTGTATATATAAATTAAATATGAAATTCAAAAAATGGGAGTCATTGTTTTATGTTGTTTACTTAGCGGCATCTGAGTTTTATGTTTTTATTTATTTTTGGCCTAGGACCAATGGTGTACCGTGAAAACTAGCGCACCCCCCCCCGGAAAAAAAGTTCTAGGCCGTTTCGCGAAAATCTATTGGCTTTCAATTACTTGAAGTTTTAAGTTCCACATTATTAACTATAGGTTTCATGGGCGTTTTAATAATTCAAATTATTTGTAACTGGCAGATATTTTCCGTAAACCTAAAGTTATTGCAGGTAACACAAACGTTCACGTTGTAATTAAAATCCGTCGTTTTATACCAATAGGAAGTGCTACAAAAAAAGTTACGCCAGAGTTAATCATACCATGCAGATTTTATTCTTTTTGAGAGCTAAAGTGGGACTCTGTAAAATTCGTCATCATCACACACACCGCATAACTTCTGTGTGACAGTATATCTCTTTTTTTTTCTTTTTTTTTCTTTTTTTTTTTTTTTTTATTGGAGGTTTAACGGCCACTGTGAGCACCTCAATGGGCTACAAGCAGTCGCCCGTCCTTAACTTAGAGTCACTGGTTCCCGAGAAGAGAGAGAGCCAGTGCCGTAAGACAACACAACATCCATGCCTCACCGGGCGATTCGAACCTGGACCCCTTTCGGACGAATTATGAGAAGCCATCACTTAGACCACAGCGCCACCGGGGCCAGTGTCTAATGACGTTTTCCGATTTATGCGAAAATACAGAACGTAATCATTACTTATTTGCTTATTTAAGAATTGTGGCACGGAAAAAGTAAAACTATATAAATTACTTACTCTTGGGTATAAAAAACACACACATGCCACAATACTTTGCACATAGTAAAAATTTTTCCTGTTTACTCTGTTATAAAAAAAATGACACAGGTTTCTGGTTCTACGATTGTACGTCCCCGCGAAGAAAATCTTTCAGGCTGCACGTCCCCGCAAAGAAAATCTTTGCCCCAAAAAAAAAAAAAAAAAAAGCAACTAAACTTTAGAACATACATCTTATCCTCATTGGTATAATATTTCACTCATTGAACTGATATTTCCTTCACATTCTATTGCTAATATGAAAGTATAGGAACTATTGATATGACATGTGAAAGGAGCCTCAAAAGTCCTCTGGAATAACTGCTTCTCATCATCCAGTTTTTTAAACTTAAACCGCGCAAAAAAAGAATTGCTTTTCTTTTTTGGATTGGAGGTCTAACGTCTGCGGTGAGCAACTCAATGGGCTATTAGTAGTTACCCATTCAGTTCTAGGGAAGGGAGAGAGTCAGTGCCGTAAGACAAATACAACATCCATGCCCCACCGGGATTCGAACCCGGGCCCTTTTAGGACGAATGATCAGAAGCCATCAGCTTAGACCACTGCGCCACTGCGGCGTCTAATACTTCTACCAAAGCCGCCGTAAAAAAAAATCTAGCTATTTCTTCAACCAGTTTCACACGAAGTTTTCGCAAAAGATTTTGTACGGAAACTTCAATTTGTAAAAACTTTTGCAGCTAGAGGCCCTCAAAACTTAAAAATTTTGCTGTAAAACTTTTGCAGCGGGGAGGAGGGGGCTCATGCCTATGAACTTGAAACCGATAGGTGTTTTCCGTAAAACTAAAGTTCACGTTGTAATCAGATCAGACCTTCAGTACAGGATTTTTGGAAGGGAGTGTCTGACCCCAGGTCTTAAACAACCCTTAGAAAGTGGAAGCTAGGAGATTTGGGCTAGAGTACCCGATAGGAAAGTGACACGGAAGCGAAGTTGAGAGGGGGAGGAAGACGCCCTTATTTATTACCGGGGGACCAGTACCCGGAGTCCAACGGCTTAACGTGCCCATCCAACGCAAAACGGATATTTAGTGGATCGAGGGTTCGTACCTGCATGGGATCGAACCTGAGGTCCTTTCCGTGTTAGTCACGAACGTTGCCTACTAGGCCACCCGCGGCCCGTTCACGTTGTAATAAAAGAATCCGTAGTTTTATACCAATAAGAAGCACCCCCCCCCCCCCCCCCCAATGCGGAGGTTGCGGGAGCTATCAGTACGCCCCTGCCTACAAAGTTGTGCTGTTTAATCCGCCTCTGACTCTGTTCTTAGAATTATAATGCTTTTAAAGGATTGGAAATTTCAGCAGCTGCAGAAAATTTCTTTTTGTTTCAGAACCGATAGCGGCGTTGCAGAGCCCGCGAACTCATTCTCCGCCATAATTGGCAACGTAGCAAGGGAAGCACCCGAACAAAGGATAACGTTTCTCGAAGTGGCGGCTCATCCAGATTACGACGAACGCAACACTGATGAATACGACATTGCAGTACTCCGAACCTCTGGAACAGTGGAAATGAATGAAAGAGTTCAAACTGTGTGTTTACCAGTTGCCGGACGAATGTTCGACGACTTAAAGGAAGCTCAGGCTATGGGCTGGGGAATCACGAGAAATGGTAAGCCTTTTGCGATTGCTTGATTTATTATTCAGTGTTGTAATCGGAACAGTGCTAGCAGGGGACTAGAGTCGGATCAGCCCTCTGTAAGGCAAACATGAAAATGAACGTTTTAGTAAATTCTTTGAACTTTTATTTTTGGTGGTTTGAGAAAATTACTTTTACATTTTATTATAAACATAAATACTTGACTTTATTGATTCGTATATTGTACTTAAAAAAAACAAGTTAGTAAAATCATGCAATGCATTGATTAAGATACGCTTTCCAACATACTAGAAATCATTACTCAAGTTATTACTCAAGTTATGAGGAAAATATCTGTGGAATATATCTCACTCCTGTGCCCTGACCTTTGATCCCATTTCGATGATATTCAACAGAACTGGTTCAGTATACCTCCGAAATAGCATGATAAAGTTTTGCCGCAATCGAAGCAATTTTACGTAAGTTATGATGCATAAGGGCTATGGAATAGATCACGCTCCTGTGTCCTAACCTTTGACCCCATTTCGCCTATTTTCAATGGGATTCGTCCCCAGGCAGGTCCCTACAACATACTAACATTTCATCCAAATCGAAAATTTTTTACGTAAGTTATGATGCATAATGGCGATGGAAGTGATTCCGCTCCTATGTCCTGACCCCCATTTCGCCAATTTTCAATAGGGTTCCTTCCCAGGTGTTCCGCTACCACATACTAAATTTTCATAGAAATCGAACGATTTTTACGCGAGTTATCGTGCGGACGAACATACGCACACAACGCGTGACGTAAAGAGGCAGATGGGAATTGCGACCGCCAGCAAGAGTATGACGTCATAAAACTTTAATAGGATCCGCACATTTGTTTGTCTACTGACGTCATGAAAATACAGGTCGCGCCATCTTTTTTCTGGACAATTAATGCGTTCCCAAGGATTAAAATTTGAACATGATTAAAATAGCTTCATTTCATAAATTGGAATACTTAATATTTTCTAAACCATAACCGTAATTATGCAATGCAACTTTTATTTGTCCACTGACGTCATCAAAGTACAGGTCGCGCCATCTTTTTCCTGGTTTCAACACCACCAAAGGAAAAGTTATTGATTTTTAATATAATTATGGTTATGTTTTAGAAAATATTAAGTTTTCCAAGTTATAATATGAAGTTATTTTGATCGATGTTCAAATTTTCATCCTTGGGAACACATTAATTGTGAAGGAAATGTGTACAAAAGTTTTTCCATTGGAAGTATAGGAAGCAAAATTACTTGACGTCCACCTTAATAATATGGGATAAGGGCGATGAAATGGATCGCAATCCTATGTCCTGATCTTTGACCACATTTCGTCCATTTTCAACTGGGTTCGTCCACAGGCGGTCTCCTACCACATAGTAAAATTTCATTGAAATTGAACCATATTTACGCAAGTTATGACGCATAAGGCCAATGGAATGATCCCGCTCCTACGTCGTGACCTTTGACCCAATTTGTCCCATTTTCAATAGGGTTCCTCCCCAGGTGGTCCCCTACCACATAGTAAACTTTCATTGAAATCGAACCATATTTACGCAAGTTATGACGCATAAGCGCAATGGAATGATCCCGCTCCTACGACGTGACCTTTGACCCCATTTGTCCCATTTTTAATAGAGTTCGTCCCCAAGTGGTCCCCTACCACATACTAAAATTTCATCGAAATCGAACCATTTTTACGCCAGTTATCGTGCGGACGGACGGATGGACGGACAAAGCTGGAGCATATGCGCTTCTTCAACCTACGGTTGGAAAGCGTAAAAAAGCAAGATTGTAAAATGATACTGCAGAACGATAGACAACTCAAAAAAATTTCTTTTCGGGTTGTATCAGTAGGAAGCAGGGGACTAAAGTCGGATTAACCAATGAAACTCAGGCACAGGACTGGTTGGTTTTAAGGGTCAGGGAAGTGAGAAATGCATCCCCCCCCCCGTCATTTTTTTTTTCGGAGAAATGTAAAATATGGAAGAACATTACAAAAAGAAAGAAAGAAAAGAAAAAGAACCTGAGGTGGATGCGTAGTTACGCAGCAAGCTGACACACTGTTCGTCACTTGATAAGCCACTGTGAAATTCGAAGTGTTAAGAAATTTTCATATAGTTTATTGCTGGCAAATAAGTATTGTTGAGAGGAATGGATCGGGACAGGTGAATTTGTATCTTTCCAGGTGCTGGAAAATAGCGTTAAAGTGAAATCCTTGTGCGAGAGCGAGAGAAAGAAAAAGCTTTTCGATTCACGGCTTTGGGGTCAGTAGGAGTAGTTTTACGTTGTATGTGCATGAAAGAAAGGGTTTTGTTGGCATGAATATGAAGGCTCTTGGCTTTTAAATGGAGAAAAGAGGGCGTTTGGCTTTTGACCACGGTAAGAGCAGGCTATCGCCAAGCACCAGCGTATGGTTGCAGTAAGATAGGCTACCGCCAAGCACCAGCGAACGCAGTGATCTAAGCGTTGGTTTTTGACCATTAGGGCGAATGGTCAGAAGCCAACGCTTAGACCACTGCCCAAAGGGACGGCCGGCCGTGGTTAAATGTGTAACCTTGTGCATTCTGAAATCACTCAAAAATTCAGGTTACAAGCCACGCCTACAAGTTAAGTAACGGAAAACGTTCAGCAATTGGCTCACTCATAGGTGTGATTCAGACGTACACAGTTAATCTTGCTTCCTTTTTTAGAACTCAAGAAACTTTCACATTATGAATTTTACGATAAGCGTTACAATATGAATTCTGTAATGACACTGCACATAATTTGTACGGTGTGAACAGTTTTAACGGCTTTCCAAAGATATAGAGCTCTGCAGAAGTGCTCCGAATGCCCTACTGATAAGTGTCCCTTGTTCAGATTAGCTGCCTTCTTTCGGCAAACTATAAATAAAAGTACTAACGGTGCTTTTTAATATTTTGTGAACGAAGCATGGATTGAGTGGACTGTTGTATGGAGACCAAGATTTCGTGGTAAAGTTGTGAAACGCCGAGAAATGTGGACTACGAAGGGGAACTAATCTTTGGATCAATTATAAATAAATCGATTGTTATCGTGATATGTGTATTAGGTGTACAAATAAGTTTTAAAGCGTTTTAAGACAACGCAACATGTAACTTGAGAGAAAACAACAGTATCTTTACGAATCAAAGTAGGCCGCCCCGGTGGCGCAGTGGTCTAAGGCGTTGGCCTCTGATCCTTCGTCCGTAAGGGGTCCGGGTTCGAATCCCGGTCAGGCATGGATGTTGTGTTTGTCTTACGGCACAACTGGCTCTCTCCCTTCCCTGGAACCAGTGACCCTAAGTTAGGGACGGGCGACTGCTTATAGCCCATTGAGTTGCTCACGGTGGTCGTTAAACCTCCAATCAAACAAAAAAAAAAAAAAAAAAGAATCAAAGTATGCGCCGTTATTATCTATCACCTTCCGCCATCGGTCGGGCAACTGACGTATTCCAGCCATGAAGAATACTTCGTCGTGTTGTGATGCGATGAAGTCGTTAACCCATTTTTGCACTTTGTCACATGTCCGGAACCGTAGAGCAGAAAACCATGTTGCATCAATCGGAACAAATGATAGTCTGAAGAGGCTATGTTAGGACTATACGCCGGGTGCTCCAAAACTTCCCAGCCAAGTGTCAATAACGTTTCCTTGACTGTCTTCGCGGCATGCGGGCTAGTGTTGTCGTGCAATTTCACGGGACACAATCCTTTGCCTGTGAAAGGACGTTTCCGACAGATTTTCTGGTTCAGTCACAGCAGTTGTTGCTTGTAGCGATCAGCAGTAACAGTTTGACCCTGTTTCAATAGTTCATAATAGAGCACACCCTTCATATCCCACCAGATGCACAGCAGAACTTTCTTGGAGAGAATATTGCGTTTCGGTCTCGAAGTCGTTTCTTCACCGAGGTCTACCCAGTGTTTTTTTTTTGCGTTTGAGATTGTCGTACGATATTCACTTTTCATCACCCGTAACGAAAACACTTTCTGTGTTGTTTATTCAACAGATTAAAACACTTCATGACACACTCATCCTTGTTCCTCTGGCTCAGGTCATGTGGCAACCATATTTCTTCCTTGTGAATCTTTCTCATTGCGCGTAAACGATTGGAAACGGTTTGTTGAGTTACTTCCAGTTCTATTTGCGTTTGAGACGAATCTTCAAAACGCAAAAAGAACTAGCTGAACCTTCAATGCTTGCAGTTCCTAACGTCCAACCTTCTGCAGGGCACAGCTACGTTCTCGATCGCTAACATCAAAATCGCCTGCTTTAAACTGTCTAAACCAAAACTCACACGTGCTTTTCGATACAATATTCTCCCCCAGAACAGATCGATGCACATGCTTTTGCAGTACTTTTTCCTTGATGAAATTCGTAAGGTATGCAGTGTCGAATAAATGCAGTATCGCTTGCCATTTGCACTTACCGATGTGCAAGGACGTTTGACTGTTGGGCAAACTTCTGTGTCACATTTTTTACTCTGGATCAGTTACAGTCACGTGACACCAACGCGCAGAAATGTCGGTTATGTAAATTAGCGGTATACGTCACACAAAAACGCTTTAAAACTTATTTGTACACCTAATATACACAGTGTGCCTGTTAAATAATGAGACTGATATTTTACGGGACAGCCCTTTGAATAAAAGTAACAAATTTGTTTATAGTTTTTATATATAAATTATCGGTATACGTCACGCAAAAACTCATTAAAACTTATTTGTACACCTAATATATACACAGTGTGCCCGTTAAATAATGAGACTGATATTTTACGGGGCAGCCCTTTAAATAAAAGTAACAAATGTGTTTATAGTTTTGACTGCTACAGTATGTTGTAATCGCAGGAGAAACTTTCGAGTCGGGTGCCGCAGTAGTTTTCGTATTGTCACCGTTGAAGTACGATTGTGTGAGTGGAGCGCGTCATAATTTGCGTAACGTAGCAAAGAGCTGTGGTAAAATTTTACTGCAAATTAGGGAACAACTACCACAGAAGTGTATCAAAATGTAATAATGTTTATGGCGATGACTGTCTGAGCCGTGAATAGGTGTTCCGCTGGTTTTCAACGTTTAAAAATGGGAGGGAGTCCCTCGAGGATGAACCACGAACAGTGCGTCCAGTTTCTGCACACTCAAATGAAAATGTGGTGAAGGCCATCGAAATTGTTACCCACGACAGACGAATAATCACTTGGCTACTCGCCGAACAGTTTGGTGTCGGCAAGGAAACGGCCAAAGTAATCTTAGAGAAAGATCAGCACAAGAGAAAGATTTTTTCGAGGTTTGTGCTGCACAAGTTGGCACACGAACAGAGAAAGCATTATGTTGCATGTTGTCAAAATATCAGTTTCTGGGTTCGAAGTCGATCTGTGTAATCAAACATCCACCATACTCGCCAGATTTGGCTCCAACAGACTTTTTCCTGTTCCCAAAGGTGAAGCGTGCCTTGAAAAGGGAGCGCTTCAGCGACATTGAGGACATCCAACGAGATGTGACCAACAGATTGATGGAGGTTCTGGTTCATTACTTCCGCAGTGCTTTCGAACACCTGTAAGAAAGATCTCACAGTTGTGTGGAGTTGGAAGATTATTTTGAATCTGTGTAAGAGACAAATCAAATTGTAGTTTGCTGTTTTGATATAATATTTTTTGTCTCATTACTTAGTGAGCACGTTACGTATGAGTTAATGGATATCAGCTCTCATTAAAAAAGCAATAGAATCATTTCCCTCTTGAAACAATTTTGACTGTCGAAAAGTGTTTCGGTGCGATATATAATAATTAATATGGTGCCTCGTTTTTTACGCTTTCCAACCGTAGGTTGAAGAAGCGTATATGCTCCAGCTTTGTCCGTCTGTCTGTCCGGCCGTGCGTCCGCACGATAACTCGAGTAAAAATGGTTCGATTTCGATGAAATGTTAGTATGTGGGAGGGGACCAAATGGGGACGAACCCTATTTAAAATGGGTGAAATGGGATCAAAGGTCAGGACATAGCAGCTGGATCCATTCCATTGCTCTCATGCTTCACAATTACGTAAAAATGCTTCGATTGCAACAAAACTTTATCCTGTTTCGAAGATGCACTGAACCGGTTCTGTTTAATATAATCGAAATGGGGTCAAAGGTCAGGACATAGGAGCGAGATTTATTCCACAGCCATTATCCTCATAACTTAACTAAAAATGCTTCTATTGCGACAGAACTTTAGTATGTTGTTCCGGAGGTATACTGAACCGGTTCTGTTGAATATCATCGAAATGGGGTCGAAGGTCAAAGCACAGGAGGGAGATTTATTCCACAGCTATTATTCTCATAACTTGATTAAAAATGTTTCTATTGCGACAAAACTTTAGTATGTTGTTCCGGAGGTATACTGAACCAATGCTGTTGAATATCATCAAAATGGGTTCAAAGGTCAGGACACAGGAGCGAGATTTATTCCACAGCCATTATTATCCTAATAATTTGAGTAATGGTTTCTGGTATGTTGGAAAGCGTATCATAATCAATGCATTGCATGATTTTACTAACTTGCTTATTTTTGCTTTCACTTTATATATTTGTCTTTCATTTTTTCCGTAGGGGATCAAGAACCAGCTGAAATTCTTCAGACAGCTTCACTTCCCGTTGTTCCGCGAAGCTTATGTGGATTAATCTATGTGACAATAAGGGTTCAGATAACAGAGAGGCATGTTTGTGCAGGACTATACCATCAAGGCATTTGCTTCGTAAGTTGCTGTTCAGAATTTCTTCAGAACACCGTAACTGTGCATTCAAAACACCGCAACTGTGCGTTTACAGATACTGTATTCCAAAACATCTACAAATCACACGGGTCACTTTTGCAAACATACTTCCGCAGTGCTTTCGAACACCTGTAAGAAAGATCTCACGGTCTCAACTTGTAGAGGGATATTACTACATTTGTAAGGGGGAATGATTTTTTTATAATGAGGAATCTTTTTCTTTTGATAAAGGATTCTTCCTATCCAAAACAAACAGAGAAAGGAGAAAAATCCTTATTATCGGTACTTTTTGTTTTGTTTGGGGGTTTAACGACCACTGTGAGCAACTCGATGGGTTAACAACGGTCATACGTCTCTAATTTAGGGCAACTGACTCCAGGGAAGGGAGAGAACCAGTGTCATAGGATAAACACAACACCCATGCCTCACCGGGATCCGAAGCTGGACCCATCTCGGACGAATGGTCAGAAGCCAAGTGCTTGGACCACGCTGGCTTATTTACACTGTATGAAGTATCCTAAGAAAATTTCGTAAGTTTAGGATCATGTATCTCCAACTTTCAACGAGAAACTTCATCTGCTCAATAGCTGGTTCGAAAGCAAAGGTTCTACGACAGCAACTACGAATACGAAATATCTGCCCAGGGCTTTTTTCCCCCTTCAATTAAGTGAAATCTTTCGGTCTCGGCAATGGCCGAGCCTGTACTGGTTTAGCATTTTTCTCTTGGATTAAAGAAAAACCTTTAGACTCACAAAAAGAAGAATGGCTTGTTAAATAATCCGATGGCAAAGTTCACTGAGTAAAACGGAAGAAATGGAAGTACATCCGCCACCTGATGCGGTGATTAATTACAGCTGAAATCGATAAGCCGGGCTGTATAGATGAAGGTCTTGAATGGGCTGGAAATCAAATTCCGTTTTCACTTCGTTGGCTTTAATTTCCTTTAGTAATCTGACCGCAGTAGCTGTCGGGATTTGAGTTACTACCCTACACACAGTTTCTACACACTGTGCAGTTACTTCATGACTTTGTGTGATTGTTCTGGAAATTCATATTTCAAAAGAAAACTCAGTTGTGACCACGTACCTAGAACATCGACAGGCAGCTGTCAGCTTGATTGCAACGAAGACATGTTTAATGCGATAATTACTGGACATTAGTCAAGTTCTTTGGATGTACTGTTGTTTCAAAGCGATGCTTACACAGAGTTAGCGACCGAAACAAGCGGCTTTTTTCTGTTCTAAGAAATGTTTACAGAAACGGATTTTTCAGCTTCACGAAACCAGTGACCGAGCTTTTGACGCGATACGCAGCTACAATGCAGATGAGTTAGATCGAAGTTTTTGCTTACATATTTGGGGATCGAAGCTACCTTGTTTACCCTTAAGTTCGGTAGAGGAAATGTATTTACATCTGTAACAGAAATAGTATCCGAACCTCATTCTTCGTAGGAATTCTCACGAGAAATGGCACATCTCGCATGTCTCTGCGTTACATTTCGTTCACCACTGAGGTTGTTCGGTTCGGTAGAGCGGCTCTGTTTCTCCAGAGGAAGCCTTGCGTTATTTGCAACTAGCTTTACTACCCGGCTTTCACCGGGATTTATGCTTATAATTTTATTTGTCACTGAAAAAATCGGGGGGGGGGGGGAATTGACGCTTGCAAGAACGAAAAAGCTGATTTCACAAATTCGGTCATTACAAATTATTTATTCATAGTGTGATTATTTCAACACTTGGCCGTACACAAAATCTTTGGTTTCTCCTTTTTTTTTTTTTTTTTTTTTTTTGATTGGAGGTTTAACGACCACCGTCACCGTGAGCAACTCAATGGGCTATAAGCAGTCGCCCGTCCCTAATTTAGGGTCACTGGTTCCAGGGAAGGGAGAGAGCCAGTGCCGTAAGACAAACACAACATCCATGCCTGACCGGGATTCGAACCCGGACCCCTTACGGACGAATGATCAGAGGCCAACGCCTTAGACCACTGCGCCACCGGGCGGCAGGTTTCTCCTTCATCGGCGACAATATATAATTTTGTTGAATCCTTTCCTCTTGACATTCCAACATACAGCTGTAGAATCAAACGGATCAAAAGTGTTACGAATTATTTAACACGCATCCAGGAGACACAGCATTGGAACACTGACTGAACAAAATTCGTTAACAATTTGTTATCGACGATCAAATGCATCGCGTGCTTTCCGTTCAGACGTCTTTGAGGGGCGAATCTCTGGGATAAAAAAGTTAAAAACGTATCTTTGCGAATATTTTATGAAACTGGCTGAAATTTTAATGAACACCATAAATCGTTAATAGGAACATGACCTCCAAATTTTGCCTGAATATGTAAATAACTTTTTTAATTAGCCGTCGAAATTTTATTAACCGTTTCTGCGTATATATTTCTGTTTACCGATGAATTAAAAATTCCATGCCTATTTTTTTGACCGGATTCTGGTGAAATTTTGAGGGACTGTTCTTATTACCAATTCATGGTGTTGATAAAAATTTCAGCCCGTTTCATTAAGATTTCGCAAAGTTCGTTTTTGCATTTTTCTATGCACAGTTCTCAAAGAATAGAAACACCTGTGGATGAATGCAGTCACGTGCTTTCAGATTTATTTATTTTTTTATTATTGGAGGTTTAATGACCACCGTGAGCAACTCAATGGGCTATAAGCAGTCGCCCGTCCCTAATTTAGGGTCACTGGATCCAGGGAAGGGAGAGAGCCAGTGTCGTAAGACAAACACAACATCCATGCCTCACCGGGATTCGAACCCGGACCTCTTACGGACGAATGATCATAGGCCAGCGCCTTAGACCACTGGGCCACCCTTTCAGATTTGGAACAAATAACGATGACGTAGCGAACGACGCTGACTTTATTTATTTTTTTTTGATTGGAGGTTTAACGACCACCGTGAGCAACTCAATGGGCTATAAGCAGTCGCGTCCCTAATTTAGGGTCACTGGTTCCAGGGAAGGGAGAGAGCCAGTGCCATAAGACAAACACAACATCCATGCCTCACCGGGATTCGAACCCGGACCCCTTACGGACGAATGATCAGAGGCCAGCGCCTTACACCACTGCGCCACCGGGGCGGCACGCTGACTTTATTGATTAGCTTATTATTTAATTCATAAAGCGCGAACGGAACAATTTAGAGGTCTTTAAATAGTTGCGTTGACCTAGAAATTCCAGCATTAATAAGCTATGCAAACTTTACGCTGCCACAGTTCGGCGTTTTTTTTTTTTTTTTTTTTTTTGATTGGAGGTTTAACGACCACCGTGAGCAACTCAATGGGCTATAAGCAGTCGCCCGTCCCTAATTTAGGGTCACTGGTTCCAGGGAAGGGAGAGAGCCAGTGCCGTAAGACAAACACAACATCCATGCCTGACCGGGATTCGAACCCGGACCCCTCACGGACGAATGATCAGAGGGCAGCGCCTTAGACCACTGCGCCACCGGGGCGGCCAGTTCGGCGTTCAAAAGTTTTTGCTGCTTGAGACAAACAGACGTTTTGTATTTTATATATAAGATTAGTGGCGAGGAACGCGGTGAAGAAACCCGAAATGGGCCGCTAAGCCGGTTCCTGTGAAGTTCGAGTCCAGGCTTTCAAAATTAAGTCATGTGCAGACCACTAACACTAGAGTCTTTCAAAATGTTCTTGAGGCCTTTCTGTAGATTTTCAATCATTCCTACGAAGTTAAGGTGTTATAGACTTGTTTCAAAGCTTGTCTAAACTTGTCATTACGTGTTAAAAACAGGGCAGCGTGTAAGTTTGGTTTGTGAAACTTGTGCGTTGTTGTTATGGTGACTATTAAAGAAGGGGATATATTTTACAAAGATAAAGCTTGGGGATTCTTTTTTTTTTTTTTTTTGATTGGAGGTTTAACGACCACCGTGAGCAACTCAATGGGCTATAAGCAGTCGCCCGTCCCTAATTTAGGGTCACTGGTTCCAGGGAAGGGAGAGAGTCAGTGCCGTAAGACAAACACAACATCCATGCCTCACCGGGATTCGAACCCGGACCCCTTACGGACGAATGATCAGAGGCCAGCGCCTTACACCACTGCGCCACCGGGGCGGCCTTGGGGATTCATAAGCACTGTTACGGGATGGGTACGCAAAGTCAGAGTACGGCAGGGCTTTGGACACCGACCCATAGTAATTCACTATTAAACTTTTTGTGGTAGGTTGCACCAAAAAGTGGTGCTCCACCAGCTGCACCATTCTCTGAGAAAAGATACACCATTCTACGGTGCAAACTAAACCCAACAACATGGTGCGACGTGCAACCTTGTACCATAGCGTGGTGAAAAGTTGAACCACGTTCCTGGGTCTTGTTTGCAAAAGAAGATGGTGTACCTTTTCTTAGAAAGTGGTGCAGTTGGTGTAGCACCATTTTTTGGTGCAACCTACCACAAGATTTTTAACAGTGTATTTTGACTGACACATGTCCATGGTTCTAACAACACCTGCCTTAGAACTTCGGCAGTCGTAGGTAAAGATTGAATTGGTAGCTCTAACAGTATTAAAAGACGGAAAAAAGTAGCGTCTACTTTGGTACTTCGCCTGTCTTAGGCAAAGATTGACTTGGTGGGCCCTGACAGTATTTTTGGCAGAAAAACGTTCAAAGTTCTTAATCGTCAAAGTATCAGTTTTCAGTAAAATTTGAGTAACATCTTATTTCCTCAGTGACAGAAAGCAAATTAAAAAAGAAATGCACATAAGTTATTGCAGGGGCGGATTTACAGGAAAGCCCACGAAGCCCAGGTGCAGGGCCCCGCGATGCTGGGGGGCCCCAAAACAACGAGTTTTTGCCTTTCTCCCAAAAAAACAAAAATTAAATAAAAGTTATATGACCGCAGAGATTGGTGAGTTTTCTGGTAGATTTACTTAGAATGTAATGAGCATTTTGTTGTTCAATTCGGTATTTCATGTAATGGGCTATCTTATCCTTAAAAAAAAATTTCGATTCAGTACAGTTTAAAAGGCAGGCACATGATTGTTACCGTGTGAGTATAATGGAAAGGGGGGGTGATTTTACGGGGCACGCTGATTGGTTTCGCTATTGTCCAGGTTTTTTTTGGGAAGTCGAGGGGATAGACAAGTGACGACGACTGATAGCTTCAAAAGAAACTGTCCGTGGGGTGGAATATGATGTGCGGATGCGGAAGGAGATCCCACGACACCTTGAAGTATAAATGACAATGAAAGCAGAGCCATAAACTAACCATTTGGAACATGTTAGGTGCTAGCAGGACGTGCTGATCTGAGCCAACAATGAAGTGATGAAAGTTCCGAATTTTCTTCCTAAAGAAAGGCTTTCCTATCCTTGCCACATGTAGCTTCAGCGACCCCCACCCCCTCCCTCAAAAAAACCCTCTGGCTGAAGGAAATTACTGTTCATCAGCATCTGCGTAAAACGGAGCTTTTACGCCCCCTTGAAGTATCCCTGTCTTGTGGACAAGGATCTCTATCGCAACAGAATGTGTAGGTAGTGATTGTTTACCCCCTGGAAGGGTTTCACCATTACTAGATTTTTTTATTTAACAAAGTTTGGAATGTATCTTCTGGTATTGTGCGCGAAAGTGAAAACTAGACAGTAACAATGAAGCGACACTACGATTCTGGCAGTCAAAAACGTAAAAAAAGTAAGTTGAGACAAGAAAATGAAGTTAAGCAAAGAAACAGTTTGTTATCGTATGTGAAAAAAACTGAAGACGAGTCCAGTAGTGAACATTCATCAAAAACTACGAGAGATGAACTACCAATTGAAAAAGGGGACTCTTTAGTAGCAGAAGTATGTACTCCATCGGAAAGGATGAACGAGGAAACGTCTCAATTATCAGATAATTTAGAGATTTCTGAGGCTGCTACACCGGTTGCAGTATCTGAACAAGTGAACTCTGAAATGCCAATGGTACTGCCTACTAATAGTAATTTTGTTGAAATGAGGGATGGTGCCTATCCTGAAGATATTGCATTATGGGCAAAATTGATTTCATCCGATATGATCGAATATTTTTTACGGAATAAACCGAAAAACGTAGGAAACATGGAAAATTTGAAAAAAGAGTACGAGGACGGATTAAACTCAGAGGTTTCAATGAGTCTCATTTTCTGAGAGTGAAGAAAAACGGAACAAAAGAAATGAGAAATTGGTTGATTTTTTCGGAAACAACCAAGACAATTTAGTGTTATATTTGTAAATTATTCCCTGACCATAGTAAAGAAAAACAGGCATTTGTGGACGGCTATTCAAACTGGAGAAACGTTGCTAGAGATATTGCCGACCATGAAATTTCCAAATCTCATATCAATGCTATCTGCATCTTTGTAAAAAGGTGTAAAGTACGTGGAAGAATTGATTCTACATTAACTACCCAGTATGAAGAGGAGTGCTCTTACTAGAGAAAAGTATTGAAACGAGTTGCTGCCACAGTCAAACTGCTATGTTCTTTGGGATTACCTTTAAGAGGACGTGAAGAATCAACAGCGTCCAATCGAAAAGGTAATTTTTTAACCTGTCTTGAGTATTTCAGTGAATTTGATAGTTTCCTAAAAGAACATTTGAGAAACTTTCAGTATTGTGGCTCAGGGAAAAGTAACTATTTAACGCACCAAGTCTATGATGAATTCATCACTTTAATGGCGGAGCGGGTCAGAAACCAGTTCTGTGATGAAGTAAAGAATGCCAAGTACTATTCCATAATAGTTGATTCAACACCAGATGTGAGCCATATAGATCAATTAACGTTAATTTTGAGATATGTGACCGACAGCGGCGAAGTTGTAGAACGATTTATTTGTTTCGTCCCACTGAAATCGCACACTTCTGAATGTCTGGAGACAACTGTTTTGAAAATCATTTGAGATTTAGGATTGGACATAAAAAATTGCCGTGGGCAGAGCTTTGATAATGCAGCTAATATAGCTGGAAAATATTCAGGTCTGCAGGCGAGACTGAACAATGCAAGCCCCTCTGCTTTATTCGTGCCGTGTTCTAGCCATTCGTTAAATTTGATTTGCAACGCTGCAGCTGAATCATGCAAAGAAGCGACATATTTCTTTGACTTTGTTCAAAACGTGTATGCCTTTTTTTCGGTTTCCACACATCGGTGGAATATGCTACAAGCACGCTTGCAAAAAGAAAATATACACTTCACGGTAAAGAGGATTTGTGACACCAGATGGTCTGCACGCGCTGGTGCTGTTTTATCACTGAAAATGGGCTATAATAATATAAAGAAAACATCCAAAGACATAGCTTTATCAAACTCGGGAAAAAAAAAAAAAAAAAAAACGCTTGCAAACATTGAATCAAAGTCCTTAGAGGAAAAGTTTGAAAAGTACGATATAGCTGTTTTTACTGTTTTGTGGAATCGCTTGCTTCAAAGAATTGATGCTGTCAGCAAATCACTGCAAAAAGTCCAAACAAATATACTCAGTGCTATGAAACTGTTTGATTCACTTCAAAGTTTCATTTCCGAAGTTCGAAATGACTATAGTTCGATAGAAGCCGAAGTACAGTATATACTTTAGTGCAAAATAAAGCTTCTTCAGATATCTCTGATGAGAAGCGTAAAAGAAGCAGAAAGTTATTTTTCGATGAGACGAGAGACAATGAAGTCAATTTGAAAGGTAAAAACAAATCATCGTTGAGACCGTCAACGTTATTTGTGACACAATAACTGTGCACTTGAAGAATAGAAGCATATCTCTAAAAAAATTGACTTATTTTGCGTGTTTTTTGATAAAAATATGGACGAAAATCTTAAAAACAAACATGTTCACAAGTTAACTGAGTTGTACCGAGGACATCGACGCAATTCTTTTTGAAGATGAATTGAGACATTTCCTCCATTTATAAGACAACGAGGAAGCAGTCTGTCCGTCCCGATCGCCTACCGATCTGTATAAATGTTTGCATGATGGTTTGCAGGCAACCTTTCCGAGTGTAGATACTATCCTAAAAATATTTCTACCAATACCTGTAACAAATGCTTCGGGCGAACGTTCTTTTTCAGTGTTAAAAAGAGTGAAAAATTGTTTGAGAATTCTATGACTCAAAAATATTTGACGAATTCCGCAATTTTGACAATAGAAAGTGCTACTTTAAAGAATGTGACTTACGATAGCATAATAGACGATTTTGTAAAGAAAAATGTAGAAAGAAAACTAATGAATTCACTGAAGACTGAATTCAACTAGAACGGAAATATAATCCAGGTAAACCTGACTTTATATTCATTTACATACTTCAGAATGTAAATGAATATAAAGTCAGGTTACCTGGATTATATTTAAACAGAATGAAAAAAAATGTAACAATTTTTTTTCATTCTGTTTTCCCTCTCATCCTGTTTTCATTTTATCCCTAAATACAAGTTATGTAAAAATGCAATGCAAGGAAACACATAAGTAACGCAATATCATAATGAAATCTTTCTGAAAAAAAAATTATTTGCAAGGGGCGTAGCTTGCGACAGGTGGCGCTATTGTGTTGGGTCGATGCCGATGTGCTGCCCCCTAGCGGTGCTTCCTGAAACTTTATTATGTTAGATCTTTGTTTTTGAGGGATGGCAACGACCGAGTGGGAGGAAAGGGCGTGACAGGTGGCGCTAGTGTGTTGGGTCGATGCTGATGTGCTGCCCCCTAGCGGTGCTTTTTAGAACTTTGTTTTTCTCGGGAGATTTATTGGACTTTGACAAATTTTTGGGAAGTCTTTCCAATATGTTTTGTTTCCTTGAATTTGTTTTATTAAACTTATATTTTTTAGGAATTCCCTGAAGTGTTAGGAATTTTTATAGACGTTGCATTATTTATTTATTTATTTTATTTTCTCGGGAGATTTATTGGACTTTGACAAATTTTTGAAGGAAGGTTTTTCAATCGAAGCATCTCCCCGAATTTGTTTTATTAAACTTATATTTTTAGAACTTCCGTGAGGTGTTAGGAATTTTTATAGACGTTGCATTATTTATTTATTGTTTTATTTTCTCGGGAGATTAGACTTTCTTATTTATGCTCTATTATTATACCAGTAGCACATATGCAGTGCAGTTAATAAAACACATTAATTTACTTCCTCTTATTTATATTCATAGGAAGCAAAAATGCGTAAAAGGAAACTTCTACTCCAAATACAAGTATTCGAAACATACGTACAATGAAATGTCATAATGAATATTGTTGAAAAATATGGATCTGCATATAGTTCTCTGTCCTTCTTGCTTATGGTAATAACCTACACCTGTATTATAGTTGCAGTTGATAAAATGCTGCAAATATTCATTTACTTCTACTTACGTATAAACCAGATTAAGGTAAAAAATAAAGAATGGGGGGTATGCATAGCAAAAAAAATTAACTCTGTAACAGCAATATATTTGCAGTTGATAAAATGCTACACGTATTCATTTACTTCCATTAACTAAAAATCCAGATGAAGGGAAAAAATTGAACATTGGAATGGGGGGGGGATATACGACAGAAACATTATTTTTTAAGTATGGTAGTCAAAGTCAGAGGGGCCCCGAAACCAAAGCTGTGCACAGGGCCCCGATTACTTTAAATCCGCCCGAGTGATTGAGTTTATGAAACAATTTGTCGTAGCTTGTAGTGAAAAGCGTGAGAACTGTATAATCCTGTTAAATTTGCAAATCTGAGACTTTCTGATTTTCACTTAACCCAGGAAACTTACCTGCCGTTTATTGTATGGACTGTACATTCATACTTTTGTTATTACCGTTTCATTTGTAAAGCCAATGAAAATTATACCACCCGTCACTTCAAAGCTGGAAGAAGGAGAACACGACTAAAATACTTCACTGGTGTGTAGTATATACAAAGACCTTGGAGAGAATGGACTGGCAAATACCTAGCTACTTCCATTGGTTTTTGAAAACTGGATGCTCCGCCATTAGCGAGGACTGAAAGCTGTTCCTGAGCATATGCTGGTTGCGTGCGTGTTGCAAATCATGCTTTAAATAGTTCTCATAAAAAATAAATATTGTCAGGTTTGAGTCAGGTATTGTGTTAAGATATTGATATAACATAACAGCCGACATAAAAAACTGATATTTTCACAAGTGAGATAAATGTTTTGCTCATTGTTGTTCATAATGCCTTTGGCTGTAATTGCATAGATGATGCTTTTTACCAGTATGAAGGTGCAGCCATGTTTTAAGTATGAAGGAATATATGGACATTACGTCATGTTCAAAATATAATAATTATTTACAGAACAATGTTTTTCGCTTTGAATATAGGACTGTTAACAATTTTTGAACACCCTCTCTTGTTCATTTTAATTTTTTGTATTTCATGTTCAAGAATCAAACCTCGAAACACATGCTCGACATCCAAATACTCACATTTGGGGCCTAAAGATTGTTTGCAATTGAGGTATTCGAACATGGAATACTGAAAATATCAAAAACTGTGTGTTTCGAGGCATCAAAATTTCTAAATTGTGCTTGGGAGCACTAAAAATGCAAATGCAGTTCCTCGGCAATCACCCCTGTAAAAAAGCTACATGCTGTTCCTTCAATGTGGAAAGATAAAATATATTTATTGTCTCACATTTTTTTAATTGGCTGAAAAACACCAGTTGGAAACTATTTTCTCCTGTGAATTTAAATTTTTAATCACAGTTTTTGAATACGATTGCCCAAAACACGATCAAAAGCCTCCAAAGCTCTCTGCGTAAACAGCTATGTGTTCCTACCCTGCGGAAAGATGAATTATTTGTATTGCCTCACATTTCTTTAATTTGCTGAAAAACACCAGTTGGAAACTAGCTTCTCCTATGGATTTAAATTTTTAATCATTTTTTTAATAAGACTGCCCAAAATATGATGAAAAGCCTCCAAGGCTCTCTGCGTAAACAGGGTCAACGTGTAGTTATGGTGCAAAAAACAGGGACGAAAAATTAAAAAAAAACTGTGACGTATATTCTTTTCGAAATAAAAAATGATGTAAAATGAAAAAAAAATCATTAATAAAGTCATTTTTGAAAAAGTTTTACGTAAAATTTATCTATCTATGCGGGACGTCGAAATCCAGACAGCGGCGAGGATGACGCTTCACCACACGGGATGAGGCGTCCTTTGCAATGGGAACAAGTGCCAAAGATCAAAACAAGAGGATTTCATGAGAGATTAATGTTTTGGTACAGCTACAGCCATGCCTCAGCCAGAGTCGCTGTCAGAAACAGCTACCTCCGCTGCACGAAAAATAGTCCCTGGTGTTAAGAGCAAATAAAGAAGACAAGGACGGTTCGGAATCCATTTTTCTTTGCTCAGCAGTTTTTGGACAAAATTGCTATGTAAAACAAGTTTTCATAACGTCAGAGATTAATGTTTTTTGGTGCAGCCACGGCAACGCTTGAACTAGACGCCATTGCTCCTTGCTGTTATCGCTGACCGAAACAGCTATATCCGCTACAGAAAATAGTCCCTAGTTTTAAGAGTCAAGAGCAACACGACTGTTTAGAATCCAGTTTTCTTCGGTCAACAGTTTCTTTGGACGAAATTCCTATGTAAAACAAGTTTTTAAAACGTCAGAGCATTTTCAGAAATAGATTCGATACGAGAAGTTAGTCAAGGGCGGGCATTTACGGCAGATGATGTCCAGCTTGGACAGGAAGGAAGTGCTACAAAACTTCCAACCAATGAAGCGGGTGTGTTACTTAAGCAGGCAGTAGGGGATAGAGTTCGGACTCCACCACACTGCCATCCACAATCCCCACTGTTTCTCTTGAAATGGATCCCTGTCTTTAGCCGACTTCACCATTTGGGGGGGGGGGGGGGGGGTGATAAGATAAACTATGAGAGAGATTCGATGTCTATTTTAATATTTTAAAACGCAATTGTAATTGCTCATCAGCAAATGAACAAAGAAACGGAAATATTCTTTTGGTGAATACTAAAATTTTTAAAATAAGTTTCAGCCTGTGTTTTTATAAAAGTATCCAGCAATTTTATTTCCAAACATTTACTAAGGCATACAAGAGCTTGGTTAGAAAATTAGATGAGATAAAGTGCTGTGTTATTCTTTCAAATTATATGTAGGAGTAGCTTTTAAAATGTTTATGGAGTGTGCATACGGGACTGCAATTAATAAAAGATATAAAGAGCTCTGAATGTCTGAGGAAAAGTGGTGATAGTTTTGTAAACATAATATCTGTAGACCCTCTTTTTTATTTTATGCGATATTCATTTTTCATGAGCTCATGGGGTAAAAATATTTTTCAATAAAAGAAGTTTGAGGAACAAAATCGGGTGATTAAGGGTAATATAAAGGAACGATAATGCGGTACATTTAAATTCGCATTGCTGCAACTTCACGTATCAGGTGTTCGTTGTATGTAGCGGCGTATTTACTATTTTGTAGCTGATTTTCAGCGAAATTGAGAACTTGCTAATTAAATTTTGATCTAGAAATTGCTTGATTCGCATTCGCACCTGAATATTCCTTCTGCATTTATATTATGCATTGAATCAAACACCGTATGTACCTTTCCAATAGCTATATTTTTCCCACCAACTCCTCGCGGTTACAGATGGGGCTGCTATCTCAACTGCTGCTCGTTGCTTCCGAAGGACTAACATTACGTTTGCCAGTCTATTCTCCTCCAAGGTCTTTGAGTATATACTGTATTTTTCTTGAAGATAAATAAAGTCTAATTGTTTCTGTCGATGCAGATTCTGGAAAATTAAAAATGTCCGATTTTTTTTTTCTTCAATTTAGGGTGATTCTGGGGGTCCTCTGGTAAGCTTGAATGATACCAGCTCAAGGCCCGTTGCAATTGGAGTTGCATCATTTGTATCTATGCTGGGATGTGCTCGCCCCTTTGTTCCTGGAGTATACACAGCAATCAGCGCTTATATTGATTGGCTAACTGAAACTGTTCAAGATGTCTCAGAGATTTGTTTTGTTTGACAGTTGCATTACAAATGTAAAAGGATTGAATAGCTTAGAATAAAACACTTTCAGTAATAATAATGCCACAAAAATGTTTGAGATTTGAATTTGGAAACAATTGCTCAAAATAAGAAAAAATGCGTACTTGGATTCTTCTTCCTGGTGCGTTATATGTTAACACCACGGACAATGGCGTACCCAGAAGGGGTGCAAAAGGGCCATATGCATCCCCGAAATAATTTTGTCTAGTATAAAAAATTGATAAAAATTGTCGGTGACATTAATTTGCTAGTGTCTCCATTCTTGTCTTCCTTAAATTGTTGTTAGTTATTTCTTTATTTGTAAAGCGAGGTCAGATATGCCTATTTGTTAATGCCTATTCCCCCGTGCGCATTTCGCACTAGCATGCGACCAAAGAATGAAAAGGGCTAACTGTTGTAGTAGTGGTCAGGGTGTCAGGCTAATGAATGGGGCGGCTGGGGAATGAGGAAGGGATGGGGTAAGCTTTTTATCTTGAGTACATACCAAAGCAGGAAAACTAAAGCGTAGAATGAACATAACTTTGCAATTAATAGTATTTGAGGAAAATAAAAATGCCTGTTGACATGCACCTTTTTTCATCACTTTAGGAAGGAATGATATTGTAGCTGCAGTGATAAAACCAAGATTGTGAGAATTTTTCGATTGTTGACTTGACATCATATAAAATTTTATTCACTGATGCATAATACAGATGCAACTTGATGTAAATAGTGCTTAAACAGTCTGATGTATTTGCAAAAATGATTCTTTGATCAAATTTAATTTTTAAATAGCAATAA
Organism: Macrothele yani; assembly: GCA_039090855.1. Lineage (NCBI taxonomy): Eukaryota > Metazoa > Arthropoda > Arachnida > Araneae > Macrothelidae > Macrothele > Macrothele yani. The sequence continues at coordinate 110,113,860 of CM077013.1, forward strand.
TCCAAACTACAAAAATTCGCATTCGTGGATTTCGCATTCGTGGATTTGGCATTGTGCCGACGATATGCACCCCCCAAAATTAATTTCTGGGTATGCCACTGACCAGGGACGCTTTAAGAACCTCTGAGGCTCCCAGCGCGTCGTGGCACAAGGACTCCCCCTCTTCCCGTATCGCGCGCACATATATTATTCCACTTTATCATATAAAATCTAAAAATATTGCCAGGCATACCTTTTCTTTTTCATCTCAAGAAAATATGATAAAAATAAAAATTCTTGCAGCGTATTTTAGGCATTACATTTCCAACCCAGCTGAAAGTGAGGTGGTTTTTTTTTTTTTTTAAATTTATTATTTTTTTTTATTGGAGGTTTAACGACCACCGTGAGCAACTCAATGGGCTATAAGCAGTCGCTCGTCCCTAATTTAGGGTCACTGGTTCCAGGGAAGGGAGAGAGCCAGTTCTGTAAGACAAACACAACATCCATGCCTCACCGGGATTCGAACACGGAACTCTTCCGGACGAATGATCAGAAGCCATAGCTTAGACCACTGCGCCACCGGGGCTGCCTGAGATGGGATTCAAACATTGAGATTGTTTCTCCGGCTGTCCCTGTGTAAACCATTTCTGTACAAATGAGAATTTCTGCCTTCTGGAAGCAATGGGTATGAGTAGATAATATAGACCGGTTATAAATAAAAATGTTCGGCTTTCTAAATAAAAGCACCGACAACGTAGTAGTGATGTACTGCTATTAAGCAGGGAAATATAAGACACACACACAGACCCACCATCTACAACCACACTTTATAGCCCACAACCAGCCCTTCCCCAAGTATTTTGCCTGCTTAAAGATAGTGTGAGATCCCGTTTCAGACTAAATTTATTGCAGTAAACAACTTTGGACAATTTCCAAAAGAGGAGTCAAAGCAGGAGTACCTTCTGGGGAAACAAAATAAAACAGAACGGACATCGATGAAAATTGCTAACGGTCTGTCCGAATCACCCACAGAATGACACCCCACATCCCTTTGTGAACAAAGAGAACAGACTGGCTCCATGATTCGGCAAATTTTAAAAGGGAAATAGAAAACACGCTCTCTGCACTATGAGTTGGAAAATGGCGTAACATAGATATTTTGGGGCGACACAATCAAAACGGTGTTTGGTGGAGGCCCCCCCCTCCCAGACCCTGAGGCCACTGGAGAACGCCGGGTACGCCCATACGATAAAAGGTCTCCGGTTAACACTTTAACTGGGTGTTGGCAAAATGTGCTGAAATCAGCTCGAACTAATACATTCTCCATCAAAGAAGTGGGCCGAATGCAGCTTTCCCCTTAGCTTTGTTGTTCAAAGTTGGCATCTAGGGGAATGGCTGACCCTAATCATTTCTGACATATTACTTGCTAAAAGGGTCATAACAATGGCGTAAAGCCTAAGAAAAGACAGCAATGTTAAAGTCACTTGCTTCTACACAGTGGTATGATGCCTGTGTCAGGGGAATACTTCCTCATGATGCTTTGGGTCATGAAACATAATAAAAGGCCATTGATGGGTTTACGGTCGGTCTCCTCAAGTGAGAGGACAAACAAACTGTTTTGACGTAGCTTTCGTAAAACCCGGCCGCTAGGCGAACATTTTTGTTTGGGGAGCGCAGAAAACATTGGGCACCCTTTGCTTCAGGTACATCGGCAGCTTAAAGGGCTAACACATATCTGCCTATCGTTGTGTTGTTACACTTGTATACCCAAATGGTACCGAGACTGAAGTGGCACAAAACGTAAAATATAGAGTTCTTAATGTTTTGCCCCAGTTTTAACCAGAACACCATTCGGGTATTTAGGTGTGATCAGATGATGGTAATTATGAACTGAAAGGAAAGGCATAGGTCAACATTGAAGACAAGTGGAACTGCGCCAGTTTATAACTCAGTATTCTCTGGTTACCCTGTAAACTATGGAACGAAACTTTGTTCAGTTAAAGTAAACCGAAGAGAACGGCAACTACCTTACCAAACTACATATCTTCAACCAGAGGACGCCTGGCCTGAGTTTACTTTTGCCCGTTCTAGCAACTCTCACTACAGTCCAGTACCCGACTTTCTTTATATTCTTTGCCCAATCTCAATCACCAGCAGCCCCTCCCAATTTCTTTCTGGCTACGAGCCTGTCCTCAACACAATTCTTTTACATTAACTTCTGTAGAAGCTCAAATACAGTAAAACCTCTGAATAGCGGACACCTCCGGACCGGATGATCTGTCCGCCATTGGGGGTACACACCTATCTGCCCAAGCCATCGCACGATGCAAACTTCACGGGCGTCTATTTTTATTTATTTTTTTTTTGTTAAAAATGAGATTATATCTATAAATATACCTACTTTATATGTACATATTTATGCAGTACTGAATTCCGAAACCATATTAGTAATACGGTACACGAAATTGAATATATGTACGTATTTACAGTAATTTAAATATTTTTGAGCTTTTCAAACATGAGGAAAAATGCAATTTATGTACATATATGTAATTCAATGAATATTTCTGATTGACAAATGTTCTAAAACTTTCAAAAGGTACTTACAGCTAATTCATCAATTTATCAGTTAGCATTCTTGCCTGCAAAAAAATCTAACACTTTTTTTTTTTTTTTTTTTTACAGCCTCTTTCTCAATATGAATTTTCAAATTCATCAAAAGTGCCAGTTTTCAGAATCACCTTCGCTAATAAAAAATTTATCAAGTTCTTCACTATATTTCGCAGCGGCTGTGAAGTTCTTAATGTTGCACACCTCTTCTGCAACTCCATCCACTGCTTTTCTTCAGCTCCTTCCGCTGTTTCTTTGACCATGTCATTCTTGATGAATGTAAGTGAAGAAATGTGATCTTGCAAATCATCCGTTGTCTGTTCAAAACACAGTTCATCATCAACTGCAGTAAAATATTTTGCATTTCAAAGATCTCATCAGAAATCAAGCGCAGATCCTCTTCTTCTGTGTTAGTGCATATTCCATCTTCTTTGCCTGCCGCTTGTCATGCGATTGAGGGGGAAGAGTGCTCCCAACGATACCCTCCCCTCCCCCCAAACATGCCTAACATGAGCACACTGCCAACTCCTGCCTGTTTCTTCTCGGGCATCATATCAGGATGATTACTGTTAGCACTGATTCGCAATACTCTCCTCTCCATTGGCCATCCACATGATAAAGCAGAAAACATGATTCATCTGAAAAGGCGACTTTTTTTCTACTGCTGATGGCCCAACGCCTTCTCTCAGATGAAAATTCACACAGTAATCGTAAATGTCTGGCGGTCAGCATGGGTACCTTGAGTGGATGGTGGGTCTGGATACCCATAGATAGTAGAGATGAGACGGGCTGGGCCCGAGAACGGGCCTGATCTGGAATATGAATAGCATATTAATTACATCTCGGGCGGGCTTCTTTTTTTATGTTAAAATATTGAGTCTTTTTTTCCATTTCTTTTCTTCTGAGTTTTAGGAAGAGGAATCAGTATTTTTCCTGCAGTGTATCCGTGAGTTCTGATTGCATGGGAAGGGAACTGATGCGTCATTGTGCAATAGTTTAAGGGCTTTTTATGAGAGTAATTAGCCTACCAAAGAAGAGGGTTGAAGCAGGGGAAATAGAGATTAGGTAACTCCACCTTCGCACAGATGCAGTATGACAGTCAGTTCAGTGGTCAGCAAAAAATTGTCCTTGGACACATGAGAAGACGACCTCAATTCTCAAAACAACCATCGGCAATAAAACAGATGGGAGGGGAAGGAAAAGCCTCTAGTTTCATAAATTTGTCACTGAAACATAATCAGGGTTCCCACTCAAAAGTAATAAAAAAATTCCCTGACTTTTCCAGGTTCTCCAGGTGGTTTTTAAAGTTTTCTAGAGTGGCATGTTGCAAAGAATTGTTACATTTCATTCCATTCCATGCCATGCCATTCATTTTTCTCACCAAAGCACACACTTGCTAATTCTTTACGTAATTTGTGTTTATAAAATCACCTGCTTTTCATTAATAACAACTAACTGTGCACATTATTTTCTGTAACAAAGTTCCGTGAACTTTTGTGAATACTACCCACACGGAATTTGTAAATATATTCCCATAGAAACAGGTCATATGTAAGAAAAAATCTGTCAGTTGAATAGTTTCAGTTTTTCTACTATAACACAATGCAGCTAAGCTTAATGATGGAATGGCTTTGTTCAAAGAAACATGTTTCAAGAGAACCAACAGACAAAGGACTTTGATCCATCATTTGGTTGGCTCTCTTGTGAAGTGTTTCTTCAAGCAGGAGCCACTGTGCGTAATTGTTCCATGTTATAACAACTGCCCGCAGAAATTGAACAAAAGCTTAATAACTGGAAATTTTAAAAATTCAATTTTGCATCTTTTTTTAGAGATAAAGGAAATACTTAATATACCTGAAAGTAAGATCTACCAAATTCTAGGCAGGCAGTAATTGCAAGCAAAAGTTTGAAATCTTGAAAAAATAATTTTTTTGGGGGCAAAATAAAGTATCCATTGATTTTTACAAAAAAAAAAAAAAAAAAAAAAGATAATTTCCCCTGAGTTTTCCCTGACTTTTACAAAAAAAAGGGTAATTTTCCCTGAGTTTTCCCTGATTTTTGGAACCATTTTCAAATTCCCTGAGAATTCTAGGTTTTCCCTGTTTTCCAGGTTGAGTGGGAACCCTGATAATGCACGGGAGAGGAAAAATCTGTTATACGTTAGGATGTAGAGGGTGGATAAAGATATGCAGTGCGAATCGAAGTAAATTCCCCAGAGGAAACATTCCGCCTGAAGAACAGCAGTAGGACAGCCGGGAGATTTATTGCTTCGACGGATTTGTTCGCCTGTGTGAAACCGGCCACAGGATCTGAGCTCTGGGGACGTAAGTTCGCCCCCAGTATTTCAGAAGGCCTCGTTAAACCAAACATCGTGTAGAACGTGGCAAGGAAACAACAAATAAAACAAAGCTTTTCTAATCGCTGTTACTGTCACCTCCACTCAACATTCATCCCTTAAGTTTGGTTCCTATTTTTATCCATTTGTGCATTAGAATATGAATGATTCGTACACTGAAGTTATACGAAAAAAGTTAAATACTGGTGACTGTAAAACAGTTAAAAATGATGTGGGAAAATCTATTGCGTGGAAACATTTTTTCCAAATTTTTGATTGAACGACCAACTCAAAATTGGTTTATGTTCAGTGCGAGAAATGTGAATGCATTTTGAAATATAAAAGTTCTTCAGGATCCAGCAGACTTTTGCCTCATGCCAAAACACGTGTGAAGACCATCTCCTCTCTGTGCATAAAAAAGGTAGACAGTTTTTTTTTCTTAGATACGAAAAAAATATCAGCTACTGCAAAATTTGCTGTGAAACTGTAAAACATAAATTTTATTTCAAGGTTATAACCTTCCTAATAAGATGCAAAAATGCTGAGCATCATATTCCATGCTCCTTCCTGATAAAAGGGAGGAAAGCATCAGCACAAAAATAAAATACATAACTTAAAATTGGATAAAAGCATCAGCACTTGGAAAAGTCGGGCACGGGCCACACAGCACACAGACCTCACGGGGCTGAGTCAGGCTCAGGCTTCGAAAACCGAGCCTGAACTCATCTCTAATAGATAGCAGAACTTGTTGGACTGGGATAAGCTCCTCAATGAGTCTGCATTACATGCTCTGGCCAATTGCTTCACTGTGGCCTGTCTGTTGGATTGTAGTAGTCCCATGGTTGTCAATGTTGCATGGACATCCACTATTACCCTGATTACTGCAGGTTTTGCTGGTTTCCTTTCATTTCTGGAACACTTTAACAACTGCACCACGTGAATAGCCGCCCACCATATCAGCCGTTCCTGTGATGCTACCACCCTTCAGTCAGTAGCCAACAATATTCCTTTTTCAAACTCTATTAGATCACATCCCATTTTCACGTAAAACTGCATGCCGTCCAGAAGTTCGTGTCCTTTTAGATGCCTTACATGATTTTCACATGTTGCTACACAAGCTGTCTGGATGCTGGTTAGTGTTCCTTCTTACATCAGGGGTGGTCATAATTTTTTGACTGGACTGTGGCATAGCTGCTTCATCTACAACGGTATTTACTACAAACAAAAAGAGGCTGTATACCACTGTTTTAGAGAGAGAGAAACAGCATCCCATAAGGCAGTGTATTTAAGTGCAGCAGCATGTACAGACCTGCCAACCTCTCAGAACCAAAAAACATACCACTCAAATAGAAAAATCGTAACACGACACATACTGATAATTTTTTTTTTTTTTTTTTTTGATTGGAGGTTTAACGACTGTCGTGAGCAACTCAATGGGCTATAAGCAGTCGCCCGTCCCTAATTTGGGGTCACTGGTTCCAGGGAAGGGAGAGAGCCAGTGCCATAAGACAAACACAACATCCATGCCTCACCGGGATTCAAACCCGGACCCCCTTCTGGACGATTGGTCACAAGCCATTGCTTAGACCACTGTGCCACCAGGGTGGCTGATAATTTTTGAAGCCTATTTCAGCTATATATAAATTCTTGATGATGAGAATGTAGGAACTTTTTTCCCTACATCAAAATTTTATTGAGAAACTAATTAAATCTAATCAACAAACACTTTTATGCTGTTAATTATTAGAAAAAAAATTATGATCACAGGAGAAATCCTCACATCGCCTAACTTCCGCTTTGGGAAATTTTTAAGGCAGAAAACTTGCATCTTAGGAGGTCTGCAAGATAGTTTAATTGGGTCTTGTGGATGTCATTTTTGTCTGCAGGACCAAAATAAATCTGCGATGTGCATCGGCCGTCGCTAAATCTGTGATGTACGTCAGCCATCGCCACGATTCTGCTACGGGGATGAGTACAAAATAAAACTGCGATGTACGTCACCGCGATTCTTATACGGAGAAGAGCACAAAATAAATCTGCGATTCTTATACGGGGATGAGTACAAAATAAACCTCCAATGTACCTCACCGCGATTCTTCTACGGGGATGAGTACAAAATAAACCTCCAATGTACGTCGCAGCGATTCTTCTACAGGGATGAGTACAAAATAAACCTACGGTGTATGTCGCCTGCCGCTGCATTTTTGCTACGAGCACGAGTACAAAATAAACCTGTGATGTGCATCGGCTGTCAACGCAATTCTGCTACGGGGATGAGTACAAAATAATACTACGACGAACATCGTCCTTCAAGAGAATAAAAAATATGATTACGAAAACTTGCATCTGTGATGGGGAGTCTGCAAGATTGTTTTAATAGGGTTCTGAGGATGTCATTTTTGTCTGCAGGACCAAAATAAATTTACAATGTACGACGCCTGTTGCCGGGATTCTACTACAAGGCTTCTGTCTGAAAAGGAAAAAAATGGGGGAAAACATGACTATTTAAAAAAAAAAAAAACTATTTTTGGCAGCAAAATCGTATTAGCGTACTGCAGCATGATTTATCACACTAAATATGATAAAATCGTAACAGTTGGCAGGTCTGCATGTATAACGAAGTCACACAACGGTCACATATTCTCATATGGTGAATACATACTGTATGACACCATAACATAATTCTAGGAAACTGATGTCGCTACTTAGCAAATTAAATAAACATGTAATTTCATTTGAATACATATTTAGTAACGAACATAGCAAGGATAAAAAAAATAAAAAATTAAGAGCATTCAACCTGAAGTTCACTTACATAGTAGCATCACAGTAGTCTCCACAAAGCATTTTAAGTTAAATTTGTACCAAAAGAATTTTAGCAATTACTTGACAATCATATACCAAGTAATGATACACTTTATTGATTATTCAACTCAACAGAAAGACAAATAACTTAATGTCTAATTTACAAAATGAGCATCTGTACAGGGCGAAATGTGGGCACTAGTGGGCAGCAGTTTGTTTATCTCTGAGGTCATGATCTACTTCCTCAGCTGGGTCTGGAACTTCATCAGGAATCATAAAAGATTCCAAAGTTTTTAAATAAACAGGCTGGAGCATTCCCCTGAGCTCTGATCGTGTCAGCCACAGAAAATCCTCAACGTCCGGATTATTTAGAATTGTTTCTTCACTGATTTCCCCTTTTCGAATCTGGGCTTTGAAAAAGAAAACCTGTTGGCAAACAGAAACTTTGATTTAGCAATCACTTCACACAAGTAAATTAAAAAAAAAAAAAAAAAAAAAACATCTGAAGCAAAAGAACATAAATTCCACGCAGCATTACATATTGAGCTGTCGGAAAAGTCATTACGTATTTTAGCCATGTTTTGCAAAGGTCATTTATTGATAGAAAGAACAAAGATTAATCAATGATATAATGCCCGTTTTGCTCGACAACCTTTTGCCATCTTTCAGTAAGCTGCAGAATGCCTAGTTAATAGAAGAACCTGTCTTTCATGGCAAAAAAACTGTACAAGGTGCCGATTTACAGCCTCATCTGAATTGAACGTTATGCCATGCAAGGACTGTTGAAGAGAGCGAAACAAGTAGAAGTCTGACGGCGCAAGGTCAGGCGAGTATGCTGGGTGTGGCAACACATCCCACCCAAGCTCCAATAATTTTTGGCAGGTGATCAAACTTGTGTGTGGTCTCGCGTTGTCGTGATGGAACACAACACCTTTACGATGAACGAGCTCTGGACGTTTCTGGATGATGGATTCGTTTACACTGTCCAATTGCCGACAGTACACATTCGAATTGATTGTTTGGTTCCGTGGTAGGAGCTCGAAAAACACGACACCTTTAAAATCCCACCACACTGAGACCAGAACCTTCCGCTGATGAATGTCTGCTTTGGATGTCGTTTGAGGTGAAGCAGCACGTCGGGACCAAGACCGTTTGCGCAGCACATTGTTGTCCACAATCCACTTTTCGTCACCAGTTATCAGTCGCTTCAAAAAATGATAATTTTCCTCATGTTTAATGAGCACATTGCAGATGTTTATACACGCCGCCAATTGAGCTTTGAGTTCACGAGGAACCCACACATCGAGCTTGCTTACATATCCCAGCTTCTTCAGGTGGTCGTAAACACTTGAATGATGGATGTGCAATGTGTCTGCAATCTGTCGCGTCGTGTAACGTGGGTTTGACTCGATCAATGCCTTGATTTGGTAGTCATCAACCTCGGTGGGCCTCCCGGACCGAGGAGCATCGTTGAGGTCAAAATCACCAGCACGGAATTTTGCGAACCACTGCTGGCACTGACGTTCTTGTAGAGCATTATCACCGTACACTTTACGCAACTTTTCACAAGCTTGACGTGTGTTCTTACTTTTACGGAAGTAAAATCGTAAAATATGGCGAAAATGCACAGTTTGGTCTTCCATCTTCAAATTGATGTCAAATCTCTAAAACACGTCATGACTTTTCCGACAACCCAGTAGTTATTAAACAACAACTGAATTAGATGCTTGTTTTTGCAAATGTTCAACACAAAAGTCAGGGCATACTACATAAATTATTTTACTGTGTGCATATGCCACATGTAATGGCTTTAATCCAATTCTGTATGGAAAACATGGATTTTTTTAGCATTTTAATTTCATCGAACTTTGGGAATGTCCGGTTTTCCATGCAGAATTGCACTAAAGCAGTTTTGGCTTCTTTTTTTTTGCCAGTTAGATATGTGTTGTTTAAGTCTTTTTTTAATCTCTTTTTCGTACTTCCAATGTACGATATTGGGGGTATTATTATATTTGCACTTTTAAGGTATTAACCTCTTGCAAAGTGCGCATAGTTTACGTGCAATTCATAAATGAAAAAACCATGAGGAATAACCACTCACTCACCATAAAGATCATGGTAACCTCCAATGACCACACACTTCCAACACGTCATTCATCGTGATGTAACTGGGCTTCCACAGGTTTACAGACTTCTTGCTTACGCTTCTTATTTTCGGGTGTGAAACATCGTTTTTTTTTTCCTTTGCCTTATAAGATGTTACTATAATGCTTGTCAATTCGATAAAAATCACACATACAACTCATTCATACAATTCAAGTAAAAACTATGTACATAAACCTTACATTCACAAGTGATTAAACCTTGGTCAACTCTAATTATGGAACTCCTCCTTCTGTTTCACAACCTCTGCTACTCCCACTGCAAGTGTCACACCCATTCAGCCCCGCACATCCAATCCTCTAGTACTTTCGACAGGCCCCTGTCATCTTCAGGAGGCAGGTGTGTCTCTCCCGCCCACCACAGCTCAAGTGAGCAGAGCCATCGAGGCCTGGGCTCCAGTCGCTATCTCTGAATCGTTGTGTCTCTGGCGCCATCTATTGTCCCTGCTGCTCTTTTTTCCCTCTTTCTTTTTACGCTGCTGTTCAATTTTTATTAGGGCTTTCCATTGTTCGTTTAGGTTACTTGGCTCATTAATGTTGCATAATCTTGATCTGTTTTTTTTCAATTAACACTGATTCTGCAATTCTTAACTGCTTTTCGTTTTTACAGCTCTTAATAATTTTAATATCTTCAAACCTTGGACATTTTTGATTTTCCATACAGTATTGGGTCAATGCTGTCTTAGCCTCTTTTTTATTCCAATTATTAATATGCTGGTTCAATCTATACTTTAATTTATTCTTGGTGCTGCCTATATATGACACAGGTGGTTGCTGGTTTATTGGGATTTCATAAATTCCTGCTCTATCTAATTGGCTAATTTTTTCATTTTTAATCACTAAATTTTTTACAGTAAGTACCTGATTTCCTACCTGTATGCCATACTTGCCACAAACTTTATTAATTTCTGCTGAAACATTTTCTATATATGGTATTGCTCCCACATATTTTACAAGTTTTTTATCAGTCTTGACCTTATTGTAACCTTGAGTTACTTCATAAATCCATTTTTTTAATACCTGTTTAGGGTATCCAAAAGCATATGCAATTTTTTCAATATATTCAATTTCTTCCTTTCTATACTGTTCAATTGATGAATGTGTTAAACTTCTTTTAATTAGTGTTTTAACACTATTTCTTTTATGTGTTAATGGATGTGATGACTGAAATGGTATAAGTACTGGGATATATGAAGATTTTCTATGCACTCTGAATTGTATATTCTCCTCTGTTTTAACAATCAAAACGTCCAAAAATGCCAAAGTATTGTCATGTTCTTGTTCTACTGTCAGTTCAATAGATGGATAAATTTCACTATACTTTTTTGTCAAGTCCTCAAGTTCATCATTTTTTAGCCTGGATAACAGAAAAATGTCATCAACATATCTGCAGTATATCAGTGGTGGATCCTCGAGTTTACTTATTATTTTTTCCTCAATGTCACTCATTATAATTTCAGCAAATAAAGTTGACAGTGGTGACCCCATAGGTCCACCATGATTTTGTTTGTACATCTTGTTGTTAAACTTAAAAATGTTATGGGTATGTGTGCAATTGGAATTTCGTAGGTTCCTGATTCTTCTAGCATTTTTTCCTCTGTTTTTTTGTTGACAGTCATACTTTTCACGGTGTGCACTGAGCTTCCTAGTTGTAAGTCATTTTTAGCACAGTGCCTATTGATTTCTTTACTCACTCCTTCCAAGTATGGGAAAGCTCCAATGTATTTCAATTTTTTATTCCTCATCTTCCTTTGGTTGTGCACTTCTTGGCCTTCTTTCGTCTGAGTCATATGCTTTTTACTCTCATGTATCCATTTATTAATTAGCTTGCTCAGGTACCCATACTCTTGTGCTATTTTCGAGATAAACTCTAGCTCTTGATTTTTTAGCCTGTTGTTAGATGTGTGTGTGTACGCTCGCCGTATCAAGTTTACTATGCTGTTTTTTTTTATGTATCACTGGATGGTGCGACGAGTATGGTATCAGTACAGGTATGTAAGTTGCTTTTCTGAACACAGAGTATTCAAAACTATTTTTGTTTTTCTTTAGTTGAATGTCCAGGAAGGATAGGCGATTATCCTCTTCAAACTCAATAGTTAGCTCTATGGTGTTACAGATTTTGCTAAACTGCTGTGCTAGATCTTGTAGCTCGGCTTTGTTAAGTTTAGACATTATAATAATGTCGTCTACATATCGAGCATAAAGTATTGGTTTTTCAGGTAAATTTTGAATAATTTCTTTTTCGAGGTATGCCATAATCACTTCTGCGTATAATGCCGATAATGGGGATCCCATAGGGCCACCTTGCGTTTGTTTAAATATATTTCCTTCAAAATGGAAGATGTTGTTTTCCTTGATGAAATATAAGGTATTCTTTAGCTCTTTCAGTTGTAGTTTAGTTCTTTGTTGATGCTTAGTTGTTGCATAATCAATTCGATGGCTAGCTCGACAGGAGTGTTTGGGTATAACGCCTTAACGTCCATGGAGGCCATAGTTATTTGCTCTAGGTCTTGATTAATTAATTTGATTTTTTCTATAAACTCATAGCTATTCTTTAATGAATATTGATTCCTCATGAATATTGGGGATAGATTGTTGTATATCTTTTTTCTAGGTTGATGAGTGGTGAGGTTTTTTTCGATAGAATCAGTCTTAAAGGTGTGTTTTCTTTATGAGTTTTAATTTTTGAGAATATTTTTGGCATTCCTGCTCCCATTGGAGGGTTTGCATTTTTATTTCAGTTGGTAACGTGCTGTGGTTCCTTATATTAGCCAGGAAGGTAATGTACTGATACCATACTCGTCGCACCATCCAGTGATACATAAAAAAAACAGCATAGTAAACTTGATACGGCGAGCGTACACACACATCTAACAACAGGCTAAAGAAATCAAGAGCTAGAGTTTATCTCGAAAATAGCACAAGAGTATGGGTACCCGAGCAAGCTAATTAATAAATGGATACATGAGAGTAAAAAGCATATGACTCAGACGAAAGAAGGCCAAGAAGTGCACAACCAAAGGAAGATGAGGAATAAAAAATTGAAATACATTGGAGCTTTCCCATACTTGGAAGGAGTGAGTAAAGAAATCAATAGGCACTGTGCTAAAAATGACTTACAACTAGGAAGCTCAGTGCACACCGTGAAAAGTATGACTGTCAACAAAAAAAACAGAGGAAAAAATGCTAGAAGAATCAGGAACCTACGAAATTCCAATTGCACACATACCCCCAATATCGTACATTGGAAGTACGAAAAACAGATTAAAAAAAAAAAAGACTTAAACAACACATATCTAACTGGCAAAAAAAAAGAAGCCAAAACTGCTTTAGTGCAATTCTGCATGGAAAACCGGACATTCCCAAAGTTCGATGAAATTAAAATGCTAAAAAAGAATAAAAAATCGGAAAGGCAAATGAGGAGGGAAGAAGCAATATTAATCTACAAAAATAAAGCAAGGGTATGTAACCAGAATGACCCTAGCACATTATCGGGCCTGTGGAAAGAACTAATAAGACAAGAAAAACAACAACAAAAGAAAAACCGGCAAAAAAGACAAGAAAACCAGGATAGGAGAAGAAAATAAAAAATTAAAAAAAAAAAGTGTTTTCAACGAAACATAGATGGCGCCAGCCGGGCTTGATAACGAAATATATCCAGGAAAGTATTTCCGACGAATGGCAACAAGGAGTATCAGATTCCATTGGCGCGAAATTAACCACGAACATCGGTGGTAAAATCGCCACGCTCCTAAAGATGCCCAGAGTATGCGCGAAAATTTCGAGTATAAAGAACGGTAAAAATTGATGTGTTTGAATCCTAAGGCAAAGATCCAATGAGTATACCCAGCGAAAAGTGTGAGAAGTAAAGCCAGTCATTGCATACAACGGACTTTAGGACAATAACATCAACAAAGACCGGAAAACACATCAACAAAGACCGGAAAACACGTGCATGAAATGTTCCCGTCGCTAGAAAGGAATGCAAAGGTAAGCATTATCCGCTAGATTTTTGTACATTTACAGTAAATGTAGAAAATAACTAATCATATCACTGAAGCTGTATATCGCAAATTTAGAACAGAATGTGCACATCTACTAAAGCAAATAGTACTAATAAATAAAACACGAAACATGCTATGCGGTGGTTGAAATTTGAAGAAAAAACAAAACAAACTTCACTGGTCTGCGGGACTAGTGAACTCCAAAAGTTGGTAGTTCACTAATTTTCTTTGGTCCAGAGATGGCACAAAGATTAATACATTTTGTATGCACTTGGTGCTAGTATGCAAGATGGTACACTGGTTATAATGACAGTGATATGAAGCAGCATCAGTGCACTTTATACAGCACACTGATTATGAAGCACTTTGCAACATAGCAAAAGCCACGTTCATGGAATACTTTGCTGCAGTGTGAAAGGCAGGAAGTTTTCCCATACGGACAAAGCCAGAGCATAAATGGTTCTTCAAACTCCAGTTGGAAAACATTATAAAAGATCCATATGCTGCAGTCACTACTTGTGCAAAAAAGTGGCACTGTCATAACCCAAATATTTTGAGTTGGAGACCTTGGTTTCCCACAGTCCAAAATTTTCATAAAACTGAAATATGATTTGCAAATCCAATATTCAGTTTTTGAGTAGTAAATATCTGAATTTCAAAAATTCCATAGTGAAACCTGGATTATTTAAAAATACTGCCACAGCGAAACCTGGATATTTTGAAATGTGGATCAATTCCTCATAAACTTAAAAACCGATAAAAATAAACAAAAATAAAAACCTTACTAGCCACTTAGGCCAGTAACATAAATTTTTCAGAGGTCCGATGGAATTTTTACTAACCAATGGCCAGCAGACCACTGGGGTAATTGGAACGCTGTATACCACATCATACTGCAGTATTGACAGTCCATATTTTATCCCCATCATTTGGAAGTTTCTCTTATCATTTGGCAACAACAAAAATCAGGAACTTGGAAATGAAAATCTGGCAATCAGTCTTGCTCTATTTGTTTACAGGTGATCAAGACCTCAGGGAGGTTGGAAGTACTTCAGAGTTTCTAATTTTTTTCATGACTGTAGCATGTTAAAATCTTATTACTTACATTTATTTGTTACCGTGAATTGCATTCCCTTGTGTTAAAATGGAATTTTCGTTATGTCGAATTTTGCTCGGACGGGAATCAACTATTACATTTCAACATAGCAGACTTGACGAAATATTCACCACTGTTCACAGCACATATTTTAATCAAAACCTTGCAATTAAGAATTTTTATTCCCAAAGGCAAATCAAATAATATCACCTAGGGAGAGGTCTTCAATGATAAAATAATATGACTGGTTTACTTCAACCCATTTGGTTGGTTGGTTGATTTTATGGCACAAGGGCATCAAACAAAGATATTTAAAAATGTGGTATAAGAGTTAAAAGCAGGCTAATTCGGAAATAATGAAAAATCAGAATGATGAAAAGTGCAAAAGCTAGATAAAGTTTAAAAAAGGCAATTTGTTTAAAAAAAAAAAAAAAACTGCGAATATATTGCAGTTGTTGTCTAATAGCTTCTGCAGCGTAGCTACGCTGTCGTTCAACAAATGAGAATGAAAATAGTGAAAACGATCATCACGAAAACAAACACGACTACATGAAATATGAGCAACAGTGAGTTGGCAGTCGCCCGTCTCATATAGCAAGAAGCGGTGGGTGAAATGGCAATGCCCCATGTGGAGACGCGCAAGTACAACTTCCTCACGACGGTTTGTTCACAAACTAGACTGCCATAGTCTGATCTATGGTTTGATGGAGAGAAGATCTTTCCTGCCCTTTTGAGAACAGAGGGACTGCCACTCAGTCATGATGAATGTGCGGATGCCAGGATGAAAATCTCGACAACACAGTGGCAGTCGAGTGATGGTCAAGAAGGATACGGATCTGGTAGAGGCATCCACAATCCATTTGGCTTTGAGGTGTAAAACTGGATTAACAGTAGCCTTTTAATCACTTAAGCAGTGATTCCAAGGTATTGCACAAAGAGTACATCACAATGCTTTGGTATAAAGAAATAGATATGCTGTTTTGGTGCAACAAAAACAGCATTAAATGCATTTTTTATTTTTCATTTACTAGCACAACAACATATGAGATAAGCATACACACATAAAAGTCCTTTTCAGGCAACAATTTGTTTCCTTCTTAGCTGTAACAAATTCCCCAATGTAAACATGTTTTGAGTTTGAACTTCCAGAGTTGCACAATGCTAATTTAAAGTCTTGAAACTGAGAATAGGGCAGTTGTCAAAATATGTAATTAAATGCGAATCTTAAAAAAAAAAAAAAAAAAAAAATGTCTAGGTGTCTAGGTTTTTACTTGAATGACTTGGAAAAAATAAACTTTGGTTGTTAAGATGCCTCATTTTTTTAGCCCATTCTTGATGTTGGGTGGGTGATTGAAATACATTTCATACATAGGAAAGATATTCCAAAAACAACACTTAATCCACATTTTTTTCAGTATGTATTCTAAGTTTAAATATTTTATTTCTTCGCACTAAAAAAAAAAAAAAATATTTTTCATGCCACACTTTCAAAAACTTAATTCTGTGAATAAAGAAAAGTAAAATTTCTTCCACAAAGTGAGGTTACTTCAACTTATGAAGATTTTTAAGAATATGGTTTTAGTGGTTAAAATAGATGAAAAGCTCGTGCTCAGTTACTTTTAGTTATTCTAATCTTGCATAAGATGGCAATCTTTCATTTCATGATGGTTTTAGTGTTTTCCCTAGGTTTTTTTACAGCCAGGCGGTAAGAAATTTTAACTGGGTGGTCCTTTTAACAGGGATCATAGCATACTTCTGGAAAATTTTAGGTAAGAATTTTAGGAATTTTAGGAATTTTTAGAAAAATTTTAGGAAAATTTTAGGAGTGTATTTCAATAAAAACTAGATGTATATTTGTATACATCTAGTAAAACAACTTTGTATGCATTGTAAAGAGTTTGCTTCACACCCTTCAACCATATATACTGATAGACTGCGCATGACATCAAAATTTCTGGCTCCAACATAAAATCACATGACAACAGTCAAAAAGATGGGTTACACCTGCTGTGCTTATGGTTGCTCTGACCGATATAGTAAAGAAAGTTCTATGATTTTTCATGGGTAAGAAACGAATTAAATACCTAAGTCAATAAAGTTCAATTACTTAACTGCAGCTATTGATATAAAAATATAGTAACTTAAGAAAAAAAAAAATGGAATGCATGTTCCAAATTCTTCGCAAATGTTCATCACATTATAAATCACAAAATGTAAACAACACGATCATGCATGTATATAGCTCATAAGTAAACTTACCTGAAGAGTTTTCATTATATATGAGGTGCATTCACATAATACACCGAAAACACTGAAGTTCTGCAGCGTAAATTAGTAATCATAACAGCATTTGTACACGAAATTTGGAGTCTGATGATGACGTGCCCAATGTTTGAGCCATGGCGGCTTTGATGCAGCTATTGCCAATGCGCAGTCCATTAGTATATATGGTCAAAGTTCACACCCAAATTTTTTGCATAACGTCTAATGTCTAAAGTTTAAGTATGATTTACTTCTAATGTTCAGTTCTTATCTTTTCACGTGTTATTATCATATTCAAGTATATTTACCACATTCAAGTTTCACTTTGAACATTAATATGCTGTTGAACCAGAAGCAATTCACAATTTTCACAGTAAAGTTTTCAGGTTTCACATTAAACTATAATATCCTAAAAGGTAATTGAAAACCAAGAACTATGTACAATTGTTCACTGAATTACTTTTTTCATATTATTGTTTTAACCTTTTCCTGATTAGCCTATCTTTTTCTGCTTCCACCACAACTAATTTACTTTCAGTTTTCTTTATTTCAGCTGAAACTTGTATGATCAAGTTAGAGGCAACTGCTATTTCAACAGTATTTTGTTTTTCTACAGCTTTTCTCATTCTTTCTGTTCCCTCTTGAATTACTGCTAGGGAGGCTTCTTTATCTTTTTTAAGCCTATTTATTTCTGCATCATTTTCTTTTATTTTGTCATCAAACTCAGCTTTTCTTTTTTTCTCTAGCTGCTTTTCCTTATTTTCCCTCTCTTTCTTCGAAAATAAAAGCATAACAAACAGCGCGAAAACTAGCTCATAAATAGAATATTTGAAACACTCTCAATGTATGCACTCTCAATTATTAGGGATGGTAGAGGGGAAGGGAATAGAACTATCCAAAATTAGCATGTTTTCGTTGCGCTAGGGCGCTTAAGCACGGCTGAATTCCTTCAGATACCCCCAATGTTCAAATGATTGAAATGTGCTGATGTTCATGGAATGAAATGGTTGATCAGCTATGATGACCGCATAAAAGTTCGGGGTGGGGGGGGGGGGCTTTATTTTTTTTATTTTTTTAGTTTATGCAACATTTTACATCACTCCAGTATTTATCTTGTCATCATCAACAATCGCAATGCAACTACCGCTTACGATCGCGGATATCAGCAACCGAAAATCTGCCATATCTCTAAGTGATATAACACACAGTATCCTATTACAGTGTATTGTAATTGAAAAAAAAGGATGTGGAAAAAAGAAACTTTCAGAAATTAAGATCATCAAGTCATGCGTTTCAAAAATCCGTTTTCCTTTATAACGTTTGAAAACATGTTTTTGCTTTTTTACCTGTAGTGTAAATAAAAAAACTATGTTGATTTTTTTTTATGGAATCAGACGTCCGTATGTCTGATTGTCTTCATCTGAGTTCACACTTTAGCTACTGTGTACAAGTAGACCTATTTTTTCAGCTCAAAAATATGTAGTTTTGTATATATTCACAGTATAAGTCATTCCTTATTCCCACAGAACTGAATTCAGCATATGCAAAATGAAGATCATCAAGACCCGCCCAACACTATGTTTCTGATTGTCTGCTGTTTATATTCAAGAAATGCAAACATGGATCAATGGTGAATGCAGCAACTATGATTTTTATTTATTACCAAGAAAAAAAAAAAAGAGCCGTGAAAGCTGTAAAGCTGAAACGGATATTTCTCTCGAACCCCCCCCCCCCCCCATGCACAAAAACATTCCAATTAAGATCAAGCAGCAGGAGGACGCGTCCACACAACACAACCTTTGGAATTACCTGATGGAATGGCTTCTTTTGATTTGGCACATCGCCATAAATCACCACCTGCAGCTCACTGAACTGTCAAGTTGCATCCTTCCTCCTTCACTTTAACTATAATAGAAACTGTAAAAAAAAAAATGCTCCCCAATTTTCGACAAAATTAAATTACCAAATTTACGTCATGATGTTGCAATTTACTAAAATACGTTTGTTTATCTGCTGAATATTGCTTAAATCCATTGAAAACTTTTTAATTATAGATGATTTTTTTATTAAAACAGTAACTCAGACGTCTGAATAAAAACGTGTTTGTAATTCAAATAGAGTCCATATCATCACAGAAAAAAAATTTAAGGATCACTCTGTTTAAATAAACCATGGCATCTAAAAAAAATAATTCACTTGCTTTTCCCGTAATTTATAATTACTGTTTCTTTTTTTCAATCCGATTATGCAACGTTTTTTTTTTTTTGCATCTGCTAAAGTTCCTAACGGAATTTGGCGAAATTTGCACTAGAACTTTATTGTGATGTATCTTAACTACTGTAAAAATTTTACTGTGTTATTTTCAAAATTCAGAAAAATGGATTTCTGAAAATATTCTCTTAGTCCTTTAGTGCTGTGGAAGTGATAAACAGGTGTTTGCTTTCTTCCCAACCAAGGGCTTCAGATCAGCGCTCCCAGCTGTCAATCAACCGTTGCTATGGTAACACCCTTTCTGCTGGAGGCTCACTCTGTCCAAAGAGGCACACATACTTGTCCATAATAAAAATTACCAATGCTAACTTTTAAAGTTTTAAACCGATTCAACTGGAATTTTGGAAGTGAGCTTCTGTAATCCAATTACAGTGAATGTAAAAATTTCAGCCACTTTCGTAAGAAAAATTCGCAAAGATAGTTTTCTTATTTTTTATCATAAGTAGTGGAAGTCTCTTGAGGGAGGGAGGAGTGGCATGCACATAAACAAGAAGATGATGAATGTGTTGTTCAGGCATACTCCTCACTGGTGGATGCCAGCTGACTTGGTACATACGCGACCCCCTGCAAATGCTAAATGCCTCTTCTTTCCCCTTCTGTTCTCAATTGTCGGACGGACATCAAGCTCCCCTTCGACCTACTAGTAATCATCCAATTTTATTGCACTGGAAGTAGTGCCTTTTTTTTTCTTGTTTTCCCCCCAGCCAAATTAGGATTTGGTGCACATCGGAAACCGCTGCCGGTGGTTTCTTTGAGAACAGAGAAAAGGAACTTTAAAAACTGAAGGGGTAACAGTAACACGATTTCCTAAAAGGGCATAAAAGCACTAATTTCAAATTTCAAGGCTTTTCAAGACGGCATTAAAAAAACACCGTTTTTCCAGGATATTCCAGGCCTTGAAAACGTAATCATGATTTTCCAGGACTTTCCAGGTTTTCAAGCACGCGTGCGCACCCTGCGTAATGGTAAATTTATTGGCGTTAATAACGGTTGTGTTTTTAATAAATAAGCTTACGAAAATTTTAGGATGAATAGCAAATTTTAGGTCTAATTTTAGGAATTTAAGGAGGGTCACAAAATATTAGGAATTTTAGGAGGAATGCGATCCCTGTTTTAATGACCCTTTCCCCAATCGAAAAAAAGAAAATGTTTTGCTCAACATCATTTTACTTACAATAAACAAATCTATAAACTCCGTTTATTGGTGTGAAAGTATAATTAAAGAAGAAATACGAGGGAAAATTGTATCTCCCAAGCTTTCACTCTCCAACTGGGAGGCTTTCTCAAGGGGTTAGTAACGTCTGCAACCCTTGAGAAAGCCTACCGGTTGGAGAGCAAAAGCTCAGGAGATACAATTTTCCTTTGTATTTCTTCTTTAATTATACTTTCACACCAATAAACGGAGTTTGTATAGATTTGTTTATTGTATTATTTAGGTGTGAATCCCGTTCAACAAGTATCATTTTACTTATTAAATATCAATAGTGGTGTGGTAGGCATTAATGTAAAAGAACATAAACAAAGTTAGAAAATTGTACATAAGTGATTTAAAAACTGAGTATTTACTAAAAAAATCATATTCGTTTTGTACTCATATCATGAGTGCTCTTGAATTCTATAAACGTTATGTCTCAAGTTGTCTCTCAAATCCATGCACCGATGCCGCGCTACACAAAGTTGTATCCATAATCATCATCATCATCATTGTCAACCATTATCAATCCACTGCTGGACGAAGGTCTCCCCAAGTTTCCTCCACAACGGTCTGTCTTGTGCCAGTCTCCTCCATGTCACCCCTGCATACTTTCGAATTTCATCCACCCATCTCCTATGTGGTCTTCTTCTGGGTCATTTCCTGTCCCTTGGAATCCAATCTAAAATTTCGGCTGTCCATCGATGATCTGTCCTTCTGGCAGTATGTCCAGCCCATTGCCATTTCAGGGATTTAACTTTGATCATGATGTCTTCCACTCTTGTCATTTTTCGGATCCACGAGTTCCTCTTCTTATCTCACCTGGTTACACCAAGCATGCACCTCTCCATGCTTCTTTGAGTTGTCTGCAGCCTTTGTATGTCTCTTTTAGTTAAGGTCCACGTCTCTGCACCATACGTAAGCACTGGAAGGATGCATTGATCAAACACTTTTCTTTTAAGACATAATGGCATATTGCTCTTGAAAATTATGCTGTTTCTTCCAAAAGCTCTCCAGGCAAGTTTTGTACGCCGATTAATTTCTTCATCAATGTAACCCTCACTTGATATCTGCTGTCCAAGATAAACGTACATGTCTGTTATCTCCAGCTTTTCTCCATCAATCGATAAATCTTCATTTCTTGTAAAAGCATTGAACATCACTTTTGTCTTCTGAAAGTTCATTTTTAATCCCACTTCTTTACTCTTGTCAGCAAGTTCCTGGATCATACTCTGCAGCTCTGATGAGGTAGTTGCAAAAATGACTACGTCATCAGCAAAACGAAGGTGGGTTAGATAATCTCCATTAATCTTTATCCCCTTGTTTTCCCAGCTCAGCGACTGAAAAACACCCTCCAATGTGGCATTAAAGAGCTTCGGAGATATGGTGTCACCTTGTCTCACTCCCTTTCCAATTTTTACGTGTGTTGTATTTTCAAACAGCCTAATCTTTGCACTTGCATTTTTATAGATGTTATTAATAATATTAATGTATGCATCTTCAATACCGCAGGTTTTCAGAGCCATTGTAACTGCTGATGGTTTCACCGAATCAAAGGCTTTTTCATAATCGATAAAAGCCATGCACAATGGAAGTTCATATTCCCTCGCTCTTTCAATTAGTTCTCTCAGCACGTGGATATGATCTATTGTGCTGTAGCCACTCCTGAATCCAGCTTGTTCTCTCGGTTGAGCCATGTCTAGTGCTACCTTCAAGCGGTGTGAAAGAACTTTAGTGAAGATTTTATAAACTACTGATAGGAGGCTGATAGGTCTGTAGTTTCCGAGATCCTCAATGTCACCTTTCTTATGTAGCAGGATCATTGTAGCGGTGTTCCAATCCTCAGGAATCTTTCCTTCATTAAGGCATCGAGTGAAAATTTGGGCGAGTACTGTTTCGATTTCTCCACTTGCTTCTTGTATGATGTCTACAGTAATTCCATCTTCTCCTGGAGCTTTTCCTCGCTTCATGTTCTTGATTGCATGTGCAACTTCTGCTGGAAGGACTGGAGGAACTCTGGTACTGGTATCTTTCATGATGTCTGGAGTGCATATATCATCCCTTTCATATAATTTGGAGTAGAAATCTTTCACTCTTGTCAAAATTTCGCCTCTATTTCTTGTTACAGAACCATCTTCTTTTCTCAGTGCCATAATCTGTTTTCTTCCCTTACTGAGATGTCCCTTTGCTATCTTTAGGCTTTGGTTGCTTTCAATTGCTTTCCTCACTAGTTCACAGTTGAATTTCCTTACGTCTTTAATGATACTTTTTCTTACTGTCTTGCATAGCTCTATATATTCCACTTTGGAAGTCACATCTTCTTTAGTTGTCCTCATCTCTCTTCTTTTTTGCATCAACATTTTGGTTTTTCCTGATAATTTGTTCACATGCAACTTGTTCTTAGACCCAGCTAATTTTGTTGCTGTTTCCATAAGAGCTTTGGTTACTTTTCTGTTAACTTTAGAGATGTCCACTTCTTCCGATGTTAGGCCTTCTAAAGCAGAGAACCTGTTCTTCAGTTCTAACTTGAAGGTATTATGGTGTTTTTTAAGGTTGGTTATGTCAATAGATTTTGTTTGTCTTATGAGCTTGCCACGTTCAAGTTTAGTGTTGAGGTGCATCTTACATCTCACCAATCTATGGTCACTACCTGTGTTGAACTTGTTTAGCACACTGCAGTCTTCTATGACGAATTTTTTGTTACACATAATAAAATCAATTTCACTTGTTGTCCCATTTGGATGTCTCCATGTCCATTTCCTGTGTGGCTTTTTCTTGAAGAAGGAGTTCAAGATGAAAAACCCTTCTGCCTCTGCAAACTCAACGAGAGTATTTCCACGCTGGTTTCTGTTGCCATGACCGAATTTACCTACTGAAGTTTCATTCTGTTGCCGTTGCCCTATTTTTGCATTGAAATCTCCCATAATTATTTTCAAGTGCTGCTTACCTTTATTATTTAGATGACAAATTTCCTCATAAAATTCTTCAATTTCTTCTTCAGGATGACTTGTGGTGGGTGCATAAGTTTGAATAATCTGAGCCTGGTATCTTCTCGAGAGTTGGATAACGAGTCGTGCAGCTCTGTCAGAGGAACTTTCAACTTCTACAACTTTATCCTTCAGTTTCTTGTTTATTATAAATCCAACACCACTAGTTCTGCCAGTATCTGTCCCACGATAGTAGAAGAGATGTCCACTTTTCAGTTCGATGAGATCTTCTCCTTTTCTCCTTACCTCACTTAGCCCCACGATGTCCCACTTGATCCTTTGTAGTTCCTCTTCCAATTCAAGAAGCCTTGAATCAGAAGATAGGGAGCGTCCATTGTAAGTAGCCAAGGTCAGCATCAGATGGCAGCCTAGTCCGGTCCTCCGGGGATTCTTAGCACCCTCTGCTTTCATGTCGCACTGGCCGCTGCCTTGGCCAGGTACATTCCAGCTGCCGGAGACTGAGGGCCAAGATTTAAGTTGTGGAATCATTTTGGAGGGGTTTGGCCATAACTCACCACGCTGGCCAAGCGGGTTGGTGAGTGTGGGATAGAATTTCCTCTGATCCCGATGGTATAGTTATACCGCTATGGGCGGTCGTCAGAGCCCCTTTAGTGGGAACAGGATGCACCACGAGAAGGCGGGGTTGACATTTGTCAAGGAGAGGCTGTGATGTTACGCATCACCTGACCTTGCATCCATAATATACAACACTATATTCACTGTAGGCAAGAATACATCGGATGCAGGAACACCCCAGGTGTCTAAATATACTCAAAGTCATACGTCATTGAAAAAAAAAAAAACACAAAAGAATACCAGTCGTTGAAAAATGCGATAGTTAAGATATACTGCAAGAGTTCAAATAGGTCATATTAAACCATATTTCAATTAAAAGTTGTGTCAATTCCTCAGTTATGTTGGTAATGAACAAATCACAGTAGCTTACATCCCAGAGGCAACAGAGGCCAATTTGTATTGAAAATATTTTGCTTAGGTCAACCTGTATATAAGTTCCTGATAGTCAAAAGTCACAAGACAAGAGAGGCTATTAAAAACGGTCCTTTACAAGACTACAATTAACTGAAATTATATACACAAGTGAAATTATAATTGATCAATATGTACAAGTTCAAACATTTAGCAGCATATTGTATGTTGCAGGAGGGGGCAAAAAATAGTTATTCATTTATTTGACGGAGTTCCATATGATGGATTACAGGCGTGCCTTTAAGCTTAAAGGAAAGCTGTGATGTTGTCACGTAACTGCGTCTGAACCTGCAAATGTTGCTGCTATCTTCTAAAAATCGCGTAGGCTTCTGTGTCAAAGAATCACTGTGAATAGACTTAAGCGTGTGCAGTAGATGTTCACCAGGGATGTGACAGTTAGTCCGTTGGGTCTGATTAAAATAGACACAAGTTCTGGTGGACGAAATGAAAATGGCGCACAAGAAAAGCCGAGAATAAAAAGATTCTAGTGTAGATCACAGTACGACAATCACTGCTAGAAATCGTTGATTACAACTTGTTGCAAATGTCTGGAAGACTGTCCTTAGTCATAAGCCTGTGATGCATTTCAGTGTACAACTAACACCATCCACAGGAAGAATGACATTGCAGTCGTTGTTCGCAACTATAAATAGTAAAGTATGTTCCGCAGATAAAGTCTACGCGTCTCCCTCTTCAAGTGTCATCGCATGTCGTTGCATTTCCAGAAGGATGAATCTTACGTATCCCGTCATCGTGTATACGTTTCCTTTTCCTATTTTTACTTGTAATATCTCGTTCATTTTCGATAAGTAACTTCCAGGGTAGGGGAAGATCGATGCTATAATTCTTATTGCAGTTCGAATTCTTTGTTTTCTCGATGACGACTACCTCGGTGTAACACAAATCTCTCACAGTTTGGTGCTGACAGATTAGACTAATACCTTGACATTTAGGTTCAGCTTGATTATTGATACAGTAGCCAGTGAGTGATGTCTTATTCTCAGACTTGATCCAGTTACTAATATGTTGGTTGAGGCGATATTTTAATTTATTTTTGGTACTGCTTATATAGAATTTCTGAGGATTATTTGAATTACATTTAGATTGAACAGGAATTTTGTACACTCCACACTTGCCAAGCAGTTTTCTTGTTTCTTTGTTATTCATAATGATGTTTTTGTAGGTATTAACAGATATTCCAAAACCTTTATTTTCGGCTGAGCATTCTTTCTTGATGACATTGTTAATACTTAGGATGTATGGCAATTTCCAACAAAATGTGGTACCTTTATTATTATTAAATTGTGGGTGTTTAATTTCAGAAATTAATTTCTTAATTGTGTCAGTTTTGTAGCCAAATGCACTGGCTGTACAGAAAATCCAGGTTAGTTCTTCCTTTCTGAGTTTATAATTGCTGAAATGTGTGAAAGCTCTCGTGACGAAAGATCTAAAAGCTGCAATTTTTTGTGACCATGGGTGAAAGGAATTCTTTGGAATGAGGACAGGTTTGTAAGTTGCTTTACGGTAAACACAAGTCTAACTTTTTAGGTTGCTTTATGATCATCATATCAAGGAACAGGAGTTTTTGGTCGTCTTTGATTACCAATGTGAATTGGATTGATCGGTTTGCATCTGAAAAAGTTTTTAATATAGTGGATTTGGTTGTGATCTACCGAGTTGAAAATGAAAAATGTATCATCAACATATCGGCAATAAAACTGGATATCATTATGCTATTGTGGTAGAACTTTGGCTTCAATGTCCTGCATAATAATTTCGGCAAACAGTTATGAGAGGGGGGAGCCCATTGGTGTCCCAGATTTCTGCCTGTAAATTTTGTGGTTAAACTGAAAAAAGTTATCATAAATATACTTGAGGATATTTATTATTTCAACTACCTGTAGGTGTTGTAGGGCTTTATTGTTAATTAACCTTTCTTCGGCACCAAACCAAGAGAGATTCCATGGATTATTTGAATTACACTTATGAACAGGAATTTTGTACACTCCACACTTGTCAAGTAGTTTCTTTGTTATTCATAATGATGTTTTTGTAGGTATTAACAGATATGCCAAAACCTTTATTTTCAGCTGAGCATTCTTTCTTGATGACATTGTTAATACAGTCGAATTTGCGTTACGCCATGGCAGTCGTCATCAAGAAAACAAAGAATTCGAACTGCAATAAGAAATATAGCATTGATCTCCCCCTGGAAGATACTCATTGGAAACGAATGAAATATTCCACGTAAAAATAGGAAAAGAAAACATAACACACGTTGATGGTATATGTAAGATTAATCCTTCTGGAAATACATCGACATGCGATGACACGTGAAGGGAGGGACATGTAGACAACAGGTCTGCGCAACATAATTTACTATTTATAGTTGCAAACAACGACTGCAATGTCATTCTTCCTGAGGATGGTGTTAGTTGTACACCGAAATGCATCACAGGCCAATGACTAAGGCTTGTCTTCCAGACATTTGCATTGAGTTGTAATCAACAATTTCTAGCAGTGATTGTCGTACTGTGACCTACACTATAATCTTTTTATTCTGAACTTTGCTGGTGCACCATTTTCATTTTGTCCACCAGAACTTGTGTCTATTTTAATCAGACCCAATGGACTAACTTTCACATTCCTGGTGAACATCTACTGCACACACTTAAGTCTATTCACAGTGATTCTTTGACACAAAAGCCTACGCAATTTTTAGAAGATAGCAGCGACATTTGCAGGTTCAGACGCAGTTACGTGACAACATCACAGCTTTCCTTTAAGCTTAAAGGCACGCCTGTCATCTATCATATGGAACGCCGTCAAATAAATGAATAACTATTTTTTGCCTCCTCCTGCAACATACAATATGCTGCCAAGTGTTCTAACTTGTACATATTGATCACTTATAATTTCACTTGTGTATATAATTTCAGTTAATTGTAGTCTTATAAAGGACAGTTTTTAATAGCCTTTCTTGTCTTGTGACTTTTGACTATCAGGACCTATATACAGGTTGACCTAAGCAAGATATTTTCAATACGAATTGGCCCCTGTTGCCTCCGCGATGTAAGTTACTGTGATTTGTTCATTACCAACATAACTGAGGAATTGACACAACTTTTAATTGAAATACGGTTTAATACGACCTATTTGAACTCTTGCGGTATCTCTTAACTATCGCATTTTTCAACTACTGGTATTCTTTTGTGTAACTCGTAATAATGGGACTATTTTAATGCTTCATCAATGATGCATGACTTTGAGTATATTTAGACACCTGGGGTGTTCTTGCATCTGTTGCCTTCTTGCCTACAGTGAATATAGTGTTAGATATAACAGATACAACTTTGTGTAGCGTGGCATCGATGCATGAATTTGAGAGACAGCTCTAGAACATGTATAGTAGGGTGGCCCTTATTTTTCAACTTTCTAAAAGTTTTGCTCCTACCCCCCTATCTTGTTCCAATCAACAAAAAAAAAGTACTGTGCAAAATTTTAGCTCAATCAGACAACTGCAAGATGACCCTCATCGACCAAGAAGTTTCGAAATTTTCGTCCGGAAGGTCATTTTTTGAGTTAAAATATTTTTTTAGTTATTTCATTTGTAATCAGTTGTAAGCACTAGTAATGGAAATTAATGCAAGTTGTCATTAATTTAATTAGCATGCGATTTTGTTTTCCGAAAGCATGTGATTTGCTATCGCTAAGTTAATATGAAAAACCACCAAATGTTTGCCGTGTGAAATATGTTATGCGATTTTTCATTATTATTATATAAACTTATTTTATAACCACTCCATTTTTATAATGTTATGCTCTTCATTTACTTATTTTATATGATGATGTCTTTGATGAATGTTTTTCAATTATTGTTTTAGAACTGTTTGTGCTGCTGGTGTAAAGTGACTATTGTGACGTGTTCTTCCTAGACTTTAAAAATGGCATCAACTTCTTCAGGTAGTTCGTCACACAAGTTAAGAAAAGACTTTTATATCTCTCTTGTTGACTACATTTCCAATCAAATCGTAGGAGCGAAACTACTTCGAACCGGCAAGTTTTAAGTGTTTTTTTCTACAATGTAAGAGTTGTAAATCTTACAACGAAGGAAAGTGCAGCATTGGTGATTCAAGGTTTCCATTTTTTGGCAAAAAGCACGGATTCCTACTAGAAGAACTGACCACTGAGGTGATAAGTTACTAAAACTCTATGATGAATGGAAAGGTTTACGGAAAAAATTGAATAGAACTGCAGGCAAGGAAAAAGAAAAAAAGAGATTTTTTGTGGAAATTATGGACGATCTCTTTGACATAGCTCATTCAGATGCTTTGGGACAGATGAAGCATGAAGAAGATAAGAAGTTCTTAATGCTTCAGCGCCAAAAAGGATGACCGGGTTCCATGGTCGGTGTAGATCAAAAACTAAAACACATGGAAGAAAGAGCACTGAAGCACACTGCAATGGAAACTGCCAGGGAAAAAAAGGACTTATGAAGAAATGGAACATTTTGCTGCTCATCAGCTTGTTACATCACAAACTGATGATTCAACATCAAGCAGCCGAAGCAGTGATGGTGTGA
Organism: Macrothele yani; assembly: GCA_039090855.1. Taxonomy (NCBI): domain Eukaryota; kingdom Metazoa; phylum Arthropoda; class Arachnida; order Araneae; family Macrothelidae; genus Macrothele; species Macrothele yani. The sequence continues at coordinate 110,143,132 of CM077013.1, forward strand.
CGCCAGTGAAAATTCCTCTGTCATCGTTCAGCAAATATCAGCAACAGTCGCAGCAGTTTCAGCAACTCGAAGTACATTGCATTTTTTTACTCCCAGTCTCTCTGAAGTTCTTGATAGGTGCAAAATCTCTGATAGAAATGGGGTTTACATATTAATGGCTGCTTCAGAAGCTTTCGGGCGTGATACTGAAAACCTGGTAATAAATCACACTTCTTTTCAATGCCTTAGAAAAACATTTAGAGAAGCAAGACACACAGAAATTCAACACAAATTTAACCTAAACGACTGCCAAGAATTAGTGTTGCACTGGGATGGAAAGCTGCTTCCAGCACTCACAGGTGTTGAAAAGGTTGATAGACTGGCAAATAATAGTAACTTTTCAAGGCAAGGAGCAATTGTTGGGAGTCCCTGAAATTCCAACATCGTCAGGAGAAGAGCAAGCCATGGCTGTTTACCAAGCAGTGGAGAAGTGGAGTATAATCAACAAAATTCAGGCAATTTGCTGCGATACGACAGCAAGCAACACAGGTCGAGTAAGTGGTGCCTGTAAAAATCTAGAAAAATTGTTCAATCTCGACCTATTGTACCTTCCTTGCCGTCATCACATTTTTGAGTTAGTTTTGAGGAGCTGTTTCGAATCACTGATGGGTGCAAATTCTGGTCCAGACATGGCGCTTTTCAAAAGATTTAGAGAAACCTGGACAAAACTCGAAAAGAACGTTTACATAACTGGTAGTAATTAAGTGTCTGATGATGTCCGCTCTACCATTCTTGGATTTCTTGACCACCACCTTTCTACGCTGAAACAACAGCGAGATGATTACCAAGAACTGTTGGAGTTAACGATGATATTTCTCGGCAGCATTCCGAAGAACGGGATATCATTTCATATACCAGGAGCTGTAAGTCATGCTAGGTGGATGACAAAGTCAATTTATGCATTCAAGATATACCTGTTTCAAGATCAATTTCAGTTATCTCATAGGGAGAAGAACTCTTTAAGAAAAATGTGTATTTTTCTTGCTCGAGTGTACGTTCGAGCATGGTTTCTGTCATCAGAAGCAATTAAAGCACCTTATCATGATTTCCTATTCATACGTAAACTGATAAATTATTAGGATATTGATCCAGAAGTCAGTAAGGCTGCTGCAAAAAAAAAAAAAAAAAAATTCCAACCATCTCTAGTACTTACTTCCCGAAACTGTGGCTCTATCTTTATTTGATGACAATGTTCCAACAGCAGTTAAGGCAAATATGGCTCAAGTTATGCTGGAAGCAGACAAAGGTGAAGAAGAGCAAGAAGAAAAAAATCAACTGAAGAGGTACATTCTGCACCAAAATGATTTTTCTTCCTTTACAAACATCGAGTTTTCGTCTTTTGTAACTCCTGGAACAAAATCTTTCTTCACGAGATTTTCTATCAGCACCGATTTTCTTTACAAAGACCTTTCAACATGGACGGATGATCCTGGTTACAAAAGAAGTGGAATTGAAAAACTTGCGAAGACAGTTGTTGTGAATGATGTTGCAGAAAGAAGTGTCAAACTCATTCAGGATTACAATAACATTCTCACAAAAGATGAAACTGAGAAACAATTTGTTTTACAGATCGTTGCCGGAGACCGTACAAAATACCCAACTGCTACTAAATCCTCTCTTAGAAAAAAATAATGTTCAATGTTCCTTCGTTCACATTATGATTTGATTCTATAGAAAGTATTGTTGTAAATAAAAATGCGTTTCTCTTATAGAAGTTGTGTGCGTCATTAAAAAAACCTAATATTTCTTAAATTTTTCATGTTATTTCAGGAAGTTTTCGAAATAACTTTTGGGAAGTTTGATTCAGAATTTTTAAAACACTTGCTGGGGTTGCCTGGATATGTCCATTGTCCACATAAATTTCTCTAAGAAGAAAAAAGAAAATGGTCGAGATAGGGAAGAGTATACCGCTTTTGAACGGAATTAATCGTTGCGTTTACTATGTTCCAACTTCAAGGCGTTTGAGGGTCGCCTAGAAGTTGTCCGATTGAGCTGAAGTTTTGAACAACCCATTTTTTGGTTGATTGGAATAGGGTTAGGGGTGGGAGCAGCACAATTTGAACTTTCGGAAAATTACCTATAACTAAGGGCCACCCTAGTGTATAGGCTCATTTCACAGATTTTGAAACCAAGGCCTCAATTTTTTTTATTTTATTTTTTTCTTAATTGTGGTGGGAAACACTTGATTTTCACTGAAAAATATGTGATCTTTCTTGTGGTGAATTTTATTTTTGCCTCATGAGTCCAGAAGTTGGCATAAATTGTACATTTCAAATGTTCGCAGATATTGAAAAATCTGATTCATAAATATGATTCAGTTAGACTTACTCTATTCCATCTATTGTTCACTTGAACTGACCATTGTGTATTTATTTTCTATTTTTAGTACATTCTCAATGAATGAGAGAACACTAAGCATGTTTTAGGAGTCACAAACATGACCATGCATAGAATTTTTTTCTCCCCATACCATACCATAGGGTTTAAATGAAAATTTCCAAATATTGTGTGTAAAAACAAATCATGTTACTTTATCAAAATCCACAAAAAAATATATCAAAATTTGATTTTATATTACAATTTGTGATGGTCATGTATGTGACCGGTCAGGTTTGTGACTGAGGAGTCACGTATGTGACATTGTAATTAACTGCAGATTTTTATACTACAGGGCACTGTTTTATTAGTTTCTAATACTCTCACTAGGTGGCAACAGTAGTAACTTCCTGTTCACATCACAAGGTGTCCATAGAAGCTAGGTAGTGGAGTTCAACTGTAATCTACAAACATCTATGTTCAATCTGAAAGTTTCAAACATCAAATATGGACAATGATCAGAGAGCAAGGAAGGCTGCCAATCAGAGAAGGTATTACAAGAAAAAGTGATGCAAGTTTTAAGGAAAAAGAAAAACAAAGACAGAAAATGATACGGTAGACAAAAGCATCAACTATGACAAAGAAAGAGAAGAAGAAACAAACTGAGGCAGGTCCTTCCACTCTTGTCCCTCAAGCTTTACCTTACAGGAGTCCACAAACACTTGGTAAGGCAGTGAAGAAACTTTGAAAGCTATGTCAGTATCACCACGTAAGTGATTAGTAGGTGTGAATAGTGTGGTGAAGAAGATGGGTTTATAACTACAAAAAGAGAATAAATCTTGTGGTTCTGACAATAATCAACATAGGGAATTAGTGGTAGCATTCTTGTGTTGATCAGACATTGTATATACTGCTCCAGGTATGCACAATGAGATGACTATATGGGAAAACAGCATTAGACAATGTTTTCACAAATACACTGCTGGCCACTCAAAATGCAACACCTAGAAGGAAGCATCCGATTGGCCTGAAATTCACAGAATGTGTCGTCCGCGAGAGGACATGCAAACGATTAGCATTGCAGGGCATATGCAAATCATGTGCGCCCAGTACGCCACCGAGAAGCACTATAAGAAGGGTGCGCAGAAGGTGAGGTGTAAGTAGTGGAAGTGTGTTGTGCTGCCGGACCTGTGCGTGGGAAGCTTCCTGATGCTTTGTCGCAGAATACGGCAGTCATTCCAGCATGTTTCGGAGTTCGACAGAGGACGAATAGTGGCTTATCGCGACAGCGGTTTATCGTACGGTGACATCGGCGCCCGTATGGGAAGACATCCAGCCACAGTGAGGCGAGTATGGATTCAGTGGGTGCAGGTGGGGTGGATGGACCGACGTGAGCAATTGCCGCAGCCGCGACACACCACCGAATCAGAGGACCGGCATGTTGTGCGGCAGGCATTGACGGCTCGCACCGCCACATCATGAAAGTTAACGCAGGAATTAGGGTGTGTTGCGCAATACGTACTGTTCGACGTCGTCTGCAGGAGCAGGGACTTGTCGCACGGCGGCCATTACTCCGATTACCATAGACGTCAACCCACTGGCGAGTGCGGCGGCGGTGGGCCGTTGAACGCCGCACCTGGTCTACGGAATGGTACGACATTGTCTTCTCCGACGAATCCCACTTCTGCCTGCAACACCACGATGGTCGGATCCGCGTGTGGTGGCACAGCGGCGAGAGACTGTATGACGCCTGCATTATGCATCGCCATACCGGTCCGTCGTCTGGCGTTATGATTTGGGGGCAATTGGATATGACACCCGCACCCCTCTGGTACGCATCGCCGGTACACTCAACAGCCACCGCTACACTCAACAGCCACCGCTACATCTCCGACGTTTTGGAGCCTGTAGTCCTCCCTTACCTGCAGGACCTGCCAGCGGCCACGTTTCAACAGGACAATGCACGCCCGCACGTGGCATGCATCGTGCAACAATTCTTCACGGTCCACCAGGTGTCACTCCTGCCGTGGCCCGCCTGTTCTCCCGATATGTCGCCCATCGAAGACATCTGGTCGCTGATCGGCAACTGAGTGGCCTGGCAAGCACCACCTGCGGCTATGCCTGATGAACTGTGGCAACGTGTGGAAGCAGCTTGGACCAACATACCCCAAGCCCACATCCAAAGCCTCTTATGTTTGATGCCACGGCGTGTAGCAGCCGTTATTGCCAGCCATGGGGGCCACAGGAACTATTGAGGTCTGCGTGTTCTGCAAGTCGCACGGGCCTGTAAGCGTAATCATTTCATCTTTGTATATGTTGTTACGTGTCCAGTAAATCTGGCTTTGCTATCTTGTGTCCTTCTTGGTGTTGCATTTTGGGTGGCCAGCAGTGTATTATCTTACAGTACACATGAAAGAAGCACATGCTTTGTTCAAAGCAGATAATCCTAATGTGAACATTGGATATTCAAAGTTTTACAGTCTTAGACCACAAAATGTTCTTCTGATTAAAGACACTCCTAGTGAGCAATGCAAATGTAAATCCCATGAAAATTACATATTGTTGTTGAAGGGATTAGGAATTGTATACAGCAATGGTTTCTGGAATAAGTAAGGTATTGTGTAATTTTGACTTAGAATCAGACTGTTGGAAAATGAAATGTATTAAATGCAATAGTGGACAGTTGCTTGAAAAATTTATTGCAGAGAAAGGATTAAGTAATGCAGTGTGTGTACAGTGGCATGAATGGGTGATGACAGAGAGCAAATGATTGTGTAAAGAATCTCACGAAGGGTGCATAAGAGAACTGATTGACAAGGTTCTGTCAGACTTCAAAAGTTTCCTGCAACATGTACAGATTAAACGAATCCAAGCTGCAGCATTTCAATCAGACATACAACAAAGTGATACTGTTGTTTCACAAGTCGATTTTGCTATGAATTACTCATGTGAATGGCAAGCTGAAATACAATCAGCACTTTGGAGTGGACAGAGTGTAACTTTATTTACAGCTGCTGTTTTTGAAGACAAACAAAAGACAAAATGTTATCTTACTGTGAGTGATACAAAGGATAAATCAAAGCTGTCTGTATCTGCCTTCATTTTGAAACTCATTGAAGATATTGAGTTTCAAACCAATAAACCAAAATTGATAATCTGGAGTGATAATCCATCAAGTGAATTTAAAAACAAGTTCATCTGCTATCTCAACATAGTAACCAGATCACAACGATTTTCAGGTATTGAATGGAAGTATTCAGCCGCGTCCCATGGATGGGAAGGGAGTTGTGGATGGTGGTGCAAAGTCTCGAGTTTATGCAGAAGTTATGGGAAGAAGAGCCACTGTGCAAAATGCAGTTGACTTTGCTGCAGTAGCTGCAAAAGTAGTTAATAATGTGACTGTAATTTTGATGATGCAGGAAGATATAGATAAAGTTCAGACTGAGTGAAATCTGGATAACGAAGTTCCAGGTATTAAGAAGGCACATGTCATCAGATGTTCCAATAATCATGTATATCTATTTAGCATTCATTGGATACGATGATACAACATATATATTACTGCGAGAATAGATAGTCATGCTGTGATTGTGAAGGTAGTGCACATGATGCAGATAATACACTGCCATCATCATCTCATACAGAACAGAGTTCTATTATTTCACCTGGCACATTTTTACTTGCAAAAATATTTGGTAAGAAAATGTGGATGCCATATGTTGCACAAGTATCTTCTGTGGACAACTGTGATATCAGCGTAGTTTTCCTTAAGAAACAGTCTGAACGTAACTTCACATATCAAGAAGATGGTATAGCTACTATACAACTGGATGATATAATTCAGACACTACCAGCACCCATAATTAATAATTGTGGAATTGTAGTATTTCCACACTCAGTTATCTAAGTCCATGCAATGTCACATATGTGATCACCTGTCAGTCACAAACATGACTGGCACAATTTTATTGTATTAAACAATTATAATAAATAATTAGTTAATTTAGTTTAGTGATATTTGTTTGTCAATCCTTTACTAATCTGAAAAAAAAAATTCACAACTGTTTCTAATGTATGATTCACAGAAATTTGAAGAATAAGAAATGTATGCCGGCTGTTACTTCTATTTTTTGTCACATACATGATCATTCAAAAAAGCCATTTAACATTATCAGAAACTAAGTATAATAATATGTATTCTGTGTTAATATTTACTTTAATAATCTTCTAATTTATAGATAATAAAATATGGTTCTACCTCAATTTCTATATTTGTGAACCCAATTACAAAACTTGTGTACCTGTATGTAGAAGTATGTTTGTCACATACATGACTGTGGAATGAGCCTATAGAGTTCAAAAGCACTCATGATATGAGTACAAGACAATTACCCTTTCACACGTTTAAAACTGGTCTTTTATGAACATGATATATATGTTCATGACAGGCTTTCTGTCAAATCATATTTGACACAGATTTTTTCTTCTTCTTCTTTTTTTATAGGTTGAATGTTTAACGACCACCGTGAGCAACTCAACAGGCTATAAAGCAGTCACTTGTTCCTAGTTTAGGGCCACTGATTCCAGGGAAGGGAGAGAACAAGTGCCATAAGGCAAACACAACATCCATGCCTCACCGAGATTCGAACCTAGACCCTTCTCGGACAAATGGTCATAAGCCAGCACTTAGACCACTGCACCATCACTAGGGTGGTGACAGAGATTTCAGGCAGTTTTCATCAACAATGATGGAATATGTGGGAATAAGTTTTCCATTCTTGCTATTATGTGCATTGTGAAATCATTAATTAAAGGAAATATAGCTGGGCAGCAGACAAAATTAACTGGGCGGGCCCAGTAAAAAGGCTTTAGGGAGAACACTAGGCTTTAATCTATAATTGGTACCCAACACTAATGACATATTCAGCAAAATATCATATACAGTCGAATCGCGATCTTACGTTTCTGGAAGGAATGCCAAAACTGAATGTTAAATCCAGAAAATCATAAAATGCAGAAATCCACAATTTTTTGAGTTCAAAATTGCGATTTAAAACACATTGTGATGGCAACAGTATTGAATTATTTTTTGTTATATGTTATCATATGAAGAAGCTTAGAGAGTTAGTCAAAACAAAAAATTATATTCTAGGTGTTCACAGAAGTACATAGTAATAGTAGTACATTACAAATTCATAATTTGTATACCTATGCACACACACATCCTGCTACCTTGCTAAGAGGAGCTCTATTCCACTAATAGTTCAAAAAGCCCGATTTTCGCTTGCTGGCATCAAATTAAAGAACCTCAGTTATAGGTTTTTCACTTTTATATGTAATTCTGTGCTAGTCCCAATATTTCACTGTAGTTGCTGTCGCTTTTTCAATTCATTTATACACTTTTTGCAATTACAGTTGAACCCGCTTAATGGAATAGCCTATTTGTCATAAGAAAATATTCCAATAAACGGGATATTCCATTATCCGGGATCTCTCAAAATAAATTCACATGCGAATGCATCTACATACGAACTCCAGCACAGCACTATAACTACATAAATATGTAGTGAATAAAAAAATGTTTAAAGAACGGGTAAAAATTAAGTGAAATGTTGCTTTATAGCGACTTAAAATTTTATACAGTACAGTACTATATACACTGAAGAGCAATTGAATTAGAGACAGCTGGCATTATGCAAATGTGGCGCTGTGGGCGGCCCTGTAAACGGAAACGACATGACGTATGCAGCGATCCGACCACATAAGGAGTGATGCGACGGGAATCAGTAACAGTCGGGCGCAGTATGGGTAAGACGAAGGATCTAAGCGCATTTGATTGTGGGCAAATTGTCGGGACCCGACGAATGGGTCACTCCATCTTGGAAGTCGTGCAGGCACTGGGATTTTCAGGAGCCACTGTGTCACGGGTGCACCACGAGTACATCGAATCCGGTAAAACCATCCCTGCAAGGGCCAACTGCCATGGACAACAGCGTGTGGATGAGCGGGGTCATCGTCGGCTAGCTCGCATTGTAACAGTGGGTAGACGGGCCACAGTGCAAGAAATCACTCTGCAATTTAATGCTGGTGCACAAAAACGTGTAAGCAGCCACACCATCCAGAACCATCTCCTCGCTATGGGGTACAGAAGCCATCGCCCCACACGTGTACAGCTGCTGACCGCCCATCACAGGGTGCAAAGATTAGCGTGGGCGCAGGAACATCGCCACTGGATCGAGTCGAGATTCATGTTGGTACATGCGGATGGCAGGATACGAGTACAGTGCAAACCACATGAAGCGATATATCCTTCTTGCCAGCAGGGTACTCTTCAAGCTGGTGGGGGTGGCATTCTCGTCTGGGGACTGTTTACGTGGACTGAAATTGGACCCCTGGTACGTGTGACATCGTCCCTCACAGGTCAACGTTACCACGATATCCTGGACAACCATTTGCTCCCATTTGTGCGTCTTCAACATCCCACTGGGGACCTCATCCTGCAACAAGACAATGCACCGTGCCATCGCTCCCGAATTGTATCCGAATGGTTGGATGAACACTCCACCGACGTGACCTCACTTCCTTGGCCAGCTAGGTCACCTGACCTCAATCCCATCGAGCACATCTGGGATGCCATCGAGAGAGACGTTCGAGGCTCTGACCCCCTCCATCAAATCTTCGTGAACTGTTGGTGCTTGCTCAGGGGTAGTGCATCCGTATGGCTTCCCAACGCTTACGACGTCTTGTCGAGTCCATGCTGATACAGTGGAAAATGGTGCCTGGACTGATGAGTCGAGACTCATGTTGGTACATGCGGATGGCAGGATACGAGTAGGGTGCAAACCACATGAAGCGACATATCCTTCTTGCCAGCAGGGTACTCTTCAAGCTGGTGGGGGTGGCATTCTCGTCTAGGGACTGTTTACGTGGACTGAAATTGGACCCCTGGAACGTGTGACATCATCCCTCACAGGTCAACGTTACCGCGATATCCTGGACGACCATTTGCGCGTCTTCAACATCCCACTGAGGACCTCATCCTGCAACAAGACAATGCACCATGCCATCGCTCCCGAATTGTATCCGAATGGTTGGATGAACACTCCACCGATGTGACCTCACTTCCTTGGCCAGCTAGGTCACCTGACCTCAATCCCATCGAGCACATCTGGGATGCCATTGAGAGAGATGTTCGAGGCTCTGACCCCCTCCATCAAATCTTCGTGAACTGTTGGTGCTTGTTCAGGGGTCGTGGATCCGTATGGCTTCCGAGCGTTTCCGGTGTCTTGTCGAGTCCATGCCGAGACAAATCGCCGCCGTCATCAGGGTGAAAGGTGGTGCTACACGTTACTAGAAAGGTATCTCTAATTCAATTGCTCTTCAGTGTATATAATAGCGTACAATATGATAAAGTACAGTGCTGTAGGTGTAACATTCATGGCTTGGGAAAATAATCAGTTATTTTACATTGCTTCTTTTTTTTCTTAATATAATAAATTTGCTACCTGATTTTCCAGTTTCTAATATGCGGAGAAGTCCACATAATTCTTATTTTCCCAAAAAGTGTCTTAAAATGCTGCATTCATTATCAGGGTGTCTACCAAATTCATGACTTTTCCATGAGATTTCAGTTAAATTCGTGACTTCTCGAAAATGTGTGGCACAATGACAACCATTCTAGACTCGTAATGTAGTAAATACTCCCTTGGCTTGAGATCCCTGGTTATTTTTTTATTTTTACAAACACTGAAATTAATTTCATTTAACAATAGTTTAGGCTAAACTGATGTGTCTATAATATCATTGCTGCTAAAATGGCTATACGGTGTGTGGGGGTGGGGTTAATGAACCCCTACTCGAAAGCCAGTTGAGATAAATGCTGAATGTAATTCTTATATCACTAAAATTGCTTAACATGAATAATGTAATTACGTATGACTTGCACTATGCCATTCACCAAATTCTAAGTGTTTAAAGAAATAAAAACATTCAACTCTCATTTACGATGGGGTATATGGCTATTTTCAGAAATATTTATTATTACATCTATTAATACACAAATTCTTTTAACATCGTAATACTGTAAAACTTACAAGTTTTTATTAAGGCAATATAAAAACTATGAATGTACAAAATTTATGGAGACTGAAATTTCACAGTGAAAGACTCAGTGTTTAAGTATCTTAGCTAGCTAAACTTGTTATCTCAGAATCTAGAACTTCAGCTTCTTCTTTTGCCTTTTCCATAAGCTTTCTTTTCATACCTTTGAGTTCTTTCAGTTCCTGTTCATCCAGAGCCACTCCGTCGTGTGGCAGTGCTGTCACGTGTCCACTGCTCCCAACACAGTTGGACGTGGCGGGCTATATGGCGAGCCGACCACCCTGCAGTTTTCAGCCTCTCTCAAAGTCCATAAGTTGCGTAAATCGACGTAACTGGCTTCTACCAGGCACTCTTGTCACTCTGTACTCTTGCTTGTGTTGGCCGGTGCTTTTCGTTTTTATGGGGCATCAACTACACACCGGTTTATAAGGGTGCCGGTTCGTTCGCATTTTCTTCTAGGTGCACAAACTTTTTCTTCATTCAGGTGCCGTTACAAAAAAGGCATGTTCATGACCACCCACTCAATTTCATTACTTTTTCATTACTTCATGACCACCTGCTCAATATCATTACTTTTTCATGACCAGTAGACACCCTGATTACTCACTTCCGTATGAGAAGGTACTTCAATATCCACATGTTCATGACGACCATCATCATCTTCTATAATCTCATTTTGTAAGATTTAACTATCAGATATCTCTCCAAACACCTCCAAGTCATTATCAAAGTTTACGAAATTAGAAAAGTCATCTTCCATCATTCCTTCAGGTGCGGGATGGAGGAGAGGTAAATTCACTTCAAGAGTACCATCTACTGAAAACTTACACTTAAGAAAACAATTTTTTAAGCTTTCTGTTGAAATTTCATTCTATGATTTATTCATCATGTGAACTGCACTAAGTATTGATATTTGCTTAATAATCTCACCAGCCTCAGCAGCATTATCATTAAAATCCAAAGAGGCAAAGGATCTTTTTCATTACTTCTTTTAAGTAGGATGAGATAAGGTCGACGTCAATTCTGGGGGAAACGACCACTTTAACCAGACCACTGTTTACAACTGAGAGGTGTCTGTGCTTAGCCCACCACAAATTGCTCGTGTGTTTCTGTCTGTGAAAAATCACAACACGAATTCCAAGAAAGATGCTTTGAATGAAGAAACTGCTTTTCTCCTTTGTAACCTTGAAAGGGCAAACATATATTCCAATAACCGGGGTTACTCCAATATTCTTATTCTATTAACCAGAGCGTTTTATCATTATGTACACAGGTTCAGGAATTTTATTCTTTTATGCGGGATATTCCATTAAGCGGCTTCGACTGCATACATTAAATTTAAGCATCAGATTATCAAAAATGCATGATTTTTTTATACTTTTATATGTAACACAGTATGTTACAACTTTGAGAGAATTGAGACAGCATTTTTTGACAACCATCTAATAGGTGATACAACTAAAAAATTTACGAAATACCGTAAACAATTCTCTGAATTCAAGAACTTTGACAAGCAGACTAATGAATATTTTACTTGGAACTAATGCTAAATCAACTAGTGTATAATAGAGGTACTGAATACAAAATGCAGGCGATCTTAGTGAGAGATGGGTTTGCCTCCTCAGGGTGCTCCATGGGCAACAATGGCACACAGAACAGCAAGAAGCACTAGCTGGAGAGGTGCCAGTTAGTTCTGTGTGACATTGGCAAAAAGACCCCAACTCACTGGGTTTTGTTCCAGAATCCTTAGGTTGAATGACCAAACCCCCACACTGATGTACATACCTGATAAAAAGAAACAAAGATACAATGCTCCGGACTCTAGTGCGGGATATGGTGGACCTACCACATTTGAGAAGGATGTTCCACTGCGGAAACAATTTGGACATGGAAAATGAAGAATGAGAAAGAGATCTCGGCTGAGTGAGTGTAAGCTTGGTGCGTGGAACACTAGAGGTATAAATGGCAAGGTGAATGAGGTGATTGAAGAGATGAATAAGTGTAGACTGGATGTGCTGTGTGTAAGTAAAACCAAAAAGAAGGAAATTGGGATAGAAGTGCATGGAACAGTGAGTGTGTGATCTGGAGTATTGGATAATGTGAGAGAACAGACTGATGTAGGTGTAATTTTAAGTGAAAAGATAAAAAAAAAACTTGATTCACTTAGCTGCAGAAGTGAGAGTATTCTGTGGATTCGTTTGAAAGTGAAACTTCAGAGCATAGTAATTGTTGTAGTGTATGCTCCTTGTGACTCGGAACCTTCTGATAGGAAGATTTCTGGAATGAGCTAAAAGCTGTTTTGAGCCAGTTTAGTGCTAAAGAGAAAGTTATAATAGCAGGGAATTTCAATGCTAGAGTAGGTGTGCAGAATGCAATTTCTGACAATGTCCAGGGTAAGTTTAATTATCATTGTGAGAATGATAATGGTGAAAGATTAATTGAACTCTGCACTGAGAATGGTTTGTGTGAATCTAATATGTTTTTCAACCACAAGTATATCCATACATATACTTGGGAATATCGTACTCTTGGTCAAAAGAGTGTAACAGATTTTATTGTTTACAATCAGCATCTGAAACACTTAGTTGTTGACACTCGTGTGATGAGAGGTGTGGATGTTGGCTCTGATCACTATTTGGTAGTGGCACAAGTGAAACTGAATGTTGGTTGGAGGAAAAGGAATAGGAAGAGGCTTAAGGATGGAAAGAATAAAAGGTTGAAAAGGCTCCCGGAAGATAATCAGCATTATTCTAACTTACTCAGAGAATGACTGAAGGAGCTGAAATTACGTGAGAGGGTTGTAGAAAAGAAGTGAAAATGTTTTAAGAACTGTGTTGTCACTGCTGTTGAAGAGGTCTGTGGCACCACAATAGTGGGTAACAACAGAGGTGATGCTTGGTGGAATAGTGAGATTGAAGAGGCAGCAAAGAGAAAGAACGAAGCCTATTTGGGGATGTTGCAAGGTAGTGTTTCTGTGGATGAATATTGCTGTAAGAAGCATGAAGCAACTAAGCTGTTTTGCCAGAGTGAGGCAAAAGACAAGATAGAGAAGGTGGAAAGCCATGAATTGTGTTTTTGGAAAGATAAGAAAACTTTCTGGAAGTACATGAGACTCAGAAAAAAAGGGGAAACAAAGTTGTATGAAGAATAGAATCGGGGAAATGATTTGGGAACCCAATGAGTTAAGTGAAAGATTGGGTGAATACTTCTGTGAGTAATTAGATCAGGAAAGCAAAGATTATTCTGAAACAGAAACAGATGATGGCACGGTGAAGGATGGAAGTACAGGAGTACCCAGGTTTCACTGCCATACATCAGAGTAGGAACAATTACACTCTCATAAACAGCCATGCGAGACACTCTTGAGAACCAATCATAACTGTGAACACCTCCCAAAGCCGCTACGATTTTCAATGAAGAATTTACTCGCCTATTAATTTCACCATCCAGTTTGTTCTTTCTGTCAAACTAGCATGCTCCCTAAATACACAAACTCATTCACCTGGTCAATTGCTGCGTCATTTAGACTTAATTACATTCAGTACAACCAGTTCCTCTCTCAAAACTAACTTTGGTCTTTCCCTTATTTATACTCAGTTTGAATTTCATGCAAACTTCGTACATCCGGGACAACATACTCTGCAACTCACTTTTGCTCTCTGCCAACAGGACAGTGTCATCAGCATACAGCAATCTGCACACACAGATATCACCAAGACATAAACCAGTATTATCTATTTTGGCATCACGCATGCATGAATCCATAAATATATTAAACAGCCATGGCACCATTACACAACCTTGTCTGACTCCTGCACCAATAGAAAACCATTTTGATAAAACACCATTCACTCGTACACAAGCTCTACTGCCAGCATACATGTCTTTTACACTATTAACTAGATTCCCAGTAACACCATATTCATTCAAAACCTTCCACAAAAGTGTCCTATTTATTCGGTCGTAAGCTTTCTCTAAATCTATGAAGGCAGCAAAAACATTCTTATCAACAGTCAGATACTTTTCAATCAACATGCGTAATGCAAAAATTTGGTTAGTGCAGCCTTTGCCAAGCATAAAACCACTCTGAACATCCGACACTTTCTCTGATGTAAGACCTGTACAAACCTTGGTATGCATTACAAATTTAGCCACTGAATCCCCCCCCCCAATTTGTGGGTTTGGTGATGGTGATCATCCATGATAAATCTAGGGATAGGAGGAGTTGCCCATCCCTTAATTAGAGGATACTGGCTCTACAAAAAAGAGAAAACCAGAACTGGAATGACAAATACAACATCCATGTCTTGCTTCAGGATGATTCAAACTCAAGAATTGCAGTGCAGGTAGTCAAAGGCTCATTCCCCCTTAGGACGTTTCTTTTCGCCAAGTATTTCCTTTTCCCACTATCGGGCACACAGCTTCTAACCTCCTACAAAGCTTTATTTTACATCAAAATCCCAATGCCACGAAAGATGGTGTATTTAAAAAAAAACTGCACAACAAGCACCTAATTCTGATTTCCAGTGAACTTCTTTCCTAATAAAAATATTTTTATATAGTTGATAAGTGACTTTCTCTGCTTTGTTGATCCTTTTGTTTGTTTCCTTATCAAAGACTCCTGTCCTATCAATAACTACACCCGAATAATTAAAATGTATGTCTTGTTCAATGCTGATTGATCAATTAAAATTTTTTAGGGATCACTAGGAATTGTATTAAAATAAAATTTGCAAAGCATATGGCAAGAGATACAACAGATAGTCTTCTTAATTTCCATAACAACTGAGAATTTTCCTTACTTTGAGTGACACATGACTAAACAGAAAATGTTTATAATGAAAAAACGTAACTTACTTTGGCACCACAAATTCCATTCCCTCTTACAACTTTCGGATATTTGTACTTGTAAAAGCCTGCAGGAGCATTACCCATAAACTGCACCTTCAATTTATCACCACATGTCTCTTTAAGCACTCGCTCTGCTGTCTGCACAAAAAAACAATGCAACCAGAAAATTAGATTTTCTTATGAAAAAATAAATAAAAAAACAACAAGACACAAACACAAAACAAGTTGTGGGCATCTAGAATTTTGAAAGCTGTTATTTAAACGAATGTCTAATTTTGCTCATTTTAGTGATGGAAACTAAATGAAAGAAAAAATTCATTTAATTAAGCATACTAATTGAAAACTGACATCAACAAAAATGTGATCAACATATATTATAATAAAAATGTTTTACTACATCTACACCTTAGTAGCAGAAGATCTACTATTTTTTAAGACAAAATTTGCCTGAGTGATGCTATTTGCACTATTCAGTTTTAACAAGTAGTCAATGGCTTTTGCAATCCTGTTTAGAAATACCTTTTACAGTTTTGTTGAATATACCCTTTGCAGCATGCTATTCTCTGGAGGAAGAAAAGAAGAAAAAAAGAAAAACACCTTAAATACATAGTCTGTGGTCTATGACAGCAAAGAGGAAATTCGTTAAAAAGGGATCAAGACCATCAAAGTAAAAAAGATCTAGAAAACCAGAACAAAGGGTAAACAAAATTCATGCTGCCTTCTGGCTTTTATTTGGGGAAGTTGGCAAAGTATTTTGTTCCTTAAATAAAAATGATCATTGACTGTAGGTATAACATGCCCATCTACATTGATAAACCAAGATCAAATAAGGCATACCTCAGAGTACAGATTCAATATTTCATACCTCTATCAATTACTGCCAATCTTCCACCACTAAGCAATTGACATACTGTCAGAGAAATTGTCTTTATTAATCATAGCAGCTACTTATAAAAACAGAATGCTTCTATTAATTTTTCAAACCTCAATTTACAATAACTACTGAAAAGCCTTTGTTTAACTAGAATAATTTTAAGTATTTTACACTGATTGCCTATTGGACAGCATTCACATGTGAAAAAGAGTGTGCAATCCTCACCTCATACCACGAGAATTAGCAATGACAGTAGAGCAACTATGTGAAGCATCTTTAGTTACATATGTTATTCAGTGAGCATGCAACATTTTAAAATAAGAGCTGTGAATTTTTTTTATTATAAGCATATGGTAATGTCCACTGTGTTGCATTTACATCATTATGATCAGTCTAATGTTTTAATTTTTTTTTTTTTTTAATTCTGGCTCATTGCAAATCCTGAAAATGTAACAAACTAGAGAAATCGGACAGGACCAGTAGTGATGGAAATATATACACGGTCAAGTCACATTGTTGTGACCACCAGCTAATATCCAGAGTAACTGCCGTGTGCAGCACGGACAGCAGCTAGATGGGCTGGGAGTGACTAAATAAGGGGCTGGAAGGTGTTCACAGGTATGTGGAGCCATGCTGACTGCAGTGCATCCGACAGCTGCTGGAGGGTGCATGGTAGAGGTTCCATAGAGCGAACAACACGATCAAGGTGGTTCCACAGATGCTCAATTGGGTTTAAGTCTGAGGAATTAGGGGGCCAGGGAAGCACTTTGAAGTCTTCATCGTGCAACCACCCTCAGGCATTTCTAGCTGTGTGACACGTCGTATTGTCATGCTGGAAGACAATCAGCATGTATGGATGTATGTGGTCTGCAAGGATGGATTCATAACGAATTTGGTCCATAGTGCCTTCCACAAGTATGAGTGGACCCAGAGAATGCCACGAAAACATTCCCCAGACCATAACGCTGCCCCCACCAGCTTGTGTTCTTCCAATAATGGTTGAAGAGTGTTTGTTCTCCGATGATTCTCGCCTTACATGCCAACGTCCATCCGTTCGATGAAGCAGGAAACGTGACTCATCGGAGAAGACAACCCTTTTCCAATCAGTGGAGGTCCAATTCCGGTACTGCCGTGTAAATGTATGACCATCCGCTGGCATCGGATCCCCATACGCAGCAGGGTTCGCTGAACTGTCATTTTAGACACACTCCCGGTAGCCCCCTGATTCGTTCGGCCAGTGAGTTGCTCCACTGTAGCGTGTCAGTCGGCCCTCACGCACCTTCGAAGCCGACGTTCAACTCGCACATTAATGGCATGTGGTGCTCCGCAGTTTCCACATCGCTTATTTACAATGGTGCCATTTCTCCAATCACGATACACTTTAACCACAGCAGCACATAAACAGTTTACAGACTGTGCTGTTTCAAAAATACTGCCACCCTTGGCCCGAAAGCCGATAATCATCTCTTTTTGCAAATCTGATAAATCACTCCTTTTATCCATGACAGCAACGAATGATATATTTTCAGAATGCCTGCAGCACACCTTATATACCCGCCACGCCAGCTCACAACATGTGCCTTTTTTCATTGGCTACGTGCTGTTGACGTCAAAAGTAGGAAGTGGGCACAATAATGTGACTCGACTGTGTAAAACACACACACACAAACAGTGAATTAGTCAAAGTTAATGTGCAGCCCTTAATAAAAAAAATGTGAAGTGCAGCAAATGCCTGATGAACTGAGAGAAAATATCTTCTATAAGCAGAAGCAGGGGTAACTTAAATAGTTTTGCAAGAATTTACTTCACTTAAACTAAATTAAAACACAGGATTCTCAAGATGCACGATATGTGCCTTATTTTCCAACACTGTAGATCAGAATTCACAGAGCCCTTTGAATTGGTGACACCCCAAAAGCATGGTATGTATTAGTCGCTATATTTGAACCCCTCCCCCTTCCCCGGCTTATCACGTGATTTACAAAAACTACTTTTTCATTTCAGTAGATTATTAGAGCAACTAAGAAACGAATACAATAACATGGTGGTCACAGAAAATCCATTTCAAAATTCCATGATAATTCCCTGATATTTCCCTGAGTCATCACAGGTTTCCCTGAAGTCATAAATATTGACACAAATAAACACTTTGCGAAAAATGACAATTTCTTTTTTAATCAGAATAGTGGCATCAGTAAAATGGTGGAGCTCATTTCTCCTTGCTGTCACATTTACGTCCGTTTTTGATTAGTCCATAACCAACAAAAAAGTTGTTTCCATAAAAATGTTTTCAGTATTGTAAACAGAATATGTGTACCAAATGTGGACAAAAAATCTGAGATGGTGGGCTGTAGCCTGTATGATTTCATGTGAATTAACCTGCAACGCTCCTAAGCTCACAGAGATAAACTCTACCCCACATCCAGGCTAGCTCACTCGGGGAATTATCCCTAAGGGTTCATTAAATACTTAGGACATAATTTTAGTATGGATAGTAAACAACACAAATACAACACACTTAACAAAGTTAAACAAAATTACAAATTACCAGATTTTCTTTAATTTCTTATTCAATTTCATTTCCACTATTTACCTTAATTTCTGACACAAAACTTATTAATTTCAAAACTCTAAGTTACTTAATATATACTTTCAGAAACCAACAATATATAAGTTGCAACAATCAAACATACACAGAGCTGCCAACAGGTTAATAACTATTTGGACTTACAGTCACGAACTGAGAACCCCAGTCAGGTCCATGGTAGTCAACTCGCGGCTTCTGCTTCTCGAGTGGCTTAACTTAAGGTCATCTCACAACGAAATAGTAGAGACACACACAGTAGGCATTGACCTATAATCACTCAAGTCCCAGAACACTCTAGGTTACTATTGTAACACCATGACGAAGATTAGTTAACACACACAACAGTTCAAGACGAACAGATTAGGCAATGCAGATTTTTAGAAGTGGGAAATAACAACAATTTCCCCGTTACCGGAAACAGTCCAGGGCAGCAAACTCGAACGATATGAAGATGCCGAAGATTTCTCAATGAAGTGAATACAATATGACATGACGAGGATCCTTTGGAGCACACGTAATTAGCATACCAAACCCCTCTAGGACGAGAGGCTTGAAACGATATGAAAGTGAATATTACTTGACAATATGAAGACGATGGAACGATTGTTATTTTAAGCACACAGAACTTGTACTAAATCTGGACAAAATAACAATATACTAAATCTGGACAAAATAACATATACCAAATCTGGACGTGACCTAGGGGAGCGTCACAAACCATCTACACTTTTCCTATTTTAAAGCATCAATTTTTCCCTGAATAGCAGTAACTTCTTTATTTGCAGTATCTTGGATTCTTTTCATTTTGGCTTCCAGTTCTACAATTTCTGCTTGCAAATGCCTTTTACGAGAAATCTCCTTTTCCCTAGCCGTTTCTTTCCTTCTGTTCGTTTCCTCTGTTAGACGTGATCGAGCATTCCTGTAAGAATGGATGAGAGATTTGGGAACTTCAAAGTTCTCAATATTTCCACCCACAGCCATTACAAAATCATACACACATAGCTGCGCCACCAGGGTCTCTGCCTTCATGTTGTCTACTAGGCATTCTGAATTTACAGAAAATCCACGCTCAATATGTGCATTCCCATGAGACAATACAAGGACCATTTTCATAACATGGGAAATCGATTTCGGATTTCTAAATCTTGTAAACAGGTCTCGCTAGAAATGGTCTACACGTACGTAAAATCTTGAAAACTCCCTTAGCTCAGTTTCCACACATGCTTGAGAACATATATCTTCAAATTCACGGTCGGCTTGGTCAGCTGTGCTGCCAGCTATCTATCTGTGTTCTACCAGAATTGTGAGCAAGCACTTCAGACGTTGCCTACGGACATCAGGAATTGCAGCTATGTTGGGATCAAAGCATGACACCGCCCTCGTAATTTTGTACCGAAGTGGTGAACGTTGCAACACTTTTAAAGTTAAAACTTTTAAAGCAGCAGCACAGTACTTGCGGAATTGTAGGACAGCAACATCAGACAACTTAACTTTTCTGAAAGAGCTCACAAATTTTCACTTTTTGTAAGATCTACACATGCAACTGAAGATGCCTTTGTCATCACATCTTTCTTTACAAGCCTTGTCATCACATTCTTAACCACACTTGAAAATGAAATGTGCAGGAATGGGACAAGAGGGGCATCTGCCTGGAATTCTTGTAAGAAGGGTTGCACTTCAGATGACAAAGACTTGAAAAAAGCCAATTTAGCTTCCAGTAATGAATCTTCAATGAGGGTAGAAACTACCTTGTAGCTACTACTTGGAGGCTCTACCTTCTCACTTTTAACACCATGCACAAATTTCATTACATGTGGTAGAATGTCAATTGCACGCTGTGCAACAGCACCATTTTCAAGCCAACGAACAGAACAGAATTTTAGAGGAAACGTGTCTGAACCTGTATATTCACTGTACACGGCACGACGAGCAGGGCCATCTTTGAACAAGTTGTACAAACAACGAAGAAGATGTACCACAGACCACTTTGTGACCTGCATGGCACTTTTAAATGCACCATGCATACTGTGTAGGCCACAGCTACCCATATCCAAAACAATAGGGTCACAACCATTATCCAATTTTGCTTTAAGGTCTCTGAAGAATTTGTGATTTACATTAGGCCCGTCCATGGAAATCTGAATTATAGTATGCAAGTTCAGTGGTGAAAGAGACTTTATGAAAAATTCTCTAATGTCTTTTGCTCTGGCACGACCTCAGAATGCAGAAGTAAAATATCGAGTGCACACCTCATTAGTGTTACTGTTCCAGAACCTGATATTCAAATCCATCTGAATACTTAGGGATATTTTGTTTAGCGATTCATCAAAACCAATAACAATGTGCTCAGATGAAGCAACTAGCTCTAACAATTCATTTCTGCAAAATGGTGCTATTCCATAAAGTAAAGAATAGGCAATTTTCGTTCTCTTTAGTTGTAGCTTCTGTGCTATTTGACTGTCAGGGAACATAATCTTGAATAAACTAACATCCTTGTCCACTGATCTCATTTATTTATGTGTAACAACAGTATGAAGGCAATATAGAATTTCAGCTTTTGTGACAATTTCATTGATAATGAAAGACTTCAAAACCCCTTGGAACTGAACCCTGTTGCTTTTCAACACTGATTTCAGGCTGAGAAGAGGCAGTCTGGATTTGATGGGTGCACTGTCTCGTGCAGCGACACGATCAGTTTCGGAGACTGGTATGCATGAGGCAGTCTGCAGTGGTGGTGCATCTGCTTGACTAACAAAACCTTTCATAGACATGGACATAGAAGCTGTCATTTGTCGTCTGTGCTGAGCTCCTTTAGCATGACTTCTGATTGCTGTACGTCCCATGTTGCTCAGAGAAAATATTTTATTGCATTTACAACACTTAGCCTTTTTATTGTCTGTTGGCACTTCTTGTATCCACTCTTTGAACTGAGGGTCAGTAAGCCAATCAACTTGGAAATGGGCTGACATTCTGATTTACACCCTGGAAAGAAAAAAACGAGAATGAGAAATCAATGATGACATAAAGGAACACAAGAAATACCAAGATATAAAATTACTAGCATGTAGCAGTCCTAGGACGGTTGTTTTTAAGCTTTAGATAAATATATTAATATAACAGGGGATAGGGGATGTTGCCTGTTGTAGGACGGAGTGACATTTTAAATTGAAGCAGACAAACAAATCAAGTAGATGCCGAATTTCTGTAAAAAAATATAGTAAGAACTCATTCATGTAACAGCTGAAAATTATATGCTTTTTGCTTCATTTGTTTACATGCACCAATCGTATTTTGATAACACTCTTCAAGTTCAAATTGTGTTCGAGACCGCGCCTCTATGAGTGAGTGCAGTTACATAGGCCAAGGCTTACTGCAAATCATTTGTTAACATGCGTGACTGGACAGGACTCTAATTTGTTCTCTGAAAAAAAAAGCAGATGTTTTAAAATGTTTTGCAGTGCTGCCAGTTTAAAAAAAAATTGCCCATGATTTTTTTTTTTTTTTTATTGGAGGTTTAACGACCACTGTGAGTAACTCAATGGGCTATAAGCAGTCGCCGGTCCCTAATTTAGAGTCACTGGTTCAAGGGGAGGGAGAGAGCCAGTGCCATAAGACAAACACAACATCCGTGCCTCACCAAGATTTGAACTCGGACCCCTTACAGACGAATGATCAGAGGCCATCGCTTAGACCACTGCGCCACCGGGGCGGTGCACGTGATTTCAAAACGCAACTGTTACAATTGAGTAACATGAGACTATGTGACTGGTTTGATTTCTTTTATTTTTCATTAGTTGATTGGTCGCTGGGATTATGTTGTTACGGAAATTATTTATTTTTTCATATAATTCAACGTTGTTACGAAATGCAGAGAACGTCTGCTTTATTTTCCAAAAACAAATTGGTGTTCTGTACGTGTAAACAAACGATTGTAGTAAGCCTACCCACTTTTCGTTAACATGGGTTTCAATCTCAAACTTCCGAGATTTAATTAATAAACTCCACAATGTAGGGTTTTTTTTCTTTTCATCCATTTGCACAAAATATCTAAATCTTAATCGAAATCATGAATGTAATCTTTCATTTTGTGGAATTCGACTTCGCTTTCTGCATGGGCTGTTGCTATGTGATGCTGTTGCTATTGTAATGTTTCTATTTGGTGTTCGTAAACGTAGTACCAAAAATATTATATTATTAGCCGTTTCATTCTGATTTCAGGTTAAAACGTGCCTTTCTTTCAACGATCTGGCAACAGCATTAGTAATGTTCCAGATAGATCTGGGTGTTTATTATTATTATATATCCTGGTACTCAGCAAAAGAAAAAATTCCAAGACAGGTATTTCAGATGAAAAAAATCATTCAACCAGAAGTGTTGCCAGACAGTGTGGGAACACAGCCAGCCCCTGCTCTGTATGTGTTAAAATGTGAAGTTAGAGAATCTGTACTGAAATCTGTACAGTAAAAGAGAGTGTTTTGGTATTGGAAAGTGATAAAAAAAAAAAAAGTCACATTTATATTTATATAATGATCTTCTGTTTTCAGCTTAATTAAAAAAATCAGTATACATATTTGGAGGGAATGTGTATCAGAGACTTTCCATTTTGAATTTCATTAACATAGGTTGATGCACTGTGGAAATAAGAGGATATGTACTGATAATTTGTACAGTAAACCACTGCATATCGACTGTACAGTTTCACACAACTGCAAAACATTACTTCCCACGTGCATTTATGCAAGGGTGTTACATTTTGAATTTCATCAAAATTGGTTTGTGCCTTGTGGAGTTGTGTACAGAACTTGTACAGTACCTCTACCTACAGTACATACTGGATGTAATTTCGTTGAATGCTGTCGAACAAAAGTGGAAACTTCCTGTTACAATTTTTACGAAACCAAGCATTTATACCCGAATTCAGGCCAATTTTCCTTCGTTTGTATACTCTTTCTGTTATTTTATTTTTTTTAATTCTAGAGTGGCATATCCACTTCATTGCCCCTCCTTCCTGTAGCTACGTTAATAAACACACGCCAGAAACGGCGATTGGAATGAATACAATATTTGACGGAAGCAATAAAACATAACTTAATGTTACGACTAGCAGAATTGTTTCATTTCATTGTTTAAAAATAAGGAAAACTTGTCTACCAAGCAGATAATTTCATTATTCGGCTATTCCAAAAAAAACATGGTGGGGAGGAGGGACAATTTCAAGTTTTCATAAGAACTATGTTTACTAAAACTAAAACAAACATGCGATCTTAAAGGCTTAAAAGAAAACTTCAAACACCTTTCCATTATTTTGATTTCCACAAACCAAGAACAACAAACTTTCACCTCACACAGAACGACTAACCACTTACGCAATGCGACTGCACAATTTATCCGCTTTTGGTTTCGCTTACTGGAGAAAAAAAGAAAAAAAAAATTGGGTGGCAGGTTTTTCGAACGACAAATGTGGTAAACACACACGACACTTTTTTTTTAGTTTCCTAAAAATACGGAATTTCTAAAAATAAGAATTCTATATGGAGGAGTTTAGTGAAAGCCCGAAAATGTCATGTCATGTCATGTCGGGCTTTCAGTGAACTCCGCTTGTTATTTACCTTTTCTGTCAGTGCAATCTAGCTAGGTTATCATCATAAATCAAAGAAGTGTTGAATAAACAACTTCTGACCAAACAAGCAGCGGTGATTCCCCCCCCCCCCCACACACACACACCCGGATTCAGTCATTGTGTGGGGAGAAAAAGTTACTTTGCGGCACACTTCTGACAAGAGATCAAACGCCTTCCCTCCCCTGCACCCAGATGTAGTCTGTCTTGTGATTATTTATGCATTTCCTGCTTTCTTTTGAAGCACTTTCGATTTCCCCCGCAACTGACCCTCGGGTCATGCAATATGCCTCCTGCACCTTCCGTCACGTTTGCCTACCTGCATCCGCCAAACGTTTTGTAGGGCACTAGTGGATCTGATGTCTTGAGTGGAGGGAGAAGACTTAGAGGAAGAGTAAAAAAAAACAAAAAACGTAGGACAACTGGGCATTGCGATCTCTTGCATATTAGCCACAGATGCACTCACAGAAAGCCACAAGTTAAAGATAAGGATTAGAAAATAGAAAATAAAAACCCGCGCTGCGGCGACGATTTCTGACGCGAGCTTCCAAGCCGACCTTTTCTCCAAGCTTGAGAAAAGAGGTTTCGTTTCCAGCCTTCAGTAACCTTCGTTTTTCGCCCTGCATGGCCTGAAATCCGGAAAACCGATGGTCCCCATTATTCTGGATAATCGGTCCGATACTGTATATGAAGAACTAATTTTTATGCGATATGTTTTCTTAAACGTGTGCGGTGCAATACAAAAATAGTTCGATGCAATACAAAAACACACAGATATAAAAGATTTATAATGTACAGATTTAAAAAGTAAATCTTGATTACTTACCGCTTTAAACGACGGAGCCAGCAGCCGTGTAGTTCGTGCTGATTGTCGATGCGATCGCCAGCGGTTCGGCAAATGGGAACTTCGCTGTGGCTGGCTCCTAGTTTTACAGTCAAGTCCTGTGTTGTGTCCAACCGCTGGATCGGGGTGAACCATCACAGACCGCAGCGAAGCTAAATCATGAAATACCTTTCTTGGTGTGCACAGAACAAATCACGCAAAACAAATAGCCCAATACATTTCTTGGCGTGCACAAAACAAATTCCCTGATTTCATGTGAACTTTTGCAAAATTCCCTGATATTTCCCTGACTTTTCCACAGCTGCAAAATTCCTTGAGAATTCCCGGTTTTCCCGGTCTGTGGCCACCCTGAATAATGAAGAGATTCATTTTGTTAATTTTACTATTATGAATATTTTTTTATTATTGTAATGTGATCGTGAGGTAAAGAGTGAAGAAAAAAGAAAGCCAAATTTGTAAGTGTAATAATGTTAAATGGATTCACTAGCAAAGAAAGTATTGGAGGGGTATATTTACATGTAAGGTTTCCTACACAACAGAAGATGACATATCTTTTTGTGGTTATTCTTGTAGAAAGTAAAATTGTAGAAGGATACTTGAAACCCCAGGAGCAGAATCTTTTTCAGAAGTCTGCAACACAGAAAGGAAAACCGAAAAATTGTCTGCAAGGTAAAGGAATGTCTAAATGTTGATTTTTCCATAAAAATTCATTGTTCTGCACTGTGACAAAGCAAAGTTTAAAAAAATGAGTCAATTTGAGATTTTGCTAATAGTGCAAATTAGTACATATTTAAGTTGCAATAGCAATAGTCAAACTAGCTTTTTGCTGATAAGAAATGCAGAAGAAATCAGAACTATTTTACTTCATTCAGAACTTAATCATTCTTTAAATACTTTTGGATTTTTAAAAATATGGTCAGAAAGTGCCATGAGGAATAATAATTTGAAATCCATATTTTTTGTTTATTTTGCATTTAGTTAATACATTAAATTTTAACTCCCTCCTTCAAAGGATGTTTTGTCTGATAGAAAATCTGCTCTTATTACTTCCTGCAGCAATTATGTTTAACTAGGGACTTCACCACGTGATTATTTAGGTGACTCGTTTGTTTTATTTTTAGGGAGGGGGGGAGGGGATTATGTCAACTTTGGAAGTACTTATTTTGCCACATTTAACTTGATTTGTAAAACACTGATCCATAAAAGATTTTTGTTTGAAACCCAATTTGTGAACTGACCAAAGTTTTCAGAAAAATTCAGTGAATTTGTGAATATCATGGGAGCATTTTCATTGGTATAATTAAACCTCATGAACTTTTTAGTGAGAAAAATGGCAAAGGTTCTTGTGAAGCAAAAAACCTTTTATTTTATCAACCTGAGGTAAAATTATCTCAAAATTAATAATTTAAAAAATTGCACCCGTCAGTTTCCAGAATACCACGTAATACGGTCTTGGAAACGAATCAGGGGCTTTAAAAATGCATAAAAATATGGTTTTAGCGAAAAAATTCGAAGATAAAGAAAGCTATCTGGAAGTAAAATAAATAAATAAAATGTTACAGTCAACTTCTGAAATGTGGTGGAAACAGAAAGAAATGTTGCAAACACTTCACAAATATGGATTTGTAATTAAAAAAAAACAAAAAAAAAACAGCATTAATCTAACCAAAATGAAATTATTTGGAAGTCAAAAAAAGGGGGAGGGGGAATTACAAACATCAGCTTCCAGAATGCCTCATAATGCGACCGTGGAAAACGGACAATAAAAATGGGTAAAAATATGGATTTTGAAAAAAAAGAAAAAAAAAAAAAAAGAAAAACACCTAATCAATCTGACTGAAGTGAAGCTACCTAGAAACAAAATGAGAAGAGAGAGAGAGAGAGAGAGAGAGAGAGAGAGAGAGAGAGAGAGAGAGAGAGAGAGAGAAAAGCCACGTCAACTTACGGAATGCCTATGGCCACGGAAATGGACAACTTTTAAAAATATGTCTCTTGTAAAAAAAAACCCCCCAAAAAAACCCCACCTAATCTAACTTTTAGTTAGACGGAAGTTTAAGCCCCCACGGGAAAAAAAAAAAAAGGAAAATTGCGACCATTGGCTTCTGAAATGCCACACCAAACGTGTGTGGTGCATTAAAAGTGCACAAAAATATCGCTGCCTAGATTCAAGGCTGAAAAAAAGCAATTATATCTCATCAAGTTGAAGTTATCTGTTTGAAAAACATGGAAGAATGAAAGCTAAAATAAAATGAAAGGGGGGCACAGTTGCTTGATGATCCATCGATTACAGTTTTACGTCTGGAAAGGGAGCCAACATTAAAAATGCATGAAAATTTCCACTTTTTTTTTTTTGTTTTAAAATTTAAAGAAATCTTAAAAACAATGTTACGAAAATAGAACAGTCTGTACACCTTTCTGTGAATCCGCAACAGGCGTTGCACTGTTTCTGCTCCTGGGCTTGATGAAACACACTAATTGCAAAACCATGAACTTTTGAACTGGATGTCTTCCACTCAGCTGATTTAAACTGTTACTGATCATGCTGCTAGCATGACCAGAAGGGAGAATGGATCATTAGAAAAAATGCAATGAACACCTGCTGTGTCATATATAAGCTATATAACTGGCAAAATGATTCAGGAAAGTGCTAAAATTACAATTTTGTGTGGCCTACGGGAAGCACCCCATGTTATGGTGTCAGCGAGGTTGTACTTATGGTGCAACATGATATGAGGGTTTATCAGAAATCAGTTAACTACTTATAACAGTTAAAAATTAAAACAGAAGTGTTTTTTTTAATATTTAATCAAACTTCTTATGAGTTTTTTCTACTAGGAAATATTTTGTCTACATTGAAAATTTTCAGAGAAAACTCTTCTCTTCCGTCAGGCAGTTTTTAATTGTCACTCTTTTTCCGTCACTATAGCAGTTATGGTTAACCTTGACGAATGCGGTTATTTTTCACCAAGTCTTGGCAGATATTAGGCAGGGCAAACCTCTGCAATAATTGATGGTGGAGGCCTGATTTTTCTCAATTTGTATTCCTTTTAATTTTCTTTTTTGAAAGTTGTTTGGACACTGATGATTTTAAGTGAATTTCAGTCCAGGTTGAGACCAGTTTCTATAACATACCTATCTAAACCTGTCTTGTTGGAGCATTTTTTTTTTTTTTATAGCTGCTTTATGTTCTGCTATTCCAGTTTCTATTTTGCAACCTGTCTCACCTTTGTAAGCTAGTCCACAACTACATTTTACTTCATAGACCACTCCTTGCATTAAAATATTTTATTCTCTTTGAACTATCTTTGCAAAATTTGTTTTTAACTTTGTTCTCTAAACTTGGAGTTAGTTTTATATTTCTTACTAATTCTCTTTAAAGATTTGAATAAACTTGTGTGATAAGTAATTTTTCCAGTGAATTTTATTTGTTGTTGTTGTGTGTTCTTCTTAAATGAAAAATTTAGAAGTTTTTCAGTTTCATTTTCAAGATAGTTATTTTCTGTAAGGATGTCTTTAAGTTCTTTGTGGGCTTTTTTCATCTCTGCTGTAGATACTACTTTATTTATTTTTTCTAAAAACTGACTTGCTACACTTTGGCAGGCAGTTTTTATAAAAAATATTTTTTAATAATTAAAAATCTAACATTTTAGTGACAGTGTGCAAAATTCTTATTTATGTGAAGAAATGTTTACTTTTTTCTTAACATAATCATTTTAATGTAAAACTTGGTCTATGCACAGACACAAGTACAACACAACACAGATGTAGAATTCCAGGAATTGCTCCACTATTAGTAAAGTCCATTAAATTAAAAAAATCTTATTCAGGGTTCCCACTCAAAAGTAGAAAAAAATTCCCTGACTTTTCCAGGTTTTCCAGGTGGTCCTGAGAGTTTTTCCAGAGCGGCAAATCAAATCACATTGCGACAAATTGTTGCATTTCCTTACATTCTTGCGTTCCTTACGAAAGCATACATTTGTTAATTCTTTAAACAACTGTCCTTTATACAATTACCTGCTTTTTTTAATAACAATTAAATGCATGAGGCATATTATTTTTGGTACCATAATTCCATTATATTTTCTGAACATAAGTGGTATACTGCCTATGTAGAATTTGTTAATACATTTCCGTAGAAACAGATCATATGTAAGAAAAAATCTGTATGTTGAATAGTTTGTTTTCCTTTCTTCTATAGCACAGTGTAGATAAGCTTAATGACCGAATGGGCTCCTGCTCAGAGAAATGTCGAAAGA
Source organism: Macrothele yani (assembly GCA_039090855.1). Classification (NCBI taxonomy): domain Eukaryota; kingdom Metazoa; phylum Arthropoda; class Arachnida; order Araneae; family Macrothelidae; genus Macrothele; species Macrothele yani. The sequence goes on from CM077013.1 coordinate 110,172,616, forward strand.
GAATCAACCAACAAAGGGCTTTGATCCATTGTTTATGTGGTTCTCTTCTGATGTGTTTCTCCAAGCAAAAGTGTACCAGGCCATTGTGCCTAACTGTTCCATGTTACAAAATATGAAGCAAACTATCTGCAGAAATCGAATAGAACCGTAATGTCAACAGGCAATTTTTTAAATTCAGTTTTGATAATTTTTAGAGAATTAAGGAATAATGTAATGTATTGAAAGCAAGATTTATCAAATTCTAGACAGGCTGTAATTGCAAATAATTGCTTACCTGTAATTAATACTGATAATGTTATGTTCATCTCACATATGAGGGAGAATTAAAAAGACACCACATAATGAATGTCCCGATTATACAGTCCATAAAGATAAACAGAAAATATGGAATATAAAGGATAAATAACTTTCATTTTCCCAAATTACTTTATAGTTACAAAAATGAGTGCATTTAACACAAATTTTACATAATATTTAACAAAATCATGTCTTATTTTTTTTGTTTCAGGTTTAACAACCACCATGAGCAACTTGTTGGGCTATAAACAGTCATCCGCCCATCCCTAATTTAGGACCATTGGCTTCACGAAGAAGGAGAGCCAGTGCCGTAAGAGAAACACACCACCCATACCTCATCTGGGACTTGAATCCAGGCTCACTTGGACGAATAGTCAGAAGCCAGAGCTTAGACCACTGCACCACCGAGGTGGCAAACCATGTATTTACATGTTTTAAAGAATATTTGAACAAAGACTTAATTTGAATTTTACATATAATGAAATATTTCAATTGATTAGGTGAAATTATACAACTGATTTATCTGTATTTTAAGTGCACACAAGTATATAAATAACATTTTAAACGACTCACAACATTTAGAGTTCCAGTTAGGTTTAAAAATGCAAGCTGGGAGAATTGTGACTGAAGAGAATAAATTGCCCTTAAATGATACAATGCTGAAGCTTTAAATCCTTTAAGTGCTTATTTTACATAAATATTAAACAACACAGAAACTTTTGCTGAAATTGAAGTCTAATGGGAATGATAAAATGGTGAGTGTCTGACAGTCTCTTAACATTTTGTTAGAGCGGTTCTATCAAATCGATCTACCAATTTGTATTTTCTATTGGAATTTACTTAGAATCTTTAAAGACAAAGCAAAGTAAAACAGTTATTAAAAAATAAAAAAAAAGAAGAGAGAGAGAACAGAAATCGTGACAGCGTTTCTGCGTCTGAGGAAAAATGTGTGCCAGTACCATCCCAACAATTTCTAGCAATCAGGGAAAATACTGCTGACATTTAAAAATCAAAATTGTAATTATTTTAGCTAAAGTTAGTTCTTGCACTTGGCAATGAGAACATCGAATCTATGCTATTTCAGAGGGGCCAACCTCTAGCAGAACGCATCAGTAATCAATAGGGGATTTTTCAGTAATGTTTCAGTAATCGAACACAAACTTTCAGTAATGTAACACACCATTTTTTTTCAAAGTTAAGGACAATATTATAGTATTACTGTGTAACCTGTAATACTTGTATGAGGTGCCTATCGGTAATCACCATACGAAGCCTCATCGCTAATGCGTGGAATAGGTATTTCATGAGAAATTAATGCGTGAAATGTGTAATAACTTTATATGTTTACACTATCCTCACAAAAAAATATTAAATTAAATTATCAATATTGTACTTACCTCATGTCATTGCTGACATAAAAACTCCCTTGTTGCTTGTTTTGCAGTGGTATATTCTTTTTCAGAAAACTTTTTATAACACAGCTCACCTGAGGAAAATGCTTTACTTTTCTGTACAAGAAGGGCACTTAATGTATTGGTGCTCATTGTTGGGCAAAAGTATGTGAGGTTTTTTCTTACTATACTAAATATTCTCTACGTAGAGGAATTGCTGTGAGGGATAGTCAATATTGCCAACATTAGTTTAGGCAATCCAGAATACTTGGGAAGGCCAGATGAATCCTTCATCTTAGATATTTTCATTCCATGCCATATCTGCTCAAGGATATCCAGCTTCATCAATATCAGAGTCTGGGAACATAGCATGAAAGAAGCGACCAGCATGATCACAGCTTGCTATAGGTAGGTTATGCTCCACAACGATTGCAGTAAACAGCAATTCAGCGTTTATCACGCTATTTTCATTCGTTTTTGCAAAAAAATTATCCTAAGGCTTTGATCGAGTCTTTAATTTTACACAATCCTGGTGTTTGTTTTGACTGGATATGCCTTCGGCAATCATCTCATCTCGTCCTACATGGGCTACTGATTACTCTCATATTAGAAGGCACGCAAGAAAACCTTTATTTCAGCATTTTCCATTTCCTTGCTCAAGATTTGGATGTTCCTGGAGAAACCTCTTTGCATATTTATTTGTTTCAGAAACGATAATTCCAAGGATGAAATTGGTAAAAAACAAGTAAAAATATGCAATAGGTGCCACATCAGTTGCAGGAGCATGTTTGGGCCCCTGCATTTCATGACAATCAAAAGGATGCTGAGGTTGTTCATCACTTCCCTCTATTATATCCTCCCATTCACTTTCAGAACTTTCATGATCTGAAGATTCACTATGAAGATCTTCACCTTCTGAAGAAGATATGGTGTGCGTGGCACTGTGGCTAATTTTCTGGCTTGATGTTGCTTGGCCAATATCACTCTCAGATGATTCAAAATCATCACCATCACTTGGCAAACTTTCACTCTCACTACAAGCCATTTCAAATAACCTTAGAAAAAAATTTCACGCAGTAGGAAAAAGCACATCTGCTAGTCTGAGGAACGAGCTGTCAATAAAGTCATCCTCTACTACACGAGTTTGGAAAAAGAGGGGGATTCGTAATTCACGGAGTTTTGCGATTCTGTCTGTTTGTTTGGGAAACAGAAATGAATAATGTGAAGAGCTTCTAGTAATAAAACACCACACTTCGTTCTCCCGCGCAGAGAAAGTCCGCAAGAAATATAAACATCCGTCATCGCGGGACCACGTGTTGCGACGAGTTGATCGTTATTGCACTTCGAACGGGGCTTGAAAAAGTGATTTCCGACAGTACGACGTCTTATAATAGCACCAACAATGCCAAGTGAACAGCCCTGCCTCAACTGCAGTAGGAAAAGTTTTGGCTAAAGTAACCTTTCTCCTGTCACACGGAGAAATTGAGTGGGAACCGATAGCAAGCGCAAACTCTTTTACGATGACACTTACGGCATATTACACGTAATTTTCGTCGTATTATCCACAGACCGCGAAATTCACATAAAAAAATCCTTTGTATAATCCGCAGACTGTGACATTAAGGAAAACAAATCGCCGTATAATCCGCACATCATAGATGTTGAATCAGAAGTGGAATTTCCGACAGAAAAGTCGGTCACATAAACACATCGCTCTTTCCACGTTCCAGAAACACATAGCAACCGAAAAATTGTTTTCAGCCGCCGCCGGGGAATTGAGCCACGGATCTCTCGATATCTAACCGAGTGTGTTAGCTTTACACCACGGTGGCCAACAATCCACGGTGCTATGTGTATTTTTAAGTCAGCTTCTGACATCATAAATCTGCAAGATGGGCTCAGCTACTGAGACGTCTCCATCTGGTGGGTATTAATGGCACTGGCTATATATATTATAACAGTTAATTCTAAAGGGCGAGATCCAAGGTGAAAATCCTCCAAATATGTGGCGTCAGTAAATAAATAAATACGTCGCTCTTTCCACGTTCCAGAAACACATAAAGAGTCCGAAGAAGTAAGAGAAAAAAAAAACTATTTTATTAAATGAAGAAATTCATTTTTAAAGGTTACTGTTTTATATTTTTATCTCCGAACAGATAAAGGGTGTGGCATCCATAGATCACGCCGATGTAGCTCCAGAGTATTGCATTACACTGCCAATGAGGAAAGGCTGATACAGAACAAGTCGTAGAAATACCGTATGTACTCGCGTATAAGTCGAAAGTTTTTGGAGGAATTCCTGCTTTCAGAGTTGAGAGATCGTCTTATACGTGGGCCAATAAAAAACTTCTGTGAATTCTCCCGCGGAATTTACCAACGGATTTGTTTATGTTTTAGATCGCGACACAGAGGCTTTCCGTATGTTGCTGCACGATTGTGTTCTGACCTCAAAACTATCGCGCAGTGACATGGTCATATCCTCAATTCTGTCCACCACTTCAAGTTTAAATTCGGCAGTGTAACTGAAACGTTTCCTTTTCAGAGACATCATGATTAGCAATGAAGGAAAACAGCAGCAGCGACGTTCGCCAAAACAACGAAAGCAAACTAGATACAAGGTCGCGTCCATGAAATCCGAAAGGAGAAACGCATAGGTTCGTGCAGCAAGCGCTGTGCGTACTTCTTTGGCTTTTTGCCAAAAAACAGAGCCGGCACGACAGTCAGAGCTCTCCTCAACAATATCAAAATGACCCCTGCCGTCCCTCCCCACAACTATCCCGATCTTTCGTTACGACATTCCTCCCCCTCCTCCCCGCTCCGAACAAACTCCTGAACTGAGGAAAATTCTTCCGAGGGAGTTCCTTTTCCAATTATTACACTTTTCCCTGCACAATCCCGCTGCAGATTTTTTTAAATCGGAAGGTCTTATATTTTTTTTTCTTTTTTTTTTTTTAAATCGGCGTGTTAACCGCACGGTGTGCAATCCGCAAAACCTATAATTTTAACTTTTTTAGCAGATAATCCGTGGATTATACGACGAAAATTACGGTACCATTCTTCCGATAATATCGCTGTTTGACGATATGATTCATGGACAATTCATTTCAAAACGATATGATTGATAAATGATATGATCATTGAGACACCGAAATCCGCAGTCTGATTCGGAAAATATGCGGATCAAAATCGAAGGCCGAGAAATCGGCAGCGTCGCACTAAAAGGGTTTAACAAAAAAGGATACAAAATTGAGATTCTCCAAAACACACTGAATTTCGTAATTCTTCCAACCTGTCCGTAATCTGACAGTCGAAACCGTAATAATTACGGACAATTCGTAATAGTTGGCACCTCTGCTATTTGCTTCTAAATAACGCAGCATAGGATATTTAAACATTGTGCTGTTAATTTCATAACCAATAAGCTGGCACACAGAGATCCTAATGCCATAACGGCAAAAAAATTAAACCCAGGGATAAAGAAAAAATAATGGAAGCAACAAGTGGGGAAAACTAACAGTTAATACGGAATACCATTTTGCCTGAGAGGCTACAATTCATATTAGTACTTCCAAAATCCAGAAGTCTTAAAATTGATTGGCTACGTTTGTGACGCAAACATTAGTACTGAACTTTTCTCGCAGGTCACAGTTCATTTCCACGCTACATCAAATTACTTGTACAGGAAACAATTAGAGGAAGTTTTGTGTGCATGTGTGCTCATAAAATCCTCCTAACACTTTTTTGTCAACATAATTTATCATCCTGCGGCGAGTGGCATGTTTATACTTAACAATATCTTTACGAAGGGCAATACGTTTGTGCGATGTTGATCAGGCAAAGTGCGAGAAAGGTCTGGAGTCCACTCAGGTCATTTGCAGTAACTCCCCACAAATAACGTCATCCAAAACGGAGACAGAGGCTTTAGCGCCTGCACTGACAAACCTGAAAATAATAGAGCACGCACGGCAAAGATTTTTATCAGTAGTAACAAGGTAGATTTTTTTTTTTTTTCCGGCAATGTGAGGGTAAAGATGGGAAATGAATAATTTATGCAAATCTTGTGAGGTGCAGCAACGCAAGAAGAAGAATTTATGATTACAAAAAAATTTCTACCCCGTCTAACTTTTGTTCTCGCAATTTTTTTTTTTTTTTTTTTTTTTTTTATGTATAAGCTGAAACCTTGGGGAAAATTACGAGAGAATGATGAATTTTATATTTCTTATTCTAAATAATGGAGGTATTTGCGTTTTTACGGAAAACGGCTCTACTATGCACAAAAATTCAAAAAATAATATCTTCTAATCTATCAGTAACAAAAAAAGCTGAAACTTTCAGGGGTTTTTTTTATAACTTGGAGGCAGCTACCTGTAAAAAGCGTACGAATCGGAGATGTGTTGGTGGAAAATTATTTCAATATCTGACGATTTTGCGTGGAATGACCCAGATGTGAAAATCTATGGTTCCGGACGTCGGACTACCCTATTTTTCGCAACCAGCCAGCTCTTGCAGTAATTGGAATATCGTCTTAAAATAGCTATAAATAAATGTCTTCATGCATTATGAAATAGAAATATGACAGAATAAAAAAAAAAATCTCTTTCCGGCCGTAAAACCGGAAGACAACGAATCTAGAAAACGGCCGTGAAATATGGGAAATATGGTAGGTATGCAATAGTAGCAGCTTCATTGCATGGTATTTTTCATATATTTTTTGTCAAAATACTCGTAAGTACTATGAAAAAAATTAATCTTTCCCTCTCTTTGAAGAATCTTCCTATTTCCTATTTCATAATATTTTCCCTGTTCTAACATTTGAAGGTACATACTTTTCCAACTATACCAATTCTGCTACAGAATTACGAAAGCGAAGCTTTAGTGCGTAAGTGATACAAACCTTTTTCAAAATAAATTAGGTGCCCTCAATTTGCAACATTCATCCACACTGCTGTTGAAGGGGAAGCGGGGGGGGGGATTTATTAGGATGACTAACATCTGGCAAAATATAATGTTTTTGTACGGTTTGATAAAAGACAAGTAGAACATGCAAAAGGGGGGAAGCTCAACTTCTAAAGTTTCCAATGAATTTCTGCGAAATTTAAAATGGAACGTTATTTTCATATATCTTGCCCATTGTAAAAATTTCAGTCGGTTATTTAAAAAATTGAGGAAATAGCTTCTTCATAATTTTTTTCCTAGTCTACGCAGAGAACCGGGGCACCTACTCAGGAACAAATGACTGCCTCTCTTCGCGAACGCCAGCAGATAAGAGCCTGCGAAATCGGTGTGAGATTAATGGCTTTCTTTCACGCTTTGACGTGTATGTTTGTTCGGTTGCAGTTTAGATCATCTGGAGACGGGGAAACCGCAAAGAGACGCACTCCCCTGCACAGCTGCACTTTAATCGATGGGTGGGTTGCGGAGTTGCCTCGAAGGATAAAACAACTCGGAATTATTTTAAAACTTAGCAATACAGAAATATATTTTACAAAAGTCTGAAACAAAATATTTTTCTGGCAAAATAAAAATTCCCTGCCGTTATAGTTCCCTGATGAAAAATTCCCTGATTTTTACGGAAAAACACAATTTTCCCTGAGTTTTCCCTGATTTTTGGAACAATTTTCAAATTCCCTGAGAATTCCCGGTTTTCCAGGTTGCGTGGGAACCCTGTTATTTAGTGTAAATTATGGAGTGAAAAATAAAATTTGGTGGAATTCCCCCTCCCCTAAATATCAAGGCGAATTGCCATAATGATGATTACACTAAAATCTTTAAACAAATGAATTTTTAACTCTCAAGTATAATGGATGAAACGCACGTAGAGAAATATTTCATGTTATTTATTTCCTTGCCAACTTATGCAAAATACGAACCTTACAATACAGAAGTCTCATCAGTGAGGAAGAAGGAAAAATTGTGCTCAGAAGTCATCCAGACATACCTGCCTGAGGGTCTCTCCTGCTTCATTAACACCTTGTGGAAGAATCCAGCGATAATCATTTCCCAACTTCTGCTTCACCACAAGTACTAAACTCTGGCTTAATTTGCGCTCAAGAGATTTTTGGTCATTGTTCAGATCAGCTTCTGAAAATTAAAACGCATATACTCAAACACTGCATCACCCAATTATTTTGAAACTCATAACAACACAAACATTACATTTCATATACAACCTTCAAAATCTAATTTCACTGTGCAGATGAGACGTAGTGGCATGATGCCACAGTTCCCAAACTAGATTTTGATATTACAGTCAAGCCCGCTTATAGCGAGCCCGTATTTAGCGAGATTCCGGATTTAACGAACTAAACACAACTTTTGTTTGGTACAATGATAATTCAAGGCAAATGTAATTGTTTTTAGCGAACAAAGTTTAATGAAAACCCCGGATTTAACGAGGGAGAACAACAAAAAATAACAGAATTTAAGGAAATTGCATTTAACGTGAGGAAGAGAAAATCTGACGCTCAGGGTTCTAGAGGAAAGGGAAAGGCGCTGAGTAATATCTTTTCTTTTTACTAGTGAAAGCTCAGTAACGGAAAAAGAATGTGGAGGGTATGCACAAACACTTAACCCAATCCCCACCCCAGTGCAAGCGAGTGGGAGAATAGTGGGTCCCAAAGTTAAAGTTGAAAATCAAATCCTCTTCCCCTCGGATGAGGCAGAAAGAGGATGGGTGTGGTGGGGAGGATTTAAGGCTACAAGATCAAACCCAGCTTTGTGCTTAGAGAACAAAGGTGTGTGGGGGAGTGAGGGAATGTGAAAGTCACGCCTTAGGAGAAACACGAGTTAACTTCCTGGAATTTTTTCTCACGTGTCACCTTCTCACATCTGCCGTTTCTTGTACTGTATATTCTTACTCTGTGCGATGTTAGTTACTGTATAAACAGGAATCACATAGGAAGTTAAAAAAATGTCTAAGAGAAAAGTTTTATCCGTGAACGATAAAGTCTCCATCATTAGGGAGTTGGAAAATGGCAAAAAATATATTGTGATATGCAAAAAATACGGACTGTCATCTTCCACCGTTTCAACCCTTTTTAAAAATAAGGAAACATTGTTGCAGGCTTTTGAATGCAATGTTACGTCTAGCAATAGCAAAAGACTGAAGAAATGCCAGAAAACTGACGTAGATGAAGCCTTATTAAAATGGTTCACTGTTCAACGAAACACTGGCTTACCAATAAATGGCCCAATAATGAAAATTCAAGCTGAAAATTTTGCAGTTCAACTTGGTTATGAAAATTTGTCATGTTCTAATGGGTGGCTTCACCACTTCAAAACGCGACACAACATTTGTTCTGGAAAAATCAGCGGGGAAGCATCATCAGTGGATACAAAAGAAACTTCATCAGGGTTGAAAACAGTGTGGCCGGATACAGTGATGATGACATTTATAATCTAACTCCCAATCAAACAATGAAGTTCAAAGGTGAGAAGTGCACAGGGGGGGGGGGGAAACTTCAAAAGAATTGTGTGACTGCGTTAGTGTGCGCTAATATGTCCGGCAAGGACAAGAGGAAATTGCTAGTGATAGGAAAATCTGCAAAACCAAGATGTTTTAAAAATGTGAAATGTCTCCCCCTTTCTTACAGGTCCAATATGAAAGCATGGATGACATCGGACATTTTTACTGCTTATCTTAGGGAGTGGGACAAAGAACTCCGAAAAAAAAAAGTCGTAAAATTATTCCCGTTATAGATAACTGCCCAGCACATCCTCATGTTCAAAACCTGACTAACATTCAGCTTATCTTCTTGCCTCCAAACTCCACAGATTTGCTACAACCAATGGACCAAGGAGTTATTCAAAGCCTTAAATGCCACTACAGACGGGAATTAATCCTACTGATGTGAGAAAGGATAGAAAAAAAAAAGGTTGAAGTGAAAATTTCCATTCTCGATGCAATTAGAATGCTGGCTGATGCTTGGGGACGAGTATCAGAATCTTGTATTCAGAACTGCTTCAGAAAATCAGGGTTGGATAACACAAATCGCAGTGACGACGAAATGGACGATATCCCCCTTTCCGAGTGGTTAAAACTACAGAACATTACACGTTTCAATGATGTCCCTGAAATTGATGACTTTGTTACAGCTGATGATGCTGTCGCTCTACATCGGGCATCGTTTCTGGAGATGACATTGTAGAGGAAATTAAGGCATCAACAATTGCACAGGAAAGTGAAGAAGAAAGTACTCAGCCACCGTCATATGCATCAGCCATTGATTGTACGGAAAGCCTCCAACGTTTCTTCGAGGAAACAGATCACTGCGATGACGAGGTGTTTACAGCACTGGGTGTTATTCGCAGAAAATTAAGGGAACAGAAGTACATCAATAAAACAAAACAAATAACTATAGACTGTTTCTTCAAAAATGTTTCCAATTAGTGGATTTGCTGCTACTGTTCCATTCACTTCAGGTTTTGTTACTACTGTACTTAAGTTTCTCTTTATCACATTCGTTCCACAGATAAATAAATGTTGCATCGGGGGGGGGGGGGGGGGACTATCTGCAAACAGATTAAAAAAAACTTTAAACAAATAATCAGCCTCTGGGAGTTCTAAAAGAAATGACTTCTTTAACTGTGCAGATCCCAAACGTTTTTTCGTTCACTTTAAATTCCTTAACTGCCGCACAATTGTTTGTTTTCTCTACAAATGGTGTCACACTTTTTCTTGTGTGTGAATCCAGCAGTTTAACTACTTACTTCTTTATTACCCAAACTCAAATAAACAACAGTGACTTGGAAGAGACAGAGCCTTGATCATAAACAAGAAGGGGAAGACGGGAGGGGTTATGAAACAGGGGGTAGATGAAAGGCCTCCGTCAATCATACACTGCCCAGCCAAAGACCGACGGCTGCTTCAAGAGGGATTTCCCCCTCTCTCTCCCAGACTTCGCTACTGCCATTCTACATGTACGAAAAAAGGTGCAGGCAGTGAAGTTTTAATTTTCTTCTGAGCTCGCCCTGGTACACTTCCGTCTACAAATGCAAAACTATTGTTTTTAAAATGCTAATTTTTAAGTTGCAGTGGGCACGAAAATTGAGGTACATACATTTACAGTATGTATGTTACTGTATTTGAGTGCAACAATTAAAAAAAATGGTACTATTGCCAGATTGTCCGCACCCAACAGTTTCACAGACAAAAAAACACAGATAGTCCGCGGACTGTACGCAAGAAAATACATACTATATGTACTATGTACCTTGTCATTATCATTTAGGCTTATTTTTCCACATTAGGTGGTTTCGCACTGAAACGGATTTAGCGAGCATTTTTTCGCCAGTCCCGAGCTCCTCATTAAAAGCGGGCTCGACTGTATTTAATTAGTTGATTAACCATTTTTTGGCCAAAGGAAAATCACTTGCTGCATTAACAACAATGATGAACAGTTACATTTTCTGAGTGACTTTTTGTTTACTCGAATTTAAACAGTTTGTGTAGTGGTACATGGGAAACAACTTTTTACCAGCAAGGTTCCAGGATTAATTTGTTAAATCCACATTACTAATCTAGCTCAGCAGTAATTTTCTTCATAGGAAATAAAAAACACAAATACGAGGGTTGTACCGAAAGTAATGCAAAAGTGGGCATAACTTTTTTATTAACTGACAGAGGTCATTCAAATCGCACATGTTGGTATAGAGTAACTCTTTCTCTATCCAAAGTATTACTCAACATAGTCTCCATCACAAGCGATGCATTTGTGCTATCGTTGAACTAAACTCTCCAATTCTCTTTGAAAGCATTCAGGTGTGGACTGTTGTACCCACTTTTTCACAGCCACTTTCACCTCGTTTGTGCTATCAAATCATTGTCCCTGGAGACTGTCCTTCATTTGACCGAACAGATGGAAGACGGAGGGTGCCAGATTTCGGCTGTACGGTGCATAGGGGACCACTGATCAGCCTAATTTGTTGCCAAAGATGTGTGAGGTCTTGCATTATCATGGTGAATGCGGATCATTTTCAGATTCTTGTTTGGTCTCTTCCTCCCTATGTCTTCTCTAAGCTTCTTGAGTGTCTCAATGTACGACTCACTGGTCACGGTATGGCAACATTCCAGAAAATCAAGGAGAATGACACCCGTGTCATCCCAAAAAACAGTCACAATGACTTTCTGTGCTGATTGCTGGTTCTTGAACTTCTTAAGCCTTGGTGAAGAGGTGTGACGCCATTCTATGGATTGTTTCTTCATTTCTGGATCGTAAAGATAAGCCCACGTTTCATCCCCTTTTACCAGATTGAAAAAAGTGTCTTCATTGACTTCAAACACTTCCAGCAGATCAGAGCAGACTTCCACACTTCACTCCTTTAAATTGGGCGTCAAATGTAGAGATACACACTTTTCACACACTTTCGATACCCTAAGTCTTCCGGGTCATTCCACGCCAAATTAACCAGTGACTGTTGCTTGACATTTTTAAATATTTTTTATATTTTGCATACAATATTCCCAATATATTAACTCTTCAAAAACATATAATTTTTTTTTTTTTATAAGCCTAATTTTTTTTCTGGCGGCCGTTTTTCTTTGGCTTCACATGGCGTTTTTGACCAAAATCATCGTTTACGTAAAATTTAATAACTTCTTTACTACTAGAGCTATCATGTTCAAATAAAGATCATTCTTTTTTACATGAAATGTTCTACAGTTTTGACCAAGAATGCTTTAGCTACCTCTTGTGAAAAGATATGAAATGGCCCTTAATAAATGTTTAATAATTTCGCTCAAATTGCTGATTTCAGGCATAATTTTTTTAAGAATGGTAAAAGTCTCATACTTCAGACTTTGTATGTTTACATGTATCTAGTTGGACTATTAATTCACAAAATTTGAAACCTGAGACTCTCGTCCTTTTTTTCTATAGACCTCCAAAACATAGTCCGAACCTTAAAAGTGTCACTTTTTTAGGCCTAATATCTCAAAAGGGACAGCTCCTAAAATTCTAATATTTTTACACAGCAATGTGGTCTTAGGGGTAAACCTACAGTAAAAATTTCAACTTGTAGACGCAAGTAGTTTTAAGGCTGTGCTACATCAGAATATCGTAAAAGTACGACCACTTTTATTTGCGAACTTGTGAGCCAGAGTTGCTTTTAAATCATCTTGAATATGTAAGGAAAATTATAAATGGTACAGTAACATTTTATTATTCATTGAAATAAAGAAATATTAAAAAACACAAATAAGACAGATTGTGTGGTACTTGCAGATTTTAGCCAGTCAGAATGTGTGATACTTGCAGACTTATCAGAAAATTTCACCTTTACTGTACAGGATGAAATTCAGAGTTATCACTGGGTTAACCAACAAGCCACAGTTCATCCATTCGTTTATTACTACAAATTAAGAGAAGCTGTTAAGTGCAGAAGTCTTCGTATTATAAGTGATCATATGTATTCACAACACAGCAGCATTCCATGTATTCCAGGGTCATCTAATTTTCGACACAAAAGAAGTGGCACCTTCAGTGAAAAATTTTTTTTATTTCAGTGATCGTGCTGCCAGCCAATATAAAAATAAAAAGAACTTCATTAACATTAGCAAACATTTTGACGATTTTGGACTGGAAGCCAAATGGAATTTTTTTGCTACATCCCACGGCAAAAATGCTAGTGATGGGATAGGTGGTACTACAAAAAGAGAAGTATCAAGAAGTAGTTTGCAAAGGACATATACAGACCAAATTTTAACACCACAGGGTATGATGTATAAATATTGCTCTGAAAAAATTACTGGCATTGGATACATTTACGTATCAACTAATGAGGTACAGTCAAAGTATGCAAGACTCAAAGCAAGATTTGCAAATGCCGAAACAGTACCACACACAAGAGATTATCATAGAATAGTTCCTCTCGATTCGTCTCAAATAAGATGCTTTAAAACATCCCAAACATCAGAATTTGAAGACGCATTAGTGTCCTCAATCACATCTCATCAAATATTTTCATTCCATAAAAATGACTATGTTGCCTGTGTTTATGATAAAAAATGGTGGATTGAAAGATTCAAGACATCAGTGAGGAAAACAATGATATGCAAATTCACTTTTTCCATCCACACGGGCCACAAACATCATTCCAGTTGTCATTTCCACAGGACATTGTATGGGTTCCCATAAGCCATATCTTACAAAAACTGATTCCAATGGATGTGACGACAGTAACTGGCCGCTCTTACAATATCGCAGAAACACTTCATAACATTTCTCAAACAATGAATTTATTTATTTCTCAGTACAACTAGAATATCAATAGAACTGTAAGTAACTTATTTTTTCATAGTTATTGTGATTTAATATGTTAATGTTATTGTTTATAGTAACACATATATGTAAAATGGACATTTGTAAGCCATGCACTCAAAATCAGGTAAATTTATTTTGCTGCTTGTCTTATTTGTGTTTTTTTAATATTTCTTTATTTCAATGAATAATAAAATGTTACTGTACCATTTATAATTTTCCTTACATATTTAAGATGATTTAAAAGCAACTCTGGCTCACAAGTTCGCAAATAAAAATGGTCGTATTTTTATGTTATTTTGATGTAGCACAGCCTTAAAAACTACTTGCATCTACAAGTTGAAATTTTTACTGTAGGTTTACCCCTAAGACCACATCGCTGTGTAAAAATATTAGAATTTTAGGAGCTGTCCCTTTTGAGATATTAGGCCTAAAAAAGTGACACTTTTAAGGTTCGGACTATGTTTGGACGTCTATAGAAAAAAAGGACGAGAGTCTCAGGTTTCAAATTTTGTGAATTAATAGTCCAACTAGATACATGTAAACATACAAAGTCTGAAGTATGAGACTTTTACCATTCTTAAAAAAAATTATGCCTGAAATCAGCAATTTGAGCAAAATTATTAAACATTTATTAAGGGCCATTTCATATCTTTTCACAAGAGGAAGCTAAAGCATTCTTGGTCAAAACTGTAGAACATTTCATGTAAAAAAGAATGATCTTTATTTGAACATGATAGCTCTAGTAGTAAAGAAGTTATTAAATTTTACGTAAACAATGATTTTGGTCAAAAGCGCCATGTGAAGCCGAAGAAAAATGTCCGCCAGAAAAAAATAAGACAATTTTTTTTATATATATATATTTGAAGTGTAAATATATTGGGAATATTGTATGCAAAATATAAAAAATATTGAAAAATGTTGAGCAACAATTTAATTCGTTATTGGTTGATTTCACATGGAATGACCCCCACCATCTTATGTATGACATTATCACCCCAGTCTAGTTGTGCAACAAACTCACGGATTGTGACTCGTCTCTCCGCACAAATTAATTCATCTACTTGCTGACGATTTGTGTCAGTGATCACAGATGATGGTTTCTCAAAGCGTGGTTTGTCTTCAATGCTGGCTTCAACTTCTTCATCCATCTATGCACATTGCTTGTCAATGGTGTCGTCTCCATAAACATTCTGCAGCCTTCTGTGGATATTGGACAGCTTGCACCCTTCCTTCGTCAAGAACTTAATGATGCCACGTTGTTTCTGCTTGGCATCCATTATTTACCTGCAAAGAAGAAGGGTTACTATAGAGGAAGAGTTACTCTACCAACATGTGCAATCTGAATGACTCTGTCAGTTAATAAAAAAGTTATGCCCACTTTTGCATTACTTTCGGTATGACCCTTGTATTTCACAAGTTCAGGGCTGTTTACTTACATACATGCATGCATACGTTTCAAGCCCCTGGATGGCAATGTCTTAGAAAAATTTTATTAATTTTTTACGGACCAGTGGGCATTTTGTTGGGCCAGTGGTTTGCAAATTCTAGTGGTTTACTGAGCCAGTAGAAGATTTATTTCTAATTCTAACACTGTACAGTGAATGCTTCCTTAAATTTTTCAATTTCGAAAGCTCATTTTTCTAAACTTTAAATTAAAATTCAGAATAATTGAGCACTACATTTTTCTGATAACAAATGTATTTGTAGTGAGGTTAATTTTGCCTTCATACCAGTATGTGTAATCGCATAGGAATGGGATTTGCAGGATGATGTGGGTGGGCATAGCCTGAGCTCTGAGCCTCCTCCCTGTGGTATTGTACCCTTCCTTCTTGCTTGTTGTAAATGTCTTATGTAGTCTGCAGACCCAAAGTTGCCTTCCTGTTTTATGGAATGTCTTTCAATTAGCCCTTTCATTCAATGATCCTCTCACCATGAACAATAGAGAGAATGACCAAAGCCTGTAGTGGTCATTTCTACTCTTTAATGAAAAATAATTATAGGTACATATGATATAAAAAAATAATTCCTTACTGAATTTTTTTTTCCATTACAAAATTATTTTTTATGTCATAAAATACATGCCTACATACAGATTACTTGAAATATTTTATTTAGTCATAATAGCAGTCTCCCCCCCCCCCCTCCACACACACACACACACCACTTTTATATGTGTGAGTGAGTGGAAGGAAGCTACATCAATGGTAGTGTGTGAGTGAGTGGAAGGAAGCTACGTCAATGCTAGTGTGTGAGTGAGTGGAAGGAAGCTACATCAATGCTGTCAAAGAAAGCCAGTGTCTCTGATAGCACAGACATGTTAAAGCACCCCTTTCTGTTTGATCAATAAACTTGTCCTTTGTACCCACCACCAGTGAAGGCTATTAAATGAACATTGAAGAATAGCCTTAGTCCACATTTCATTTGAGCAATCCTTACACACAGTGGTCAAAATTGTTGAAACGTTTAGGAAATTTTGTATTTCTGGGGTTTAATGGCTTATAATGGCATTTTCTTTTAGAATAATACCATAAAGTTATATACCACTAGAAAGATAACTTAATGCAGAATGCAATGCAATAAACTGTGTCAAATTATCTTCATTCTACCAATAGTTATAGCCAAATAACCAGAAAAAGAAAACACAACTGCCATATGTAACAAGAAGCAGATTTCCTTAACTCAAAACTGACCAATGAGACAAATTGTTCTGAGATGCAATCAGTTGTTATTATGACACAGTATAGAACCAATAATGTGTCAGTATGAGTCATCTCTTATTTCCAGGTGTCAGAGCTAATAATAGAACTCCTTTTCAGTTGTTTGAGTGTGATCAAGTTGATCACTGTTTTTTTCACTGATTTTTCTATTCTTTGGTAACTTAGTAAGATGACACAGTGAAAACAGCTGACTAGCCACCTAGAAAGTGATGCAAAATACTAACTTTGCATGAAGAAGGCTATACTTATGAGCAAATCAAAAGTACATGGAAATCTAACTCTAAAGGAGGTATTTCTAAAATAAATACCAATTTCTAAATCAGCAGACTCAGCCAATTCAAAATCAACCTGGTAAAGGCAGGAACAGGTGCACAACAGCATGTGGTGATAGAAGAATAAAAAGATGGTGTTTAAGTGGCAGAAGAAAATCAACTGAGTCAATTAAAAATGAATTGTCTCAATGTGGTTTGAAGAGTGCTGGGACTGTTAGATGCAGACTCAAAGATTCTGGTTTAAATTCCAGAACTCCAAGGAAAAAGCCATATCTATCTCTTAAAGAAGGAAGAGATTAGAATGGGCTAAAAACCATGTTAATTGGTCTGAGAAGCAATAGGACAGAGTCATCTGGAGTGATGAGGCCAGAATATACATATTTGGTAGTGATGGAATAAAGCATGCAAGAAGAAGATATGGAGATTTGTTGCCTGAATGCATTACAGCTGCTATGAAGCACCCAGTTAGTGTTGTGATCTGGGGTTGTATGACAGCAAAAGGTGTGGGCAGAATTTGTGTTATTGCTGGTATTTCCAATGGCAAAAAATACATCATTCACATACTTGAGCCAAAACTGAAGCCTTCTGCACAGGATCTATTCCATGATAATGATGCCTATATATTTCAACAGGATTCAGCTCCTTGTCGTGTAGGTACTGTGTGCAAATAAGTGGTTTCCGGAAAATCACATTACACTGTTAGAATGGCTAAGTAATAGCCCTCACTTGAATCCAATAGAAAATCTGTGGAGCCGATTAAAGAAACTTGTTAGTTAGAAGCAACCAAGGAATAAAGCACAATTGTAAAAGCACTCATACAATTTTGGTTTCACATGATAACATCTGATGAAATAAAATGCTTGGTTTACTCAATGGGACACCACTGCAAAGCTATAATCGCAGCAAAAGGTTTCCCAACTAAGTACTATATGGTGGACCTACCACACTTGAGAAGGACGGTCCACCATGGAATCGACCTGGACTTTCTAAACAGCATATGAGAAAGAGATCTCGGCTGAGTGAATGCAAGATTGGTGTATGGAATACTAGAGGTATAAATGGCAAGATGAGTGAGGTGATTGAGGAGATGAATAAGTATAGACTGGATGTGTTGTGTGTAAGTGAAACCAAAAAGAAGGAAATTGGGGTAGAAGAAGTGAATGGCATGGTGAGTGTGTGGTCTGGAGTATTGGATAATATGAGAGGACAGGCTGGTGTAGGTGTGATTTTAAGTAAAAAGATGAACAACAACTTGATTCATTATAGTTGCATAAGTGAGAGAATTCTCTGGATTCATTTGAAAGTGAAACTTCAGAGAATTGTAATTGTTGTAGTGTATGCTTCTTGTGACTCGGAACCTTCTGATAAGAAAGAAGATTTCTGGAATGGGCTAAAAGCTGTTTTGAGCCAGTTTGGTGCTAAAGAAGAAGTTATAATAGCAGGGGATTTCAATGCTAGAGTAGGTGTGCAGAATGCAATTTCTGACAATGTTCTGGGTAAGTTTAATGATCCTTGTGTGAATGATAATGGTGAAAGATTAATTGAACTCTGCATTGAGAATGGTTTGTGTGTATCTAATACATTTTTCAGCCACAAGTATATACACACATATACTTGGGAAAATCGTACTCATGGTCAAAAGAGTGTGATAGACTTTGTTGTTTACGATCAGCGTTTGAAACACTTAGTTGTTGACACCCGTGTGATGAGAGGTGCGGATGTTGGTTCTGATCATTACTTGGTAGTGTCACGAGTGAAACTTAATGTTGGTTGAAGGAAAAGGAATAGGAAGAGACCCAGGATAGAAAGAATAAAGGCTGATAGGCTCCTTGAAGATCATCAGCGGTACTCTGACTTACTCAGAGAACGACTGAAGGATCTGAAATCTTGTGAGAGGGATGTAGAAAAGAAGTGGGAATGTTTTAAGAACTGTGTTGTCACTGCTGCTAAAGAGGTCTGTGGCACCACAATAGTGGGTAACAATAGAGGTGATGCTTGGTGGAATAGTGAGATTGATGAGGCAGTAAAGAAAAAGAAGGAAGCCTATTTGGGGAAGTTGCAAGGTAGAGTCTCTGTGGATGAATATCGCTGTAAGAAGCGTGAAGCTGCTAAGCTGGTTTGCCACAGTAAGGCAAAAGACAGGAAGGAGAAACTGGAAAGGCATGAACTGGCTTTTTGGAAAGATAGAAAGTCCTTCTGGAAGTACGAGACTCAGGAAAAATAGGGAAAACAAAGTTGTAAGTTGTGTTAAGAATGAGATCGGGGAAATGATATGGGGGCCCAATGAGTTAAGTGAAAGATGGGGTGAATACTTCTGTGAGTTATTAGATCAGGAGAGCAAAAATGATTCTGTGACAGATGCAGATGATGTCACAATGAGGGATGAAAGCACAGGAGGGATCTCAAGAGAAGAAGTGTGTAAAGCTCTAAAATCTCTTCAGAATGGTAAGGCTCCGGGAGTTGATGGCATAACTGCAGAGATGTTGAAATATGGTGGTGACTCTATAATTGACTGGTTAACTGAAATTTGCCAGTTGTGCTGGGAGTTAGGAATGGTCCCTCGGGATTGGAAGGATGCTGCCAATGTTCCCTTGTATAAGGGAAAAGGTGATCAGACTGAATGCAAGAACTATCATGGTATTAGCCTACTGAGTGTGCCAGGGAAAGTGTTTGGTAAGGTTGTCATTGAAAAAGTACGGGGTCTTACATCAGAGAAAGTGTGGGATGTTCAGAGTGGTTTTATGCCTGGTAAAGGCTGCACTAACCAGATTTTTGCATTACGCATGATGATTGAAAAGTATCTGGCTGTTGGGAAAGAAAGTTTTTGCTGCCTTCATAGATTTAGAGAAAGCTTACGACCGAGTGAATAGAACACTTTTGTGGAAGGTATTGAATGAATATGGTGTTACTGGGAATCTACTTAATAGTGTAAAAGCCATGTATGCTGGTAGTAGAGCTTGTGTACGAGTGAATGGTGTTTTATCAAAATGGTTTTCCATTGGTGCAGGAGTTAGACAAGGTTGTGTAATGTCACTATGGCTGTTTAATATATTTATGGAGGCATGCATGCGTGATGCCAAAATAGATAATAGTGGTTTATGTCTTGGTGATATCTGTGTGTGCAGATTGCTGTATGCTGATGACACTGTCCTGTTGGCAGAGAGCAAAAGTGAGTTGCAGAGTATGTTGACTCGGATGCACGAAGTTTGCATGAAATTCAAACAGTATAAATAAGGGAAAACCCAAAGTTATGGTGTTTGAGAGAGGAATGGGTAGCACTGAATGTAATATAAGTATAAATGGCACTGTGATTGACCAGGTGAGTGAGTTTGTGTATTTAGGAAGCATGTTTGACAGAGAGAACAAGTTGGATGGTGAAATCAGTAGGCGAGTGAATTCTTCTTTGAAAGTCATAGCTGCTCTGGGAGGTTTTCACAGGAATGATGGGTTCTCTAGAGAGTTCCACATGGCTGTGTATGAAACAGTAATTGTTCCTACTCTGATGTATGGCAGTGAAACCTGGGTACTGCAGAAGAAGCATACGAGCAGTTTGTGTGCTGGAGAAATGCGTTACTTATGTGGGGTTTGTGGCAAGACACGATCTGATTGTGTGAGGAATGAAGATGTATTGCAGTTGTGTGATGTAAAGCAAAATGTTGTTAGCAAGGTGGAGACCAATATGCTTCGGTGGTTTGGCCATGTTGAAAGAATGAGTGATGAAATGATTACTAAGAAAATATTTTCAACCCAAGTGGCAAGAAGGAAAGGCAGAGGAAGGCCAAGGAAGACATGGGTGGATCAGATTCAGGAGTGTCTGCATGAGAAAAAGATTATGAGTATGAAGTATAAAAGATCTTGTGTAAGGCGTGTAATGGATATCAGTGAAGCACGAGTTGTATGTCAAGATCGCTGTAAATGGCGAAGTTTGATACGACAACAATAAGTAAAAATATCTGGAAGTTTGTATTTCTTTTTGGAGCTAACCTCTGAATCTCAGAGAACAGCTTAGTGATATGTATGTATGTATGGATTTATAATAAACAAGAAACTGAAGGATAAAGTGGTAGAAGTTGAAAGTTCCTCTGACAGAGCTGCACGACTCGTTATCCAACTATCGAGAAGATACCAGGCTCAGATTATTCAAACTTATGCACCCACCACAAGTCATCCTGAAGAAGAAATTGAAGAATTTTATGAGGAAATTCGTCATCTAAATAATAAAGGTAAGCAGCACTTGAAGATAATTATGGGAGATTTCAATGCAAAAAATAGGGCAACGGCAACAGAATGAAACTTCAGTAGGTAAATTCGGTCACGGCAACAGAAACCAGCGTGGAAATACTCTCGTTGAGTTTGCAGAGGCAGAAGGATTTTTCATCTTGAACTCCTTTTTCAAGAAAAAGCCACACAGGAAATGGACATGGAGACATCCAATTGGGACGACAAGTGAAATTGATTTTATTATGTGTAACAAAAAATTCATCATCGAAGACTGCAGTGTGCTGAACAAGTTCAACACAGGTAGTGACCATAGATTGGTGAGATGTAAGATGCACCTCAACACTAAACTGGAACGTGGCAAGCTCATAAGACAAACAAAATGTATTGACATAACCAACCTTAAAAACACCATAATACTTTCAAGTTGGAACTGAAGAACAGATTCTCTGCTTTAGAAGGCCTAACATCGGAAGAAGTGGATATTTCGGAAGTTAACAGAAAAGTAACCAAAGCTCTAATGGAAACAGCAACAAAATTAGCTGGGTCTAAGAACAAGTTGCATGTGAACAAATTATCAGGAAAAACCAAAATGTTGATGCAAAAAAGAAGAGAGATGAGGACAACTAAAGAAGATGTGACTTCCAAAGTGGAATATATAGAGCTATGCAAGACAACACGAAAAAGTATCACTGAAGACGTAAGGAAATTCAACTGTGAGCTAGTGAGGAAAGCAATTGAAAACAACCAAAGCCTTAAGATAGCAAAGGGACATCTCAGTAAGGGAAGAAAACAGATTATGGCTCTGAGAAAAGAAGATGGTTCTATAACAAGAAATAGAGGCGAAATTTTGACAAGAGTGAAAGATTTCTACTCCAAATTATATGAAAGGGATGATACATGTACTCCAGACATCATGAAAGGTACCAGAGTTCTTCCAGTCCTCCCAGCAGAAGTTGCTCATGCAATCAAGAACATGAAGCGGGGAAAGCTCCAGGAGAAGATGGAATTACTATAGACATCATACAAGAAGCAAGTGGAGAAATTGAAACAGTACTCGCCCAAATTTTCACTCGATGCCTTAATGAAGGGAAGATTCTGAGGATTGGAACAACGCTACAATGATCCTGCTACATAAAAAAGGTGACATTGAGGATCTCAGGAACTACAGACCTATCAGCCTCCTATCAGTGGTTTATAAAATCTTCACTAAAGTTCTTTCACACCGCTTGAAGGTAACACTGGACATGGCTCAACCGAGAGAACAAGCTGGATTCAGGAGTGGCTACAGCACAATAGATCATATCCACGTACTGAGAGAACTAATTGAAAGAGCGAGGGAATATGAACTTCCATTGTGCATGGCTTTTATCGATTATGAAAAAGCCTTTGATTCGGTGAAACCATCAGCAGTTGCAATGGCTCTGAAATCCTGCGGTATTGAGGATGCATACATTAATATTATTAATAACATCTATGAAAATGCAAGTGCAAAGATTCGGCTGTTTGAAAATACAACACACATAAAAATTGGAAAGGGAGTGAGACAAGGTGACACCATATCTCCGAAGCTCTTTAATGCCACATTGGAAAATGTCTTTCAATCACTGAACTGGGAAAACAAAGGGATAAAGATTAATGGAGATTATCTAACCCACCTTCGTTTTGCTGATGACGTAGTCATTTTTGCAACTACCCCATCAGAGCTGCAGAGTATGATCCAGGAACTTGCTGACAAGAGTAAAGAAGTGGGATTAAAAATGAACTTTCAGAAGACAAAAGTGATGTTCAATGCTTTTACAAGAAATGAAGATTTATCGATTGATGGAGAAAAACTGGAGATAACAGATACATATGTTTATCTTGGACAGCAGATATCAAGTGAGGGTCACATTGATGAAGAAATTAATCGGCGTACAAAACTTGCCTGGAGAGCTTTTGGAAGAAACAGCATAATTTTCAAGAGCAATATGCCATTATGTCTTAAAAGAAAAGTGTTTGATCAATGCATCCTTCCAGTGCTTACGTATGGTGCAGAGACGTGGACCTTAACTAAAAGAGACATACAAAGGCTGCAAAACAACTCAAAGAAGCATGGAGAGGTGCATGCTTGGTATAACCAGGAGAGATAAGAAAAGGAACTCGTGGATCCGAAAAATGACGAGAGTGGAAGACATCATGATCAGAGTTAAATCCCTGAAATGGCAATGGGCTGGACATACTGCCAGAAGGACAGACCATAGATGGACAGCCGAAATTTTAGATTGGATTCCAAGGGACAGGAAAAGACCCAGAAAAAGACCACATGGGAGATGGGTGGATGAAATTCGTAAATATGCGGGAGTGACATGGAGGAGACTGGCACAAGACAGACCGTTGTGGAGGAAACTTGGGGAGACCTTCGTCCAGCAGTGGATTGATAATGGTTGACAATGATGATGATGATGATGTATGTATTATTTTCTGCATATAACTTCTTTTAAAATGCAATTTTTGTAATAAAGTGTGATGCATTACATTCTGCATAAAATCAGCTTTCTAATGATATATAACTTTATGGTATTCTAAAAAAGTCTGATGTCATGAGGCATCAAACCTCTGAAACACAAATTTTTAAAAGGTTTCCACAATTTTGGCCAACAGTGTATTTCCTATTTTATGGGATGATTCCATGCTAAATCAACCAGTCACTCAACCTGACCATTTCAGATTTCAAAGAAACCTTCAGGGATCATTCTCCCTAGTGATATAAATGAGAACATATTTTTAAAATGTTTTTTTCTCATTGGATTTTGATGTAATTAAGTTTTAATAAAATTTTTAAAAATACTCGTTTTTTGGCTTGCATAAATTTTTTCAATCTTGAATTTCTCAATTCTATAAGATTTAGAAAAGTTGTTTGACCCCTCATTTTAAAGAGAATTTCATAAGTTTTAATTTGATATGCAACTTGATTATGCTTGGTGGGAAAAAATATTTTAACTTAAAAAAAATACATTTTTAAGATAGTGTTTTTTAAATTTTTTGAAAAAAATATGTTTTTTGTAATATTATAAGCTTTAAATCCTGAAACTTTTAGAGTGGGATCTCGATGGGATCAGGAGTTATGGTACCAATGGTATTGTTTTAAATATCAGTTAGGGCTACATTGCTAACTTTAAACTTTTTGTAAGATAAAAAAAAAAATACATTGGCTGTAAGGTAACCAATTTACATTAGGGTCTATTACAGATAATGATTTACTAAAGCTACAGATAAATTAGGGACAGCATGTGAGTAAATAGTCTGCTAATCATAGGTGTTCTGGCACAAGCCTGTACAAACTTGTCTGATTCGTGTTCTAGCAGGAGTGTGACTCATGCCCACTCTAGCTCAACTTTTGCTTAGTTTCCTCTAAGATCTCAGTGAGTGAACAGTTAGTTGTCGGCAATGTTACTTAAAAGTGTTTCACATAAAAATATGATTTTTATAAGTTAACAGTTTTTTTTTCTCCAGTGGAAGTGAAATAAGTGTTATGTGTTTGTTAAGTAATAAGTTTAACCATTTTTGACATCTTTGTTTGGAACAACTAGGCCTCTCTCCAGTTCAAAAGTATAGTCAGTTCTATTAAGTCTTAAAGGCCTATTATTATATCGGGTATATAAATAAGTTTTGAGGGATTTCCATTTGGTGTCATACTTATTACTGCTCGCATGTATTTTAAGGTGGCAACACTGCGATATCGCAGTACGAGACGTATTTGTTTTACTCGATAGAAAATGGCAACTTTTGTCCCGACAAAACAGCATTTGCGGGAAGCGTAAGTGCATTACTTTATTGTTAAGAAAAGTGCTGCCGGCAGCTATCGCTTAATGTCAGAAATCTATGGTGAACATTCCCCATCCATAAAAACATGTGAGTATTGGTTTAGACGATTCAAAAGGAACGATTTCGATGTCAGTGATAAAGAACGTTCTGGACCACCCAAAAAAATTGCTGATGCCGAATTGGAAGCTATACTCGACGAGGATCCGTGCCAGACCCAAAAAGAACTAGTAGCAGCATTAAATGTTAGTCAACAATGCATTTCACAACATTTAGTTGCCATGGGAATGGTGCAGAAAGAAGGAAATTGGGTTCCACATGCTTTGCGGGAAAGAGACCTTGAATGTCAAAAAACCATTTGCAAATTGCTGCTTCAAGGGCAAAAAAGAAAGGGTTTTTTGCATCGTATTATTACTGCAGACATGAAATGGATATGGTACGATAACCCTAAATGGCAGAAAGCATGGGTGAAGCTAGGTGAACAAGGTCCTTCAAAGCCAAAACGCAATATCCATGGTTCAAAAGTAATGCTGTGTATCTGGTGGGACCAGAAGGGTGTGATCCACTATGAACTGCTGAAACCGTCAAAAACTATTACTGGTGATCGGTATTGAACCCAATTAATGCATTAAAAACGAGTTCTCACGCAAAAACGGCCAAAATGGGAGAATAGACACAACAAAGTCATCTTACAGCATGACAACGCAAGACCACATGTTTCTCGACCTGTGAAAAAGTACTTAGAAAGATCCGACTGGGAAGTTCTACCCCACCCGCCATATTCGCCAGATATTGCGCCATCTAATTACCATTTGTTCTGGTCGATGCAGTCAGCACTTTCTGGAGAATGGTTTAGTTCGTATGAAGACATCAAAAATTGCCTGGACAACTGGATTTCTTCATAGGAACCGGAATTCTTCCTTCAGGGCATACGTTCACTGTCCGAAAGATGGGGTAAAGTTGTAGCTTCAGAGGGAGCATACTTTGATTAATATTAAAATATATTGTTTCTGTTCTCCAACAACATGTTTTGTTCACCTCAAATCCCTCAAAACTTATTTATATACCCAATATAAGATTTTTTTTTTATTGCTTCAGACAATTTGACTTGTACTATTATTTATAATTTTAACTCTACTCTATTATTAGGACTCTGTGACAATATGGGTGAACCCAGTACATCAAAGCATTTTTTGGTATATTGTTGTAACCCATTTAAGAAACATGGTCATAATTATTATAAGAAACAATTGAGATCTGTAAATGAAAATATTTTGAGACATAATGCCAATTTACATGAAGGTGACAAGATATGTGATGGGTGTCGTAAAGCTTTACTAAAGCTTCCAGAGATTTTAACTGAGCAAGAAGGTTTGCATTCAGACAGCTTGGAATCACAAGACCATTTGAATGTTCCAGAAGTACCAGTTCAAAATACACAATAAAGGGTACTGAACAACTTCACAGTTACAGTCCTGTGAATGAGACTAGAGTTTTAGTGAAAAGCTACTCATTTTCAGAGGAATCAAGTGTAGAAATAGTTTCAGGAGATGACACTGATTATGATCTGGACATTGTTGGCTTTGTTACATGCCAATACTCAGACAAGTGGTGATTAGGTTGCGTGTTAGGAATAGAAGGAGATGAAGTAAAAATAAGTTTTTTCGAACCACATGGCCCTTCTCCATCTTTCAAATACCCAAAATTTACTGACATACTAGTTGTGCATAAAAGTGAGGTTTTAACAAAAGTTGATCCTACAATAGCTACAGGAAGAGTTTATCGACTTACAGACTCAGAAATCAAAAAGGCAAACAAGAAATTATTTGTTAAATTAAAGAAAAACTAAGAGGTCGCTATTTTGGCGTAACTACAACTCTGAATGCTAACTAAAAAATACTTTTATTAATTTTACCAGGTAAAACTTTTAGCCTGTTGGGACTTTTTTTTTTTTTTTTTTTTTTTTTTAGGTTTAACGACCACCGTGAGCAACTCAATGGGCTGTAACCAGTTGCCCGTCCCTAATTTAGGGTCACTGGTTCCAGGGAAGGGAGAGAGCCAGTGCCGTAAGACAAACACAACATCCATGCCTCACCGGGATTCAAACCCGGACCCCGTTCGGACGAATGATCAGAGGCCATCGCTTAGACCACTGCGCCACCGGGGTGGCCCTGTTGGGACTATCCTTCCCTTGTTTTATGTTTGACCATGTATTAGTATGATGTATTATGTAGATTTTAAAACTCAGTGTCTGTTATGTAAACACACTAAAACGAGAATTATAATCCATTTTTACTTGTACAGTAACTTTAAGTTTTTTGCCATAGCTCCCGATCCCACTGAGATCCCACTTTAAAAGTTTCAGGATTTAAAGATTATATTACAAAAAACATATTTTTTAATTTTTTTAAAAAACACTATCTTAAATTTTTTTTTCACCAAGCATAGTCAAGTTGCATATCAAATTAAAACTTATGAAATTCTCTTTAAAATGAGGGGTCAAACAACTCTCTAGGTCTTATAGAATTGAGAAATTCAAGATTGAAAAAGTTTATGCAAGCCGAAAAAACGACGATTTTTCAAAATTTTAAAAATTAATTACATGAAAACCCAATGAGATAAAAATTTAAAAATATATTCTCATTTATATCATTAGGGAGAATGATCCCTGAAGGTTTCATTTATTTCTGAGATGGTCAGGTTGAATATTGAAATTTTTTGGTTGATTTGGCATGGAATGACCCTATGGCAAACTTATTGTTATGTTTTAAATAAACTCATATCTAGAAACTGCATATAAATTTAAATCTAATTCACATACCAGTTATTCTAGGAGCAGGCTTGAATTTATTAAATTGCTCTTGACAGAAATCTTCAAAATCCTGAGCAGTCCGTTTAGAAATGGCATCCAAATCTTCCAATTCACCAGACTTCAACTTTTCAGCATTTTTTCTTAAATGGGTAACAAAGATAATTTTAATTTGACACACAGTTAACAGATTTGAAACAGTGGCACTTAAGAATAAGTGGTTAAAAAACAACAACACACAATTCAGTAGTACATTCAGGGATCATAGCATACTTCTGGAAAATTTTAGGTAGGAATTTTAGGACTTCTTAGAAAAATTTTAGGAAAATTTTAGGAGTGTATTTCAATAAAAACTAGACGTATATTTGTATAAATCTAGTAAAACAACTTTGTATACATTGTAAAGAGTTTGCTTCACACCCTTCAACCATATATACTGATAGACTGCGCATGACATCAAAATTTCTGGCTCCAACATAAAATCACATGACAAGAGTCAAAAAGATGGGTTACACCTGCTGTGCTTATGGTTGCTCTGAGCGATATAGTAAAGAAAGTTCTATGATTTTTCATGGGTAAGAAACGAATTAAATACCTAAGTCAATAAAGTTCAATTACTTAACCAGAAACTTGCAGCTATTGATATAAAAATATAGTAACTTCAGAAAAAAAAATGGAATGCATGTTCCAAATTCTTCGCAAATGTTCATCACATTATAAATCACAAAATGTAAACAACCCGATCATACATGTATATAGCTCATAAGTAAACTTACCTGAAGAGTTTTCATTATATATGAGGCGCATTCACATAATACACCGAAAACACTGAAGTTCTGCAGCGTAAATTAGTAATCATAACAGCATTTTTACACGAAATTTGGAGTCTGATGATGACGTGCCCAATGTTGGAGCCATGGCGGCTTTGATGTAGCTATTGCCAATGCGCAGTCCATTAGTATATATGGTCGAAGTTCACACCCAAATTTTTTGCATAACGTCTAATGTCTAAAGTTTAAGTATGATTTACTTCTAATGTTGAGTTCTTATCTTTTCACGTGTTATTATCATATTCAAGTATATTTACCACATTCAAGTTTCACTTTGAACATTAATATGCTGTTGAACCAGAAGCAATTCACGATTTTCACAGTAAAGTTTTCAGGTTTCACATTAAATTATAATATCCTAAAAAGGTAATTGAAAACCAAGAACTATGTACAATTGTTCACTGAATTACTTTTTTCATATTATTGTTTTAACCTTTTCCTGATTAGCCTATCTTTTTCTGCTTCCACCACAACTAATTTACTTTCAGTTTTCTTTATTTCAGCTGAAGCTTGTACGACCAAGTTAGAGGCAACTGCTATTTCAACAGTATTTTGTTTTTCTACAGCTTTTCTCATTCTTTCTGTTCCCTCTTGGCTAGGGAGGCTTCTTTATCTTTTTTAAGCCTATTTATTTCTGCGTCATTTTCTTTTATTTTGTCATCAAAGTCAGCTTTTCTTTTTTTCTCTAGCTGCTTTTCCTTATTTTCCCTCTCTTTCTGCTTCCTTTCTTTTACCTTTCTTGATTCTTCTTATTTCAGCTTATCAACATACTATTTATAAAATTTATGTGAATCACGAACACTAACAAATTTCTTGTTATGGGAACTTTACTTACACATCCATAGTGTTTAATGGACCCTTTAACTATTCTTAATGATGTTATAGTTGAGTCTTTTAAGTTAGCCTTGTCCTTCCTTAACAGAGCAGTGTTAACCGAAAATCCCCTTTCTGCATCAGCATTACCATGAGGTAAAACTAAAATTGACTTGATGAGTTTAGCAAGATTTGAGTATTTTTCTTTTCCGCTAGAGTCTTTAATACTAAATATATTACGCCAGTAATGATCAATCCGCACTGGAATATGTATGCCCTTCCTCTGAAAATTTCACTAGTTCATCTAGAGTTGGCTTATCAGAATTTAAAAGTTTCCACTCTTCTCTTACTCTATCAATTTTTTCCTCAGAAAGATGCAAAACACTTGAAATTCTGGTTATTTCCAAAAGTCCTTCAGTGACTGAAAGTTGAGTTGACTCTTTCTTTGGTTCTTTTACCTTTAAAACTTCTATGTCTCTTAGCTTTTGATTGCAGAATGGCAAATTTGACTTTAAATATTTTGTGGTTGCAATTAGTGATGATCTTACATCTAAGAGAAATAATTTCTGCCTGGTCTCCTGAACATTCCTGAGGAGATTTTTGTCTTCATACCAACTTCAAACTCTCCTAGTTTTTCCCATGAATTTTTGTTTTCAAAATCTACATTCTTTAGGTCTTCTCCAAATTTCCCTGCAATAACATCATCTTGGATAAACTGAGCCATGACATTCCTCATTAAAGTATTTAAATCAGAATATAACTGGCGTATTTTTGGTTCTTCACTCTGATAACATAATGAAAACTTTTCAAAATTTTGGTGTGAAAATTTTTCAGGAAACAGTGAATTCTTTTATACCTTGCCGAATTGCGTAGTTGTTTTTCAAATATTTTTTTAGATGGCAAGAAGTTTAAAAAATATTCTGTAATATTTAGCCATTGATCCAAGAGCCTCTGGGCTACAGAACCAACGGTTAACCATCTGTTGCTGACATGACGCAAAAGAAATTTGGCTGTGACCAATGTTATATCCTTGACAGATTTATAATCCTCTCGTCTTGCAGCACTACTCTTTAAAAAGTAATGCATATCAGTAGCAAATTCGTCAAAATCTATATTTAAGCTTGTCAAAAAAATTTTAAATGCATTACTAACAACATGCAGGTTGCAAAAACCTAGTTCCAAAGATTTCTGGCCTGTTTCTTGTTTCACAACTTCATTGAATTTGCGCAAAAGCACTTATTTACATTTGGGCTGTCCATGGATACACAAATAATTCTGTTCAACGAAATATTGAAGGATAACACATCAAGAATTTCTTTTAGCAAAATATCTGCTGTTGCATGACCCAGAAAAACGCTTGTTAGGTATCGGCAAGAAACTGAATTTATTTCTGAAGACCAGTACCTGAGATACACATCCAACTGCCGTTTCACTTGTGTATTTGTAGTTTCATCAAATGCTATAGTAACCTTTCCTGGGCTACTAGATGCAATGTCTTTTTTCAAATCCTCTTCAAAATATTTTGACAATCCATGTGATATCACATAAGCAACTTTTTTTTCTTTAAGTTGCATTTTGGCTGCAATAGCAGAATCAGGAAACATTTCTTTGAAAAGTTCAACTGTTTCAGTGCATGAAACAAAAGACATATTGTCCTTAGCAACTTTCATGGCCCATAATGCTTCGGCTTTAGCCAACTGTAAATCATGACTCAGTACTTCACTAATATTTGTTTTGGGCTGAAGATCCCGTCCTCCAAAGGCTTTCAAGGATGGACTTATTTTGAAATTTACTTTGAAATTTCTGCAAATGTTTTTTTTTCCTTTATGATGTGCTTTTACTTGTGAAAAGCCACTATTAGATATGTTGAAAATTTCTGAACACAATATACACTTAGCAGAAAATATTGTTTCAGTTGCAGAACACCATTCTTTCAACTTCACTCCGTCCAATTCTTTGGCGAGCCACGCATCTTGAAATTTCGTTTTGGATTTAGGCATCTTAAACACTTGTATTACTAACCAAAAAATGAAAGGGAGTACAAAAACACGTTCCAATATTGAAAAACCAGACAACTTCCAGAAATTTGGCTGCGAGGATGTCAGAAGATAGAAAAAAAAATAATAATAATAAACAGGTCACCACTAGAAAACTGAACCTGCACACAGCACAGAGAACACCATAAAAGACGTAAAACCAGAAACTATCATACGCATCTCACGCAAGTTCAGTCAAAGTGAGTCGGAGCCGAGATATATTGCGCATCGAAGGCCGCTGTCGCCGACGCACAATCGAAGGTCAATGATCACGTGCTCTACTGCCTGCCACGATAACACTCAGCTACCATCCCATCGTCATTACCGGAGGTTACGGAAGGAGACCACATGTTTCCTCTTTGCTTCCACCCACCTGCGGTTTACAATAACAAAACATCAGCAGAAAGAGGAGGTTTCACAAGGCATGTACAAAAATAAAGTACGATCTTCTGCGTGTCACGGAGTTTGTCTGCAAAGCGCAAACCAGGGGTGAAAATGACCCCTCACCTTTTCCCTTAGATCTCTTGTTACTCTCGAAAACTGTCCGAAGGCAAAAAAGTGGAGCGCCCGCCCCGAAGCAAGTGCATCTCGATGGTGCCATTTTCCCTCCTTCAGCAGCACAGCATATAGGCTGTGTTTCTACAATAACAGGTCTTTTTACCTTACCGTAATGGTAAATTTATTGGCGTTAATAATGCAGGGATCATAGCATACTTCTGGAAAATTTTAGGTAGGAATTTTAGGAATTTTTGGAAAAATTTTAGGAGTGTATTTCAATAAAAACTAAATGTATATTTGTATACATCTAGTAAAACAACTTCGTATACATTGTAAAGAGTTTGTTTCACACCCTTCAACCATATATACTGATAGACTGCGCATGACATCAAAATTTCTGGCTCCAACATAAAATCACATGACATCAATCAAAAAGATGGGTTACACCTGCTGTGCTTATGGTTGCTCTGAGCGATATAGTAAAGGAAGTTCTATGATTTTTCATGGGTAAGAAACGAATTAAATACCTAAGTCAATAAAGTTTAATTACTTAACCAGAAACTTGCAGCTATTGATATAAAAATATAGTAACTTAAGAAAAAAAATGGAATGCATGTTCCAAATTCTTCGCAAATGTTCATCACATTATAAATTACAAAATGTAAACAACCCGATCATGCATGTATATAGCTCATAAGTAAACTTACCTGAAGAGTTTTCATTATATATGAGGCGCATTCACATAATACACCGAAAACACTGAAGTTCTGCAGCGTAAATTAGTAATCATAACAGCATTTTTACACGACATTTGGAGTCTGATGATGACGTGCCCAATGTTGGAGCCATGGCGGCTTTGATGCAGCTATTGCCAATGCTCAGTCCATTAGTATATATGGTCGAAGTTCACACCCAAAATTGTTTGCATAACGTCTAATGTCTAAAGTTTAAGTATGATTTACTTCTAATGTTCAGTTCTTATCTTTTCACGTGTTATTATCATATTCAAGTATATTTACCACATTCAAGTTTCACTTTGATCATTAATATGCTGTTGAACCAGAAGCAATTCACGATTTTCACAGTAAAGTTTTCAGGTTTCACATTAAATTATAATATCCTAAAAAGGTAATTAAAAACCAAGAACTATGTACAATTGTTCACTGAATTAATTTTTTCTTATTATTGTTTCAACCTTTTCCTGATAAGCCTATCTTTTTCTGCTTCCACCACAACTAATTTACTTTCAGTTTTCTTTATTTCAGCTGAACCTTGTATGATCAAGTTAGAGGCAACTGCTATTTCAACAGTATTTTGTTTTTCTACAGCTTTTCTCATTCTTTCTGTTCCCTCTTGAATTACTGCTAGGGAGGCTTCTTTATCTTTTTTAAGCCTATTTATTTCTGCATCATTTTCTTTTATTTTGTCATCAAACTCAGCTTTTTTTTTTCTCTCTAGCTGCTTTTCCTTATTTTCCCTCTCTTTCTGCTTCCTTTCTTTTACCTTTCTTGATTCTTCTTCCTTCAGCTTATCAACATACTCTTTATAAAATTTATGTGAATCATGAACACTATTTAACAAATTTCTTGTTATGGGAACTTTACTTCCACATCCATAGTGTTTAATGGCCCCTTTAACTATTCTTAATGATGTTATAGTTGAGTCTTTTAAGTTAGCCTTGTCCTTCCTTAACAGAGCAGTGTTAACCAAAAATCCCCTTTCTGCATCAGCATTACCATAAGGTAAAACTAAAATTGACTTGATGAGTTTAGCAAGATTTGAGTATTTTTCTTTTCCGCTAGAGTCTTTAATACTAAATATATTACGCCAGTAATGATCAATCCGCACTGGAATATGTATGCCCTTCCTCTGAAAATTTCACTAGTTCATCTAGAGTTGGCTTATCAGAATTTAAAAGTTTCCACTCTTCTCTTACTCTATCAATTTGTTCCTCAGAAAGATGCAAAACACTTGAAATTCTGGTTATTTCCGAAAGTCCTTCAGTGACTGAAAGTTGAGTTGACTCTTTCTTTGGTTCTTTTACCTTTAAAACTTCTATGTCTCTTAGCTTTTGCTTGCAGAATGGCAAATTTGACTTTAAATATTTAGTGGTTGCAATTAGTGATCTTACAACTAAGAGAAATAATTTCTGCCTGGTCTCCTGAACATTCCTGAGGAGATTTTTTTGTTTTCATACCAACTTCTAACTCCCCTAGTTTTTTCCATGAATTTTTGTTTTCAAAATCTACATTCTTTAGGACTTCTCCAAATTTTCCTGCAATAACATCATCTTGGATAAACTGAGCCATAACATTCCTCATTAAAGTATTTAAATCAGAATATAAGTGGTGTATTTTTGGTTCTTCACTCTGATAACATAATGAAAACTTTTCAAAATTTTGGTGTGAAAATGAAATTAATGCTAAATAGCAAGGAGTTAGCTCATTTTTCAGGAAACAGTGAATTCTTTTATACCTTGCTGAATTGTGTAGTTGTTTTTCAAATATTTTTTGAGATGGCAAGAAGTTTAAAAAATATTCTGTAATATTTAGCCATTGATCCAAGAGCCTCTTGGGCTACAGAACCAATGGTTAACCATCTGTTGCTGACATGACGCAAAAGAAATTTGGCTGTGACCAATGTTATATCCTCGACAGATTTATAATCCTCTCGTCTTGCAGCACTACTCTTTAAAAAGTAATGCATATCAGTAGCAAATTCGTCAAAATCTATATTTAAGCTTGTCAAAAAAAATTTTTAAATGCATTACTAACAACACGCAGGTTGCAAAAACCTAGTTCCAAAGATTTCTGGCCTGTTTCTTGTTTTACAACTTCATTGAATTTGCGTAAAAAGCACTTATTTACATTTGGGCTGTCCATGGATACACAAATAATTCTGTTCAACGAAATATTGAAGGACGATAACACATCAAGAATTTCTTTTAGCAAAATATCTGCTGTTGCATGACCCAGAAAAACACTTGTTAGGTATCGGCAAGAAACTGAATTTATTTCTGAAGACCAGTACCTGAGATACACATCCAACTGCCGTTTCACTTGCGCATTTGTAGTTTCATCAAATGCAATAGTAACCTTTCCTGGGCTACTAGATGCAATGTCTTTTTTCAAATCCTCTTCAAAATATTTTGACAATCCATGTGATATCACATAAGCAACTTTTTTTTCTTTAAGTTGCATTTTGGCTGCAATAGCAGAATCAGGAAACATTTCTTTGAAAAGTTCAACTGTTTCAGTGCATGAAACAAAAGACATATTGTCCTTAGCAACTTTCATGGCCCATAATGCTTCGGGTTTAGCCAACTGTAAATCATGACTCAGTACTTCACTAATATTTGTTTTGGGCTGAAGATCCCGTCCTCCAAAGGCTTTCAGGATGGACTTATTTTGAAATTTACTTTGAAATTTCTGCAAATGTTTTTTTCCTTTATGATGCGCTTTTACTTGTGAAAAGCCACTATTAGAAATATTGAAAATTTCTGAACACAATATACACTTAGCAGAAAATATTGTTTCAGTTGCAGAACACCATTCTTTCAACTTCACTCCGTCCAATTCTTTGGCGAGCCAGGCATCTTGAAATTTCGTTTTGGATTTAGGCATCTTAAACACTTGTATTACTAACCAGAAAATGAAAGGGAAGTACAAAAACACGTTCCAATATTGAAAAACCAGACAACTTCCCGAAGTTTGGCTGCGAGGATGTCAGAAGATAGAAAAAAAAAAAGCAAGTCACCACTAGAGAACTGAACCTGCACACAGCACAGAGAACACCATAAAAGACGCAAAACCAGAAACTATCATACGCATCTCACGCAAGTTCAGTCAAAGCGAGTCGGAGCCGAGATATATTGCGTATCAAAGGTCGCTGTCGCCGACGCACGATCGAAGGTTAATGATCACGTGCTCTACTGCCTGCCACGATAACACTCAGCTACCATCCCATCGTCATTACCGGAGGTTACGGAAGGAGACCACATGTTTCCTCTTTGCTTCCACCCACCTGCGGTTTACAATAACAAAACATCAGCAGAAAGAGGAGGTTCCACGAGGCATGTTAGTTAGTTAGTTAATTGATTTTAGTGGCGCAAGGGCCAGACACAGAACTATCAGTTAAAGATTTTTTTTTTTTTTTTTTTAGATGCGGGGTGAAATGATTAGGAGCAGACAGGCTTGGTAGAAGTTAGAAAAGAGAATGATAAAAGCTGTGAAGACTAGTTAGTTAATTAGGTTTATAAATAAATTTATTAATTCACTGTTATAATCATTATAAATTATTATTATTTTTTTTTTAAATAAGTTTTAAAAAGTCAATCTGCTTTAAGAACGAAAATACTGCGAAAGTGTCGCAGTGGTCGCCCAAAAGCTTCTGCAGTGTAGCTGCGCCATCATCCAGTAGATGAGACTGAAAATAGTGAAACCGATGATTACGAAAACGGACACAACTACACAAAACATGAGAGATGGTGAGTAAACAGTCGCACACCTCACACATTGGGGCAGCGTCGCCACACAGCAAATAGCTATGCGTGAAGCGACAATGCCCAATGCGGAGACGCGCAAGAACAACTTCTTCCCTACGGTTCCAGCGACACGATGATTTCCAGATTCCAAGGTTAGGTTTTATACGGTGCAGTTTATTCTCCAGCTGTTGGTCCCACAGACTTCGCCACATTCGTCTGATATGATCGTGAACATGAAAGCGAAAATCACGGTGAAACAGTGGCAAGGGTGTGCCGACCAAAGAGGAGGCAGATCTAGCAGCAGCATCGGCAGACTCGTTCCCTGGGATCCCAACATGCCCAGGAATCCAGCAGAACCGAATCTGGACATCAGCCTTGAGCAAAGAACGAAGAAGTCTCCGAACGGTAAAAAGAAGTGGGTGGCCAGTGAAATCCAAAGATGACAATGATTGCACAACACTCAACGAATCAGTGTACACAATAGCACGCTGATGAGAGCTCGACTGCACGTGAACAAGTGCAAGATACACAGCATGCATCTCCGCCGAAAACACCGTGGCCTCGGCAGGAATGCGGGCAACAGAAACTTCGTCAATGCAGACGGCGGCGCATCCAACGACACCAGCCGCCTTAGATCCATCGGTGAAAACAGGAATAAAGTCTGCATTGACGTAACGGTGTTCAGCGAAGAGCTGCTGGTACACTGACGCAGGGGTTGAGGACTTGTCAAAAGATGTAAAGCTGGTATCAACCATGACACCAAGAGGATGCCATGGGGGATCCTCAAAGCCCCTGGTCTCTCCAACGAGTGACAAGTCAAGCCCTGCATCACGAGCTACGGCCGCCATACGAAGACCGAAGGTTCGAATGCACGAGGGACGGATCTCGAACAAACGAGCATGCTGGGGATGGAAAACTGCATCGTGTAAAGTATGTTCCGAGAGAGATCTAAGTTTCAGGTAAAATTGAAGAGACAGCTGCAGACGGCGTAAATGAAGCGACGGTTCGTTCGCGTCGGCATAAAGGCTGGGAATGGGTGACGTGCGAAATGCTCCCGTACAAAGACGCAGCGCTTGATGGTATCCAACGGCCGGAGAACGGAAGGACGCGCAGAGCCATACACCATACAGCCATAATCCAGCTTAGACCGAATGAGAGAATGGTAAATACGGAACAAAGAAGTCCTGTCTGCACCCCAGGAGACTGAGGCGAGGATCTTGAGGATTGACAAAGCTCTCAGACAGGAAGTCCGGAGTCGTCGAACGTGCGAGCGAAAGGTGAGCGCACTGTCGACGGTCAAACCAAGGAACTTGGTTTCCGGCAAAACTGGAATGGCTGCATGGTCCAAATAGAGTTCTGGATCGGGGTGGAGGCCACGCCTCCGGCAGAAATGGACACACGCTGTCTTTTCAGCAGAAAGAACGAAACCATTGTTGTTAGCCGCTTTAACTATCTGGTTAATTGCAGACTGCAGCTGCCTTTCAATGAAATGCATGCTTGATGACGAGCAGAAGATGTGAAGGTCGTCAACATAAATGGTAGTCGAAACCGTAGGAGGAAGATTTTTAAGCAAACAATTAATGCGGAGGATGAACAGAGTCACCGAAAGAATGCTGCCTTGAGGAACACCTTGTTCTTGATGGGAAAAGGCAGAGAGCGTTGTACCCAGGCGCACCTGGAAGCAGGAGATGGTCAGGAGCTGAACGATGACGATGGAAGCCGCTTTGTGATGGCGACAGAATTTGATGTTCTTCTAGGAAGTAAATTAGCCTAGAATTAACCATGCGTTCAAGGATTTTGCACAGACAGCTAGTGAGGGCAATTGGCCGATAACTAGCGGGAGACTTGGGGTCTTTGCCAGGCTTGGGAAAAGGTAAAACAAAAGCTTTTCGCCAGGAGTCCAGGAAACTGTGCTCCAACCAAATGCGGTTGAAAAGCACTAACAGATTCTCGAGAGACGACTGCTAGAGATGACGGATCATGTCATAGTGGATGCCATCGGGACCTACAGATGTTGCACTGGACCGATGCAGAGCAACCCGGAGTTCAACCATGCTGAAGGGGGAGTTATACTCGGTGTTATGAAAAGGCGCAAAGGAGAGTCTCTGGCGCTCAGCAGCTGGTCTAGTCCTCTGAAAGGAGAGAGGGTACGCCTCAGAACTGGAAACAGAGGCAAACGCCCTACCCAAACAATCCACTATCTCCCCGATTTCAGCATACGTGCAGCCGTTACTCTCAAGAATAGAGATCTGATGGGAACCACAGTTTCCCCCGAATCCTACGAATTTTTTTCCCAAACAGTTTTTGAACTGGCACGTGAATTGATAGATGAAACGTACTTCATCCAAGACTCCCTCTTGCTTCGTCGACGCACCAACCGAGCGTAAGATTTTGCTCTTTTAAATTCAACGAGATTAGCATCGGTTGGATAACGCCGAAATGTACACCAGGCCTTATGTTGAGCTCTCCTAGCCGCTGTGCAATCAGAGGTCCACCAAGGCTTCGGACGTCTTGGGAGCGTCGTTGATGTCTTTGGGATAGAGAGATCCGCTGCCTGAATGATACACGTGGTGACATCAGTAACAGCTGCATCGATTGACCCTCGGGTCACCATGACAGAAGGTATCACTGCGGACGATGTGAAGACCTCCCACTTGGCACGATCCATCCTCCATCGAGGAGGGCGGGAAGCAGAAGATGGCACGCTCTCATTATAGCCAAGTACAATTGGGAAGTGGTCGCTCCCATGGAGGTCGTTGCACACCGTCCACGACCAGTCAGCAATAACTGCTGGTGAACCCAAAGATAAATCGATCGCACTGAAACTTCGTGTAGGCTCGTGGAAATAAGTGTTTGCACCGGTGTTAAAAATGCACAGGGAGGTCGAGGACAGAAGAGATTCGATCCTACGGCCTCGTACGTCTGTTCTGACACTACCCCACAGTGGATTATGAGCATTGAAGTCGCCCAGAAGAAGAGCGGGTAACGGCAGCTGAACAACTAAGCTCTCAAGAGCGGAGACGCTCACGTCCTCATCCGGCGGCAGATAGACGCTGCAGACAGTTAGAGGAACTGGCATGGAGATACGCACCGCCACGGCCTGTAAAGATGTTGAGACCGCAATGGAAGAAACTGGAACTCTGTGGGGGACAAGAATAGCGACTCCCCCACAGGCTATATCTCCTGATACATTATCTTTTCGAAAGGCGCTGTAGCCTCGAACTGAGAGCAGGTCTGATGGTTTAAGTTTTGTCTCCTGGAGGCAAAGGCACACCGGACAGTACGATGAAAGCAGATGTTTGACGTCGTCATATTTTGTCCGAAAACCTCGACAGTTCCACTGAACGATTGAAACGATGATTTGAGGGGTAGATAGAAAGAAGGAAACGAGGGGCAAATGAACTGACCAGGCCTAGAAGGCCTCGGAGTTCATAAATTCCTCAGTCTGGTCTGCAGTGCCCCTCGGCAGCGTGGTAACCGGGGGAAGGACAGGAAGGTGTCTCGAGGATGAAGACCGGGACTGATTCGTTCCGGCTTGAACCTTTGTTTGAGATTGAGTGGCTGAGGATTGTTTGGTCTTGCCTTTGTGTCTAGCAGGCGAGGGATCAGGGCTCGTAGAACGGGAAACTTGTTCTGCAACAGCGCGTTTGGGCGAGGATGCAGGACCCCGAGCATTGGTCTGTGGTGGCAAAGATAAACTGTCAGTAGTGGAAAGTCGAAGGGCCTTCAGCCCAGCAGCATAAATATCCTCGAGAGAGAAAGTACAGTCTTTTGGTACAGTGAGGTCTGTCTGAGTGGCAATGGATGTTTTAGGAGCCACAACGGAAGAGTAGGTGCGTGCGCTTGGAGCAGCGGGAACGACCTTCCGTCGAGCTTCAGGGTAGGACAGGTGTTCAAGTGTCTTAACCTCCTGAATCCTCCGCTCCTCAATCCACTTCGGACAGTTCTTGGCATTGGCAGCATGGTCGCCTTTGCAGTTCACACAATGGGCAGCTGCAGCAGAGCAATCAGACTGGAGATGGTCGTGTGAACCGCAACGATTGCAAGTAGCAGTACCACGGCAAGACTGCTGGGAGTGCCCGTACACTTGGCATCGGTAGCAACGAAGGGGGTTAGGAATGTACGGGCGCACAGAGCAATTCAAATAGCCCGCATGGATGGAAGAGTCGGGCGATCAAA
This sequence comes from Macrothele yani, assembly GCA_039090855.1. Taxonomy (NCBI): domain Eukaryota; kingdom Metazoa; phylum Arthropoda; class Arachnida; order Araneae; family Macrothelidae; genus Macrothele; species Macrothele yani. The sequence goes on from CM077013.1 coordinate 110,213,223, forward strand.
GGTCAGAATCACTGTTCTGGAGTTGACCAGCTCCCCGTTTCGGCGGAACTTGATGCGACGAACCGCTTGACACCTTGGTTGGCAAGCTCCTCAAGAAATTCTTTCTCTGAAACATCCACGAGGTCGCGCTCGGAGATGACACCTCTGGATGAATTCAGGGACTGATGAGGTTTGATGTCCACAGGGACACCACCCAAGTTGGAGACACCCAAGAGCAATGAACCATGGCGTGGACTTGACATTTCCACCAATATATCTCCCAATTTTAACTTCTTCACACTGGTTGGTGACGCAACCGCTCCTTGCAGGGCTTTCTGAATCCAGAAGGGAGATTTGGAGCCAAGCTTGTGAGATTCTTCCCGTGCATGGATGATAAAAAATCGGGCAGTGTCCGGCGGCAAAGTACGCAGTTTCTTATTAGTGGGGTTAGGATCCGTGTCCAAAGATTTCTTTAGTTTGACAGAAGGGGGAATAGTTAAAGAATCCATAAATAATGCGAAAAAAATTCATCCGCCAGCTTCCCCGCCCACTACCGAGCCCAACAGGGGAGAGCCGGAGGTCCGTAGGCCAACATGGGCGCAGAACACGGCCCTAGGCGGCGGATATAGCATGTTGATCGTGCAGACATGCGCTCAGCGAGTACCGCGACTTTCCCGGGTCTTGGTAATACCCCTTTGGCATGCCCACACTATCCCCAAACTCACCCCGTCGTACGAAATGACAAGCCGATTGACTAGGAGTAGGTTAGTTCCTAGCCTCCCGTTTAGGGTGAAGCAGGGGGCAAAGAGGAGTGTTGGCGACTGGTGACAACTATAGCCTGGCCCCCAGTAACCTCAGCCTCCAGCATCCCCTTTTCCACCTGTACGGGTCACCGCACACGGCAAACGTGCAGGTAGGTCTAGCTAACCAGCCCGAAGAAATGAAGGAGGAACAGAAAATGAAAAAGAAAGGGAAGAGGAGTAGAAAATAGAGAAAAAGGAAGAACAGGGAGTGGAGAAGAAAGCAAAAACAGGAAAGGGAGAGGAAAGGGCTGGCGCATAATCACAACCTCAGCAACCTACAGGACTGAGGCGGGAGCGTGGCGAGATAACAACAACAATAACCACAAATGGAAAAAGATTTTAAACACTACTGTCGGCTCGGGCCGTGGGGTCGCCACTCCCCATCAGCTGGATGAACAGCAGTCCCTTCGGTCATCGTTTCAAGACGAAATGACAAAAATGATCCGTCACAAGGTCAGCTCGGGCCGTGGGGGCGCTCGCTCCCCAAATAACTGGAAAACCAGTTATCCCCGTGCGGGCCACGAGGCATGTTCAAAAATAAAGTATGATCTTCTGCGTGCCACCGAGTTCGTCTGCAAAGCGCAAACCAGGGGTGAAAATGACCCCTCCCCTTTTCCCTTAGATCTCTTGTTACTCTCGAAAACTGTCCGAAGGCACAAAAGTGGAGCGCCCGCCCCGAAGCAAGTGCATCTCGATGGCGTCATTTTCCCTCCCTTCAGCAGCACACCATATAGGCTGTGTTTCTACAATAACAGGTCTTCTTACCTTACCGTAATGGTAAATTTATTGGCATTAATAACGGTTATATTTTTAATAAATAAGCTTACAAAAATTTTAGGAAGAATAGCAAATTTTAGTTATAATTTTAGGAATTTAAGGAGGGTCACAAAATAATAGGAATTTTAGGAGAAATGTGATCCCTGATAACGGTTGTATTTTTAATAAATAAGCTTACGAAAATTTTAGGAAGAATAGCAAATATTAGGTATAATTTTAGGAATTTAAGGAGAGTCACAAAATATTAGGAATTTTAGGAGGAATGCGATCCCTGTACATTGCACACTTTATCTTCTCACTCTATCTTACTACAGCCTGTCGTGAAAACTTATACTAAGGAGAAATTATAATCATGCTTACTTCTACCCAATCCAAAAGAAAGATTTCTTTCTAGCCTTTAACTTATGTAGGTGTTTTTGTCTTCTAGATTTGCAGAACAAAGTGAGTGACATAAAACATGAGAAGAGCCATGCTCATCATTGTATGCTGTATGAATTTCACAAGGGGAACAATGCAACCATGGCCACCAATAACATTTGCACTGTTTATCCGAATGTGTTAAATGTCTGCAAGTGCCAGCGTTGGTTCGCCCAGTTCCAGTTGGGCAATTTTGACCTCTCTGATGCCCCTCATGCAGGAAGGCCCATGGAGCTGGACAATGACCTGTTGTGTGCAGCAGTTGAGACAGATTCTCATCAAACCATTGATGAATTATTCCAACATCTTAACGCATCATGGCCTACTATTCAAGAGCACCTGCAAGGAGTTTGAAACAACTGTAGGTAAGGTCTATAGACAAGGAGTTTGGGTCCCACAACAACTTTCACCTGACAACAAAGCCCAGCATTCCACCATCTGCAACTCTTTGCTCAGCCGACAGGAAAAGGATCCATTTCTTCATTGAATTGTCACTGGAGATGAAAAATGGGTTCTTTACATGAACAACAAACGCAAAAACCAGTGACTTTCTCCAGGTCAGACACTAGTTCCTACGCCGAAACCAGGCCTACACCCCAAAAAAGTTTTGCTCTGTGTTTGGTGGACTACTACTGGCATAGCTCACTTTGTGCTCTTGGAACCCGGACAGACCGTAACGGCAGACCTCTATTGTCAACAACTGGACCATTTGAAGCAAGCTCTTACTGTAAAACATTAAACATGGGTCAACAGAAAATGTGTCACCCTGCACCATCCCCCTTATTCCCCTGATATAGCACCATCTGATTACCATTTGTTCAGATCTCTGCACACTTTCTTAATGGGAAACGATTCTACAATATCGATGATATCAAAATGGGGCACTCGGACTTCTTTGCACGACAGCCAACACCTTTTTATAAAGACAGCAGTGAAAGTTTGGTTTCACAATGGGCAAGTGTGATTGATAATGATGGTGATTGTATAACTGATTAAGAAATAAATTTCTTCTGTTTCAAACAGTGTTTATCTTCTTTTCCAAAAATGATATTACTTTCTAGTCTCCCCAATACAAGGAGTGGAAATGTCAGGATCCATACAGCACAGTGACTGATGCATATGAAGTCTTATACCTTTACACATGTCTCAAAATTTCTTTGTACACACACTGCCACGGTCCCGCCGACTTTCCCATTGACATATGTGACTCAAGCCAATATAAGAACACATATGAACAGAAGTTTGCTGTACTTATTGTCATGGCAGTAGAACTGAGTTGATGGATTTCACAAAGACTATTGCTATCAGACATCCAGGGTGAAATTTCTCCCAAAAGTTTTGTGTAGCAATTCTGCTAAAAACTGCTATGCAAAAAAAAAAAAAAAAAAAAAGTTTCAATAGCAGTTTCTTGCTTTTACATAGCAGTTTTTCCAGAACTTCATTCAAAATCTGTATCTGATTTAGGTGGACATTTAGTGCCATTGCCATTTGGTTTTACATTTGGATTCCTTTGTTTGTTATTAAAAAAAAATCACAGGATGACTCTGGGTTGAAGTCCTTGAGTTCTGGGACTTCTAAAGTAATTCGAAGAAGACCATCTACAGTCTTTGTATCCTTTCGATTCCTAAAATCTGTTTTAACACGTTTCATTGCAGAGAAATCTTTCTACTTTTGCTTTACTCAGATTAATATATTTAATTTTATCTTAACGTGAGAATGTTCAACTATTTTTCACATCTTCCGATAGCGAGTTCTTTTGTTTTTACAGACGTTTCTGGCCTCTTGATTTTATCAAGGCCTGTTCTCAATATATAGGAACTGTAACAAAAGTTCCATTTACACAGAAAGAATTTAAATTTTATTGCCAGGTTTCTGTTGCAGGTGCCAGTTATAAAATTAAAATATTTTCCTTTTGTATTTTATAAGTCTACTATTTCTGAATTAAGTTGTTGAAAATGCTATTTATAATTTTTGAAGGTTCATTAACGGAACTGCTTTCCTAGATATAAAAACTTTCTTTAATTAGTATCTTGTTTTTATGAGGTTCATAGTTCAATATTTAAAATTTTTGGCCTTAAGGTCCCTTTTACACACATTTCTACGCATTCAGTAGTAATATACTTTTGTCCTCTCTGGAATCTGTAATGTTCTAATAATTATTTATTGTTATATTAATTTTTCTTTAAATTATCTTATTCTATTGTAATCGTGATTCGCGGGTTTGCAGCAAGTTTTCTGTTTTAATGGTTGTGTATGCAGATACATTTTATTTTTATACAACCCTGGTAGAAGGTAACTGTAACAGGTGAGCTAAGTAATAGAGAGGCAATGAGGTTGTGAAATACGAACTTGAATACCCTTAGAATGCACCAACTCGGCAGTCAGCAATACATCGAAATAAGCTACAATTCCTTGAGGGGAGAGAATCATATCAATGACAGATGACATTGGCACTATCTTAACAATAGCATTAACCCTTTAACTACCATGACCCTAAAATCTAGTACCACTCTAAATACCATAAAGCCTGAAACTGTTTGTTGTTTCACTTCTTTGTTTAGTAACAACAATGGTAACTGAGGGTGACCTGCGGATCCCTCATAGGTCGTGCAGATTTTAAGAACAGGTAAGGATAGGAAATCTGACTTATTTTGACAGAAGTTTTGGACGGCTATGGTTGTTTGTACATAAAGTCGTTTTGGGCATTATGGTCATTAAAGGGATAATGGAAAGCTGAATAGAGGTAAGTGGATGAAAATAAAGCAATGTAGATGAAAATAAAGGGAACACATCTTTTTCTATTTTTCTGTGGGGAGGGGGCTAACATTTGCACTAGTAGTTTCACAGAAAAAAGGGAAAATGTACAACTGATATACTTCTTTAGCATGTGTGACAAAATAAAAAAAATAAGAATAAAAAAATAATTTTATTCTTGTAAAAAAAGGAAACAACAAAAAAAACGTTTGTTCTGGTGAAGTTGAACAGAAAAAATGTGAAACTTGTAGCAGATAACTTCCTTTTATGAGGGAGGGAGGGGGGGGGCTTAACCTACATATTTTGTTATACATTTTAACAATGTGTGTATTGTTTGACATTCTGAAAGATAAAAGAGGAATTCCACTTAGCCTATAAGCCAAATTTTAAAAGCAATCTGTAGCTTTGGAGGCATTCAGGCAACTGATAACATAAAACACTTATCTGTTTAGCTGAAGGTGACTTCATGCCATGGCCAAGAATTTCCAGTTAAAATGATTTCCAATGACACTAAACAAAATAAACAGCCACAAAATATAGAAAAGTCTATAAGAAATTCACTAATCATCATAATGTGGGGAAATGTGACCCCCCCCCCCCCCGGAAGCAGAATCTTTTTCAGGAGTCTGCAATGCAGAAAGGAAAAGCTAAAAACTGTCTGCAAGATAAAGAAAAGCCTAAATATTTTTTCTAGAAAATTTATCATTCTGCACTGCAACAAAGCAAAATTTTAGAAAATTAGCAAATTTGTGATTTTGATAACTGTACAAATTAGTATTTAGTCGCAATAATCAAACTAACTAGCTTTTCCCTGATAAGAAAAAAAGAAAGATTTTATTTTATTCAGAATTTAAACATCATTCCTTAAATGCTTTTGAATTTTTTTTAAATAATCAGGAAGTATAAACAATAGTAAATAATTTGAAATTTGTAAAATGATTTTTTTTACTTTGCATTTAGTTCATTGATTAAACTTTCAACTCCATCCTTTAAAGGATGTTCCACCTGATACAATTGTGCTTTATTATTTCCTGCAGCAATTCTGTTGTACTGGAGGCCTCATCAGCTGATGATTCAGACAGCTGTGTAAGTGTAATGATCACGTCAAGTGTGGAAATGACAGCAATCATATATGTTGTTTGAAATCTCTTTTGTGAATTGACTGCAGTTTTTAAGAAAAATTTAGTGAATTTGTTAAAATGTGGTGGGAGCATTTTCACTGATATATAATTAAACCCAAAAAATAATAAAACTTTGACAAATAAGGCAAGAGTTCTTGTAAAGAAAAGAAAAAAACTTCCCCTCATCAATCTGAAATGAAATTATCTGAAAGTAAATAATAAAAAAAATTGTGATCGTCAGCTATTGGAATGCTGCGTAGTACGACCATGGAAATGCAACACGGGACATTAAATACATAATTTTAAAAGGTAGAAATAAGATTTTAGTAAAACACACACACACACAAACTTTCACCTCAATTTACCTAAGATAAAGTTATCTCCAAGAATAAAAAAAAAAGCAAAAAAAAAAAAAAAAACCTGCGACTGTCAACTTCCGAAATGCCACGGAAACAGAGAACGAAATGTTGCAAACGCTAAAAAAATATGGCTCTTCAAAAAAAACGCACACGCACTTCTTTAATCTAACTGAAACAAAGCTATCTGGAAGCTAAAAATGGAAAATTTGTGATAATCAGCTCCCGGAATGCCGCATAATATGCCCGTGAAAACGGGTGTGATGATAAAAAATGCGTAAAAATACGATTTTTGAAAAAAAAAAAAAAAGGAAGCAACTTCATAAATCTAACTGAGATGAAGCCATCTGGAAGAAGGAAAAAAAAATAGGAAAAAGAAGACAAAATTTGGATGTCAAGTTCCGGAATAGCGACGGCCGCGAAAACGGAGAAGAGAATGTTAAAAACGCTTTTAAAATATTGGTCTTGTATAAAAAAAACCCCATAAATCTAACAAATGAGATTATACGGACACCAAGAAAAGGAAAATTGCGGCCATCAGCTCCCGGAATGCAGCGTGAGACGGACGTTGTGGAAACGGAAAAGCCGTTAAAAGTGCACAACAGCGTCGCTTCCTAGCTTTATTATTGAATGAAAGCAACATGTCTCGTCAACTTGAAGTTATCTGATTGTAAACTAAGGAAGAAAGAAAATTAAAATAAAATGAAATACAATAATTGCCTACGTGATCTGTCGATATAACTTCACGTCTGGAAGGGGGATACAACGTTAAAATCGAACCAAAACTTCTCTTCCTTTGCTTTAAAATTGAAAGGAAGGCTAGAAACAATGAATGTCGAAGAAATAGTAAAAAAAAAAAAAAAAACCGATCTGCACACCTTTCCGAAAATCTGAGACAGATGTCATGGTGTTGTGCTGTTTCTGCTCCCGTGGTGAGTTCCGCAACTAAAGATTTTTTTTTTTTTTAATATATGAAATAAATAATATAAACTCTTGAAATTTTCTAAAAGCAATCTGCAAGAGTCAAAGTAATCTGCGGCGCCCGCTGCTGTGCCGTTTCTGCTACTGGGTGTGACCCTAGGTTAAAAATGATGCATAAACAGCAAATAAACAAAAAACAAACAATTATGAGAATGATCCTTAAAAAATGAGTATCTCCATTGGTGCTGGTGAAGTTGCACAGACAAAATACCAAGTAGAGGCGATAACTTCTAATGTATTTTATCTTATTCTCAGGAATCCTTTCTATTTTCCCATACTTTACAAGATTTAAAACTTCAATGCCAGTGACACCAAAATTTTCTGTTTTATTACACAAGCGACAATTTAGTTTTAATGGCTGCCATGTCTAGTGTAAATCAGAGCATTAGCTTACACCTATTGGTATGTATGAAGCCTCAATCACAAAGGACACACAGGATCATTTTATGGGAGGCATAAAAAGGAAATCAACATGCATTCACAGCAAAACATGCGATAGTCTTATGCAACATTAACATGTAGCTTTAACAAACACTTTCCTAGAGACAGTTAAGGTTTGCATCTAGGTTCAGCAATGTAGTTTAAAAAAAAAAAAAAAAAAAATTGTTTAAGACATGCTAGTCTGGAGAGAGAATCTGGTCTGTGACTCACTCTCATGTAAGTGAAGGTAAGAAGCAGTTTAGCAACATTCACCCTAGTTACTTTCAAGTGTTTTTCCCATTTACATAAAAAATTGTCATACCTTCGAAATTAGAAATTGTAAGTATTTGCATTACATTTTTTCTTAAATCATTAATATTTTTATACAAATATTCATTATTTTGAAGTCTAGTGCACAATTCAAATATTTTAAGAAATAAAATGCTACTGCTTGGCTCATCTGGAAAAGGGGTGGAAGAGGACAGTTATATACAGGAAGAGGGTCACTCCATCTAACACCTCTCTGCAGGGGTCAATCAAAGTTCTTATTAGGTGTGCAACTTAATTCTGGGCCAAAGGCACGACACGTTGATAGCAAATTATAGCAAATCGAATACGTACCTAATCAGGGAAATAATCCCAGTCGTGTTGGATACATTTGAGCCATCGGTAAGGGAGCTGCCGCATGCCACTGTGGAAAAAAGAGGGCTGTTTCGAGTTGATAAAGTCATCAATACTTGTGTGGACCTCCTCGACAGAAGTGAAGTGCGTATCACTTAAGTGATGTTGCAGGGAGTGAAAGAGGTGATAATCCGATGAGGTGAAGTCTGGAGAATACGCCGGGTGGGACAAAACCTCCCACCCCAGGTCCGTGATCGTGTTTAAAGTCGTTTTCGCGGTGTGACGACGCGCATTATCCTGAAGCAACAGGACTGACCTTCTGCTCTTGCCGGTGTATGGACTTTTCGCCTCCATTGCATCACTCACAGAAATTAGTTGCTGACAATAACGCTCAGTATTGACCGTTTCACCAGGTTTGAGCAACTCATAGTGTATGACGCCTTGCTGATCCCACCATATGCACAACAACAACTTCCTGGCATGGATATTCGGTTTGGCGGTACTGGTGGTAGGCTGACCTGGATAAGCCCACGATTTGCGCCACTTAGGATTATGGTAGAGGATCCACTTCTCATCACAGGTCAAAATCTTGTGGAGGAAATCCTTCTTCTTGAACCTGGAGAGCAAGGACATAGCAACATTGTAGCGCCTAGACTTGTTCGCAGCTGTGAGATGGTGGGGCACCCAACGGCCCTCCTTGTGAATCCGTCCCAGCTTGTGCAGGCACTTTGCAATGGCGTGCCGTGTTACTCCGAGTTCCTGGGCAAGCTCTGACTGTGTGCGACAGGAATTCGCGTCCAACAGTTGTTCCTCCAGTTCCTCATCGTCAACTTTCTGTGGCTGTCCCGGACCTTCGGGTTCTGCATTACGGAGATCGAAATTTCCCTGTTTAAACCACTGGAACCACTTCTTACACGTACTGTAGGACACAGCAGCCTCACCCAAAGCAGCGCAGATCATTTGTTGGACTTGCACGGCACTTTTTTCAGCTGAAACGCGAACAGGAGGCAGTCCCTCAAATGTTGCTTCTTGAACGACATTGCTTTCACCGTTAACTTTCGTCCCTTCTGTCACTACAGCTGTGAGTGGTTACGGTTGCCTGGAAAGCTGTTGGATGGCTCTGCAATCAGCCATTATCGCACACAACTATTTGCATTTGCCAACGCTCTATGATCGCTTGCGGTTAGGGTCTGAGAATTAAGTTGCACACCTAATAAAGAAGATGCCCATTTTTGTGAAATTTTGCCAATTTTTGTATTAGATCAATTTTGCCAAAAATATTAAAAAAAAAAAAAACCCTCAGTACACAAAAGTTCAAAAATAGTGTGGATTCATTGATAGAATAATCATTATTAAATCAGGACTTGCAAAATGCCATTGCCCAGGTGAATTAGTCTGAGCATATAAATAGGAAATTCAGTTGCCTGGCTGGGTATGTATAAAAAAATAAAAAACAAACAAACAAACAAAAACTTAAAACCAAAACTGCCCTGCTCTTTTTTTTTCATAACAAAATAAACAGTTCGAAGGCAAAAAAGAAAAAAAAAATATTTGAGCATAATACTCAAGATTCCTCTTGAACTAAAAAATACTAAATACTTTCTACTGTTCTCCCTAGATTTTTTTTTTTTACAGCCTGGCGGCAAGAAATTTTAGCTAGGTGGTACTTTTAACGACCCCTTCTCCAATGAAAAAAATGTTTTCTTTAACATTTTTAAACTTATCAAACATCTTTAGCAGTGTGATATGTAACTTAACATTATAAACAGTTAGAAAATTGTATAAAAATGGTTTAAAAAAATGAGTACCATATATCTTCGTGTATAAGCCGAGAATTTTTAGACTTTTTTTCACCACTGAAGTAGGGGCGTCGGCTTATATAAGAGTCAATAATTTTGCCAATTTTTTCGGTCATATCGGCGACCACATTCAACCGCCGTCTGGATTGATATACCGAGACGACTCTAGACTGTGGCCCACCAAAACTCACTTAATAAAATATGCATAGCAATAAAACATGTTTACTTTATGCTTAAAGTTACATCAAACACGAATTAAATATGTTTAAATTATTTTAAAAGTAATGTACATAATAGTCCATATAGATAACAACACAGAAAAAATGACTGAAAAAGAACTTTACTTATATTTTTAATTCATCCATCCTCTTCGTCCTCGAGGTCTGTATCTGAATCCAAATTCCTGAACAGTTCTCGGTATTCAGTCTTCGTCATGGGAAGATCTGTGAGGTGGAGCATGTCATCATGCTCCACCTCACTGTTGCCATCGTCATCCTCCTCGTGCACAATATGTTCCTCACTTCCGTCCATAGCGTTGCTAATACAACACTTTTTAAAAGATCAGACTATCGTTTCCGAAGGAATGTCTGACCACGCTTCCTTCACCCACTCCACGATCGTGACGATGTCCACCTATTTCAAATTGCCACCCTTTGTCACCACTTTATCCTCAGACTTCATCCACTCTATCCATTTGGCCTGAAGCCTGTCCTTAAACGGCTTGTTCAATGAGACATCGAGTGGCTGCATTAGGAAGGCGAGGCCACTGGGAATCACAGCCACAGAAGATTTCATTTCATGACACCTTTTTTCTTACTTTATCGGTGAGATGGGCCTGAAACGAGTTCCACACGAGCATCAGCTGCTTCTTGAAAACGCCACCCTTTCTCTTGCCCCACACGTTTTCCAACTATTCCAAGGTGCCACTCTCATCCATCCAACCACTGACGTGAACACGCACCAACACGCCACTTGGGAACTTCACCTCCTTAAACACAGTCTTTCGTTTAAAAATAATCATAGAAGGTAAACGTGACCCGTCTGTCATACAACATAAAATCACTGTGAATCTAGTCTTTTTCATGTCCAGTTGTTTTAACAAAAACTGTCTTCACGCCTTTAAGATCCACAGTTCGATTTAAAGGCAAATTGAAGGAGACAGGAGTTTCGTCCATATTGCCAACTTGGCACAATTCAAAATTGTATTGCTTCCGGAGATGGATAATAAATTTTTGAAACAAATTCAACTTTCGTTTCCAACTCTCTCGGCAGTTTTTGGAAGAGCTTAGTGTGGGTTCGTAGACTCAAGTTATATCTGTTCATGAATCGATCGCACCATCCCACGGAAGAAACGAAGTCCACTGGTTTTAGCGGCAGGAATTCAAGGTCTTTCGACATATTCAGCACCCTGATTCGGATATTTGTGCGGGTTATACACTGCTGGACAATTGCTAAGGACGGATCATAAACGGCTATATAGCGCATAAAAAGTAAGTGTGGTTGGATGCCAAGTGAAATAAAATAATGTCAGAATGCCAGGATATTACAAGAAAGACAATTTATTGTGCTCTGTAATCCAGAAGGCTTTGGAACGTGTTCAAGGGACAAACAGGCCATTTTGTGCAGAATACGTAAACGTCGAAAAAATGCAATTACCGCCCGCAAGTGTTCCGGCGTAAGATGTCAATACGGGATATGGCCACCATGGAGGGCGATGCAAGATTCCACACGTCGTGTCATGCTTTGCACAATATTATCAAGCAGCTGTTGGGGTAATTTATCCCATTCCTCTGTCAGTGCACGGATGAGGGTGTTCTTGTTTATTGGAGGGCATTGGCGACCAGCAAGACTCCTCCCCAAAGCATCCCACACATTTTCAATGGGATTCAGATCTGGAGAACGTGCTGGCCATACGAGGCGTTGAATATCCTCTCTCTCAAGACACTCCTGGACAGCGACTGTTCGGTGACATGTTGCGTTGTCGTCTATGAAAATGAATCTATCACCGACAGCACCACGTAACATGCGAACATGAGGTAGCAGAACATCATTAATGTATCGTTGGCCAGTCATAGTCACAGTTGGAAGCACATAGAGGGACGTACGGCCATTGATCATGATGTCAGCCCATGCCATGACACTACATGTCGGATATCGGTCCCTTTCCTGTATGTTTGCTGGACAATATGCAGTACCACTATCACGCCAGATCAATTGTCGTCGACAATCAGACGATAGACTGTATCTACTCTCATCTGAGAAGAGGACAGCAGACCAGTCGTTATCAGTCCAATTGCGACGTTGATGGCACCATTGCAAACGGGCGGTACGGTGACGTCTGGACAATGGGATGCACACAACAGGACGGCGGGCGTATAGTCCTCCTTCATGCAAACGTCTGGCGACAGTTTTTCGGAGATCCGCTTGCCAGTAGCAGCCATTAACTGATTTGCTACCTCACTAGCTGTGCTGCACCGGTGTCTTTTTGTTGATAGCACTATGTACCGATCTTCAGCAGGTGTCGTACTGCGAACACGACCACCCCGTGACGTTTGCTACACTCTCCATTTGTTTGAAATGACATCCAAAGCCTTGAAACAACACTGTGACTGACGTTGAACTCCCTGGCAACATCTGTTATTTTTCGCCCTTCTTCAATCTTGCCAATAATACGGCCACGCGTAAAATCATCTAGCTGATGTCGGGAAGACATACTGAAACTTGCAAATTCGTCAATTGATTCTTTCCCTTTCAACTTTGCGTTTGAACAACAACGGTCAATACGCGTCAAATCCTTTATATCTCTTATCAGCGCTATGACGTCACGAACAATTTCGGCAATCCAAAATTTGCATACGCACAATACGTCTTACTGTATCCTGCAGTTATGCTAATTTCCACATTTTCCTGCCTTCCATTTTATGGTTGCTATCGTTGCTATTGTCATCCGTCCTTAGCAATTGTCCGGCAGTGTAATAAACCCGCTCTGTAGTGACTCCCTAATCCACTGCACCAATTTCTCCTATAGGTCAGGAAACATCAGCGGACAACCACATGCAGCCTTCTTTGTTCTCAGCATCATCGTAAGTTCTAACTTATTTTTCCTCCACTGACGCACTTGCTTTTCGTTGACTGAGAAATGATGAGCAGCCATCGAATTGTTCGATTGCTCGGCAAATGCGATGACTTGCAGCTTAAAACTAGCCGCATATGCAGTCCTTTTTCGTCCAGGCATCTTTCAACGTAAGCAAAGTTAAAATTGCGAGAGAAACTGAAGAGTTGAAAATTTTCTAACTATCATAAAAGCAGAGCAATTTGATAAAAAAAAAATCTCCTTGCTTCAGTAAGGTTACCACAATTGAATTGAAACTATCATTTCGTTGGCTCTATTTTCTTAGCAAATCAAAAGCATTACCGTGTGGCTGGGCTTCCACTTTTCTTAGACTGGTTGGTGGGAAGGAACAACAAGCAGATCGTATATCATGGATGCGGGGCGGGGGTGTCATTCAGTTCCTGACACTTTGTCCCATTAAGTGGTTCCCCGCTGTTGCCCTCTCTTTTCGTTCGTGGAGGGGAGGCCGAAAGTGAAACTGTAATCTTTCGATTCCTCACACTCACCTAAAGAAAGAAGGATTTGGTGGGTGGGTGGGTGGGTGAGAGAGAGAGAGAGAGAGAGAGAGAGAGACACACACACACACCCAGCTGGAGTCTTCCCCGTCCATTGTGCGGGAGCCTGCTTAACATCGGGCAGAGGATCAGAGCAGATCTAGAGGATTTTAGGAAGGGAGTGTCTGACCCCAGGTCTTAAACAACCCTTAGAAATAGGAAGCTAGAAGATTTGGGCTAGAGTGACCGATAGGAAAGTGACATAGAAGCGAGGTAGAAAGGGGGAGGGAGACGCCCTTCTTTATACCGGGGGCCAGTACTCGGGGCCCGACGGCTTAACATGCCCATCCGACACATGGCGGGTAATTAGTGGTTCGAACGTTTGTACCTGCCTAGGATTGAACCTGAGGTTATCTTTATGGCAGTCATGAATGTTGAAGGTTTAAGGAATACTGTAAGAGCAATTTAATAGGCTATAAGCAGTCAGTTGTCCCTAATTTAGGGCCACTGGTTCCAGGGAAGGGAGAGAACCAGTGCCATAAAACAAACACAACATCCATGCCTCACCAGGATTCGAGCCTGGACCCTTCTCGGACGAAAGGTCATAAGCCGGCGCTTAGACCACTGTGGTGACAAGATTTCAACCAGTTTTCATCAACACTGATGGTGTATGTGAAAATGAGTTTTCCATTCTTACTATTATGTGCACTGTGAAAACATTCATTAAAGGAAATATAGCTGGGCGGCAGACAAAATTAAGTGGGCGGGCCGTCCAGTAAAAAGGTTCTAGGGAGAACATTACTTTCTGAGCTAAAACTACTTTCGTGAAGCTACCACCCAATATACCAAATGCAGCCTGGATCGACCCCGGTTTTCTAGCTACCAAGCAAACGCATTACGTGGACATTATTTTGAAACATACCTAAAAGGTAACATCAGATTACAAAAGCTGACGTTACCTTTAATTATGCTGCACTGTAAAAAATCATTGAATTAATTTTTACATCAGAACTTACAAATCCTTTAGGTGCCTGATTTCATGGTCACTTCGATGGCTCTTCTCCAGTTCCACTTGTCTCAGGAAGTCAAGATATTTCTTTTCCAAAGGAGCAAGATCTTGACTGATGACTGGCTTTCTTTCGAGGCAAACAGCACCAACCACATCCCACTCGGTGAAGCTTCTACTGACGACATAAACTTGTGAAATACGATGCCGTGAGCCTCCTAATGTGAAAATAGTCAATGTACTAATAAAAAAAAATGCATTATACAAGCATTCTTCAAGATATGCTGTTTCACTGATGTAGCACAGAAAAATTAAGATACACAATCTTTATTCACACATACAATTGGTAGGTTTCATGGTTACATCTTCCTTGCACCTTGACAGAGTAATAATAGTAATAATACAGGCAGCCCTCGATTTATGCTGGGGATGTGTTCCCACATGAACTGGTGTAAATTGAAACAATTTTATAATGTAAATCAATGGAAAGTCAATGGCATGCATTCCTGGCACCCGAACATTAACAAGTAACATACTAATGGCATTACATTTAAACTCTGAAACAAACAACATAAACAAAATAAAGAGAATTAAAAAATATATTTTGTACACTTACAACCGGCAATAAAAAAAATGGGGAAACCCTCCTGAAGAGTGAGTAGAAAGGGAACTAAAACAAACTTTTCTTACTTCTTTACCGGCAGAAGGGAAATGACACACTGTGATGAGTGACTAATGCTCATGTGACTGTCGTGGAATGGCGGTTTTGAGATTATATCTCACAATTAATGAGTGGGTGCATAATTCGTTGGTTCCTGTGATTGGCAGTCATCTCTGCTTGCATTCACATAATATGCCGACCTATAGAAATAACCCTGGGACCTCGGCAGAGATTAAGTTTGTCCTTTAAACGTTAAAGCACACGGAATGAAATTGCTTTTATAAGAGCAAACTAACACATTTTTCCAACAGTAAAGACAAGTTATATCATAAAAATATTAGCATATAAACCCAATGTTATGCAGTTACAATTCTGTACAGAAATAAAATGTCGAGAATTTCATCCTTAGTGTATATCCCTGATATCTAAATACTTACTTATTTAAAAAAAAATACATATATTTAAATATGATCCCATTTTCATCTCATTCTAAATTTTGAAAATAAACTTATGAAATATTTCACTTAAACACCCCCCCCCAAGGTATTTGTGATTTTCAAAAATCAAAATTTTGAAAATATGCAAAGTACATAAGAATTAGGTAGATTACACCAAAATGATCACAAATTGAATTCTAAATTTATTTTAATGGTGTAGAACAGCGGTCTCAAACTCGCGGTCCAGCGCCAACTGTTTACCGGCCCGAGTGAGTGATTACAAAATAAAAATGAATCACCTTTTTTTCAAGTATAATATATTAAATATACGGTAATATAAACATAGTAATGCTTAGCAAAGCCATCCTCTTTATAAGTAACAAGTTTGTTTATGAAGAATATCACTGTATTAATCATGCGTATTGTTATGTCGAAAGGAATATGTACGGTCTACGAATCCAAAAGCGGTGGCCTCTGTGTTCTTCGTTGTATGGAAGGGACGTCACCTCTCACCTGAAAAGGGAATATTATTTGCACAGAATTGAAATCAAGCGATGGCACTACTGATGACCTTGAAAAGCCCCCCCCCTCACTCTGCTGATGGCTAGTTTTGTCTGGCTGCAATCGCACGCAATTTTTCTACTGAAGTTAATTTGTGTGATTTTAAATAAACAAATACATCACTCTTTCCACATTCCAGAATATTACTGTATCAAGCATGTGATGTTATTTTTACAACTGTATTAAGCTGTGCAATTTTATTTTTACCATGTCTGTTCCTAAACCAGGTTACAGTTGAAAATGATCTATTGAAGATGAACATAGAGTATTTAACAAGAAGTGGGAGTTACAACTTTTGTTGTAAAAGTAATACTAGTGTATTGTGCCTTATTTGTTAGCAAGTGTTAGCGATCCCAAAAGAGTACAACTTACGACATCATTTTCAAACTCTGCATGGAGAGAAGTATGATTCACTGCAAGGGCATCTTCGAGAGAACAAACTGAAAACGGATTTAAGTTCACAACAAAATATGTTTCAGACAATTGTTAAACAGAAAACAGATAATGTGAAGGTAAGCTATATGTTATCACAAATGATAGCAGAAAATTCTATTTTACAGATGGTTGTTGTTTAAAGGAGTGTTTAGTTAAAGCAGCAGAGGGTATCTGCCATGACAAGGTAAATGAATTTAAAGAAATAAGTCTTTCGCCAAACACGGTTGGTTGATAGTAGGATCGATTAACTAACTTCAGATATAAATCATATGATCAATTAACTCAGAAGATATCAGAGTTCTTTTACTTTTCCCATGCAATTGACGAAGGTGCTAACGTAATAGATGTTGCTTAGTTGGCTGTTTTTATTCGTGAAAATCTTAAAGTAACTGAAGAACTACACTGGCGTGCAAAAATTAAGGACGAGACGGTTTTTCGAATGTAACGTCGTGCAGAAGTGCTCCACATCGACTCAAATCATACCATAAGATCCCCAAGATGTAAGAATATGGAACAAGTGAGCAAAAACGTCCAAACAAGGAATCCAAAAGATACAAAGGCACTTTATTGAAAAGGTAGCTTCGAGCACAACTGGACAGAAGACAGAAATGTCCATGTGACAGGCGGCTGCCAAGAAAAATCCAGTCTTTAGTAGGGGATATGATCACCCCTGACTGCATTGCAGGATTTACAATGTCTGTCCATGCTGAGGATGAGGTTGTCAAGGAGCTGTTGAGGCATCGCGTCCCATTCATCTTGTAGCGCCAATCGCAGCTGCGGAAACGTTGCTGGCGGCTGGTGACGTGCTGCCAAGCGTCTCCCGAGAAGGTCCCACACGTGTTCGATTGGATTTAGGTCCGGGGGACCTTGCAGGCCAATCCATGCGCTGAATATCTTCACTCTCCAACAGCTCTGCGACAGCCACTGTACGTTGAGGTGTAGCGTTGTCGTTCATGAAGAGGAACTCAGGAACCACAGCACCTCTAAACAGATGCACGTGAGACAGGAGAGCCTCGGTACAATAGCGGACACCAGTGATTGAACCTCCTTGGAAGATGTGGAGGTCAGTACGGTTACCAAGCATAGTACCGCCCCAAACGAGAACTCCGCCACCTCCAAACCGGTCCCTTTCGATGATGTTGGAAGTGTTATTGCGTGTTCCCTGCTCTCTCCAGATGTGTATACGTCCAGAATCGCTCGTCAGACTAAATCAGCTCTCATCAGTTAAGAGAACTCGACACCATTGCTGATGTGTCCAGTTCTTGTGTTCCTGGCACCACAGAAACCGCCGTCTCCGATGAGCAGGCGTTAATGGCACACACCGTACTGATCGTCGTGCAAATAGACCACCTTTGTGCAGCCTCCTGGCCACGGTAAAACACGATAACGGACATCCAGTTGTCTGTTGCATGTGCCATGCAATTTCTCCCGCTGTTTGCCGCCTGTAGGACAATATACCGGTCGTCCGCCGCCGTGGTTGCTCGTGGACAACCACTGCTAAACTCTCGAACAGCTGTTCCTGTCGTTTGAAATACTCTCCAAGCTTGTGAAACGATGTTGTGAGCGATCCCGAACTCCTCGGCTACACTAGTCACAATTCGACCTTCTTCCAACTTTCCAATGACGCGACCTTGGGTAATGTCATCCAGATGTCGTTTACTGAATTGCCTGTTGGCGATATCACACGGTGGCAGCAACTCGACGTCCTTCAAACCGATGTACACCGTGCAATAGCTTTCACTGAAAATTGCTGAGCGTACACCGCCCGTGTGCTTTATACCCTTCAGACCCCCCCCCGTCATGCTACATATATGCGCTAGGGATGGGCGATATTTGCAAAAGTATCGAAACCGATATTTTTTTATATTTCTGAGACCGATATATTGAATCGAAAATATCGGTATTGAAAGATCAATATATTGGATCAATTTTTCGATATTTTTCAATACTTCTGATCTCAATACGACTGATATTCCAATTTATTTACGACTGATATTCCGGTTTATACTGCCTCAGAGTTATCACTGAATCTGATCCGATCTGATGTTGTGCTAAGTATTGGTTGTTGGAAACTTGGGACTAATTGGCTGTTGGCCAAAGCGAGCTGTTGGCTTGTTCGCACAAATCTGAGCCAGCACTAAATAAAGCTTCTGTGCGGCGCCATTTGCAAATCTGTATTTCTTTATTGAACACAGTGCCAAAGTGTGTATAAATAAATACACATAAACTATTCCTTACAGAGTTATTCGGAAATGATAGAAATCGCACGATTCACATAAAATAATTGTATAACTTATGTCACAAGGAATTTTTATAGCAATTTTTTCTTTCTAAAACACGAAATTTATACTCTAGTTTCAGGGTTCTTAAAACGATCTAAGAGTATAAAAATATCCTGCAGCTTGAAAATATAGCTGCAATCAAGTTTTGTTAATACCATTAAAATAGTGATATCTCAGAAAAGTACTGTATATTACTAACTTCGTACCTTTACAAGACGGATGCTATACTTGGAAATAAACGTTGTGCGTTTATTTTGCCATTTTACGTCGTTTTGTTGTGTAAATAATTATTTCCGATAGCAGAATTGATATTTAACATTTTTTTTACAAGACCGACGCCATGGGTTTTACGACTTTAAAACTCGTTAAAAGCTTAGTGCTTTTATTTTGCCCTTTTACGTCGTTTTGTTACGTACATAAATATTTTCGACAGCGGAATTACCTTTTACGTTTTTATAATTCATAAAAACTTCGCTAAAAATATATCTTGTATGCTGAGCTGGAAAGCCAACATCAGGGTTGTTTACATCGTAGCCATGGTAATGTGAGGGCGTATTTAGATTATATATTTTATACATTTATGTAATGGAGTATATATTTATGCCCCTCCCCCCGAAAGTGTTTAAATGTTGTTGTTGTTGTTTTTTTTTTGTTAAAATGTGCCTTACATTCGAAACAAAAATGCTTAATTTAATAAAAAAATTCCTGAATTTATGTTAGAAAAAATGTTTTATTTTTTTCTATTCTCATTCTTTTATTTTGTCCTGTTGGATTTAAATTTTTTTCATTTTATTGGCACACCCTCAAAAAAAAATCTATATATGCCCCTTGTTGCATTTCCTAATGAAGGGGCAGAGCACAGATGGGATGAAAGTGGCCAAAGAGCAGGAAGTTCTCACATAAATTTACAGAACAAAAATGTGGAAACTGTGTTTTTTTCACAAAACATGTTATCATGATTCTGTGTACTTAACATTGCTACCTATGCAAGACTGTTGATACAGCGAGACAAAATTGGTCAAAAAAGCAATCATAAAAGTTTTGTGTTTATATAACATCTGCACTTCCCTTCCACTAATGGGGGACTGTGGCCGTGGATAGTATCAACTGTCACCAACGATATTTGAAGGTTTTGATTATCATTTGAAAGTAAACAAACCGGATGTCAACTTTCCTGTTAAGCACACTCAACATCTTTTTAAAGTATGTATATGAATAAAAAAACACTTGAAATGGAATTTGTAGAAGAAATATTTTGCTACATGGAAGACCAGTAAACCACAGGCAATTGGGTAAATAATTCTCATTGATTTGATTATTCTACACATGTTAAGGCTTTTCCATTATTCGAAATGTTTATTTTAGTACAAAAGCGGAGTAAAATGCCTAAAACAAAATCACTGGGTTACTTCTGTCTGAAACATTACCCCCTTAGCCTGTAATCACAGCATATTATTAGCAATTTTTAATGCAGAATGTTCTGAAAAGTCATATTATTGTTGAGAGGTAAATGGCAAGAGCTTTTTGATGCAATTTTGAACAAGTTTGCATACATACATGAAAATATATTATTTCAAAGTTAGTGTGTATATATACTGTAGACACATATATAATTTTTTTTTTGTACAAAAAAAACAAAAACCAAAAAAACAACTGAAAATATAATAAACCTTGTTAACAGGTTTCGGTCTAATTTGCCCAGTGTTGTCCATTTTGCTATTATGTCTATTTCTCTCTTAGTCTTGGCAGAAACTATGAATGTTTTGTTGTTGTTGTTTTTTAGTAAACACTATTATTCTTAAACAGAATGGCGCTAACAAAATTCTGTTGTCCAGAAAAGTTTTAATGTGCAGTGCCCTTCCTCATTTGATACTTATAGTGTTTCTTTACAGTGTGCAAAGTTACTTTTTTCAAAATTCTTTTCCCGCTAAAATCTAATAAATGTGCAATGTAAAAATTGCATTTGCACTTATAAATATGGGTTCTTGGTTTGATTAAAAGGCAATACATTGTGCCAAATGTTTGTTTGACACTAGCTGTAGCAAGGGAGTTCTTAGACTATATTAATATATTAGCTGAAACAATGCTCTGATTATATGAATACCTTGCATTGCGCCCATCAGTTTTATATTTGATCAAGTTTGCAAAAATTGTATATGATTTTATACCTGCTACAGCTGATTCAGCATCAATATCAGGAAAATTCTCATACAAAAAGATTACTTCTTCCTCAGGAACTGCTAGAAAACAATTAAATTTTCAAAATAAGAAGCACTGTTCAATAAATGGGAAAATCCTCCAAATATGTGGCATCAGTGAATAAACAAAGACGTCACCCTTTCCAGGTTTTAGCAATTAAATGTCATGAAATCTATTCAGTCAAGAAATCTATTCACTAAATGTCATGAATAAAATCTATTCAGTCATGAAATGTTCATTAAATGTCATGAAAACTATTCAGTATTTAAATAATCATGGAAAATGTTCCTACCAAGTGGTAAAATGCATAAAGAAGTTCTTCCTGTCTTGTCTTTCCTGGAACCACTGGCCCTAAATTAGGGACATGTATCTGCTTATGGTGAATCAAGCTTCTACACATTTAGGAACAACTTTAGATGTTCATGGAGATCAACACACACACACACACACACACACACACACACACACACACACACACACACACACACACACCACTTCGCTTCAGGCATTTTTTTCCAGTTCATTTCTTTGGGTTTCTCATCTCCATTAAAAACTTGTACACAATAAATATCTGAAGTATTCTTTATCAAGTCTAAAACACCTGAGGAGCTATCTTCGATGTCATATAATTTTTTTTACATTTCAAACACCTGATCTTTGATGTCATATCATTTTTTTTACGTTTAAAACACCCGAGGAACTATCTTTGATGTCATATCAATTTTTTTTACATTTTAAATGCTCATTGGTGAAGTCTATCCTTAAAATTAAGGAAGTCAGCAGATTTAAAAATTATTTTACAGTTTTAAACTCAAATGGGATATAGCATTTAATGTTTCACTTATTAACACCAAAACAACACAAAAATAAGTACTGATTTCTCACCTTTAGTTATATTCAACCTGTTGTAGATGAGGGATTTTCTCTTTACATGCACATATATCACTAAGCTGTTCTCTGAAATCAGAGGTTAGCTTCTCAAAGAGAGCTTATCTGCTGAATTAAAGTTTAAAACTGATGGAACTACATTTTATTTACTCTTGATGTATCAAACATCTGCATTTACAGTGATCTTAGCTCACAACTTGAGCTTCACTGACATCCATCTCACACAAAACCTTTTGTACTTCACATTCATTCTCTTTTTCTCATGCAGGAATTCCTGAATCTGGTCCTCCCTTAATTTCCTTGATCTTCTACATTTTCTTCCTGCCCCTTGTGCAGAATAAATTCTCCTAGTAAGCATCTCACCACTCATTCTTTCAACATGGCCAAAACCACCCAAGAATATTTGTCCCCACTTTACAAACAATATTTTACTTCACACTACTCATCTACAACACATCTTCATTCCTCACATGATCAGAATATATCTCGCCCCCACCCCCATAAGTAAAACATCTCTACAGCTCACAAATGACTCCTATGTTTCATCTGCAGTACTCCACCTTCACTGCTGCACATCAGAGTAGGAACGATTACTGTACTTTTTCACACACAACTATTTGGGACTTTTTTGAGAACCTATCATTCATCATTTATTCAAAATCCTCCTGAAGCAACTGTGACTTTCAAAGTTGAATTTACTAGCCTACTAATTTCACCACCTAATTTGTTTTCTCTGTCAAACATGCTTCCTAAATATGTAAATTGATTTACCTGGCCTATCTCTGTGCCATTTAGACTGATCTGTTTGCTTTAATACTAACAATTCATCAGTCAAAAACATACCTTTGGGTTTTTCCTTACATATACTAAGTTTGAAATTCATACAAACTTCATACATGTGGGACAACATATGCTGGCTGCAGCTCACTTTTGCTCTCTGCCAACAGGATTGTGTCTTCAGCATGAGCAAACATAATTGAGTAACTACTCTCCACAGATAGCATTTACATAATCTAATGATGACTCAACCATATGTGTCTCCTAAGACATAAAAATATTTTTTACCTTAAAAATTGTTTTGGTAATAAGTAATAATCATAATACACAAGCTTGGCAGTGAATGTGGGGAGAAATATCCTACCAGTTTTCTCAGATAATTTCTTAGAAACATCAGCTGAATTTTTTTTTTCAAGAGCTGCTTCCTCCTGCTAAAAGGGAGCAATTTTATTTATCATTTATTATTACATTTTATAGCTTAAAACTATCTTTATGCAAGATTGCAGCTCTCAAGCTGTATTTTTAGTGGTATGAAAAACACGTAAAATATTGTTTTTCAGATCCTAAAATAAAAAATATATATACCAGAAAGTTTTGATGCAAAAATAAATAAATAAATCATGCAACAGAAGTGTGCTTGTAATCTGCAGAAATGCTAAATATACTTTCCAAAACCCAAAGGCGATTTTCTTGTTTCATGTGTGGGCATTGCTCGATGAGCATGCATATGGTTTCTGCCAAGAAGTTTCCAAAAATCCCAGTTGCAAAGAAATGTTTTCATGAGTTTTTCATCAATGTGAGATTATGAGAAATATGTATTTCCAACATTTCGAGGAAAGGTAAGTTGAAGCTTCAGTATGGCATAAATGACAAAACAAAAGTACTTATTAATCCCCGCAGACTGGAATCTTAGCCATCAATTAACATGGGAATAACTGAATTATAGAAAGAATAACTTTTTTTATTGGCATGCAAATGTCAAAGTTAACATTATATCAGCTTGCAAGGAAATGTTATGGAAAAAAATCTTTAAAAAAACTTTGTTATTGTAATTTTTAGAGCATTTTGTATACATTTATATTTTTCGGAAGGTGTGAACAATAGTTTGCTATTTTTTTTATCGTTTAAGACAGAACACAATGTTAATGGAGTATACAGATATAATTACTTCCATGGTGTAAGCAAAAATAGTTCCCATGGCATAAGCAAAAAAATTTAAAGTGCTTATAATATGTTCACAAGTGACATTTTTATTAAAAACAGTAATTAGGGTACGAATAATTTGTGATGGCCTTTTCATAGAAAGCTATTATTTTTCCAGAAACATATTTAAAAAAATGCTAACGATTATTAGTCCTTTGTTAAAAATTGATTTTAAAAAAATATCATATTCCAAATTAATCAAGTATATATATTTACTAATTAATTAATGAAAGCTATACTAATTAATGTATGAAAAACATAAAAAATATAATCCAAATTGATCAAGTATATATTTACTAATTAATGTATGAAAGCCTGTCTCTCCTACACAACATAAAAACGAATGGACAGTCAGAGGAAATAACATGCTGTAAGTGTGGGAAAATCAGCAGATCTAAACGAAAGTTAATTATGCTCATATTTTTACCAGATTAATTCTAGCAGCCGCATCAGCACACTCGTTACCTGGAATTCCAACATGCCCAGGAATCCAGCAGAATTGTATCTGGACACCAGCCTCGAGCAAGGAACAAAGAAGCCTTCATATGTTAAAAAGAAAAGGGTTGTCACAACAGTCCAACGATGACACTGACTGTAAAACACTTAAAGAATCAGTGCACACCACAGCCCATTGATGAGAGCCTAACTAAACATGAAGAAGTGCAAGATACACAGCATGCACCTCCACTGAAAACACTGTGGCCTCATCTGGGATCTACGCTACAGAGACGTCATCTACACAGACAACCGTGGATCCAACGACTCCATGCATCTTGGAGCCGACAGTGAAAATGGGAGTGTAGTCAGAATTGAGGGAATGGTGCTCAGCGAAGGGCTGCTGGTACACTAACGCAGGGGTTGAGGATTTATTGAAAAATGTAAAGGTGGTATCCGCCATGACACCAAGTGGGTGCCATGGAGGATCCCGAAAGCCCCTGGTCTCTCCAACAAGTGACAAGTCAAGCCCTGCATCACAAACTACGACCGCCATACGAAGACCAAAGGTTGGAATGCACAAGGGCCGGTTCTCAAATAAACGAGCATGCTGGGGATGGAAAACTGCATTGTACAAAGGATGGTCTGGAAGAGATCAAAGTTTCAAGTAAAATTGAACAGACAGCTGTAGACGGCTGGTTCATTCATGTCAGCGTAAAGGCTGGGAATCGGAGATGTTCGAAATGCTCCCGTACAAAGACACAGCGCTTGATGGTGAACAGTATCCAAAGGCCGGAGAACAGAAAGACGCGCAGAGCCATACATGATACAACCATAATCCAGTTTTGACCATATTAGAGAATGATAAATGCTAAACAAAGACATCCTGTCTGCACCCCACGAGACTCTGGAAAGGATCTTGAGAATGGACAGAGCCTTCAGACAGGAAATCTTGAGCCGCCGAACATGCGCATGGAACGTAAGCACACTGTTGACGGTCAGCCCAAGGAACTTGGTTTCTGGGAAAACTAGTATGGCTGTTCGTTCCAAATGAAGCTCAGGGTCTGGATGGAGGCCACGCCTCCGGCAGAAATGGACACACGCTGTCTTGTCGGGAGAAAGAACGAAACCATTGCTGTTAGTCGCTTTAACAATCTGGTTAATCACAGACTGCAACCGTCTTTCAATAAAATTCATGCTTGATGACGAGCAGAAGATCTGCAAGTCATCTACATAAACAGTAGCCAAAACCGCAGGAGGAAGATTTGTGAGAAGATAAATAATGCGGAGGATGAACAATGAGACGGATAAAATGCAATCTTGAGGAACACATTGTTCTGGATGGAACGGTGCCGAAAGCGTCGTACCCAGACGCACCTGGAACACCTGATAGCGAAGAAAATTTACAATGAATGTCGAAAGATTTCCTCGCAACCCACATGCGTGGAGGTCATGGATAATACCGTTCCGCCACGCTCGATCATAGGCTTCTTCAATATCAAAGAAAGCAGAAGCCAAGTGCTGCCTACGCACGAACGCCTCGTGCACAGATGTCTCAAGGTGCAGGAGATTATCGTGAGGTGAGCGATTACGGCAAAAGCCGCTTTGTTCTAAAAAATGAATTAGCCGGAAATTCACCATTCGCTCGAGAACTTTACACAGACAGCTAGTGACAGCAATTGGACGATAACTAGAGGGAGACTTAGGATCCTTACCAGGCTTAGGAAAAAGCAGAACAAAAGCTTTTCGCCAAGATTCTGGGAAACTGTGTTCCAACCAAATGTGATTGTACAGGATTAAAAGATTCTCAAGAGATGACTGCGAGAGATAACGAAGCATGTCATAGTGGATGCCATCAGAACCGTCAGATGTAGCGCAAGACCGATGCAGGGCCATCTGTAGTTCAACCATGCTTCAGGGGGAATTATAGGTGTTATGAAAAGGCGCAAAGGAGATCCTCTGGCATTCCACAGTGGATTTAATCCTCAGAAAGGAGAGAGGAAAAGCCAGATCACTTGACACAGAGGCAAGCGCCTCCCACAAACAATCCGCAATCTCCCCGACTTCAGCATATGTGCAGCCGTTACTCTCGAGAATGGAAATCTGGTAAGAACATCCCGGATCTTACGAATCTTTTTCCACACATTTTTCGAACTGGCATGTGAAGTGAGAGATGAAACATACTGGATCCAAGACTCCCTCTTGCTACGTTGATGCACCAACCGAGCATAGGATTTTGCTAATTTAAATACAACAAGATTGGCATCGGTTGGATAACGCCGAAAAGTAGATCAGGCCTTATGTTGAGCTCTCCTAGCCGCTGCCCATTCGGGGGTCTACCAAGGCTTCGGACTTCTTGGGAGCATCGTAGATGTTTTTGGTATAGAAAGATCAGCAGTCTGAATAATGCAGTTTGTGACATCGAGAACAGCTGCGTCGATTGACTCTTGGGTCACCATGGTAGAAGATATCACTGCAAACAATGTGAAGACCTCCCATCTAGCACGATCCGTCCTCCATCGAGGAGGGCGGGAGGCAGAAGATGGCATGTTTGCATGATGCGAGAGAACAACTGGAAAATGGTCGCTCCCATGGAGGCAGGTACACACCGTCCACGACCACTCAGCAATAATTGATGGTGATCCCAAGCTCAGGTCGACTGCACTGAAAGAGACCTGATTCGATGGCCTCTCATGCTGATGCTAACACTACCCCACAAAGGATGATGGGCATTGAAATCACCCAGTAGAAGGATGAAGGCAACTGATCAATCAAGTTCTCCAGCACAGAGATGCTCACGTGCTCATCTGGCGGCAGATAGACACTGCAAACAGTAAGAGAAAAAAGCGTAGAAATACGAACCGCCACGGCCTGTAAAGTTGTGGAGACCGTAACGGGAGAAACTGGAACATTGTGAGGGACAAGAATAGCGACTCACCCACAGGCTATATCTCCCGACACGTTATCTGTCAGAAATGCACTGTAGCTTCGAACTGAAAGCACGTCTGATGGTTTAGATTTTGTCTCCTGTAGACAAAGGCACACCGGAGAGTACAATTAAAGCAGATGTTTCACGTTGTCAAATCTCGTCCGAAAACCTCGACAGTTCCACTGAACGATTGAAGCAATGGTGAGAAGCGAGATGAGAAAGGAAATAAAATGAACTACACTAACTGCTCAAATGAGGTCAGTGCCCATCTCCTCTGATGAGAGGTCCCCCAGATTTGGGGGCATATGACCAGGGGCCAAGATTGGAGAATGCTTTGTCCCAAGTGTCTTAATGGGAGGCGCTCGGCGTTGAGTTGTTTGCTGAGATTTTGGAGAAGAAACGCTCTTCTTATCCTTGGCTTTGGTTTTTTTTGCCAGAAGAAGTGGCCTGAGTTCCCATGCTGGCGGTGGTGTAAGTACGCTTCGGCGAAGTGGTGGGTGCCGCTTTCAGACCCCTAGCTCGAGACTGGAGTGCCTACAGCCCAGCTGCGATGATATCGTCCAGCCTGTAAGGACATTTAGGGGATCTTACTGTCGGTTTGAATGGCAACTGTAGACTTGGGAACCACCACTGACGCATATGATCGCCGAGCAGATGAAACAGGAACCACCTTCCTTCTGACCTCAGGATAGAAAATATTCTCCACAGTTTTCAGCCTTTGAATTTCTTTCTCCTCCATCCATTTGGGACAATCTTTGGCTGATGCTGAGTGTGAACCCTTGCAATTCACACAAAACTCGGCCACACAGTCTGGTAAATGATGGTCTGTGGCACCACAGCATCCACACCTAGGAGTGCTCCTGCACGACTGCTGAGAATGGCCGTACGACTGACACCTAAAACATCTCAAAGGGTTAGGGATGTACGGACGTACCTCGAGGTGAAGATACCCTGCCTTGATGGACGTAGGCAGAGAAGAGCTGTCAAATGTTAAAATGATGTTGCGGGATGGGAGAGACTGCCCATTCCGCCTGAAAAGAATACACCGCACACCTGTAACATGTTGACTCCTCAGTTCTTCAAGAAGTTCATCTTCAGAACATTCAATGGGGTCCCGAGAGGGGACAACACCTCGAGATGTATTTAGGTAACCATGTGGTGTTATTTTGACCGGAATCTCAAGCAGCACGGTAGTGTTAAGAAGTGTGGAACTATAGGGTACAGTGGACATCTCTATAAGAAGATCTCCAGACTGAAGTTTCTTTATGCTCTTAGGAGAGCTTGCAATGGATTGAAGTGCTTTGTTGATCCAAAATGGACTTTTGGCACACAAAGGCTTTGAAGAGTCCAATGAGTGCAAAAAAGAAACAAGCATTTGAAGAATCAGGGACATGCTTTTTGGCAGAAGGGGCCGAGCCTTCCTCAATACCTCTTTTGGTTTTAGGTTCGTGGGAAACATTGAGAGCCATGAAGAAAAAGAAAGAATTTGTCTTCCGACTTCTCCACCCAGAACCAAGCCCAATGAAGTATAGCCGGAGGTTTGCAAAGCACAAGTGGAAGCAGGACACAACTCTAGGGATAGGAAGCGGATATAGCAAGTTGATAGCGCAGACATGAGCTCGGCATGCACCCAGACTTTCCTGTGCCTGGGGAACACCCCTTTGGCATGCCCACTCTATCCCCAGACTCAAATTGTCGTACGAAACGACAAGCCGTTAGAGGTCTGGACTCCACTCGGCCACGGACCTCATGGACTAGGAGTGGCTTAATTCCTAGCGGCCCGTTTAGGGTGAAGCAGGGGAAAAAGAGGAGTGTTGGTAACTGGCAACAACACCCCCTCACCCCCACCCCCTGGCCTCCAGAAACCTCAGCCTCCAGCATCCCCTTTTCCACCTTACGAGTCACCGCACACGGCAAACGTGCAGGTAGGTATAGCTAACCAGCTCAGAAAAACGAAGAAGGGGACATAAAATGAAGAGGACAGGAGAGAAAAATAGAAACTAAGATCCAGAGCTGGCGCATAATCACAACCTCAGCAACCTACAACTGAGGCGAGTGCGTGTCAAGAGAACAACAAAAAACACAAAAATGGGAAAATCATCATAAAGTACATGTCGGCTCGGGCCGTGAGGTCGTCACTCCCCATCAGCTGGATGAACAGCTGTCCCTTCGGTAACATAATCGTACCAAGACGAAATGAAAAGATAATCCATCACAAGGTCAGCTCAGGCCGTTGGGGCGCCACTCCCCAAATAACTGGAAAACCAGTTATCCCCGTGTGGGGGAAGTCCGATGGAATTACTCCTGGAAACATGACATCCAAAACTTGCTCCCAGTCACTGGAAGAATTAACTGAGAAATTGCTGCTAATGTGTTTGAGGGTAAGAATTATTTCAGCAGTGGTTGCTTTGTCTTTTGAACTCACTAGCCCTAATTGGACACTTTGATCACTACTGTTGGTAAAGGAGCTACAAGATTGCTCTCCAACATTAAATGCTACAGCTGACCAGCACAAAGTCATCTGTTTTGGATTTAAAACCTCCAATAAGATTTTCTTGACTTATGTTTGAAGCCACTAGCATGCTGTAATGAGTGAACACTCTTGTTCCCAATATTTATCACAGCAATACATAATTTACAAAAAGCCTCAGACTCACTTTGTTTAACACACCACAGTGTGAGTGAAAGTTTGTGACCGTTAGTCTTCTTGTTTCAACCCAAAGTCTCGAAACTTGCACATGCACATAATGAAATCTCAGATTTTTTTCATTAAAATGTTTAATTAAAACGAACTAGTAAAACATCAAAATACTGGACTAGTTCCTCTTGAATTTTTACACTATCAATACTAATACTGTTATAGCTTGCATAAAAATTCTTCATTCAAAGTGCCTGGAATAATAATAATACATTTCATTAGACACATACAAAATTCAGACCACAGATTTCAAAAGTTCTCAACTCTCAAATTGAAAAGAAAAGGACAAATGAAACCAAAACAGACCTCAGTTAACCTTCATTGGGGTTACTATACAATATCACCTAAGGTTAAACAACTTTGAGAAAATAACACAAAGAATTTAAGAACAGATCCCTTTTTTAAGGGATTTGTTCTTGAATCTTTAAAAACAAATCCCTTAAAAAAAGAGATTTTAGGAGACTTGATTACAAAAAAAGATACTTTAAGAGACAAGTTGGAAAAAAGACTTTTAGCTAAAAAGGAGACTCACTCCTATCCCTGTCAGTTTAGAAGTACAAAGGCAAATCAAATCTTATGTTTTCGACTACTGTTGTGTGTACTTAGTTATTAAACTATATTAACACCTGACACACCACATTCCTTGAAAAAATTGCTGGTGGTATCGCCAATTTTAGGATGGTTTTCACAAAGAGTGCACCACATAATAGTCTTTGTCATTTGACTTTAACCAATTAAATGATTTTATCCAAGATTTCTCAACTGCGTGACAGTGCTTTTTTTTTTTTTTTGTATGCTTTTTCATAGTCCGCTTGCGTAAGTTTCAGTTTTGCCAACGATGTAGATTCCGATTCTGAAATTACATTACTCAACATTGCAGAAGACTAATCTGTAACTACCGCTGACAGATTGGGAATTTCACATAATTGCTTACTATGAGATATACTACCATTGCTGGATTTTTTTCCAAAAACATCGTGTATCCGTTACTAAATACAACTTATATCCGCAGCTAACACGAACTACTGTTTTCACACATAAACAAAGTTATTGGAGACGGTAATTTTCGCTCTTCTCCCGGTTAAGCGGAATGCATTGCGCAGGCTCATTCTTAAACAAAACTTGTTTTCGTTTCAGTAGTACTGCTGTCAGTTCATGTGCGTGAGGGGAGGGGGGCGTGCAGAAGTTTCCACTTTCCCCTTATTCACTTGTGCGAGTTATATCAGAGACCCCACCCCACCCAGAGCTGTGCAATAAATATTCCATTGTCACTCCCTCCCAAAGGTGCTCCCTCCCCATAAAGCACAGCTTTTTTGCCCATCAGTCGGCATCCTCCTGTTTCATGGCAGTTTACGCATTTTGTCACTAAACACCACAAGTTAGTTTCCTCCAAGGCATGCATCCCAACATTAACTGTAAACGACATCTATGTATGACCCCAATTTCTGGACATACAGCATAATATCATTGAAGAAGCACTATTCTCCTGGCCTTGACACTCATTCTGCAACAATAATGCAACAGCAATAAAATGAAAAATTACTGTCTTTTTTTCTAGAGTAGGAAACTCTCCATTCGAAACTTCTTTTTTTCTTTAAATCTAGTTGACCGACCGGGCAACTAGATTTCATTTTTACTTGCCCAGGCCAATAATTTACATGCCCCGGGCATGGTATTTTTCAAGCCCTGTATGGCTATGATTCAGTAATGGCAACCACAAAATGATGCTGCCATGATATGTGAAATTTACTCTTGAAAGCTATACAAAAGGGCTTAAAATTCAAATTTGAAAAAAAATTACTACTGTTTCCTCAGGAGTCCCCCCACTTATGTTTGTAAATGGAGGGGACTGAAAATTTCAGGCAGCAAGTTTTGAATATGTGACTTAATAATATTAAAAGACTCAGGGAAAACAGTAGTAATATTTTAAACAATATAAGCTATACTTGGTTTTTAAAACAAACAAGTGAATTAGATCAAAAAATTTACTACATTCAATATAATATAAATTACCATGATTCATTTTACAAAACTAGAGTAGTTCATTTTGCTGTACATTGATATCATAAAATTGTGCCTGAATTATATATGTCTGTCTTTCATTCATTGCCACAGTTAGCAAGTTTTTATCAGCTGTTGTTTTGTTTCTGAAGGTTTACTGGCCCAATATCAGAAATACGCATTAAGATTTTTGTTGCTCAGTGAATCTAAATTTTGACTGAATTATGTTTTGTGTGCTAAAGCCACATTCACATGGTACATATGTTAAACACAACACAAGACTTACTTGCAGAAGAACCTTTTAACACTAATGGAAATGTGTGCAGATGGTTCCTGATAAAACTCCTGGAAAACTTTGGACATTGGCACATATAATCTTCATTTTTTTTACAGAGCTGTTCTATGTTTGAATAGTGAATATTCCATAACTGCATCTTTATTAATTTTCGAACAAAAAAAACAACAAACAAAACTGGTCTGCCAGGCTTTTGAAAGACTGTACCAAAGCCTGTGTGTGTGTGTGTGTGTGTGTGTGTGTGTGTGTCTGTGTTACGCCATAGATTCAGATTCCACACACTGAAACTTCAAAGAGTTCTGTTGTGGAGAAGGGAAATCTGCAGTTTATCTCATTCACAAAAGATAAAATGTATCAGATGTTTACAGTTCTCATAATTGAGACTTGGTTGATTTAACCAATCTTCTGATATGAGGAACGTCCAGTTTTTCACTTGCAACTATTTACGGAGGGAAGAGGGAATATTGCGAGAAAAAAATATGATTACAGATTAAATCTACAGTTCGTCTAACTTTCATTTTCGAAAGTTTTGAAAGATGAAATTCCGTTCCCATCTGGAAACCCCCTCCCCCAATTATTTTCAGTTTTGCATCGTTCCCAAGGACGATGCAGATGATGACAACAAAGTCAGAGTTCCTCGAATCCGCGGAAGAAACTCGTGTCTAAAGTATACAAGGAAACTGCTGTTCCGTCAAACTTCCATTATTGGAAATTGTTGTCTACACTTTCAAGCTGAAATACAAATATTTGTGCAATAAATTGATATTTAATAACAATACTGAACAGAGGAAACTTGAGAAAAATAAATTACCATTGCGGAAATTTTTTCACTCTGTTTAACTTTCGTTTTCGGAAGTTCTGAAAAACGGAATACCGTTCCGCAGATGGACCCCACCCCCACACACACGCACTAATCTTTCGAAAATAAAACATCATCTTAATTTTTTTTTTTGCATCGGTCTTAAGTTTAAGTATAATGGAAATGTGGCGAAAAAGCGGAATACCGCGACTCCAAGGAAGAATCTCGTGCGGTCATGCCTGATTCGTAAGTTCGCGACATGCAAAATGGACTGCTCATACGCCTACATATGGAAGCTGATTCATGTGTCCATAAACTGATAATGTTCCTGACGTGAACGATGTATTCGATTGTAATAGAACTGTGAACAATCCATTTCTAACGCACATATTTTTACGAAAGATGTGTTTCTAACGAGCGAATTTTGCAAGTGGTCCAAAAACGGACCCAAGATTATATATATTTTTTTTTCCTAAAATTTTGTAAGGCAGGAGATTTCTGCCTAACAACTTTATTTCAGCAGGAGTTAAAAAATTTCGGCAGGAATCCCGTCCTGAATTTAAGCCCTGATACAATACCTTATTTTTTTTTATTTTGACACTAGTAAGAATCTAACAAAAAATACAAAGGAATAAAATAAAAATTAGCATTTGTTTATTTGATTTTCATCAAGATAGGGCTCTAGCAGAATGAATGAGCTTTGCAACATAATATCTGAACATTTTTGACCATTAATAACTCATAAGGAACTGCTAGAGAAACTGAAAACAGACAACTTCGACTATATGAAGCATAAAGGTCATAGCACAATGTTGAAATACAGCTAACCATTATGCCAAGCAAAGCATAAGTTATGAGAATGGGAGCATCATTGGCAATATTCTTGATGACAAGACAATGCTCATGCAAAAATTGACTAGAAAGTAGGCAGCAAATAAAGTAGGCCGAAGTATTGAAAATTTTAACACATAGACTGCTGTCAATTTATGGTGGAGACATTTTATTTAAGAACATAGAAATGAATAAAAATGATGAAATTATTTTTTTCAATAAAAATTGTCTACAAATATTGATTTGATGTTGTTGAGGGAAAATGTAACTTTTAGATTACATTTGTGCATTTAATTGCACTGGGCAATAAACATTGGGCCCTTGTAACTACTAAGCTTAAATTTACCTATGTCTGAATATATGATAGGCATGCAGTGCAGTGATAAAATGTGTATACAACATGAAATAGCTGCAAATAAAGTGACCACTGGATTTCAACCATCCATTGGCTAATGGCCACTTAAAAAAAATCAACGGTACTTACGTATTAAACAGAGGCCCTCAGCAGAGACCACTTTTGGCGCAAATCTAACCATGGCAAGCACACGTACAAGAGAGAAACAGT
Organism: Macrothele yani; assembly: GCA_039090855.1. NCBI lineage: Eukaryota > Metazoa > Arthropoda > Arachnida > Araneae > Macrothelidae > Macrothele > Macrothele yani. The sequence continues at coordinate 110,247,859 of CM077013.1, forward strand.
TTAATATAAAGGAAAGAAACGTATACTCTCTAAATTACACATACAAAAGTCAAACAGTTCAATATAAAGAGAAAAAAATTTACTGCCTAACGACGCCAAGTACACATACATAAGTCAAACACTCTAAGTACTTTGCTCTTGCAGCTTTTTACATTACAATGCCAAGATTTAAATGAAAGGTATAATTTCATATTATGGCCATTCTTAAACATATGCTGTCTTGGTAATATTCCTATACTCTGAAAAACTCACTGCCTCTTCCTCAGTGTTAAGTAGATGCCAAATTTTCATTATATTTTCACAAAATGGTGAAAGCTTACTTACTTGAACAGCATTATCAATAAACGATTGAAGCACACAGAACGAGAAACAAACTATGAACTAGAAACAGAGTATCCAATGAAGTTCTCACGGAAACGGGGAAACAAAGTGTTCAATAAAGTTCTCAGGACTACTAAAGCACATGAAATGTGAAAAAAACTAAGTACGCCGCTCTGGTGGCGCAGTGGTCTAAGCGATGGCTTCTGATCATTCGTTTGAGATGGGTCCGGGTTCGAGTCCCGGTGAGGCATGATGTTGTGTTTGTCTTACAGCACTAGTTCTTTCCCTTCCCTGGAACCAGTGGGCCTAAATTTGGGACGAGCGACTGCTTACAGCCCACTGAGTAGCTCACGGTGGTCGTTAAACTTCCAATCATAAAAAAACTAAGCACATGGAATGGGAAACAACATATCCAATGAAGTTCTCATGGGAACGGGGAAGAAAGTATCAAATAAAGTTCTCACGTGACATCACGAGTTCATTACGAAGAACGGAAGAAAATACCTTTGAGAGCGAACATCACAAGTGATGTCCTGGAAACAACGGACCTTGCAGCACGATCGTCGTGAGTTACATGGGCCTCTGTTTAATATATAAGTACCAAATCACCAAATTTTAAATCTTTATCTCTGCCTACTGTAGCTACAGAACAAGGTTTGCAGCAACTCATCGTACCACAACTTTTTTAGTTTTCCAGTGTCCAGCCACGGTGCTCCTGACACCATTGTAGACGACCTTTCTGGTTCTTTGCAGAAATCAGTGGTTTTCATATAGGCATGTGATTGCCAATACCAATCCTCTTCAATTCCCTGCACATAGTTCACTGAGATATGAGTCGGAAACAGCCTTCACTGAATGCTTCAGTTAGTTGCTGCACACAGGAAGTTCTGTCACTGTACAAGCCTCCTCAGATGATGGCACTCTAATTTCCGACAGATTGTTGCCACACCACAACTGCGCTTCTTAGCAAATCGATGTGGATTATTTTTATTTTTTTTTTTTTTTACTGAAAGTTTAACAACTACTGTGAGCAACTTGATGGGATATAACCAGTCGCCCGCCATAGCAGAAAGTTCTGGGTAAGTCTGCGACAGATATCATTGTGCCACAAAATAATCTGTGAGTGGTCACTGTGCAAGGTAACTACTAAATGTATAAACCAATAAAAATTGTGCAGAAATATTTTTCTACCTAAAAAAATGTCTAACCTAGGTACTACAGCAATTGAAATGTTAATTAGAATCAAGAACATTCTGGTCCTCTGTATCTGGAATTTTACCAATATTTTCAAGCTGAAACACAGATTTAGGGAAACAAAATGATATTTAACAACAATAAAGCACAGAGGCATCACTAGGAAAAAATTGTAATAAGAGGAGAAATCATCATTCCGTTCTAATTCCGTTTTCGGAACATTTTTCTCCATTTCCCATCTCAAGTGCAAACATTTATGTAATTAAATGATGATTAAACAATAATACAGAAGCATAGCAAGTGGAGGATTATTAGAGGGAGAAATTTTTGCTCCGTACAACTTTGGTTATCAGAAAATTTTCCTCCATTTTCTATTATTAGAGGGAGAAATTTTTGCTCCGTACAACTTTGGTTTTCAGAAATTTTTTCCCCATTTTCAATCTTAAATACAAGCATTTATCTAATAAAGTGATATTTAATGACCATATAGGGCTGAGGGAATATCGCAAGAAAAGGAATTCAAGATTATTGGGTTCCGTCAAACTTTTGTTTTTGGAAATTGTTGGCCTCCATTTTCAAACCAAACCTCAAATATTTATGCAATAAAATGATAGGACTATTTAACAACAATATCGGATAATTCCCTCTTCAAGCATCGAGGGAACGTTGGGAGAATAAAAAATTACGATTACGGGAGAAATTCTCACTCCGCCTAACTTCCGTTTTCATAAATTTTGAAAGGCGGAAAACTTGCATCTGTGATAGAGTCTGCAAGATGGTTTAATAGGGTTTTGGGGATACCGTTTCTGTCTGCAGGGCGAAAATAAATCTGCAATGTGTGTCGGCTATCGTCGCGATTCTGCTATGAGGATGAATAAAAACTGTATCTACGGTGTATATCGGCCGTCGCCGCGATTCTGCAATGGGAACGAGTACAAAATAAATCTGCGATGCGTACGTCGCCGCGATTCTTCTATGGGGACGAGTACAAAACATATCTGCGATGTACGTTGGCCATCGCCACGATTCTGCTATGGGGATGAGTACAAAATAAATCTGTGATGTACGCCGCCGCGATTCTTCTACAGCAGGGATGCACAACCTCCGGCCCGGGGGCCAAATGCGCCCTACGGTTGTAACGTATCCGGCTCGCCAAAAGTTTGGAAGTGGTTCGAAATGGCGTCATGATTTCCAAATTTCCAACTAGAGGTCTGCGCCGGAGCAAAAAACACGGCAGCGGCGTGCAGGCTAGATTTTGTTGACCACTGTGCCGTGGCACGACCTTGACTGGCCATTGTCAATAGTAGCGTTCGTGTAAACTTTTTGATTAGCGATTATTTGAAGCATCAATGTCGGATTTCTCAGGAATTTTATGATTTGCCAATACTTCATCATGCGAATTGGTGAGCCGATCAAATAGCTGGGGCAACGACGCAGTGACAAAGGTCGGCGGCCGGAGCAAACCTGTATCTCCAATGCGGCGTCGGATATTTCCTTGCGAGAAATCTCCGATAACGATATCGTTATTTGCGTAGCGAAAAAATTAAGATTTAAAACATTTCTTACGAGGAAATGTTTTAAATCTTTTTTTTTTTTTTTTTTTTTTCGCTACGCAAATAATGATATCATCATCGTGTTTAACATATCATTATTGACTTATCGTGCTTTCATATCGTTGGCAATGAGTGTTGGAACACGTTGTAGTTTGGAAACAATAATCATGGCCCCTGGTGAAAACCACAAGATGGATTCCAAAAATCATCAGTTTCAAGAAGCTTGGACATATAAATATTGTATTGTACAACAAAACAATTCATTTATTTGTCTCTTGTGCAATGCTTCAGTAGCAGTGCCAAAAAAATTCCACGTGAAGAGGCATCATGAAACACAGCATAAGGACTTCATCATGCATGGTTAGGAATGCAAGCAGAAAATTAAATCTCTGAAGCGGTCGTTAACCACGCAACAAAATATCTTTAAAAAATAATGTGCAGAACTGGATACAGCTGTTAAAAGTAGCTTAGAAATTTCTGTTTTAAAAGCAAAGAGTGAGAAACCATTCAGTGATGGAGATCTAAATAATAAAAAATGTCTCATCATCGCCAGTGATAGGATGTGTCCTGAAAAGACAAAAGGGTTTCAAAACATCAGTCTTAACCATATGACAGAACAACGAAGGATTTCACGACTTGCATCAGATATTACTGGTCAGCTTCGTAATTTAGCCACAAGATTTGCTTACTTCTCATTCGCCGTAGATAAGTCGACTGACATTGTGTCTATCAGAGGAGTTTCATCTGATTTCACTGTAACTGAAGAATTCCTTGGAATGGAATCACTTAGTGACCACACAACAGGTTCCAAATTTTTAAATGCTTTGTTGACTGTTTGTTAAATGTTAACTCAATCTCAGCGACTTATCCAGTGTTGCCGTTTTCACGTCCATGATTGGACGTGAAAACGGCATTGTGACCTTGCTGAACAGCCACCTTGGGAATAGGCAGGAGTTAGTTCAGTATCATTGTATAATTCACCAACAACAACTTTGTGCAAAGAGACTAGGATTTGAAGCCCTTATGAAAGATGTTACCCAGACAGTGAACTTCATCCGCCGTCAAGGTCTGAATCATAGTTTAACTAAATCATTTCTAGAAGAAATGGAAGCTGAATATTCTGATGTTCCTCTGTATACTGAAGTTTGGTGGCTCAGTAAAGCAGCAGTTCTGAAACGTTTTGTTGAACTGTTAGAGCCTATAAACACTTTCCTCAAGAAGCATAGTAAACATACAAGGCATTTAGAGGGACAAAGATGGCAGTGTGACTTAGCTTTCCTTGCTGACATAACTGCCCATTTGAATAAACTTAATTTGCAATTGCAAGGACAGAAGCAACTTGTTTCACAGCTATCTGATATAGTGAATGCTTTCATTACTAAATTAACCCTTTTCAAGTCTCAGATGCAATCAGATAACTTTGCACTTTTCCCACACTGCAAGGCTATGAAAGAAAAATACCCACACATGAAGATGGATTATACCAAACAAATTAGCAAACTTCTTGCATCATTTAACGAAAGGTTTCACGAGTTCAAAAAATACAAACTTCAGCTGCAGTTGTTTTCAAATCCGTTTTCAGTGCAGCCAGAAGAGGCACCTGAAGATTTCCAATTAGAATTGATCGGCATGCAATGCAATGGTGAACTGAAATCATCATTTACGATTCTTGATCTTCTAAACTTTTACAAGCAGTTGCCAGAAACATTTCCTGTGGTGAAGGACAACGCTCAGTTTTGTGCAAGTATGTTTGAAAGCACATATGTATGCGAGCAGGCTTTCTCGATTATGAACTTAAACAAGTGCAAAGTGAAGAATCGTATTACGGACGAGAACTTAGAAAATATATTGATTGTATCCATGTCTAACATCGCTCCAAACATTAAAAAAAATTGCTACCAGCATTCAGTCCCAGCCATCGCACTGAGTCCGGCCCTTTGTAAGTTGATTTTTTTTTCATTTGGCCCTTTCCTAGAAAAGGTTGTGCATTCCTGTTCTACAGGGACGAGTACAAAATCTGTTATGTACATCGGCTGTCACCGCGATTCTTCTACGGGGATGAGTACAAAATAAATCTGCGATATCCGTCGCTGCAATTCTTCTACGGGGACGAGTACAAAATAAATCTGCGATGTACGTTGGCCGCCGCCGTGATTCTGCTACGGGGATGAGTACAAAATAAATCTGCGATGCACGTCGCCGCGATTCTTTTACAGGGACGAGTACAAAATCTGCGATGTACGTCGGCCGTCACCGCGATTCTTCTATGGGGATGAGAACAAAATAAACCAACGATGTATGCCGGCCATCGACAGATTCTGCTACGGGGATGAGTACAAAATAAACCAACGATGTATGCTGGCCGTCGACAGATTCTGCTACGGGGATGAGTACAAAATAATTTTGCGACGTACGTCGTCCTTCGCAAGAGAAAAAAAGTTACGATTACGGGAGAAATCCTCACTATGCCTAACTTTTGTTTTCGAAAATTTTGGAAGGCAAAAAACTTGCATCTATGATAGGGAGTCTGCAAGATGGTTTTAATAGGGTTCTGGGAATATTGTTTTTGTCTGCAGGACCAAAATAAATCTACGACGGTACGTCGCCCGTCGCCGTGATTCTACTATGGGGCAGTTGTCCGACCCTAATTTAGGGCCACTGGTTCCACAGAAGGGAGAGAGCCAGGGTTGTAAGATAAACACAACATCCATGCCTTGCAGGTATGCAAACCCAGACCCAAGTCAGATGAATGATCAGAAACCAGCACCTAGACCACTCTGCCACCAGGGCTGCCGATGTGGATTATTTTTCCATTGATTAAAGACCTGGGATGCCCCACCTTTTGAGAAACCAGTCACCTCTGCTGTTTTCAGAATCATTACTCCAACCAGACTGGCAACCACAATAAGCCCTTTATCGATCAACACAATGTTTCAATGATTACTGATAAAGCAGCAGTCTTAAGTAGTTGACATGACCACATGGTGATATTTGTAACCACATATTTTGCATATACGCTATGTAAGTGATGTTAACTATCTCTGCATAAAGGCTTCTAAAATTCAGTGGTTGGCGTTTGGCGTGTGTGTGTGTGTGCATGGCCATATCCAGGGGAGGGGTTTTTAGGATCACCCTCTCCCAAATTTTTATGTTTGTTTATCACAAGTTATTAGATCAACACTGTTGATCTAATAACAAAAGGAGTTGCCGTTATTTTCTTTTCATTTTTATTTTTTACAAATTGTTTCTGTTATTTCCTTTGATAAACCTTACTTTAGAAGGACTTTTTTCTCCATATACGCACTGGTTGGTTGGTTGGTTGGTTCATTGATTTTAATGGCGCAAGGGCCATGGTTGGCCAAAGAGCGCCAAGCAAAAGACATCAAAACGAAACAAAATCAATAAAAAACGTACACAAGGTTAAAAACAGGCTGATGCGGTAAAAATGAAATATGAGAGTGAACAAGGTAAAATCTAAATGAGTTTAAAAAAGTCAAATTCCTGTAAAAATGTAAACACTGCTCTCGTGTCGCAGGCGTCGCCGATAATAGTTTGCAGCGTAGCTGCTCCTTCATCCAACAGACGAGAGTGAAAATGACGAAAACGATGATCACAAAAACGAACACAAGTACACAAAACATGAAGGACAGTGAGACGACAGTTGCACGCCTCACACACCGGGACACCCTCTCCACACAGCAAAAAGCGGTGAGTAAAGCGACAGAGCCCAATGCGGAGACGTGCAAGAGCAACTTCCGCACGACGGTTCTTCCTTAAACTAGACTTCTATAGTCTGATCTGTGGTTTGATAGAATGCAGCTTATTGCTGCCCTGCTGAGACCACAAGGACTGCCACTCGTCCAGGAGAAATGTCCGGATCAAAGGTCTAAAATCGCGGAAAGACAGTGGCAGCCGAGCTGGCGACATGGAGGAAACAGACCTGGCAGAGTGATCTGCCAGCTCGTTACCCCAGATCCCAACATGGCCAGGAACCCAACAGAATCGGACCAGGAAGCCATCACCCTCCAAAGTTCCAAGAAGACGACGCACATCACGGATGACAGGTGAGTCCGTGTCCTCCGGAGTCCGTGTGAGTCCGTGTCCTCCGGAGAAGATAAAACCTGGATGACGGACTGGGAATCAGAGCAAACCATAGCGCGACGATGTGATCGGGACTATATGTGGCACAAAGCGAGGTGTACCGCACGCATCTCTGCCAAAAAGACGGTGGATTCAGGCGGAAGCCTCTCAGCATGTGAGGCATCGCCACACACAAAAGCGGATCCAACGACATTCCCGGATTTCGAGCCATCGGTGAACACAGGCACGAAATCCGGGTAGACAGACAGTTTTTCAGCAAAGAGCTGCTGTTACACCAGAGCAGGAGTGGACGACTTTGGCCATACACAAAGAGATAGGTCAGCCGTTGCTTGAACGGGCTGCCAAGGAGGATGGTTGAAAAAGGTGGTCAAACCAATCCTGGACAAGTGTAGACCAGCATCGCGCACTATGGCAGACATCCGAATCCCGAACGTCGGAACACAGGAGGGGCGGTGGGAAAACAATCGGACACAGTCTGGTTGGAAGATTGAACCATGCAGTGGATGATCAGGAAGAGATTTCAGTTTTGTATAAAACTGAAGAGACAGCTGCTTACGACGGATGCATAACGGCAGCTCATGAGCCTCCGCATACAGGCTATGTACAGGAGAGGTACGGAAAGCACCAGTACATAGCCGCAATGCCTGGTGATGGACGGGGTCCAAAGGCCTTAAAACTGATGGACGTGCTGAGCCGTACGTAATGCATCCGAAGTCTAACTTCGACCGAATGAGAGAGTGGTAAATGCGAAGCATTGAGCACCTGTCAGCCCCCCAAGATGTTCGAGAGAGGACCTTCAGGATACTCAATGACTTCGTGCACTTCACCTTCAAAGACTGAATGTGAGGCCGGAAGGTGAGCACTCGGTCAAAAGTTAGCCCAAGAAATCTGGCTTCTGACACCACAGGGATGGTAGAACACCCCAGACGGAGGCTGGGGTCTGGGTGAAGACCCCGTTTGCGGCAAAAATGCACGCAAACGGTCTTCTGCGTTGAGAAGACAAATCCATTTTGGGAAGCCCAGTGAGAGATCTTGGTAACGGCAGACTGGACCTGTCTCTCGATGGTGTGCATGGTTACAGAGGCACAAGAGATTTGCAGATCATCCACGTACATGGTTCCACGAACCGTTAGAGGAAGTAGTTGGAAAATATGGTTAAAACGAAGGATGAACAATGTAACGGAAAGAATGGAGCCTTGAGGGACACCCTGTTCTTGTGGGTGCATTGCAGAGAGGGTCGACCCAACGCGCACACGGAAACTCCGATCCCGGAGAAATCCGGCGATGAAAGATGGTAAGTTTCCCCGCAATCCGCACCCGTGCAGATCACGGAGAATGCCGTATCTCCAGGTGCGGTCATACGCTTTCTCCATGTCAAAGAACACGGAGACCATGTGCTGACACCGGACAAACGCCTCCCTGACAGATGTCTCAAGGCTAAGATGATGATCGGTGGTGGATCGATATTTGCGAAATCCACTCTGATGAGGCGAAAAAATGTGATGAAACTCCAAATAAAAAATAAGACGAAGATTAATGATGCGCTCGAGTACTTTGCAAAGGCAGCTCGTCATAGCAATTGGCCGGTAGTCCAACGGATTGGCGGGATCTTTACCAGGTTTGTGAACAGGAATGGCAATGGCTGTGCGCCAAGACTCGGAAAAGGCATTCTCTTGCCAAATCCTGTTAAACAGGATTAGCAGACATTCAAGGGAGGACGGAGAAAGGTGCTTCAGCATTTCGTAATGGATGTTATCCAGTTCTACAGATGTCCGGCCGGACCTATTCAGAGTGGTCTTCAGCTCCACGGCAGTCAGCGAGCTGTTATAATCTGCGGAAGAAAACGGTCCAAGCTGCGACTGTAACCGCTCAAGCTGCGACTGTAACTGCCGGAACGAAGCAGGGTAATTGCTGCTGCTGGACACCGAAGAAAAAGCGGCGCCCAGACAGTCAGCAATACCCTGAGCGTCAGCAACCTTTCCTCCATCACTCTCAAGAATGGAGATTTCCCCAGATGGGTACTGTCCCCGAATCTTACGGATCCTGTCCCAAACGATCTTAGGGCTAGTATTGGTGTTAATCCCGGATACATATTGTATCCAGGACTCCCGTTGACTACGCCTACGAATCAATCGCGCGTAGGACTTGGCTTTCTTGAAAGCAAGTAGGTTCGCGTCGGTGGGGTATCGACGAAACCTACCCCAAGCCCGATGTTGTGCCTGATGAGCTGCCATGCAAGTGGAATTCCACCAAGGTCTCGGGCAATGTGGAAGTTTAGTCGATGTCCTGGGGATGGTAGGTTCTGCCGCTTGCACAATACAATCCGTTACCGCTGCAACAGCGTCATTGACCGTTCCTGAGGTCACCATAGCTAGAGTAATAATTGCTGTAGCCGTGAATGTGTCCCACTTGGCTCGATCAATATTCCATCTAGCAGGGCGAGTAGGGTAACGATACCCGACACCTGCTAGATGGAGAAAGATGGGAAAGTGATCACTGCCAAGGGGATCATCAGACATTCTCCAGGACCAGTCAGGATATAACGTTGGCGAACTCAAGGACAGATCAATGGCTGAGTACGAGCGGGTGGGTTCATGAAAATAAGTGACTGCCCCGGTGTTGTGGAGACAGAGGGACGTGTTGGAGAGAAGGGACTCAACAACACAGCCCCTGGAGTCACGAGTGGTAGAACCCCACAACGGATTGTGTGCATTGAAATCTCCCAAGATGAAGAAAGGAGGAGGCAGCTGGTCAACTAAATCTTCCAGATCATAAAGGCTTACAACTTCATCTGGTGGTATGTAGATGGAACACACCGTGAACAGAGTTTTCACAGATAGTCTCGCTGCCACTGCCTGCAAAGTCGTCCGAAGGGCAACTGCAGTGACAGGAACACCATGAGGAACAACAACGGCCACTCCTCCACAGGCAATAACACCGTCCTCATGATCCTTGCGGAAAATAGAATATCTCTGCAGCGGAAAAGTGTCCGTTGTTCGAAGCTTTGTCTCCTGGAGGCAAACGCACACGGGTGTGTGCGAAGACAGTAAGCTTTTCACATCATCAATTCGTGGTCTCAGACCTCGGCAATTCCACTGAATGAGCGCAGCCATAACGAAAAATAAAAGGAAAGGTTGAAAAACGAAAATGACAGACGACTAGAATGTCTCCGAGTCGTCCATCAGCTCCTGACCATCAGCAATGTCCGGAGGCAATACAGGGCTGTGCTTACTCACACAGGGCTACACTACTGGGGTTTTTGGTGGTTTTGCCCTGCTCTGTTTCGAGGGGGAGGATCCGGGTTTCACCTTTTCCGGCTTCTTCTTAGTTGCGACCTGGGCCTGGGTCCCAGTGCTGGCAGAGGATGTTTTCTGCACAGAGGATGTTTTAGGCGTCTATGTTGATGGCGCCTTGGATTCAATGCGGCGAGACTTCAGTGCCTCCAATCCGGCAGCAACGATGTCCTCAAAATCATAAGGACACCGCGCCAGGATGGTCACCTCAGTCTGCACCGCAACAGTAGCCTTCTGGACCACAACCGATGCATAGGAGCGCCGGGCCTGTTGGTAGAGGAGCTATCCACCGTCTGGCTTCAGGATAAGACAGATGTTCAGTCGTCTTCAGGCGTTGGATAGCCTGCTCCTCGATCCACTTTGGGCACTGCTTAGAAGAAGCCGGGCGAGATCCCTCGCAGTTGACACAGTGATCCGAGTCAGCAGAGCAGTCCGCCAAAGAGTGTTCAGGCGACCCACAGCGCCCACACTTTGCGACATTACGGCAAGACTGCTGGGAGTGACCGTAATGCTGGCACTTGAAACATCTCAGGGGGTTCGGGATGTATGGTCGAATATCGAGACGCAAGTACCCTGCCTTGATGGAAGTTGGCAGGGTAGGGGAGTCAAATGTGAGCACGATGTTCTGGGAGGGAATAGACTTCCCATCCCGCCGAAAAAGAATACGCCGAACCCCAGTGACATGTTGTTCTCCAAGTTCTTCCAGCAATTCCTCATCGCTGCACTCCAGCAGGTCGCGGGAGTTAATAACACCGCGAGAGGAATTGAGGAAACCATGGGGAGATATTTGGACAGGAACGTCCAGCAGAACGGTCGTCGCCAGCAAGGTGGCACTGTGGCGTGGATTTGATGTCTCCACAAGAAGATCCCCTGACAGGAGCTTCTTAACACTCTTTGGTGAGCCCGCAACGGCCTGAAGAGCCTTATTAATCCAGAAAGGACTCTTCGAACTAAGAGATTGTGCAGAATCAACAGAATGAATGAGAAGAAACAGAGCATTACAGTTGGAACTAAGTAGTTTCTTAGTGGAGGAGGGTGTCCCATCCTCCACACGGCGCTTCAAAGGTACAGCATGGGAAACACTTTGGTTTGCCATGAGAAGAAAAATAGATTCATCCGCCAACCTCCCCACCCACTACCGAGCCCAACGAGGGAGAGCCGGAGGTCCGCAAGCCCAAGAGGACGCAGGACACTGCTCTAGGGATAGTCAGCGGATATAGCAAGTTGGTAGGGCAGACACACGCTCGGCGTGCACCCAGACTTTCCCGTGCCCGGAGAACACCCCTTTGGCATGCCCACCCTACCCCCAAACTCACCCAGCCGAACAGAACAACAAGCCGCTAGAAGTCTGGACGCCACTCGGCCACAGACTTCCTGACTAGGAGTGGGTTAGCTCCCAGCCTCTTGTTTAGGGTGAAGCAGAGGGCAAAGAGGAGTGTTGGCATCTGGAGACACTACAACCCGGCCCCCAAATACCTCAGCCTCCAGCATCCTCATTTCCACCTGTACGGGTCACCGCACACGGCAAACATGCAGGTAGGTCTAAGCCAACCAGCTCCGGAAAAAACAGAAAATGTAACATAAAAGAGAAAAGACAGGGAAGGGAACGAGGAACAAAACCCGGAGCTGGTGCCTCATCACAACCTCAGCAGCCTACAACTGAGGCGGGTACATGTCAATAAATAAACTAAAGACGAAAAAGCAAAATGATAAGAGAAAATCGGCTCGGGCCGTGGGGACGCCATCCCCCATCAGCTGGATGAACAGCTGTTGTCCTTTTGGTTATGTAATCGTTAAAGCCGCAGAGGCAAGAGAAACCGTCACAAGGTTAGCTCGGGCCATGGGGGCGCCGCTCCCATATACGCACTGGTCAGCAGTAACAAATTATAGAAGTACAGGAAACTCTGTCTGGCACTTCATTAATCAGAATTGTTCTATTATCATGTATTTTTGAGATTGCTTTTGTGTGTGTGTGTGTGTGTGTGTGTGTGTGTTAAGAGAGATGAAAAAAAATGGCAGCTGGAATTGTAGTTTATTGTTGTTCTTTATAACATCAAGATGCCAGATTAGGATGGGTTGTGTTTATTTATTTATTCTTTTTTTTTTTTGATTGGAGGTTTAACAACCACCGTAAGCAACTCATTGGGCTATAAGCAGTCGCCAGTCCCTAATTTAGGGTCACTGGTTCCAGGGAAGGGAGAGAGCCAGTGCCGTAAGACAAACACAACATCCATGCCTCACCGGGATTCGAACCCGGACCCCTTACGGACGAATGATCAAAGACCAGCACCTTAGACCACTGCGCCACCGGGGCGGGTTGTGTTTAGAAATGTGAGAGCGCAGTGAGAGTGATTGCATCTCAAATTTGAAACTCTACAGACCACAGGGTCCAAAGCGGCGCCAGGAGAGCCAGAGATCGAGTGCTCCGATAGCAACTATTAGATGGCCCTAGGTATGGTAGCTTCATCTAACATTATTGGAATTTTTAAAATCCACTTCCTCTGACAGAGATTTCAAATTTTTTTATAATTTTCATTTTTCAGACTGTACTTGCTTTCAACCTGTCTCCAATGTAATCCTGTTGTTTTCATGTGATCCCTGTCTCATATTGTTCAGTTTGTTTGTTTTTCTGTTAATACTGAATAAGTTCATGTGTCATATCTCGCCAACTAATACTCTAATACACTGGCGGAAAGTGAAAAAAGAACACCAAGAAGGAGATGTCTGATACCAACGAAATTTATACAGCATAATAAGGGAATACAGAGGATAACGTGATCAAAACATTATGGCAAAATACATCTGTATTTGCTGGTAAACTGAAAAATAACATTTTCATGTAACATGGTTAGTACGAGGTTGAACAGTCATGAACTGCGTACCACTGTGCAATTCTCGCACGGAGTCTGTCGTACAGATGTAAGTTTGGGGTATTGAGTTCCAAGCATCCTCAACCTGGACGCGTAAATCGGGGATGGTCGTGACTGGCCGTGGAGACCGGATAAGTCATTGTCCCATAAAATTCCACACGTGCTCAATGGGGGACAAATCCAGTGAACGTGCAGGCCATGGAAGTTGTCTCACACCCTGAAGTGCATGTTGCGCTGCACGTGCCATGTGTGGGCGTGCGTTATCTTGCTAGAAAACACCACGATGGACCGACCTTACAAATAGCACAACAACGGGCTGAATTATGTTGTTGATGTAGGAGGTGATGTTTAACGTACCCGGTACAAACACTAGTTGTGTACAGATGGATATGGATTTTTTGGATTGGAGGTTTAACGACCACCATGAGCAACTCAATGGGCTATAAGCAGTCGCCTGTCCCTAAATTAGGGTCACTGGTTCCAGGGAAGGGAGAGAGCCAGTGCCGTAAGACAAACACAACATCCATGCCTCACCGGGATTCGAACCCGGACCCCGTTCAGACGAATGATCAGAGGCCATCGTTTAGACCACTGCGCCGCCAGGGCTGCAGTTGTGTACGTGAGTGATAGCTGATCGCTCCCCACACCGGGAGACCAGGTGTAGGCCCTGTGTGTCGCTGGCGGATGCAAGAAGGGTAGAGACACTCCCCTGTGCGTCTGCAAACACGCATAAGGCCATCGGAGGCTCCCAAGCAGAATCGGCTTTCATCGCTGAACACGACAGATCGCCATTGCGTTCTCCAGTGCAGACGTTGGCGACACCACTGCAGCCGTTCCTGACGGTGGGCTGGAGTCAGAAGTACACATGCCAGAGGCACACGCAGTCTTGCATCCAGTAGACGGTTGCGGATTGTTCGCACACTCACCTCAGGTGCAACAGCAGCTCGGATTTCCGTCGCAGTGGTGGTCTGCTTGACGCCGCCGCTCTTCTTATGCGTCGATCGGTCCGCTCATCAGACCTTCTGTGACTCCCGGTTCCACGTCTTCTCGTGTGGGAATCTTCCTCGGACAATCTACGCCACCATCGTACCACCACCGATACTTTCTGTCCAATTCGCTCCGCAATATGACGATACGACCACCTGGCCTCGCGGAGTCCTACTAGACGACCTCGCTCAAAGTCCGATAACTGCTGAAATCGTACACGTCTTCCATGTCCAGACATTGCATCTTCTTCAGGGTCTCCGCACGTGTTCGTACGCCGGCGACTGATTACATTCACTTCACCGTACTCCTTAAATACCACCGACGATAATTTGCATATTATGCCATGCTGTGGCGTAAGCGCTCACCGGTTGGTCCCGAAATTAAGATCACACCTACCTAAACTCGACCCCATTAACATATGAAAATTTCACGATCGTCCACCAATTCCTTCTTGGTGTTCTTTTTTCACTTTCCGCCAGTGTATATCTGCGATGTACATCGGCCGTCGCCACGATTCTGCTACGAGGATGAGTACAAAATATATCTGCGATGTACGTCTGCCATCACCACGATTTTGTGATGGGGATGAATACAATATGAATCTGCGATGTATGTTGGCTGTCACCGCGATTCTGTTGTGAGGACGAGTACAAAATGAATCTGCGATGTATGTTGGCCGTCGCCGCAATTTCGTTACGGTGATGAGTACAAAATATATCTATGATGTACGTCACCCATCGGCACAATTTTGCTGCGAGGATGAGTACAAAATATATCTGAGATGTACGTCAGCCGTCGCCGCGATTATGATACAGGGATGAGAACAAAATAACTCTGCGATATATGTTGTCCATCGTAAGACAAAAAAATACAATTACAGGAGAATTCTTCACTTCGTTAACTTCCATTTTCGGAAATTTTGAAAAACGGAAAACTTGCATCTATCAAGTTGATTTAATAGGGTTCTGGGGATATCATTTTTGTCTGCAGGACCAAAATAAATCTGCGACATATGTCGCCCGTCGCTGTGATTCTGCTACAGGGGTATGAAGTAGGAGATTCGAACATGGAAAGTGGAATCTAAAGCCATAACAGTGCTTAACTTAAACCATGTCCTGGGGCAGTGACTACTGCTTTGGAGGAGATGCATGTAAGACAAGGTTGCTGGCATAAAGAAAGGGAGTTAAGGAGGCAGAAGGTACTGTTGGCATGTCTTTATTTCCCCTCAACCCTATTCTAGAAAAACATTTGCTTTCAAACACTTCTCCTGGGTATAAAATTTTCTCTTAAACAGTGTATCCTACTGGTGGCAGTGTGTGCCATGTTTCTTATACTGGTATGCAATTCTTCAGGTTTTACTAATTTTATTCAAAATGGATGGATGGATGGAACATTAACAAAAAAAGATACCTAATTTGGATTCTTTTGTATTGCAAAAATTTCAAGACAGTTTCAAAATTAATGAATATGTATCTAGGAAGGGGTAGAGGATTGCATGAATTCCTTTGCACTTTGCAGCCTGTAGTAAAAAGCATTAAAAATTCTTTCAGTGTTTGATAAATAAAGCTGCTATCAAACCTGCCCCAGCAAAAAAAAAACGCCGGCCCATCTTGATTTCAAAGTCTGTGATGTCTCTCCAATAATTTTGGAAGTAGATGACAATTTTATACATAATTATGATACGAGGGTTGTACAGAAAGTAATGTAAAAGTGGACATAACTTTTTTATTAACTGACAGAGGTCGTTCAAATTGCACATGTTGGTAGAGTAACTCTTTCTCTAAACAAAAGTGCTACTCAGCATAGTCTCTATCACGAGTGATGCATTTGCGCAATCGCTGAACCCAACTCTTTCCTCTTTTGAAAAAATTCAGGTGTGGACTGTTGTACATGCACTTCCTCACAGTTACTTTCACGTTGTCTGTGTCATCAAATCATTGTCCCCGGAGCCGGAGACTGTCCTTCATTGGACCCAACAGGTGGAAGTCGAAGGGTGCCAGATTTGGGCTGTATGGTGAACCACCTACCAGCCTAATTTGCTGATTGCCTGATTTGTTGCCAAAGATGTGTGTAGTTTTGCATCACCATGGTGAATATGGATCCTTTTCAGATTCTTGTTTGGTCTCTTCCTCCTTATGGCTTCTCTAAGCTTCTTGAGTGTCTCAATGTACCGCTCGTTGGTCTTAGTACGACCATGTTCCAGGAAATGGAGAACGACACGTCCCTGTCATCCCAAACAACAGTCACCATCAGGGCCCGTTTATCGGCAGGATAGATGGGGCACTTCCCCAGGGCCCACTAATTTCAAGGGCCCAAAACGTTTCTATTCTTGTGTCACACACATGCTACATGGCAGCAGTTCCCGACCCATCCCTCAGTGTATCCTCAAACATTAAAAGCCAGTTAACCAAACCCTTAATAGCAAGATAACACCGCCACAGTCATCATTAACACACTCAGAATAACTTTTTAGATATCCTTAGTGATAACCCAAGTATGTGAGCTTCAACTACATGAAATTCTAAGTTTCCAATTACATGCTGAAATGTCATTTTTGACGAAAAACACGAGTCCTTTATGAAAAGATTCTCTGTTTGTGATGAAACTTTTTGCATGTTGTCTCCAGGTCTCCGTGTATGGCATAAGGAGGAAACTCATTGACAACTTTAAAATCTCTAAAATCCTTAAAATTACTGTAGTTCCTACTAAAATGAAATATGATACAGCAAATACGAATTGGGTGAAGATACAACAGAATTGAAAAAAAAAATTTAAGAAGAATTGGAACGAATTCAAACGAATTGGAATATAATAAAAAAATAATACATAAAAAAATAATTGGAAGAACATACCTTTCACTGTATCATCATTCGTTGAGTCGTTACGCTGTTCCAATCTAGTCTTCGACATGACGAGATTCCCTCTAGGCATAAACAACACTGAAATTCTATTCTCAACCTAATATGTCGCCAAACTTCACACACACAAAAAAAGGGAATATGAATAAACCCACACAAACATAAACTTAAAACACTAAAATTCCTGAGTACGAAAACAGTAGAACTCTTGTCGTGTACGGCGTAAAAACACAGCTGAAATACCAAATACTGCCTTAGAACGAAGTGGGAAAAGATACTAAATAACACAAAAACTTCATGAAATGAGAAATCACGGTGACCTAAGCATGAGGAAGGATGTCCTTCCGATAATCTTTTCAGATGCATTTTGGTAATGTATGCATTACCATCTTCAGGAACAATGTCTGGCTGTGTCCTTTGTGATCACACTCTCTCTGCCACTTTTGACTAAACCGCTGCCTCATCTTCGTCAAGATCAATGACATTATTTTGGGCTGTTGTCACTTCACGGTTTGGAAAAATCGAAGTTCCGTGCACCGATTGCTCCCGCCAACTCTCATCTCCCAGCACTTCCGCCCGCAACTTTTCCCTTATATTTTTCGTACCCTCCTGTTTCTCTCTCATCAATATTTTCCAGGGGAGTGGTAGGTCGATACCAGAATGTATGTTGCAGGAACTTCGATTTTTGAAACCATGAAGGGACAACAGCCCAAAATAATGATGTCATGGATCTTGACGAAGATGAGGCAGCGGTTTAGTCGAAAGTGTCAAAGAGAGTGTGATCACAAAGGATACAGCAGACATTGTCCCTGAAGATGGTAATGCATACATTACCGAAACGCATCTGAAAAAGATTATCCTAAGGACATCCTTCCTTATGTTTAGGTCACCGTGATTTGGCATTTCGTGAAGTTTTTGTGCTATTTAGTATCTTTTTCCACTTCGTTCTAAGGCAGTATTTGGTATTTCAGCTGTGTTTTTACGTCGTACACGACAAGAGTTCGACCGTTTTCGTACTCAGGAATTTTAGTGTTTTAAGTTGATGTTTGTGTGGGTTTATTCATATTCCCTTTTTTGTGTGTGTGAAGTTTGGTGACATACTTGGTTGAGAATAGAATTGCAGTGTTGTTTATGCCTAGAGGGAATCCCGTCATATTGAAGACGAGATTGGAACAGTGTAACGACTCAACGAATGACACTACAGTGAAAGGTATGTTCTTCCAATTTGTTTTTTGATGCATTATTTTTTTATTATATTCCAATTCGTTCTATTTCGTCTTTTTTTTTTAGTTCGATGCATGTTCATCTAATTTGTATTTGCTGTATCATATTTCATATTAGTATTAACTACAGTAATTTTAAGGCTTTTAGAGGTTTTAAAGTTATCAATGAGTTTCCTCCTTATGCCATACACGGAGACCTGGAGACAACATGCAAAAGGTTTCATCACAAACAGAGAATCTTTTCATAAAGAACTCGTGTTTTTCTTAAAAGAATAAAAACATTAACACACTTTTTAAAAAACCATCCTACTGCCACTCCAATGTAGAACCAAACCATACTTTTAAGTTGTCCACCATTTTCTAATAGAAAAGAATTATACTTTTTAGAAAACCTTGACATTTTCTCTTCTATTAATTGTAATATCGAATCCCCACAATATACTCACCAATGTTGGCAAGCTTTAATTTCGCTTTTTCAATAGTTTTATTCATGCAAATGGCAACACCATAATTCTGATTGTGTGCATCTCTGTTAACCGCTAACCGCAGGTTATCTTTGAATGAATACTTTAATTCTCAGTTCATGCTGCTTTGCGAGTTTCATTAAATTATTTTATCTGTTTTGATCATTTCTAACATTGTTTCTCCACTTGGGTGCAGTGTGAGTTAAGTGAACAATACATATATATATATAATATTTTGTTTCATATAATAATTTCCATCCACAAAAAATGAAACATTTTTATCGATATCCTTCTGGACACTCCAAACGACTGAAAAAACTCAAAAAGAGGAGCAAAAAGAAATGTGACAAGGAAAGCATAAAAAAATTTTGTTTTACTGCAGAAAAGGAGCAATCAGAAAAATTGCAGTCATCTAGCATTCAAAATACTGGATCGGAAAGTAGCACGTGTGAATCTGACGCAGCTATCACTTCAACTTCATTTGAGAGCAACCATGTAACGGAGTAAACTACATCTTCAGAAGTTAATAACTCTTTAGTCTGGTAAATCAGAACTTGATCCTTTTTATTTTTTTGTATTGCAAAAGACTGAATCTACCAGTTTTGAGTATGTTGAAGATCCAGCACTTTGGAATGATATTTCTGACCAG
Source organism: Macrothele yani (assembly GCA_039090855.1). Taxonomy (NCBI): domain Eukaryota; kingdom Metazoa; phylum Arthropoda; class Arachnida; order Araneae; family Macrothelidae; genus Macrothele; species Macrothele yani. Next base: position 110,267,372 of record CM077013.1, read on the forward strand.
GTAAGAGAATATTTTGTAACTCATTCACCTAGACAAAACGAAGAAAAGTCACATTTGACTGAAAGAATAATTGGGAATGTTAAAAGATTTCTCACAGAAATACATTTTTACTGTACAATGAAAAATGGTGAAAAACTTAAAAGAGAATGGCTTATTTTATCACTATCAAATTATTCAGAGTACTGTTAAGTGTGTATATTATTTTTAGCTTGCAATTCTGCTCATGCAGCATCAGGTTCTTGTGATTGGAAACATGTATCGGAGCGCTTAGCTGAGCACGAGAACTCAATTTCTCATAGGAAAGCTGTGTGCACTCTGGCATCACGGATGAGTATTTCTGACAGAATTGATTCCCAGTTAGTTCTCCAGTACCAAACAGAGTGCAAATATTGGCAAGCATAACGACAAGAGTTGTTGCGGTTGTCAAGTTTTTGGCACGGCGAGGTTTGCCTTTCTTTGGAAACAATGAGACACTTGGCTCACCTCGCAATGGTAATCTCCTTGGATGTAAGGAGTTGGTTTCTGAATTCCATCCATTTTTGGCAAGACATTTGGAACATTTTGGCAATCCAGGTAAAGGTCATGTAAATTATTTGTCCTCCTCTGTAGTAAATGAATTTGTTTCATTAATGGCTAAGAAAGTGTCAAATGAAATTATAAATCAGGAAAAGTATCTAAGTACTTTTTGATTATAATTGATTCTACACCAGACATGTCTCCTGTTGATCAGCTATCTTTTGTTGTACGATATGTAGACTCAAGTTTTTTTGTTTTGTTTTTTATTGAAGGTTTAACGACCACCGTGAGCAACTCAATGGGCTATAAGCAGTCGCCCGTCCCTAATTTAGGGTCACTGGTTCCAGGGAAGGGAGAGAACCAGTGCCGTAAGAGAAACACAACATCCATGCCTCACCGGGATTCGAACCCGGACCCCTTTCGGGCGAATGATCAGAGGCCATCGCTTAGACCACTGCGCCAGACTCAAGTTTAAGACCCACAGAATGATTTTTGACATTTATTCCTATCCAGTATCATGGTTCTGAATATTTAGCAAAAACAATTTTTTTCTACTATTGAAAATTACAAATTAGACATCATAGATGCCAACCTCTAAAAGTAGTTTTCAGTAACCAACATGTTCATTTTTCAGTAATTTTCAGTAACAATTTTTTTTTTCAGTTATTTTCAGTAATCCACTCTACAGCGCCAAATTTGGGTATTTAACACTGCAACAAATTTTAATGTCAGAACTATTAACAAAATAATAATAATTATAATAATAATAATACAATAAAAAATAATTTGCTAGTGGGAAAATTTAAAATACTGTCTACCAGAAAAATATAATAAATTATTACCTCCAGACATGAAGAAAAATTATTCCTTGGAATGTTAGCCAAATTATTATGATAAACTGGTTGTAGTTGCCATTTTGGCCTTCCTTAGTTCAATTTGCGAAAACTTCTGATAGCATAGTTCACTGTGTGCAATGCTGTTTATTTTTTCTACTAATAAAAAAACAGCACGTGAGTACTTAAATTAGGTCTGAATTCATTCATGTTTTTTTTTCACAATACTGAAAATTATTTCTGTACTTGCATTGCTATGAGGGACTATTAAAATCATTTTCATAATTTTGCTTAATGATTCATACTTCAACTGGCCACTTTCATTTTTCATTAAAGAAATTCTGTGCCACACTTCATCCATTCTCCCAGAAGTAACAGCACAGTTAAAATTTTCAAACTGGTAGTGAGCAAATTCAGATTCCACCTTGTCAGATTCTTCTGGTTTCAAAACTGGAAACAGGGAACACGTATATTGGACTGATGCAAAAGAAACACTTTGCCTTAATGCTACATCTGCAATTTCAGCATGACGCAGAAATCCATCATTAAGTGGAATTTTTCTTAAATGTAATTGCAGCCTGCCTTGTAAAATTCCCTTACCTCAGAATAAAAAGTAGCCACTGTGTCTTCACTCAGATCTGCAGTTGTGCCTCTATAAGATCTCGCTTTTGACCCAATTACGAGATCACAGTTTTCTTTTTGTTTTCTCCTTCTTTCAAAATTTCCATCTGCAAGAGATGTTACTGTCACATCAAATGCCGATGGCTTGATAAATCGTACAAGCAATTCAAATAACAGACTATGAAGTTTTCTTTTTAATACATGCACAAGTGGAGCTTCCTGCTGCAAGAACACATTAACAGATGTAAACAAAGGAAGAGTAGCAGATAAAAAAAGACAAAGTTTAGATGAAGGATTTCCAATCATACTTGCAAGGTTCTTATACTGTGAATTAGCTTCTTCATTGTCACTGAAATAATGTTCTAGAGCCTCCCACTGTTCTAAAATTCTGTCAATGGATTCCAAAAGTATAACCAGCGAGTATTGACATGCTTTAGATTTTGTGTGGTTTAGTACCACAAACAGCTTGACTCAGTTTTAGTTAGGTTGTGTTTCCTCTTTTAACTTTTCTCCACAAAAAAGTACAACTGTATCAGAAACTGCTCAATATTAAATCCTTTCAGTTGAGTAGCAGATTTCTGTGCAGCTAAATGTACTAAATGGCATGAACATCGCTGCACTATTGATTGCAGGCTGAACCTTCTTTATGTGAGAAACAACACCTTTTACTTGACTTATCATAGTGTTAGCATTGTCACAGGAAAATGACACACAGTTGCTACACGAGATATCTTTTTTAACAAACTCATTGTTCAAAACGTTGAATATTCCTTCACCTGTATTATTACTTGATTCAACCAATGATAACAAAACAGATGAATTTTTCCCTATTTTTTCGTCAAAATATGTTATTGTAATGGGATACAGTTTATTTGCTTGAGCATCATTACTTCCGTCCGTAGATAGAGAAAAATAATTTTTTTAACTTCAGATACGATATTACTTGTAGAAACACTGGCCATGTGCTGAAATAGCGCAGTAGCCTTGGTTCTTCCACACGAATATTTTTTTGCGATCGCTGAATCGGGAAACATGGCTTGAAATAATGGTTTTTCAAGCCTTCAGTTTTGGGAAAATTTTCCAACATTTTCAAGCTAAATTGACTTCAGTTTTCGGAAATTTATCTAACATTTTCAAGCTGAAATACAAATATGTATGGAATAAAATTATATCTAACAATACTGGGTAAAGGAAACATTGCGAGAGAAAAAAATTACGATTACCAGCGAAACTTGCCACCTCCGTCTACCGTCTACTTTCCGTTTTCGAAGGATGAAATTCTGTCCGTCCTCCGGAAGAAAACGACACCCCCCCCCCCCGCCTCCACCAATCCTCCCAAAATTTAAGTTCAGTTATGCATTGATTTCGTACATGGTCCAAATGATAACGAAAAAGGCGGAATTCCTCGAATCAGCGTGATAATCTCGTCGCCGAAGATTACGGGGAAATTTTCGGGCGGCCTAACTCCCGTTTTCGGAAATAGTTGCCTACAATTTCAAGCTGAAATTATGCAATGAAATTATATTTAACAATACTGAACAGAAGCAACATTGCAAGAGAAAAAAATACGATTACGAGAAAAATCTGCACTTTGATTAACTTCCGTTTCTGAACGTTTAAAAACACAATGTCCCCAGACGGAATACGAGCCCCCCTCCCCCTAATATCCCGAAAATTTCACTTTTGCATCGATCTCAAAAATGACAAAAAAAAATAACGGAAGGGATTCCGCGAATCCACGGCAGAATCTCACGTACGAATTAACCGCTGAATCAATTTCAAATGTCATAAGATAACGCTAAAATATCGATATTTCGTCGAAATGGCGATTTTTTTAGCAGAATGGCGCAAGAACAACGTTTTGGCGTTGGCTGGCGCAATTGGCACAGGTCTGGCAGCCCTGAATGTAGCATTTAATTTTTTCCCCCAGAAAAACTTGAACCAACAAAAATTTTTAAGTTGATGAAAATTTGCTTTCTATCTCAGAAAATTAAATCAAATGGCAATTTTCCGTAATTTAAGCAGCGTTTCCGTACTTCCGAAACAGCAACCAAAAATCTGTAAAATTACGGAAAATCCGTACTAGTTGGCATCTATGCATCATGAATATAAGAGGACAAAGTTATGACACTGCAAGTAATATGTCTGGCAAATATACTAGATTGCAGGCCAGGATTAAAGAAGTTAATCCTCTTGCTGAGTATGTACCTTGCTCTGCACGAGCGTTAAATTTAGTGGCTGCACACAGTATTGAAAGCTGCACACATGTTGTAGTGTTTTTTTCATTATTACAGAAGCTTTATAACATTTTTTCTCCATCTACCCATCTTTGGAATATTTTGAAGGAGGAGTGTAGTAAAAAAAATCCAGTATTTACCTTGAAGAATCATTCATCGACTAGGTGGTGTGCTGATGCAGATGCCACAAGATCATTAAGAACAAATTATAGAGAAGTTGTTTATGTGCTTAATAATGTTATCAGAGAGCTCAGATGAACCTGCCTTTACAAGATACAAGGCTTCTCTCACATCAAAATTGTAAAAGTTGGAAACTGCAATAAATGCAGTGGTATGGGATTCAATTTTACAGCGCCTTAATAAAGTAAGCAAGCAACTTCAAAAAACTTCGGAAAATCTTGTATGTGTTTTGCCATTATTTGATTCATTAGTATATTTTGTGCACTATGTGAGAGAAAATTTTGATATGTATCAGAAGGAAGCAAAGTTAATTATAATTAATACAAATGCAGTTGCAAATTATGAAACTACAAGAAAGAAAAACATTCCAAAAGCAGGCTTCTTGATGATTGAGATACTCCTCCTCCAGTATATCTCTCTCCTCAAGATAATTTTCAAGTGACATGTCACTATGCTCTTAGTGATGCATTAAAATCCCAATTAACGTCAAGGAAAGTTTCATATGAAAATATTGTCATATAAATTTTCTTTCTTAATAAACTGTGAAACAAATGAAGCTTCTTATAATGCATGTACTTTTCAGGAGCATTATAATGTTGATTTGGATGATGATTTTGCAGAAGAATATCAGCAGTTTTTACCAATGAAACAGAAAACTGAAAATATTACTGACACTGCAAAATTTACATAAACTAAATATGATCTAGCAACATTTCCAAATGTTGAGACAGCTTCGAAAATATTTCTAACTTTACCTATTAGCAACTGTACAAGTGAACAAAGTTTTTCTCTTTTGAAAAGACTAAAATCTTCTTTAAGAACAACACTACGTCAAGAAAAACTTTCTGCATTGGCAATACTTTCTTTTGAAAATGACATATGACGTAATTTGTGAATTTGCAGCTCAAAAGATAAGAAAGAAGTCATTTAAAAGACAACGCAGGTGACAGACCAATAAAAAAAAAAAAAACTTTTTTTTTTGTTGCCACAGATGTTTGAACAGTTTTAGGGTATTTTGAAGGTGCTGGATACATACTTCTTAGGGTTTTTTTTTTTTTTTTATAATAGGGTGTTATACATATTTTTTTTTTTTATAATAGGGTGTTATACATATCACTTCATGTCATATAAATTTGATATTACATTTTATCAAATTTATATGACATGAAGTTCAAGGTTGGGTATGAAATCATATTTTGACAAAGTTACCAATTTCATTTTGAATTCACATGGAGAAAAATAGATCGAACTGTTATATGTTCTGCATATTTTTAGAAATATCTAGGTAAACTAACCTTAACCATTTTAATTTTCATTTCAAACAGCCTTGACCATGTGAATTTCAGTCAGATTCTTAATAACTTTAATTTCTGCACTTGAGAAATATTTGAATGCTATTTATAAACTCAACTAACTCTAAAAGAAAAAAATATTTTTGATTAAGAAAATCCAAAGTACTTTCATCTGTTACAGTTTTAAAATACACAGTTGTTCTGTTGTTGGATTTTCGCTTCTGTAAATTAAAAAAAAACTGATCAATTTTCTCGAAATTCTTTTTGTCAGTTTTGCAAGTTCGTGATAAATTATTGAGTGAATCGAGTAAAATATTAAGTGCAGTGTGTTCGGTTTAGGGTCTAGAAGTTATTTTGCATCAGTAAATGCTAGTGTTCAGTGCAATGAAATTTTACAGCAAATTTTCCTGGTATTGTAGGATTGTTTACTAATGTAATTTTTGAGTATCTATAATTTTTGCTCAGTTGTAATTTTAAAATTAATGTAGGCATGCTGAAATCTGGTTTAAGAGAGTTCGCTGCAGAGGTGTTTAAATTTTGAGAGGGTTGTATTTTATTTTTGAGAGGTTTGTGTTTGAAAGTGTTACGTGTATTCTGTATTACATAAACAAAATTATGATCTAACATAATAACAGAGTGGAAGGAAATTACACTTCATCTGACAAAACTTACTTCACCAAGTGTGTACAATTTAAATTTTATGGTGTCATTAGTCAAATATGTACTAAAAATCATGCAGTAAAAGAAATATGTCTTTAAGCACCCGAAAGGGACTGAATTTAAATTCTGCTTCATATTGGCAAGTGTTGTCCCAGGAGGCTGCCTTTCTTTTTAGTATTAGTTGGACTTTCAGAGTGAAAACACCTTGTGGTCCCTGTGAACACAATTTTATTTGAATGTTGAAGTACATGAGCTAATCTTCTTTTATAGGGCCTAATGGCCAAAGTTAGGAATGTGAAAAATGATTTGATTGTTCAGGTGGCATTTGATTTGATTGTTCATTCTATGGAAGTTTTTCAGCGACATAATAAAATGCTTTTTTCTTTTATGGTTAAGTTTTATAAATAAATGCAGGCCAAGTGGCCTTTCGAAAATCCAAAACTTTGTGCAGTGACAATTTTGTGTAAAGAGGCTCAATTTTATCACTTTGTCTCATGTTATCCACCTTAGCTTGACTATAAGGAGAAGATAAGAACCTTGACGGGTTTTTTTTAATACAATCACAATAGTGTCCTTGGAATAACCGCTAGATTGATTCACTGCTGATATCTATTTACATGTGTACAATGCTACCATGAATATTGTAGTGATACATTTTGGTACACATGTAAACGATATCACTTCTTTTCACTTTCAGGTTTTCATCTCTTCAATCATAAACAATGCAAACTATAGTATTTTGGTTTTGGGAAGCAGTAGTTAATCATTTTTATTTATCATGGCCTTAGAAAAATTTTCAGTTTCAGATTTCATCCACCCATCTCCCAAATTTCAATTTTTGATCATATTTTTAATACCTAATTTTAATGTTTTCACTTTAAATTCTAAAAGAACCCATAATCGAGCAAGTTATTAAACCCCGCCACAACAATTGTTTTCTTTTATATTCTCAGAATCTTAATGAAGTAAAAGCCATTTTGACAGTTGTACACAGAATTATTTTTGCAATCTACCTATCTAGATAATGTACCCATGCATACAAAAATCCCTCAGTTTCATGTACTGCACTCAGTGCATTGTATTTATATATATTATAGTAAGGCCACATGCAACATGTTTGTGCAGTTATTCTATATTTTCAAAACAAATATTAATGTATTACTCTTTTGTTTCCCACTCTTAGTAGAAAGATCTGGGATTGGGGCTCAATATTTTTTTATTGCCCTGGGCCCAAGATTGTCATGATCAGGCCCGGGTCACCATGACTTTCCGCGCTTGAACTTCATAGGCCTTGGTACAGAGGTGTGACTCACTCATCCGAAAGGGGTCCAGGTTCGAATCCTGGTAAGGCATGGATGTTGTGCTTGTCTTACGGCACTGGCTCTGTCCCTTCCCTGGAGCCAGAGACTCTAAATTAGGGACGGACGACTGCTCATAGCCCATTGAGTTGCTTATGGTGGTCATTAAACCTCCAATCATCAAAAAAAAAGTGTAACACCATTTCATGGATTGATTTTTTGTTTCGGGATTGTAAAGATATACCCACGTTTCATCCCCTATTACCAGATGGGGGGAGGACGTGTTTTCATCGGCATCAAATGCTTCCAGCCGATCAACGCACTTTGACCCCTCTTTTTTCAAATCGGGTGTCAACTGCTGAGATACCCACTTTGTACACACGTTCCGATACCGTAAGTCTTCCACCATCTTCTGTATGGCATTGTGACCACCGTCCAGTTGTGCAACAAGCTCACGGATTGTGACTCGCCTCTCCGAGCAAATCAATTCATCCACTCACTGATGATTCGTGTCAGTGGTCGCAGATGATGGTCTCCCACTGCATGGTTTGTCTTCAGTGCTGGTTTCCCCCCTCTTTAAACTTCATCCATCTGTTCACATTGCTCTTGTCCATGGTGTCACCTCCATAAATATTCCGTAGCCTTCTGTGTACGTCGGAAGGCCTGCGCCCTTCCTTTGTCAAGAACCCTATGACGGCACGTTGCTTCTGCTTGGAATCCATTATTTACTTGCAATGAAGAAGAAGGGTTACTATAGCTAGGAAGAATTATTCTACTAACATGCACGATTTGAACAACTTCTGTCAGCTAACAAAAAGTTACGCCTACTTTTGCATTACTTTCAGTAGAACCCTCGTATATTTCAGGAAACAGGGACATTTGCCAGGACAGGATTCAAGTTCCACATAACTCCTGCCATCATACTCACCTGTTGCTTTTCAAGAAGAATTGTCTTACCTTCATGGCTAGATGTTAGATCAATCCATCTGCCTAGTCAATTGCTACCTCATTTGTACAGCTAAAAAGAATTCAAAAATTGTATTCATAGATTTTACTAAAAAGAAATTATGACTGCACATATGAAAGGACATATGAAATGGCAGCAGTAGTTCTGCACACATTGTTCCTTTATTATGCAAACTAATGACAAGCTCAAAGATACAAGAACAAATAATAACCTAATATTCTGTGCTGCTACATAAATTCGCATTATTGTAACTCTCACCCTGATTTCTCCAAGATGATATAAATATAATTTTTGATTAAAAAAAAAGGGGGGGGGGGTAGTTTTTAAAAATTAAACTATATTCTGTCATGGTATACAATTTCATACACTGAAAATAAATTTCGTTTCACTGCAGAAACATTTTATTCTGTATGTTCGCATCGTTTAGTATTGTCACTCATTGAAGAGAATATTTTAAGTATACTAAAATCACTCACTGCCTGCCACCAAAGCTGTGAGCAAATGCATATTAAGATGCGAGCAATGGTCAAGCTGCAAATATAAAGTGCTTTGAAAATTTGCAATTATGCTTGTGTAATTTAATTAACCCAGACCGCATGTAGCTAAGAGAGTTCAGAAATTGACAGTAGGCTAATATACCATGAGGAAAGCACACGTAGCATTTCTCCAGTACCATTAGCAAGTGTAAAACATAATACCCTACATTCAATAATAACATAGCCCTAGTGCATACGTCTAACATAAAGCTAAAGCGCATATGTGAGTTGTTGTTTTTTTTAAATCGTAATCACCGGAAGAGAACAAATACCAAACCTCTTTACACAGAGATAATCCATACCTTGCAATAGCTGATCCTTCGCTAGACGCGATAAAATCCCGAAACTTGTCTTTTTCATGACGAAAATCGGTTTACAAGCTGAGCTAATCTGACCTTCGAAAGAAAAAAAAAAAAAAAAAAAGGGGTGATTAAAAAATTGGATCAAGTTCAATCTTCCTTAAACTACACTCAACCGCTCAACTCCGATATTATTTAGGGATGCAATGGCAAGGTCGTTACTTCGTGTCAGTTGCGGTTAGTGCCTTAGTTGAAATACAAAATGAGGAACGTTTTCTTTCTCCTTTTTTTTTTTTTTTTTTTTTTGCCCCGTGAGCAACTCAATGAGCTATAAGCAGTCGCCCGTCCCTAATTTAGGGCCACTGGTTCCAGAGAACGGAGAGAGTCAGTATCGTAAAACAACACAACATCCATGCCGCACGGGATTCTAACATGGACCCCCTCCGACGAATGGTCATAAACCAGCGCTGGTCATAGCACTGCGCCACCGGAGCGGCTTTTTTTTTTTTTTTTGATTGGAGGTTTAACGACCACCGTGAGCAACTCAATGGGCTATAAGCAGTCGCCCGTCCGTAATTTAGGGTCACTGGTTCCAGGGAAGGGAGAGAGCCAGTGCCGTAAGACAAACACAACACCAATGCCTGACCGGGATTCGAACCCGGACCCCTTACGGACGAATGATCATAGGCCAACGCCTTAGACCAATGCTCCACCGGGGCGGCGCGGCTTTCTTTTTTTTTTTTTTTTTGATTGGAGGTTTAACGACCACCGTGAGCAACTCAATGGGCTATAAGCAGTCGCCCGTCCCTAATTTAGGGTCACTGGTTCCAGGGAAGGGAGAGAGACAGTGCCGTAAGACAAACACAACATCCATGCCTGACCGGGATTCGAACCCGGACCTCTTACGGACGAATGATCAGAGGCCAGCGCCTTAGACCACTGCGCCACCGGGGCGGCGCGGCTTTCTTTGATTTGAGTGAGTAGGCTTGGCTATAAGCAATCGCCTGATCCTAATTCATGGCCACTGGTTCCACGAAAGGGAGAGAACCAGCTCCGTAAAACAATCACAATATATAAAACAATCAACGGGATCCGAACCCGGACCCATCGCGGAAGAATGATCAGAAGCCATTGCTTAGACCATGCGTCACCGGGGAGGAGAAGAACGTCGTCAAAATCCTAATACCATAATCACAAATTTTGTCTACTGTTCAATTTAACACAAGAATTTCCCACCGAGTATAAATCTTGGGGTACACAAAAATATTTACTCACTGCTTAAAAATATTTCTCATTCTAACTTTATTTCTAACCGTAACTGAACAAAACTTTAAAATGCTGTCTGCTTCGTTGGGGAAACGGCACCACTCGTTACCGCTCGCTCGATCGAGTAGGGCCGTGGTTGGGAAGAGGAGAATATTGGTGTCTGTTAATCGTTCAAGTATAACAGACAACGTCATCTAGTTTTCATTTATTCTCTTAGTAACATTATGGAGGAGGCGTCGTCATTTCATCCTGGCGCAGCGAAATTTGGGAACTTCATCAACTATTATTCATTTAACCCTGCACAAAACCGAATTAAATTGATTCCTTTCAATTTGTTGTCAGAAATAGGAATTATTGATCAAACAAACACTGTGGTGTGTTTGGATGTAGGCTGTAATTCCGGTGTAAGTCCGCCAATTTTTTTTTTTATTATTATAGGTTTTGTTTTATTATTATTTTATTGATGATTTATCGGAAAGACGAAGGCTATAATAGCTTATGTTATATATATCTGACACACACATATAATCAAGTAAGGATCGTGAAAACTCTGTTGGGAGAACTCTTTCCGCACTACAATTTTCAAGAGCAGTGTACAGTTGTGTCTTAAAAGTGTTTAATCAGTGCATGCCTACAATTCTTACATATGGATCAGAAACGTGGATTAGCTGCTCCTGTTTCGCAGTGGTCTAAGCAATGGATTCTGATCATTCGTCCGAGATGGGTTTGGGTTCGGATCCTGGTGAGGCATAGATGTTTTGTTTGTCTTACGGCACTGGTTCTCTCCCTTCCGTGGAACCAGTGGCCCTAAATTAGGGATGGGCGACTGCTTATAGCCCACTGTGTTGCTCATGATGGTCGTTAAACCTCCAATCAAAAAAAAAAAAAAAAAAATACATGGATTAACTAAAAAGACCTACAGAGGCTGGGAATAACAAGGTGTCAAAGAGAGATGCATGTTTAGCCAAATTCAAAATGCAAGTTTTGAATTTGGGTTTTAAAACTTCAAAACTTGACATGCTTACAAATTCAAAACTTTCCAATGTTGAAATTTTAAATTTCGATTCATAGCTCATTATTGTTATTCACTGCAAACTACACATTATGGAGTGTCTAGTAAAGTATTTCGTGATGGGTTAACTGAAAGATATAATGAGAAAATATTAATGTAGTATATTTAATAAAATTTTATACTTCGAGTTTTGCCCCAAGGGTAAATTTGTTGGCATTAAATAAATGCATCAGCATACTTCCACACAATATATTGACATATTGTATAAATGTTAATCAAAATATATGTTGGACACAAAGTGGAGTCTTGGGAACTATTCTTATCTCACACTGACCCATTATTGTTCAATTTTGGAAAAATATGTCCTTTGTCATCACTGTTCTGCATACAAGTTCACCCACAAAGGCAAAGAAGTATATCCTGGAAACTTCTGTACTCCAAAGAGCAGTGACTGAAATGATAAACATGAAGCTTTGCTCTGTGTATGTACAGAGCTAACAAACATCCAATTACTAATCTTGCAACATTTAAAAATAAGCAATTAGTTATAATTTTCTCAATTTTTATACTGGTTTTCTTTGATTAAATATGCTAAATTTGCCAAGATTTTAAGCAGGTTAAATTTGCTTTAAGTCATCAAATTTGAAGTATTTACAGCTAATTTAAATTGATTGGTAGCTGAAATATGAAAAACTATATTTTGCATATTGCATTGGTTTTATTAATTACTATAAATGCAGGATAGCTTAAGCAAATTTAAATAATTAGCAAGACAAGGTACATCCTGTTAAAACTTTCTGACCATTTTGTTGCCTGACAATCTTATTTGTTAAGAAATTATTCAGCCCGCAATACACAATTTTCTGAAAAAGATGTTTAATTTTTTATAGCAACCATATTATTCTCCATTTTGATTTTTCCAATTTTATACTCCATAGTATGAAAAATATTTAAGTATGAATTCAGTACATATCACAACAAGAATGCTGAGTGGGCTTTCCTCAAATAATTTTAAGAGGTGCTCAAGTTCGTAAGCACACACATAGCCAGTGCCTATGGATGCTTGGCATAACCAGGAAAAGTAGGAAGAGGAACTCATTGGAAAATGACAAGAGTTGATGATATCATGATCAAAGTAAAAGACTCTCAAGTGTAAATGGGCTGGACATATTGCTAGAACTGTTGATCATCAGAAATACCAGACTGGGTACTAAGGGAAAGAAAAAAGACCCAGAAGCCATGTAGGTGCTGGGACATCATCAAATGGGTGTGAAGGTAAGCTGGAGCTCACCCAGAAATTTCTCTTGCCCACCCAGTTCAAGACATGCAATTCGCATTTTTTTTATTTTAAAATGTGCTCTAGACTTTGCTGAGTTATAATAAGTCTTATGCTTTTTGTCATGTAGCCCTACACATTTTACCCTAGATAGTGTGTTGTTTACTTCTCTATAGGAAAGTTATCAAAATAGCATCTCTCTGCAAGGCCATAAAAATTCAGTTGTTTCCCATTCTTCCAAATCCTTAGTTTAAGCCTTTTTTCAAGTTAGTATGGCCATTTATGAATAAGTAGGGTGGATAGGACTGTTTTGAAAGAGATGAGTGAAAAACAAGGATGTTGGCTGGAAGAAAAGAAATTAAGGAAAGGTAAGGTATTGTGTCTGTGTGTCTTTATTTCCCCTGAACCCTAAACAAAGAAAACACTTGCTTTCAGACCTTCTCCTTGGCATAAAATGTTTCACCACCCTGGTGGCACAGTAGTCTAAGTGTTGACATATGACCATTCATCTGAGAGAGTGTGGAATTGGCTCTCTACCCTTTCTGGAACCAGTGACCCTAAATTAGGGATAGATGACTTTTTATAGCCCATCAAGATGCTCATAGTGGTCGTTAACCCCCATCCCCCCAAATTGATGTTAATCAGTGCTTGCTTAGCAGTGTGTTATGCTTCTTGTACAGGTATGTAACTGTTCAGGTTTGACTACTTATATTAAAAATTATTGGGAGAAAGTTAACAAAAATACCCCAAACTTTGGATTATTTTATCAGGTCATTTGGAAAATAATGGCCGATTTGGGGAGTAAAAATGAAAGCGACATACCTCATAGCACACAACCTTGTTTTTATTTGAAATAGGCACCTTCAGCCACTACACACCTCTGCCAACAAGTGTTTCATTACCAGTCTGGAAGAAACCTGGTTCCTTGAAAGCAAGAAAGTCTTGGAATACAATTTCAGCCTCCTCTTGGTTTCTGAAGGTCCTGTTCTTGAGGTAATTTTTTAAATTCATGAACAGGTGGAAATCAAAGTTAGGCAAGTAGACTGCATGTGAGAGGGTTTCGAACCTCAGTTCATGTAGTTTCTGTTTTGTCATTGGTGATATGTGTGGTCTTGAGCAGGGGCGGCTCCTGCTATGGGGCTGTGAGCCCCACCCCCACCCAAAGCAGTTTTATTTTCATGCCGTACTGAGAGAGATAAATTTTCTGAACTCAACTGGAAGTTTTCCCTGCATAACACCACTGAGAGCGCAAGGAACGTTGGCAGACTGCGCTGCTTGCAGCCCTGACAGGTGTTGAAACCAGCTCATGTGGGAAACTCTGCCTATTCCTACATCAGTTCGTTTCCTTTGAATAAAACTTCCCTGGGGACTGCATTGATGGCAGTCTCGCTAGCACGGGTTGCTCGCGAATGCAGTCTCTCGGGTGGGAATGCATCGAAGGGCCTGTGTGCTTTGTTGATTAATACAGTTCTTGTGCTTCTGAATAAGAAATAAAATAGGGGAATGAATTAAAATAATGACGAATGTTGAAATAAAGTATTAAATAAGGTATGTTTTGAATGTATTACTCAACCTGTTTTGTTTTGTTTTTTCCTTCCAATTTTTGGTTTGTTCCTGCTTTTATTCAACGTAATAATTCTAACACCATCGAACTGTAAAATATTTGTGTTTGCTAATGACAAATACTCAGTTGCCGGGACTTTTGCAAAAAAGTTTTACTTATATTTTCTCTTCTGGTAAAAATGGGCATTGAACAAATTGCGATTAAGAATAGAATTCAGTATTGGATAAATTAAAAAAAAAAGAAAAAAGAGAGAGAGAGAGATTAATTTCTGCAGCGAAATACTTGCACAAAATTGATTTCTTCACTTACCAAGCACAACGAAATTTTCGCTTTTAAACTCACGTAAATTTTTATTCACCAAAAATCATTGAAGTCACTCCACTGGGTACAATTTTTTTTTCTGCTGCGTCCCCCCTCCCTCCCCAAAATAAGCTGTGCATTTTAATTGAGGTAGTGCATTATACTTAATTACTTTGAAAATAACATTTAATCAGATATCATTGTTTAGAAAATTTACGAAGTTGGTAAATTTTGAAAAACAAATTTTTCTACACTAAATTGTTATCATGGTTTCAAAATTAAAACTGGACTGAATATGTTTCCAATCCGTTTTTATTAAAGAGAATGCCGGTGTGTCAGTATCGCAATAACTACTCATCGCGAAATTCTGGCAGACTCTTCAAAATTCTACAAAACGTTTTTCATCGCCGTCCAAGTTGCAGTAGTTGGTATCAAGTCGAAGTTTGAAAGGGAGTGTATCAGAAGGAAAAATATTTGTTTTCATATTTCTAGGGGTCACAATGAAACACTTGAGAATGTGTACATGACCTTGAGTGTGTGTCTCTGCTGCCACTGCCACACGCATTAAATTTTCTACATTTTTTGTACTTATATCATCATCATCATCATTGTCAACCATTATCAATCCACTGCTGGACGAAGGTCTCCCCAAGTTTCCTCCACAACGGTCTGTCTTGTGCCAGTCTCCTCCATGTCACCCCTGCATACTTTCGAATTTCATCCACCCATCTCCCATGTGGTCTTCTTCTGGGTCTTTTCCTGTCCCTTGGAATCCAATCTAAAATTTCGGCTGTCGATCGATGATCTGTCCTTCTGGCAGTATGTCCAGCCCATTGCCATTTCAGGGATTTAATTCTGATCATGATGTCTTCCACTCTTGTCATTTTTCGGATCCACGAGTTCCTCTTCTTATCTCTCCTGGTTACACCAAGCATGCACCTCTCCATGCTGCTTTGAGTTGTCTGCAGCCTTTGTATGTCTCTTTTAGTTAAGGTCCACGTCTCTGCACCATACGTAAGCACTGGAAGGATGCACTGATCAAACACTTTTCTTTTAAGACATAATGGCATATTGCTCTTGAAAATTAGGCTGTTTCTTCCAAAAGCTCTCCAGGCAAGTTTTGTACGCCGATTAATTTCTTCATCAATGTGACCCTCACTTGATATCTGCTGTCCAAGATAAACGTACGTGTCTGTTATCTCCAGCTTTTCTCCATCAATCGATAAATCTTCATTTCTTGTAAAAGCATTGAACATCACTTTTGTCTTCTGAAAGTTCATTTTTAATCCCACTTCTTTACTCTTGTCAGCAAGTTCCTGGATCATACTCTGCAGCTCTGATGGGGTAGTTGCAAAAATGACTACGTCATCAGCAAAACGAAGGTGGGTTAGATAATCTCCATTAATCTTTATCCCCTTGTTTTCCCAGCTCAGCGACTGAAAAACACCCTCCAATGTGGCATTAAAGAGTTCGGAGATATGGTGTCACCTTGTCTCACTCCCTTTCCAATTTTTACGTGTGTTGTATTTTCAAACAGCCTAATCTTTGCACTTGCATTTTCATAGATGTTATTAATAATATTAATGTATGCATCTTCAATACCGCAGGTTTTCAGAGCCATTGTAACTGCTGATGGTTTCACCGAATCAAAGGCTTTTTCATAATCGATAAAAGCCATGCACAATGGAAGTTCATGTTCCCTCGCTCTTTCAATTAGTTCTCTCAGTACGTGGATATGATCTATTGTGCTGTAGCCACTCCTGAATTCAGCTTGTTCTCTTGGTTGAGCCACGTCCAGTATTACCTTCAAACGGTGTGAAAGAACTTTAGTGAAGATTTTATAAACCACTGATAGGAGGCTGGATAGGTCTGTAGTTCCTGAGATCCTCAATGTCACCTTTTTTATGTAGCAGGATCATTGTAGCGTTGTTCCAATCCTCAGGAATCTTCCCTTCATTAAGGCATCGAGTGAAAATTTGGGCGAGTATTGTTTCGATTTCTCCACTTGCTTCTTGTATGATGTCTATAGTAATTCCATCTTCTCCTGGAGCTTTTCCCCGCTTCATGTTCTTGATTGCATGTGCAACTTCTGCTGGGAGGACTGGAAGAACTCTGGTACCTTTCATGATGTCTGGAGTACATGTATCATCCCTTTCATATGATTTGGAGTAGAAATCTTTCACTGTTGTCAAAATTTCGCCTCTATTTCTTGTTATAGAACCATCTTCTTTTCTCAGTGCCGTAATCTGTTTTCTTCCCTTACTGAGATGTCCCTTTGCTATCTTTAGGCTTTGGTTGTTTTCAATTGCTTTCCTCACTAGTTCACAGTTGAATTTCCTTACATCTTCAGTGATACTTTTTCATACTGTCTTGCATAGCTCTATATATTCCACTTCGGAAGTCACATCTTCTTTAGTTGTCCTCATCTCTCTTCTTTTTTGCATCAACATTTTGGTTTTTCCTGATAATTTGTTCACATGCAACTTGTTCTTAGACCCAGCTAATTTTGTTGCTATTTCCATAAGAGCTTTGGTTACTTTTCTGTTAACTTCGGAAATATCCACTTCTCCCGATGTTAGGCCATCTAAAGCAGAGAATCTGTTCTTCAGTTCCAACTTGAAGGTATTATGGTGTTTTTTAAGGTTGGTTATGTCAGTACATTTTGTTTGTCTTATGAGTTTGCCACGTTCAAGTTTAGCGTTGAGATGCATCTTACATCTCACCAATCTATGGTCACTACCTGTGTTGAACTTGTTTAGCACACTGCAGTCTTCTATAACGAATTTTTTGTTACACATAATAAAATCAATTTCACTTGTCCCATTTGAATGTCTCCATGTCCATTTCCTGTGTGGCTTTTTCTTGAAAAAGGAATTCAAGATGAAAAACCCTTCTGCCTCTGCAAACTCAACGAGAGTATTTCCACGCTGGTTTCTGTTACCGTGACCGAATTTACCTACTGAAGTTTCATTCTGTTGCCGTTGCCCTATTTTTGCATTGAAATCTCCCATAATTATTTTCAAATGGGAGATTTCAATGCAAAAATAGGGCAACGGCAACAGAATGAAACTTCAGTAGGTAAATTCGGTCACGGCAACAGAAACCAGCGTGGAAATATTCTCGTTTATATATATATATATATATTATTATTATAACCAACCTTAAAAAACACCATAATACCTTCAAGTTGGAACTGAAGAACAGATTCTCTGCTTTAGAAGGCCTAACATCGGAAGAAGTGGATATTTCTGAAGTTAACAGAAAAGTAACCAAAAGCTCTTATGAAAACAGCAACAAAATGAGCTGGGTCTAAGAACAAATTATCAGGAAAAAACAAAATGTTGATGCAAAAAAGAAGAGAGATGAGGGCAACTAAAGAAGATGTGACTTCCAAAGTGGAATATATAGAGCTATGCAAGACAGTATGAAAAAGTATCACTGAAGACGTAAGGAAATTCAACTGTGAACTAGTGAGGAAAGCAATTGAAAACAACCAAAGCCTAAAGATAGCAAAGGGACATCTCAGTAAGGAAAGAAAACAGATTATGCCACTGAGAAAAGATGGTTCTGTAACAAGAAATAGAGGCGAAATCTTGACAAGAGTGAAAGATTTTTACTCCAAATTATATTAAAGGGATGATACATGTACTCCAGACATCATGAAAGGTACCAGTACCAAAGTAGTTCCACATGCAATCAAGAACATGAAGCGGGGAAAAGCTCCAGGAGAAGATGGAATTACTATAGACATCATACAAGAAGCAAGTGGAGAAATCGAAACAATACTCGTCCAAATTTTCACTCTATGCCTTAATGAAGGGAAGATTCCTGAGGATTGGAACAACGCTACAATGATCCTGCTACATAAAAAAGGTGACATTGAGGATCTCAGGAACTACAGACCTATCAGCCTCCTATCAGTGGTTTATAAAATCTTCACTAAAGTTCTTTCACACCGTTTGAAGGTAACACTGGACATGGCTCAACCGAGAGAACAAGCTGGAATCAGGAATGGCTACAGCACAATAGATCATATCCACGTACTGAGAGAACTAATTGAAAGAGCGAGGGAATATGAACTTCCATTGTGCATGGCTTTTTTCGACTATGAAAAAGCCTTTGATTCGGTGAAACCATCAGCAGTTACAATGGCTCTGAAATCCTGCAGTATTGAAGATGCATACATTAATATAATTTATAACATCTATGAAAATGCAAGTGCAAAGATTCGGCTGTTTGAGAATACAGCACACATAAAAGTTGGAAAGGGAGCGAGACAAGGTGACACCATATCTCCGAAGCTCTTTAATGCCACATTGGAAAATGTCTTTCAATCACTGAACTGGGAAAACAAAGGGATAAAGGTTAATGGAGATTATCTAACCCACCTTTGTTTTGCTGATGACGTAGTCATTTTTGCAACTACCCCATCAGAGCTGCAGAGTATGATCCAGGAACTTGCTGACAAGAGTAAAGAAGTGGGATTAAAAATGAACTTTCAGAAGACAAAAGTGATGTTCAATGATTTTACAAGAAATGAAGATTTATCGATTGGTGGAGAAAAGCTGGAGATAACAGACACGTATGTTTATCTTGGACAGCAGATATCAAGTGAGGGTCACATTGATGAAGAAATTAATCGGCGTACAAAGCTTGCCTGGAGAGCTTTTGGAAGAAACAGCATAATTTTCAAGAGCAATATGCCATTATGTCTTAAAAGAAAAGTGTTTGATCAATGCATCCTTCCAGTGCTTACGTATGGTGCAGAAACGTGGACCTTAACTAAAAGAGACATACAAAGGCTGCAGACAACTCAAAGTAGCATGGAGAGGTGCATGCTTGGTGTAACCAGGAGAGATAAGAAGAGGAACTCGTGGATCCGAAAAATGACAAGAGTGGAAGACATCAGGATCAGAGTTAAATTCCTAAAATGGCAATGGGCTGGACATACTGCCAGAAGGACAGACCATCGATGGACAGCCAAAATTTTAGATTGGATTCCAAGGGACAGGAAAAGACCCAGAAGAAAACCACATGGGAGATTGGGTGGATGAAATTCGAAAGTATGCGGTAGTGTGACATGGAGGAGACTGGCACAAGACAGACCGTTGTGGAGGAAACTTGGGGAGACCTTCGTCCAGCAGTGGATTGATAATGGTTGACAATTATGATGATATATTATTATTATTATTATTAAACGGACAGCATCAGCACAAGCTCAGTAACTTAGCTTATTCGAAGCGATATCTACAAAATTGAGATGCAGCCCCCACCCCCATCTCAGCTTATCACGAGCCGCCACTGGTCTTGAGTTATCATGAAGGAGGACAAAACCCTTTCTGTTCACCAAAGATGTCTGTTTGGAACCCAACTTCGCTTGCATTCAGTCAATTTCTTCACAGTAAGTGACCGAGGTAATGCTTTCACCAGCATTCAAGAACCTCTAGTGTATGACACCGCGAACAGGCCACCACACTGTCAACGAAACTTTCTTTGGCATCAACTTTAATTTAGAGTGTTGTTTCGGTTGTTCAGCCACTGTCCACATCACTTATGGTTGTATTGTATAGAACCCACTTTTTGTCACAGGGTAAAATGGGATCAAGTAGGGGCTTCTTTTTGTTGTGAAACAGAAGGCTACTGCACAGCTCAAACTGTTGTTGTCTCTGATGCTCCATCAGTTCATGTGGAACCCATGTATCGAGCTTCTTGACCTTACCCCTTTGGTGGAGATGTTTGGTAATGGTTGACACCACACATTGTTCTCTTTGGCGAGTTCTCCGAGTGTGGCATGAGTATTTGCTTTCAGAGCATCTTGTCGATGACCGAATGTTGTCCTTTGGCCCTCCTCATCATGTAGGCTCATGTCACTGAAACAAAACTTTTCAAATCACCGACGAACAGTACGTTCAGGTTTATTTAATTATTTCTTCAAACACACTTTGGTGTTGGACTTCATTACGTGGTTATAAGATTCATTGTATATATCTGTCAACAATACAGTTGTGATATTTTGTACTGTTTCTCACGTGTAAATATCAAAGTGCTTGCGGGAAACTTATTCATGCTTGTCTGACATTGAATTATCACAGTTGAATGCCACTGAATATTAAAAAAATAAGTAAAATATTATATAGATAAAAGCTGTAACTCACATTTTAATTTTCCTGGAATACTTCGGGATATTGCACATTTTACTTGTCAGAAGCATAAATTTGCTTTGAAGTCTTCTGTTATGAAGACTTCAAAGCAAATTTATCATTTTTTAAAGCAAATATCTTCACAAAGTGACTGCTAGAAATGCTAACAGAAGACTTCAAAGCAAATTAATGCTTCCGACAAGTAAAATGTGCAATACCCCTAAGTATTCCAAGAAAATGAAATTGTGAGTTACAGCTTTTATCTATATAATATTTTACCTTAAATTTTTTAATATTCAGTGGCATTCAGCTATGATAATTCAATGTCAGACAAAGATGAATAAGTTTCTCACAAGCACTTTGCCATTCATTCAACATGAGAAACAGTACAAAATATCACAACTGTATTGTTGACAGATATATACAATAGTAGGTTCAGGTGTTTCCTCTTTACCACATGCCTCGACCACATTACGGGAAGTTTGTGGTACATGCCTCAACCATATTAAGGTGAACTCGTGGAGCAGAATCACCCGCAATTCACTCCTTCCTAACATGTTATTCAGACCACTCTCACATGAGTAGCAACGACTACAGCTCGACCAATTATGGCATGTATGTGGCGTCTGAGTCGCCCTTCAACTTTTATGATGGCATCGTGAGCTGGTTGGTCTGCAAGCATTGGGGGTGAGTTGAATGTGGCACCTCAGAAAATCGGTTATTATTTTCCAAACTACCTGATAAACTCCAAAAAGTGATGCAAAAATTTCAAGACAGTTCAAAAACTAATGAGTATGTATCGAGGAAGGGGAGGGAAATTTCACGAATTCCTTTACAGCTCATAGTAAAAAGCATTAAAAATTATTTTAATGTTTTCTAAGTAAAGTTGCTATCAAACTTGCCCCAGTAAAAATAATACTCCCCCACGCCCTGATTTTGAAGTCTGGCGACTTCTCTGCATGGGAGATTGGTGCATGAAATTCTAAAAGACTTGGAAGATGCTGGCTCAAGACAGAAAGCTGTAGAGAAGACTTAGGAGACCTTCATCTAGCAGTGGTTTGACAATTGCTAATAATATATATATAACACAGTCATATCAGAATAATATCACCACCTACCTAATAATGGGAATAACCACCTTTAGCCCAGATGACAGCAGCGAGCCGTCGTGGTATGGACACAGTAAAGCCCTGGAAGGATGCCCAAGGCATACATGCCCATTCAAACTGCAGCAGAGCACAGAGGTCCTCAAGATGACGTGGTTTGGATCGGCACATCGAATCTGTCAATCCAAATAGTCCTACAAGTGTTGTCTGTGATTCCTGGCCAAGGGAGACATCACTGTCGTGTTCCTAGAACTAGTCACGCACTCCCTTAGCAACGTGGCACAGCACATTGTTCTGTTAGTAGACACCATCACCACCAGGGTAAATGTCCAACATGATGGGATGCATGTTGTCAACGATGATGGGTAGGTAGCCATTGGCATTCAGGGACCCATCCAGTGGTCCCAGGTCATACCAGGAAAACATCCCCCAGACATGCACCCTGCCACCACCGGCCTGTACTTGACTGACAAGCATGTCCAGGTGTTGGTTTTCATGTGTCTGACGCCATATCTGCCACTGCCCATCACTTCTGGGGAGTAGAAACATTGATTCGTGAGAGAAGGCAACCTTTTTCCACTTCCACTCTCCATTGATGTTAGTCCCTTGCAAACTGCAGCCGTCATTGCCGATGGACCTGGGTTAACATGGATGCCTTGACACAGTGTCAACTCCAGAGACATATATGTAACAGGGTTCGCTCTACCGTTATCAGGGACACGTACCTGGGTGCCCCAGTGTTCATTTGTGTAGTCAGTTGCTGCACTGCTGCGAGTTAATTGACTTTCACCAGCCGACAGAGATGATGTTCTCCTTTGGGTTCGATGGTCTGTGGGTCTCCACAGTTATGATGTCGGGAGGTACTCGGTGTGCCAGCGGTCCATTCTTGGTACACCCTTAATACAGCAACTCGCGAACAGCCTACGAAGTCTGCTGTTTCTGAGATGCTTCCACCCTTGGTGCAGTAGCCAATGATAATTCTTTTTTGAACGTCCATTAAATCAATGCTTCTGCCCATTGTGCTCACATAATGCACAATGGCTCATCTGTCTTACCCGGCCACTTATATTTCCATGTGATCGGCCTTGTCACGTGCACTGTGAGATGTGCCTAGGCAGGTACACTGTTATTCTGGGAATGGTCATATTATTCTGACACGACTGTGTATATATGCATTGAGTGGACAGAAATCATTGGATCCCTAGTAGCGGGTAGGCCTACCTTTTACCCGGATAAGGGTAGTTACACAGTGAGGCATTAAGTTCACTAGCTCACAAAAGCATTTCACGAGTATCTCCACCCATGCTTGCAGCACCACTGTTCATAATTTTGTTGCATTCCTTTGTAAAGGACCCAAAGCTTGAATGGACCTTTCCACAGCATCCCAAAGATTTTTACAAGGCTTTGTGGGAAGGTATATTGTCCTGCTAGAAGAAACCATTTACCCTGTGGGTGCATGATAACCATGAACGGAAACAGATGGTCTGCGAGGATGGGCATGTAGTGTAGACCATTCAGACAGGTATCTGGATGTAATAGAGTTCCCATCATGTGCCAGTTGAGCATGCTCCAAACTGTAACCGATCCTCTACTATCCTAAGCAGTTCCTTTTTAACATGCAGGGTCCATGGCTTCATTCAATTTATGTGAGATCCACACCCTCCTGTCTACAGGAAATAACTAGAAATGGGACTCGTCGAACCAGGAGACCCACTTTCAATCATACGAAGTTCAGTGTTGATGTTCTTTCGCCCGTTTGAGGCATACAGTCTGATGATGTGGTGTTAGCAATGAGTTTCTGCTGGGTTGGCAGCTTCCATAACTTATTTTGGCTAATGATCGCCCGATGTTCGTGGTGGAGATGTTTCTGGCACCTCCTTCATTGAAGCTGGCAATGATTTGTGCTGCTGTTGCTTTCCAGTTGGTTACTACTTTGCTAGACAGATGTCAGTGGACACATTCATCCACCTCTTTTCTCCATCTACAGCGCTGCCCACGATGTAGTGTTATTTCGAAAATGTGGTGTTCCAGATGCATTCTTGCTACTATCAAATGGGGCTACCGCAATTCCTGTACCACCTCTGCAATAGAGATGTGTCAGGCGACACTATCATCCCTCTTTCAAACTCTGTTTAATCACAGCATTTAAGGCCACAGATATAGGATCTTTTGTATCTGTGCCTGGGATTGCAGGGTATTTAGCTCTTGGGATCCTATTTTTTGGAGTGCCCCAAAATGTAGCTTTCCTCATGGGCTTCACTTTTTTTTTCCTGTTTGTGTGTGTGTGTGTGTGTGTGTTTTGTTGCAGTTTGATGCAATGTTAACAATTTGCATGAGCATCTAATATAGTAAAAGTCAGTGAACGCTTTAACAAAAGAAAAAATTGATAAGCGTAATTTCCAGTGAAACTCTAGATCAGAACAACAAATGACACATTGGGTTAGATTAGAATGAAATGCAAACGATGCTCTAGAGTGGGCCAAAATGGAATTTTGGGGTATTGCTAGCTGATAATGTTTTTGATGGATTTGAAAAGTTCCAAAGTGTTGTGCATGCATTAAGTCATGGTCACCTGCCTTGGTTCTTCATTATAAATTGCATCATCAAATAGTAAACACTTGGTGCCAACTGATATTTTTGCTTTCATTGCATCTGCTGTGAAGCTGTTCATTTTATTTTTAATTATTGTTTCAGAAATGTCTTTGACTAAACGTTTATCATCACTTTACAAACAAATTTTGTATAATTGTCACAAACATTACTACAGTTATTGTGATGAAAGATTATGTGTGGGAAGAAATATTGGAAATTTTCAAGTATACAGTATGTTTAGTATAAAAAATATGCATACAGAAGAAAAATGTTGCCTGTAGGTTATTACATATTTTGTTGTCATATGATCCTCTGATTCTGTTTTTTATTGCTGCCATATGATCCTCTGATTCTGTTTTCTTTCATTTTATGTGGGTGTGTGTAGAATATAATTATCAATGTTATTTTATTTTATGTCCATTTTGGTATAATGCTATTACCAGTGCCATCTTAACACTTCTGGGGGCCCTGGGCCATCACATTTTTTGGGGCCTCTGATCTTATTTATGTATATGCAACATATGGTATTATTACAATGTGTGATTTTTTTATTCACACATGGTATTATTACAATATTGTATTATGTATACATAGTATATGAGAATTCTTACGTATATTTACCACCATCACCATGTTATCCCAGAAAAGAAACTGCAATGTCCAGTAACTTTTTAAATACCACTTGAATGAAAAAATTGTAGAACTCCATTAAGTGTACCAAACGCACTCACATTTAGTTGCTTAGTAAATTACAAGAAAATTGGTGCTGAAAGACATGTTTCTTCCCCATTCTACAAATTATTCAACGGAAATGAAATTAAAAAAGCAGAAGAAAAAAACTAACCAATGCTGTTTCCGGACAGTATGACGCACCGGACAAACCGCACCGATATGCGGGCCCCATCATTGTTATTTATTTAAACAGTGAAGATTGAATATGTATAAGTAGTCCAGGTGGGCAAACCTCAGTGATATAAATATATGTGCACTTCTTCGTATAGATAGACAGCACAAATGACTGTTTCAAAGGAAAAAGTCATTTGGGAAAAATTGCGATTTGTGCATGACCCTCTCAAGCCTCACTCACACTCGGGATCGGGAGAGGTCGGCTTTTTTTGTTTCTTATTTTGTCACAAAAGATCCACCGTAACACCTAACTTCCCTTCTGCCTCCTCAGGAAATTGAAATTACGAGCAAGGTTTGAAAAAAAAAAAAGGCTTTGTCGGGACAGAAACAAAAGAAAAAAGACTTCCGCCTTTTTTTTTTCCTGTATTGGTGTTTCTTCTTTTCTTTAAATAAAAAAAAGTAACATTTTGTTGAGTGGTGAAAAAATTTGATTTTTTGTAAACCCATAGGACTCTTGGAGCGTGGGGCCCCCAGTTCAGGGCACCGGCCCCGTTGGCCCACCCCTTAAGACGGCCATGGCTATAACTTTAGGTCCACAGTTTTTTTCTGCCAGTAAAAAAACACAGATGTTACTTCGTTATATGGCGCAAAAGTTCTACTCATTTTTCATGATGCAAATTCCAAGTAACAAGTGCAATAACAGATAGTGTTTGTGATGGCCAAAATGCTTCGAGGTACTAGGCTGTAAAATGGCTTCACATATATATACAGGTGCATCTCATTCGTAAACAAGTCACATAAGAGTTAACATGTCAAGCAATAAGGATCACCTTAGGCATTGTTTGCTTTATGAGTTCAACAAAGACAACAATGCAGCTGAAGCTAGTCACAACATTTGTGAGGTGTATGGTGAGGACAGTGGCAGATTTCCAATTAGGCATCCTAGGCACGCGCCTAGGGCCCCAGAACTAAAGGGGCCTCACCCTGTAAACGTATAATTGGATTGCCAGTATTGTTTTTGGTTTTCACAGATCAAAATAAAAATGCAGACCTTCTTAATTTTTCGATGAAAATAATAAGAAAAAATGCTTTCAAGAAACTCTTTACATTCTTGCTTTCCTGCAATCACTGATGAAATCCTTGCTGTCCACCTTTCTTGGTCCATGGCATTCGTCTATGCAAAAATACCTCCACAAAAAGTCATCCATCCTTTTCAAATGAAGCACTGTGAATAAATTGCGTTGTATCTGTATTTTCTAATGTGGAGAACTTTTCCGGTTGTCAATGTCTTCAAATATTTCATTTTTGCTTGATACCATGCTTCTTTCCTACTAATTTGCTCAAAATGTAAAAAACAAGATAATTTTCCAAAGCTGCAGCAATGGAAAGAGCAGGTTTTATAATTGAAATGCATTCCATTTTATGAAAATTTCCACGCGATGTACGAAATTTCATTTTTGACGCCATTAGCGATAAATTTTTCAAAAAAACTTGCAACTGAAAAGGTGTTAAAAGTAATCAATTTGGCCTATCGTGTCAAACTGAAAAGGTGTTAAAAGTAATCAGTTTGGCCTATCGTATCAAACTGAAAAAGAACATTTGCTGTAACTAAAATAATTTCTTCATAGCAGAAAGATAAAATTAACGAAATTTGTACTTTGACAACTCCCAGCGGGAAATTTATGAACTAGTAGTGAAATTTAAAATGGGAAACTTTTAATGAATTTTTATGTCCAATCATTCACAAAAATAATTTTTGAAAAATCTGTGAAAACCAAATGTTTTGACCTTCAGCGCCTATAGCAGAAAATTGTGCCTCTCATATTAGGCTTAACTCTTTATTCTCAAATATTTAATTGGAAAATTTAAATATTTGAGAATGAAGAGTGGAAGCCTAATATGAGAGGCACAAAAATAATAATTTCCTTTAAGTTGAATAGTAATCTTCACAACAGAACTTTATTTTTTTGAATTTTCAACTTGACAGCTCTTAGCAGCATTTAAAGTACTGAACTTTAATATCCTTAGATTTCTTACAAGCCGCAAACCTAATTTTTAAAATCTTTCTCTCTCTCTCTTTTTTTTATTGGGGATTTAACAACCACCTCGAGCAACTCAATGGACTATAAGCAATCGCCCGTCCCTAATTTAGGGTCACTGATTCCACGAACTTGAGGGCATCAAAGAGAGAGAGAGAGCCAGTCAGTGCCGTAAGACAAAACAAAAACTATGCCTCACCGGGATTCGAGTCTGAACCCTTTACGGACAAATGGTCATAAGACAGAGCTTAGACCACTGCGCCACTGGGAGGCTGAAATATCTCTAAAAACAAAAAGTTTGATGTGCACGGGCAGACAAAGGGATTAGACTAGCACTGCTTCTTACAAAACATTCTAATAAAAGCGTAAAAACTTTTTTCTCGCCTTTTTTTTTTTTTTTTTTTTTTTTTTGCTTATCTAACGGATGAAAATTTCTAAGGAGATAATCAGGGGAAGGGCCCCTGAATCTTTTAGTGCCTAGGTCCCCAAAATATCTAAAGTCGCCTCTGGGTGAGGATACCGTAGATGAAAGCACATGTCGCCATTGGTTCTGGAATTTCTGTGAAGGAGACGGAAGCTGCAGAGATCAATCACGTTGAGAAAGTTTATCAGAGGTCTCTGAAGTGGATCTGAACCAAGCCATATCAAATGACCTACATCTAATTGTTGAAGAATTATCAGAAAGGTTTTCTATACACAGAACAACATTAAAAAGCATGTATGTGCTTGGGTTTATCACAAAGTTAGACCACACAGTGAGTAAGTACCACATGACCTATCTGCAAAAAATCGATTGGACAGAATGACCACCTGTCTTTTTTTTTATTGCACTTCACAGAAATGAACCTTTCTTGGAATGATTAGTTATGTGTGATGAAAAGTGGATCCTTTACAGATAATGTGAAGCATCAAAGGACTGTATGCCAAGTTGAAGAAGCTGCTCCATCAACTTCAAGAGGAGGACTGCATCCAAAAAGGTCTTGTTAAGTGTATGATGGGATATCATGGGGGTAATCCAGTGCAAGCTGCTTGCACTTAACCAAATAATAAATGCTGACCTGTACTGACAAAAGTTGGAAAGGCTGAAAGATTTATTTTTAAATCTAAGCATCCACCACTGGTTAATCACAAATGTATCATCTTGCAACATGACAACACAAGACCCCATACAGCTTTAGTCACTCAAATAATAATAATAATAATAATAATAACAATAATAATAAAAATTACTGGACACTGGGTAGGACGATTACCTCACCTGCCATATTTCCCAGACCTTTTTTCAATCTCTTCAGATCAACTTTGCTGGAAAAACCATCAATGAAGTTGAAGATGCCAAAACTGCATTACAAGAGTTTTTTGACACCTAATGTGTCCACATATTTTCACTTTATTTTGTGTTTTACTATCACTTCATCAATGCTAGATCACCCTTCCTTTTGGTGAAATCAAGTACTGTTTGAAACTTTCCCTTATATTGAAATCTTCATGTGCTGCATTACTGCCTATGATAGGCAGGCATTGTAGTGGCTGTTGACCCTCTAGTTTTCCAGGCTGACACAAGCTTTCACCACCTTTTAGGAAATTATGGAAGCAGCTTGTTACTAAGCTGAGGCTGTTTACTAAATAAGCTAGCTATAATTGTAGCAGTTAAGTTAAAAAGAGAATATAACACTTGTAATTATAGTTTGCTTGCAACACTTCTTCCAGCATGGTTGACGTCTACCAAAGGAATGATTCCAATTCCATTCTGACCTGGTGTGTGGCAACCTAAAAGAGTTCTCTATGCCTCTAATTGAGCACCAATGGTTCTAGGGAAGGTATAGCACCAATGCTGTAGCAGAAATGCATTACCCATTTGTAATTAGGGGCGGATTTATGAGGTCGCGCAAGTCGCAATCGCAAAAGGCCCCGTGTCCCGGAGGGCCCCCGGATTCACTGTGAAAAGAGAAGTGAAGCAAGGAGGAAACAAAGAAAAGGAAAAAAGAGGGGGAAGTTATATTGATGAATATAATATTTTGTGGATTCATAGAAAAGCAGTCGTGGTTCAAATTTTATATAGTGCTTGTCGTCTGTTCTCTACTTAAGAAATATAAAGTTGACTATCGTGCTTGACAAGATAGTAAAATTTTGCTTACTGTAATTTCATTTGTTCGTGATGGTGATGCTGACCACTGGTAACATCACAGCATAACCTAAAATATCGTCTTCAATCTGTATTTTTGTGTTGCAATTCGATCTCCATGTTGTAGTATTCAGTGGCGCATCTTGGGTCCAAGACCTGGGCTATCTCACACCCCCACACCCCAGTACTGTTTTTTTTATTGCAAAGTTTAATTTTTAATTGTTAAGTAATAGAAGTAACTTTTTTTCTAAATTTTAGGTACGTGCTATTGCTAACATGATACCAAATAATTATGAGGATTAGGATTTGAACATTTATTGTACATGAACGCCATTCTTATTCTGAATACTTTATTTGTACACAAACTCCATTCTTCTTTCCTTTTGTGTGAACTTGAGTGTTATGTTTTCACAAAAATGTTTTTTCCAAGTACTTTTCATATTTAAAAAGAATATTTTTCTCTATTGACAAATCAGCCAAGTTGCTCGAATGTACATGTCCTTGTGTGGCTCTAAGGTATATCTTGATTCTTTTTAATACAGAAAAACTTCTTTTGGCAGTTGCAGTTGTTGATGGAAAGTTTAATATTAAGTCTGCTAATTTGAACACCTCAATATGTCCAATTATTCAACTTTATGTAACAAGTAATGTCTCTTACTGATTTGTTTTGTATTCATCAAGGGAATAAAACACCTTCAGTTCGTTTTTTAATCGAGCTGTATCAAAATTTGAAGCATAACATTCTTTAAGTTCTGACAGTAGATGTTCAGGTGAGCTTTCACAAAATTTATCAAAACATTCAACAAAGCCACGAATTTAAGATATAATATCACTGATTTTAATTCATTGACACTTAACAAAAACTGAAACAACTCTCACGAAACACGAGCTGTTGCACGCGGAAGTATTCGAGCGACTGAGATAGTTGAAGTCTTCTCTTTTCTGAGAGAACCATTGCACAAAGCAATGGTGCATGCCCCTCCATACTCTCATTAATGTTGTCATGGAAACGCTAATAGGCGATCGTATCAACGTTCTTTGAGTCAGAGCAGTGAAGACTCTGGAAGACCTGCTTGAGTTATGCCTTTGGTCATCGTTTGCCAGACTGATTCTCTTAATCGAAAGAAGCGAATCCGCTCGTGTGTTTTTTGTTTTGTTTTTTTTCAGCAAAAACATCGTCATATCTTAATACCATTGATAATTGACTTTTATTTGTGCATTCTCTGGGCTTTGCAGCTAGCCTAGCTAGCTTCGAATATATTATACAGTGTTACTTACTTAATATTGTGATTATAACTTCTAACCGTGTCCTTATAATCGGCATCGTTGCAGCTAGAGATGAGTTCGGGCTCAATTTTAGAAGCCTGGGCCCAGCCCACTTTCTTTGATTACATGTGTTTGCTGAGCCCGGGCCTGGATTCTTGGAAAATTTTGCTTATCAAGGCTTGCATTTATGCCTTATACACTGGCCAAAGATATGGCCTAAGCAAGGATTACTTTAAAAATCATTAGTTTAAAAAGTTTAGTTCAGTTAATCCACTTCACAATATTAATATGTTTTTAGAAATACTACACATAAATCCAAATGTTCTAAAATGTGGATTTGAAAATAAATAAATAATCAACGTGCCCTTTTGACCGAATCAGGGGAATCAGTAATTTTGGTAAAAGCTGAAGAAAAGAAAATCGTTTAGAAACAAAAAAGTCCATTCGTTATTTCTTTTTGATTTCTAAATTTACTTTTATTTTGAATAAATTGCATTATAAAACGTACAACACTGTATAGACAGTTGCAAGTGTTTGAAATTTTGACTCTAGAAAACTAATCTTTGCAATATAATTTACGTATATGCTAATTGGTAAAGGTTAGTTTAGAGTGATGTAGTAAAATATAAAAAAAAAAAAAAAGCATGTAGGGAAATTTCCAAAAAAAAAAAAAAAAAAAAAAAAGAACATAAAAGCATTCCAGACCAGATTATTCTGCATTTTGTAACATTAACAAAGCTTTGCGCTTAATAGTATAATAATCACAGTATTATCATATGTGTGTGCAGTTTCTAGATCAAGTTCATCATGAAAAAAGGAGAGAGAATTGCATCTAATGCCTCAGCACTTCAACTTGATCTTCTTTTCTCTAAAACTCGACCTGCTGCACTAAACACTCTCTCGCCTGCAGAACTACTAACTGGTATACATAGTAGAGATGAGCTCCGTCCCGTCCTGGCTCGGCTGGGCTCAGAATTCATTAAGAGATTAAGAGCCGAAAACCCCGGGCCCGGGCCTGTAATTAATATATAGGTTTCAAAGCAGCAAAACTATAGGGTGAAGTAGCATATATATATATATCCAGTTTCATTGCTTACAAGTTACCTTCATGTAAAACTGTAATTAAAAAATAATTCCCCGGATATTATTGTTATAAAGTGGTTTCCAAAAATAGTAGTAGTGGCATGCTGGTGGTGCCAGGATGCCACTACTAGATATGTGGCTTGATAAATAACAGTTTGATAAAAATTCATTATACAGAAATAAAAATTCATGATACAGAAATAAAAATTCATGATACAGAAATAAAAATTCATGATACAGAAATAAAAACTCATGAACTCAAAGATTATCAAATGCACACAATCTTGTCATAGCATGTTTGCCATATTATAGGCTCCTTGTCACTCAAACTTGAGAATATGACTCAATAAAAAAACAATGATTTCCTGTAAAAATTGTTTCACTGCATACATTTTTATGTTATGTTGACGGTTTTAAAACAGCAAAACTGTAGGGTCAAGTGGCATTTACAGAGAAGTATTGATTTCAAGAAATACCCTCCATATCTTTTAGTTTTTGGAAGCCAGTGTACTTGTTATGTCTTAGCAGTAGAGATTCTTCCACCACTGACTGATACTCAGTCAATACACCATTCGTATGTGTAGTTCGGAAAAAGTAGTTACTTGGGACGGCAAAAAGCGAATGCGAAGTGAATTGTTGCTAACTGAGGCACAGATAGACAAAACATGAAATGCAGGGAGCGACTTCTGCATTCAAACCGGCAGTTCAGAGTTCACATTAATGCTTAAGTCTTCAAGTGTCAAAGACTCAGCAGCACACTGAGCACAGCATGTCCTTTCTCTTGTCACCCCTCCTCCTCCTCCTCCATATGTATGGGCGCATTCTACAACCTCTCTGTTGTGATTTATGAGACTCGATTCTGCTGTGAAAGTAAATAAATAGGATGCTGATGGTGGCAGGGCTGTCACAACATCACGTTACTTTAGGTTTTGGTTTCGATTTCGGTTAGAGCTGTCCACTGAAATCCAAACCACAACCTAAAGTAATGTGATGTTCTGCCAGGATCAGCCTCCATTTATTTACCTTGTTAACCACAGCTGAGCTACAGATTACAGAAGAGTATCCTAACTTAATAGATCCCACCAGCAGCATTTTCAATAGATCACGAGAATGAGTGAGACGTGTGTAAACGATATAAAGCAAAAAATTTATGCTGGGGAGTTTGCCGCCGTACCGAACAAGCACGGGAAGTCAGAGGTATAGAAATATTTCCAAAAAATAATAGATTCAAAAACCAATGAAAAAATCGATTAGGTTCAATGTGTGAAGTGTAAAGGAATCAGGACGTACAAATATTCCACAGGATCCAGCAGACTTTCCAGACAGGCAAAAAATTGCAGCAAACATTCTAGTTCAGGCTCGGTCGAGAAATTCTTTTTAAAGATAGTAGGGACGTGTCGGCTGAAGCAAAAGCAAAAGTTCTAAAAGGCTGTTAAACTGTGCACGGAAGACATGTGACCATTTGATATTGTCGAAGGTAAAGGATTCCTTGACTTAGTTCAATGTTTGATTGATGTTTGTGCTCCTGAGGGCAAAGTGAAGGCTCAACGTGTGCTCCCACATCACAGTACGGTATCTAAACACATTAAAAATTCAGCTGAATCTGTACATATAGCATACGTTGTACAAGTAAATGCAGTCATCCAGAAATATGGTGGTGCAATTACAACAGGTATGTGGACATCCCCTTATTGTAACGAAGCATATATGGCCATCACCTGCCACTTTGTGGATAACGATTTCGTTTTACGAGGCATTCTGTTAACAACAGTGGCATTTCCACAAGTTTCTAAAGCTGGGGAAAATTTGCAAACCGAAATTTTGCAGTCCCTGGATAATGTTGGGTTTGATTGTTCAGTTCTGTATAAAATATTGTGTTTGTAACGGATGAAAAAGCCAACATAATTTCAGCGTTACAATGTTTCCACTGGTTGACGTGTACATGCCACGCATTGAACACTGCTTTAAAACACAGCTTTATGGAGACAACTGAGGAATTTCCTGAAATGAAAGCAACTGTGGAGAGTTGTAGATTGTTAATTACGTACTTAAAAAAAATCAGGTTCTGTGTCAGCGTTAAAAAATCTGTCTACCAACAAGTGGAAACTCGGTGGAATAGCCTGTGCGCAATGTTACGATCAGTGCACGAAAAATTAAGTGACATCAGGGACATTTTGGATAAAAGAAATGAAACCCATCGCATGGAAGGGATAAATGCTGACTTGTTGACGGTTTTAATACCGTTTTTGAAAAAAATTCAGGAGGCAAATATTCAACTGGAGGGAGAATTTTGTACAACTTTGCATTTGGTGCTCTTATGGTATCACCACATCTTGAAGCACTGCAACGTTTCTCCAACGGATTCAGAAGTGGAAAGGGTGTTAAAAACAAAAACTCAAAAATGTTTAAAAACGAAACTGGTTATCAGTCATTTGCATAAAATTGTAACGTTTCTTCACCCAAACTTTAAGTCACTGAGAATGCTAACGGAGGATGAAAGGAAAGACGTGCATTTGCAAGTACGAGCACTTCTGGAACAAAATTCTGAGCTTTCCCATGAGGAAGAAGAAGAGACTGCAACATTGCTGAAGGAATAGAGTCCATCGACTTCAGGAAAAAAATCAATAGGCTTGTTTGAAGATTTGGAAGATGAATTTGAAATTCATAATGCTGATCCAGATAAAATTTGTAAGTATGTGGAATTGCACATGGGAGAAACACACCTTGAAGCTGTGGATTTGTTGCCATGTTAGAAGAATTTTAAATTTCCTAAGCTATCTGCCATTGCAAGACGTGTACTATGTATACCAGCTAGTAGTTCTGCAAGCGAGAGAGTGTTTAGTGCAGCAGGTCGAGCTTTAGAGGGGAAAAGATCAAGGTTAAGCGATGAGGCATTAGATGCAATTCTTTTTTGAGAAGTTACCAGAGGCTTAAATGGTAAGCAATTTTCATGAAATTGATCTGGAAACTGCACACACACATAGGATAATATTGTGATTATTACACTATTAAGCGCAAAGCTTTGTTAATGTTACAAAATACAGAATTATCTGGTCTGAAATGGTCTTACATTCAGGTTTTTTTTTTTTTTTTTTTTTTTTTTGCAAATTTTCTTACATGCTTTTTTTATATTCTACTACATACTGTAAACTATCTTTACCAATTAGCATATATGTAAATTATATTGCAATATCTAGCATCCTATAGTCAAAATTTAAAACTCATGCAACTGTCTGTACAGCGTTGTATGTTTTATAATTCAGTTTATTCAAAATAAAGATAAATTTAGAAATCAAAAAGAAGCAGTGAATGAAATATTTTGTGTTTCTAAAAGATTTTCTTATCTTCAGCGTTTGCCGAAATTACTGATTCCCCTGGTATGGTCGAAAAGCATGTGCATTGATTAAATGTCTCGCTTTATGATAATTTAATGTTTAAAAAATTCTAAAAAAACTGATGGATAATGGTTAATCCCTGTGTTAAAGCTTGAACATAGATATAATGAAGATATGGTGAAATTTTTAGAGCTTTGAGTTCAGTAGATGCTGAGAAAAATGTTCCTAACTGGTAAAAATATACATTTTGAGAAAACGAGCGTCAAAGTTTAAAACACAGGTTTTTCTTGCTTTCTTTTTATTTATTTATTTATTTTTGTTGTTGTTGTTGAATTTTGTTACAAATACCTCTTTAATGCATTCCACAGCCATAAGATGGCTCATCTAAGTCTTCAGCAGCTGCAAATGACTCTTTCAAAATTTTTTCCCTCGGATTTTTAATGACACAAGCCGGTTTTTGCACATTTAAATTTTTTTTTCCATCGCGAAATCAGGTTTCGCATGGCCAATAAGCAAATATTCCCATACTCCACACTTTTTTTGCAAAATCAAGCATTTGGATAGATGAGCCATGTTAAAATGAAAAACACCTTTTTTGACTCCTGACAACAGTGTTTGAAGTTATATGCACACTGTTTTCGGTACTACATTTCATATAATATTATGCACAGATTTTTTTTGGGTTTTCAGTTTTTTCATGCATGCATTTTATAAGCTGAATGAGCCCAATGCACTCCAATTTTTTACCCATTCCAACAATATATGATGCAGATCAATTTCCATTCCAACAATATATGATGCAGATCAATTTCCATTCCAACCATATATGAATATTTAGTAAACAATATCTCTCTATTCTAAAAAAAAGTAACTGCCGCCGCTGCTGCTGTTGCTGCCACTGTTTTAGAAATTTCGCGACTCTCTTGCTTTCCTAGCTCGCAGCACAAAACGTATTGAACACAAAAATACAAAAATTTACATCGTTTGTAGAGAATTGTTTGGAGAACACGCTGAAATAAACCATTTCTTGATTCTGGCGATATTTCAAGAGCTATTGTATTTCAAACTTAAGGTAAGCAAAAAAGTGCTATCAGGTCATGTTCCGGACACACTAACAGCAACAGAACCACGAAACTTTGTAGGCATGTTGTGCCATGACCAAATTTTTGCACCTCATCGCCCTTTTTTAATTCGATTTATTTTACGAGAAATTAAATTTCTAATTTTCACAAAATTCTATATTTCACGATGGGTTCCATTTTTAAAAAAACCCGGATATATGGCAAACTATAAATCATAACTCATTGCAATTTTTACATCATAAACTTACAACTATCATCCATTTTTTACAAAAAAATTAAGAAAAAGTCATTTTCTGATTTTTAAGCATTTTTTAAAGACTCAAAGGAAAGAAACGAACGGCTTGTCTGTCTTCAAGATAAACACAGAGGAAAGTTCAGGTCACGTGACCTGCTGCCATGGTGACGTAGAGAATTTGTAATGCATATGTTTTGTTGGTAAAGCTATCTCAGTTGTTTCAGGTGGACGTCAAGTAATTTTGTTTCCTATACTTCCAATGGAAAAACGTCTGTACACATTTTCTTCACAATTAATGCATTCCCAAGGATGAAAATTGGAGCATCTATTAAAATAGTTTCATTTTATAACTTGGAATACTTAATAATTTCTAAAACATAACCATAATTATGCAATCCAACATTTGTTTGTCTACTGAAGTCATCAAAGTACAGGTCGCGCCATCTTTTTTCTGGACAATTAATGCGTTCCCAAGGATGAAAATTTGAACATTGATTAAAATAGCTTCATTTTATAATTTGGAATACTTCATATTTTCTAAAACATAACCATAATTATGCAATCCAACATTTGTTTGTCTACTGACGTCATCAAAGTACAGGTCGCACCATCTTTTTTTTTTTTTTGGTTCCAACACCACCAAAGGAGTTATTGATTTTTAATATAATTATGGTTATGTTTTAGAAAATATTAAGTATTATAAGTTATAATATGAAGTTATTTTAATCGATGTTCAAATTTTCATCCTTGGGAACACAACAATTATGAAGAAAATGTGTACAAAAGTTTTTCCATTGGAAGTATAGGAAGCAAAATTACTTGACGTCCACCTTAACGGTTTAGTATAAACGGTTTACGGAGATGCTTTTTGGACCGCTTTTGTTTTCCTTAGTGGTAAATGTAGTAAGTGCTTTAAGTTCAAATGACAAAAAAATCCGACCTTCCAAAAATTAACGACAGTAAAAAAACTGAAACTTCGGAATAACAAGCCTTATTTGCTTAGACATGCAATAAAAATTGAAATTTATATGAATTTTCCAGTTTCTATTTTCATGTGATATACTTGGAGATTGGGCTGCAAGGCCCGAGTACTACTCTGGAGACGAGCGTAGCGAGCCTAGAGGCGCAGCCACTAGTACAGTAAACGATAACATTAAAAACCAACATCATGCAAAAAATCGCGCGAGTGAGGAAATTTTAAAAAATAAATAACAATACTTCTAACTGCACAATTTTGGAAATTAATACATCATTTTAAAGATAAGATTCTTGATTTTTAATAAAATACAAAAAATGGGAATGTGATTTTTTCCCAGTTTTTCGATACCAGACCTCCTTAAACTAATCCTTGCTTGGGCCATAGCTTTGGACAGTGCATAATGCAAGTCTTGCTAAGTAAAAGTTGTCTTGCAATGGCAGCTAGCTTTGTGTAATTCAACCGGGCTCAGAATTGCACGTGTTGAATTAATTACAGTAATGAAATTCAAGACGTGTGATTCCGAGCCCGGGCCCGAGCTCATCTCTAGTTACAACTGTTATTTCTGTTTCGTTTACATATATGTAGAAGAATAATAGTATTCTGAATGGAATACGGGATTACACCATACAATACAAATTTTGAAGATGCAAATCCGTTTTTTTGTTGTTGTTGTTTTTTTATTCTTTTTTTGGGTGTGAATATGACATGGATGTTAAGTCAGATAATATCTGAAAACTTGAAAATTTCATCGTCCTGGAGCGATGAAATTCTATTCCGGGCAATTACAGGATAGAATTCTTCTTAACCTCCAGATTCGCTAAACATGAATGTGGTTGCTTTGACTAGCGGATCCTGTGATGATTATATTCAAATTAATCTGAAACTTGGTTGTTCTGGGTGGTGTAGTGGTTAGCATACTTGGGCGCTATCCGAGAGACGTGGATTCGATTCCCGCTCTAGGAGAACGAAATTTTAAATTTTTCCGATATTATCTGACTTACCATCCATGTCATATTTACCCCAAAAAACTGATTGACATATTGAATCTTCAAAATTTTTATTGTATGGTGTAATCCCATATTCCATTCATGATTTATCTGCTCCTCCGGGCAATCACGAGATGGAATTCTTAACCTTCAGATTCGCTAAACATGAATGCCGGTTGCTTCGACTAGCAAATCCT
This sequence comes from Macrothele yani, assembly GCA_039090855.1. Classification (NCBI taxonomy): domain Eukaryota; kingdom Metazoa; phylum Arthropoda; class Arachnida; order Araneae; family Macrothelidae; genus Macrothele; species Macrothele yani. The sequence continues at coordinate 110,306,240 of CM077013.1, forward strand.
GTGGTGGTTATATTCATATTAGTTGGAAACTTGAAACTTGGACGTTCTGGATGGAGTAGTGGTTAGCATACTCGGGTGCTATCCGGGAGAAGTGGGTTCAATTCTCGCTCCAGAACAACAAAATTTTCAAGCTTTCGGATATTATCTGACTTACCATCCATATCATATTTACACTAATAAACGGATTCATATCTGCCAAATTGGTAATAATAGAATTATTTAATGATGATGAAATTGATTACAGTCCACTTAAAAATTGTAGTAAATACACCCGGAACCCGGATGTATCTCAAAACAAGGGGCCCTTAAAAGGTTCAGTGAGATGGACCCCCTACAGCATAATCCACCCCTGTTTGTAATCCAGGACTTCTATACCCAACTCAAAGTATTGTCCAGAGTTTGTGCATTTAGCCACTAGGACAGCTTTCTCATGGTTGATATCAGACATGTTACATACCTGTAATCTTTATTCACTGTATGCCATACACAACTGAGGAAAAATAATAATTCTTTTGGCCACTACAAAGCATTTTTCATTTATATTATTGGTGGAAAATTACTTCATGGATTTTAATTAAAAATTTCTTTGTGGTTATTCCATCAGAAAGTACTAAAAATTCTGCTGCTCCCTATGGTATGACCCCTGTGCTCTAATGTAATTATTGTTTTTAATTGTTATCAGTAGTTTGAATCTAATTGTGTGTTCAGCTTCTGCAATAAAAAAAACAGAGACAAAAAATACTGATGATGCATAACGTGTCCTCTGCCCTCATTTATAAAATTTGCTGTTAAATGGTAGTCTGTGATATCAAGATGAAGCCCCAAACCCAGATAACCCAGACCCGCCCTTATCAGCCACGGGGCCAGGTGTGAACCTAGCCGTGGGGTTCCTTGCTTTAACTCCCCTCCCTATACTAGATATAAAACATACACTACACTTAAAACATAGTTTATTACAGTTATCTGTACAGAAAATAGTGGTAGGCAATGCACGTAATTAACAAACAAAATAAGTAAATCGTAGTTGAGAACACGCTAAGTTACGTATAAAAGTTTTTAAGGCAAATATATTTCAGCCATTACTATGGCCTTCATCAGTGCGACTACGATTTGTCTCGTTGCCAGATTGGAAAGGTAAGTTTTGTAATGGTGATTCCAGGTGACGTGATGTAATGAGAGATTTCCAGATGTATGGAACGTAAATGGGGAGCTCAGAGTTGCAATTTTTGGAAAATAAAATTTCCAAACTTTCTCTAAACCTCAGAGCAAAACGATTTTGGAAAGAAGCCAACTTTTTTGTTTCGGACCAAAGTGGAGTAGCAGAAGTGTCAGCCATGGTAAGTTGAGACAAGGAAGGGGAAGGTTTTCCAAATTTCACGTCAGATTTGTGTTCCTGAAGTCTTGAGATAATTTTCCGGAATGAACTTCCTATGTACACATTAATCTAACATTTTGCTGGCTCTATCCCTTATCATAAACTTTCTGCCTACAAACTCATCAGTATCTTCAAAAGAGAAGGATATAGACTTACCATTCACTCTTCTCCTTCAATTTCTGTTATCCTCCGTAATGACAGAGACCCAAGACCTCCGCTTTCTTCTCCTGGAGTGTATAAAATTCCTATCAAGACTAATGTTGGATTAACCGCGTACATAGGAAGTTCATTCTGGAAAATTCTCTGAAGACTTCAGGAACACAAATCTGACGTGAAATTTGGAAAACCTTCCTCTTTCTTGTCTCAACTTACCATGGCTGACACTTCTGCTACTCCACTTTGGTCCGATACAAAAATGTTGGCTTCCTTCCAAAATTGTTTTGCTCCGAGGTTTAGAGAAAGTTTTGAAATTTTATTTTCCAAAAATTGCAACTCTGAGCTCCCCATTTACATTCCATACATCTGGAAATTTCTCATTACATCACGTCACCCGGAGTTACCGTTACGAAACTTACCTTTTCAATCTTGCAACGAAACAAATTGTAGTCGCACTGATGAAGGCTGAAATATATTTGCTTTCAAAACTTTTATATGTAACTTAGCGTGTTCTCAACTACCATCTACTTATCTTATCTGTACAGTTTAATGAAACATCAAGACGTCTGAAAGTTAACCAATAATGAAAGACGGCATTTAAAATTTTTTGAACACTACTGATATTTTGTAAATGCCTTTTAAATGATGTAGATAAAACAAGCACACCAACATAGTCCTTCTCTCACCGTGGCTCTGTCTCTACCTATTATGGGACAGTACTTACATAATAGAATTCACCTTATAGAACTGGACTTTTCTTGCTTTTATCCCAACAAAGTCAGCTATTAAATTTATTTTGCTTGCTTTATCCTGTTCAATTGACAAAGTTGCAAAAGACAACAATCTTTCCTAAGACATGACAGATCTTAAATAATATTTAATCAGCTTCAAGTGTGAAAAACTTCTTCCTGCACTTGCCACCATTACTAGGACAAGAAGTAATATCCTGTAGGTGACGAAAGCATTAAGGAAAGGATGCTGAATTTTATTCATGTATCTAAAAGCAATGGCTGCAGTTTTGACATCAGATGGAAGTAACTCACGTAGCACTTTAATCTCTGTGAAAAGTTCTTTATCATCTCCAACAGTTAGGGTTTTTTCTGGTTTGACACTAGGATGGGTGGAAAAAGGCACTTTTTAAATATCTGTTTTTAATTTGGAAGGCCTAGTGTGGAAAAAGTGTCACATGGGCTCATGAGTTGCCACATAGAAAAATTTAAGATCGGTCAATATTTAGAGGTCCCACTGGGGCCTCAAAGTGTAAAATTTCAATAAAAAATAAAGAAATTACAGTATTTTTTTTACGTTTTAATTTATTTTTATTCCAAAAGCCTACTGTGGGAAAATGCCTACATGGGTTAACGAGGCCCCACACAAAAAAAGTTTGAGATTGATGAATATTTAAAGGTCCCACTGGAGCCTCAAATTATTAAATTTCATTAAAAAAATTGAAGAAATTTCAATGTTAATATTAGAAAAACATTTGAGATCGGTTAACATGTAGAGGTCTCACTGGGGCCAAAAATATCTCAATTTCGGTGAAAATGCTACTTCATGGTACGTCAATCCGCTAATCTTAATGTATATGAATGGGACCTGTGTGAGTGTTTGTACTCTTTAGTTCTTTACTTGTTTCTGTGTGAAATAATTAATAGAAACAAACAGAAAACTTACTACAGGATTGTTGCTGCATGGTTACTTGTCGGGCTCTGACTCTAGCCCAACCTTGCAGCTGCACAACATGAGTTATGTTTACCACTTGCCAGTTACAGGAGAAAATTGGGATTTGTAGCAGAAAATCGGCATTGCTTTCCTTGACACAATTCTAGATCTTATGTAGCCATTTCTTGCCACTTCTTCACATACTGATGTAGAAGCGTCACTTACTAGATGGATTACCCTTTCCGCAGCCTGCGTATGACAAGGTAGCTCAGGTATTTTAATATTTGCCGGTTTCTCAGAGTTGATCATACAGTGAATGTCTCCGTTTGAGATATGTTTCGTGATTGGAGATTCACTGAGCACACACATCTGCCAGTCAATAATTTCGAAGTAAACTGTTGCATCCAAACTGATGGAGGGAATCTTGAAGAGTCTTATTTCAGTACCACAACTACTACTCTTTTCTTCTCTTGCATGCAGAATTTGCCTCAAGACAAGGTCTTAGGCATGCATGCGGTGATCTGTGAGCATTGCCAATAGCATTGACTCAGAATGAGCGAAGTAGATGTTCCTCCTAATTACCTTGTCCACAATATTCTTCAGCTTTGTGGGAAGGTACCTTGTCAGTCTGATCATTTGCCATAGGTGTCATGAGCCCTCTTAGCACAAAAGATTGCATTTGATTTGGAACCACATAGCTGCATATATACTTTCATAATAAAGATGACAAGATAGCAAAAATAAGATTCTGTGATGCTGTAGAGCTGCTGACGTACAACCGAAGCACTCTGTTCACTGTAGTTAACCAGATTGCGTGTGATAGCTTTTCCAGACTCTGTTCTGCAAGATATGGAGGACAGTAACCTGAAGAAATTGCTCTGCAAATGCTTAACAAGTACTTCTGGTCTGCACTGAGGTTGGTGTCATCCACTTTAGGAAGTTGCACCTCTACTTTTTTGTAAGGAACGACAGGCAGCTTCTCACAGTCCTCTAGTTTCTTCCCTATTGTCTGTTGTAGCTGTAGGGCCCTGTGGTTGATCCAACATCAAGTTCATGCAAGACATGTCGTAGGGCAAGTTCGTTTGCATGTAGCATGCAAACCAGCAAGTGGAGTCCTAGCTCCTCCTCCAGCAGTCGAATCACTTCACTGTGTACTCCCGTATTTACCTTAGTGGCATCACATCCGATAGCTAGTAAATCATCTGTGCTAAAATTATTATGCCGCAGATATTCAATCATGCTCTTCTTTATATTGTCTGCTGTAGGCCTGCTATCTATTGTAGCATGATCAACGTACACAGAACCAGGTTCTTCCACATTGTACTGTGCCCTTCTGATTTTGTTCGCCTGTAGAACTTACTTTCTAAACTTGCACTACAATGTTATCTTTCTTCCCATCAAAAAATATTACTTTTAAATTACACTTCTCACTGTAGCCCTTCGGCCGAAGAGTAGATCTTGTCTTTTTCCTCTCTCTTCTAACTTTATTCCTGTCTATTTGTCTTCTGTCACCAAATGAAGATCTTCCATTAGAGCGGAAGCTACCATTGCTGCTGCTCTATCAGAAACTCCAGTCCTGTTGCAAGCAATGGCTTGTGAGCTCAGTTTGCTTCTCATTTGGGTGCATGCCATCTGTGTGGCTTTATTCTTCTTCGGTGTCAGTCATTGGTATTTATGTGGTGTCCTATACTCATCCTTTTCTTCTGGTGGACTGCTACTTGAGCTTACATTTGTTAGACCCTGTCCCTGTAAACCACTAGTTGAAGGCATAGAGGGGGTCAACTGTCTGCAAGGATTTATGTGCTTCTACATATACATGTCTGGAAACCTTTCTTTCTTACATTGCTTGTAGTTTCTTCGAAATATGTAAGTCCACATTTCCTATCCTCATCCACCTATGTGCCTTTTGATCCAAAATAAACTCTCGCTCTCTCTCCAGATCCTGATGGTTTTTTCAGACAATAACACTTGCAGGCAGAAAAGTCAAAAAGAGTATTGTTAGCATCAGTCTGGAATTCCTTAACACTATCAAGGAACACTACTTTTCCTGGTCTTTATATTTTAAAGAATACTTCTGTATTCATCATGATGGGACTGCATTGTGCTGACAATTCATTTTCATAAAACTGCAGGAATTGAAGCTTTCTCCCAAAAAACCATAAGTTTTCCTGCCACTAAATGTGACAGATCCCTAACAGACATTTCTTTGCTGTTATTTTCCAAATGACACTGGTAGTATTTAAAAACGTCTGACTGGAGTGGAAGCATATCCATCGGCAAGTCCTTAGGTGTGCCAAAAATTTTGCACTTTGGAAACTTCTCTCCCCTAACAGATCGCTTGTAATGATGAACCTGCAGATTCTGTTCAGAAGAATCATTCATTTTTAAATGCCTAACATGAAAGAGTCGTGCAGATACAAATTGGATTTTCGTTCAGTACTATATCAAGCACATTCCCTTTGCTACTAACTGAGACGACGAACGATGTTAATGTGCTTTCTGCAGCTGTCATACAAATCATGGGCGAGTAGGAGGAGCATTCTCTGTTCTATGTTCCCATTTCTCAAACGGTTACATAAACCCGGGCGAGAGTCTCTGACCATAGTCATGTGTCTGACCTGTCTTGTTCAGAGCAGCATAATCCTGTGTTGTTAGATCCCAGTACTACTGTCTGGTGGATGGCAACGACTAATGAATAACCTGCTCGCTATGCATTGCACAATTTATCCTCCTGCGAGAGAGGAGCCTGGGGGAAGGAGGATACTCGATTCTAACAGCCTTGCCAATCGGAAGACATAAAACTTACACTTAAACAATTAAACAACGGATCCATTCAAAGCATCCATGACTCAAGACTGAGGCCATTTAATATGCTTTGTGCGCTGCGCTGCACAAGCACGGTATTGGAAAAAGTATGGAATTCATACACAATTCATCATCACTTTCAGGCCCCAGTGTGTTCTCTAAATATTGACCAATCATTTTTTTTTTTTTTTTTTTTTTCCAATTTATAACGTTTGTATGCCACCTTGCCGGCATTAGGCCATCTACGTAAATAAAAATATTATAAGCTACAGACTATTTAAAAAAAAAAAAGTTTGTTCTAAAACTTAAAAACGGATGCTCCAGTGGGACGATGGGACCTCAAAATATTAACTGACATTTAAGTTTTTTATAGTGGTTAGTAATCAGCCCAGGTGGCACCTTTTCTGTAATCTCTAGGCATTTCCGATTTGAAAAAGCTTTTTTATTTTCAACCCACCCTATTAAACACACTTGCTAAGAAGTTAATCTTTCTTCACTTTTTGTAGTTCTTCGAGGTCGTATAAAAACCGAAAAGTGTTATTGTAGTCTCTGATTTGCTCAAATTGGCTGGTCATAGATTGCAAAGTTGTGGCTACAATGGGATAGAAGTATTCTATTTCAAAACATTCTTCGGGAGATCTCGTGTCAGAAACCGGGTTGTCTAAGATTCATGCTCAAAAAGTTTTTTTTTTTTTTTTGTGTGTGTGATGTACTTTCGGATATTTCGCTTCAATGCCTAAAATTTCACACGTAAAGCTAAAATTTACTAAATTTCCACTTGGAGAACTCCTAGTGGGAAATTTATGAACTAGCAACGAAATTTAAAATGGGAAAATTTTAATGAATTTTTATGTCCTATCATTCACATCTAGCAGGAAATTGATGAACTAATTGTGGAAAATTTAAATATTTGAGAAGGAACACTTAAGCATTTTAAGCGTAATCTGAGAGGCACAAAATAATTTTTTCCTTTAAGTTGAATGGTTTCTTCACAACAGAACTTTAATTTTTGGCATTGACAGCCCTTAGCAGTAAATTCATGAAGTGTATGGGATATTTAAAGTGCCAAAGTTAATATCCTTTGATTTACATTAGCTGCAAATATATAAGATATTTAAAGTGGCAAACTAATACCCCATTTGCTGCAAAAATAATTTTTGAAGTATCTTTAGAAACAAAAAGTTTGATATGCACGGACAAAGTGATTACTCTAGCACTGTTTCTTACATAACGTTCTAATAATAGGAAGATAGCTTGGCATTTTAAAAAGTGTAAAAACTTTTTTCTGGACTTTTTGTTTTGTTTTTTTGTTAATCTGACGGATGAAAAATTTCGAGGTGATAAAAAGGGAGAGGGGTCCCCTGAATCTTTTAGTGCCTAGGGCCCAAAGGATTTAAAGGCGCCTCTGAATGCTGTTGACAGCAAATAGTAGGTCATGCCGAATAACTACTCCCAACAAAAACCAGTAGCTCTCAAATTCATGTGTGACAAGCAATTGTGCCTCACTCTTTACTTTGGGATGATTTGTTGATTTGGAAACTTCAAGTAGGGCATCTCATATTTCTTTTACTTGGTAACGGATGGCCCTGACACTTTCTATTATACTTTCCTATCGGGTTATGGACAGTTTTTTTAACAATTATATTAGGAACTGCTTTTACTAAAATGCTCCATCAATTTATTGAGGCTGAAAATATAGTTAAAATTCTTTCTATGACACCAAAAAAATTGATTTAAAGGTACATTTTGCTATATCGCAAAGCACCAGATTTGAGTTCTGGGAAGCACAAAGGTGTGTAAAATGCTCTTAGGTTCAGGTGAAGGATACATGCCTGTACACCACTATAAATGCCCTTCATATTAGCCCCATTGTCGTAACCTTAGCCCCTACAATCTTTGAAAGCATGACCCAAATCATCCAGTTCTCCTAGGAGTACATTAGATAAATGTTCCCCTGTTTACAATTTGACATTCAAAAAACATATGAAATGTTCCTCAATGCTCACACCATCAGAATCATCACCACCATCTGTTATACAAATCTAATGATCAGGGACATTTGTTCTTGGTGACGACTGTCTGGGGTACAATCCAAGATCACCAAAAAGTATTTCGATTGTTTGATATAACAAAGATTACTTTCTTTTAATTTTTGTGCCATAAGATTTATTAATTCGTTTTGGATGGTTGGCCCCAAGTAGTGGTCATATATTTCCGCAGTCCTTATATGCCGAACATGTCCCTGTAAAACTGGGTCGGAATTGGCAATCATTTCAATGAGACCCAAAAAGTTTCCATTGTTAGAGTCATACAAAGTATTGTTTTGTCCTCTAAATGGGATGTCGTGTTGCACTAGATATTTGACTACATATAGCATATGTTTCCATACCTCACGCCAGTGTTCTTTCACTTTTGTTGTTAACCCTTTAAGCGGCCAATCTACTTGAACTAAACGATGCCCAAAACTTATGCTGTCTCCAAGCAGAAATGTTCACATAGCGTCTGGGTTTTACGAAAGCTACAGAAAACAATTTCCCTTACATTCATTCCCTTCTTATCTCAGTCGTACTGAAAATGAATCTGTCACATGTGATAAGCTTTCCCTTCTAGTCCTATAATCCCAGTTCCATGACCTAAAACATGATTTGGAAGGGTTGTCCCCCTAAAAGGAACATCATGCAACTGGGTAAAAATAAGTGATTCAAACATCATGTTTCTCCTTCCTCAATTTCTTCTCCATTGCCATAGTACTTTGTCAGTAAATTTGTAAGAAACGATTAGTGCCAATCATAAGCCCGAATGACCAGTCTGAATAACAAATATGAGGGTGAAAGCAACTTTTTCATGGCTTATGATCATTCGTCCGAGATGGGTCCGGGTTCGAATCCCAGTTAGGCATGGGTGTTGTGTTTGTCATATGACTCTGGAGTCAGTGGCCCTAAATTAGGGACGGGCGACTGCTTATAAGCCCATTGAGTTACTCACAATGGACGTTAAACTTTCAATAAAAAAAAAAAAAAAACTTTTTTCATGCTCTAGTTTTTAAGGTAACTTGTGTGAGCAGTTTTGAGACCACTAAACATACCCTGAATGCATTCATCCGAGTGGCGTGTGGCCCACTTCTTAGAAAGGGAATATATTCATTCGAGTTGATTTCATCCCATTTTTTAATCCCGAGTTTATTCATTCCAGCCGGTTAAAGAGTTAAAGCTCTATGTTTTTCGTTGATTGTCAACTGTTTGGCCATTCTTGTCTCACATTCCACCTATGTTGCCGTGGTGGCGCAGTGGTCTAAGCGATAGCTTCGGATCATTCGTCAGAGATGGGTCCGGGTTCAAATCCCGGTGAGGCATGGATGTTGTGTTTGTCTTACGGTACTGGCTCTCTCCCTTCCCTGGAGCCAGTGACCCTAAATTAGGGATAGGGGACTGCTTATAGCCCACTGGGTAGCTTATGGTGGTCATTAAACCCTCAATAAAAAAAAAGTCATTCCACTCATATTATCACACTGTCAGCATGGCCAGCTGACTGCTCATGGCTTTGTAATGTAACACTAAGGTGGTGCCAATCACTATACCCCTCACCTGCTAATTTCCCTTCAGCTGCATTTCCAAATAACTTACAGAAAAAGCAAAAAGCAGCATCCTTAAGTTTGCTGTACACTAACCATTGCCTAGACATTTTGTCACCATTAGATAAGGTGTGGCAATAGTTACCATTAGGTAACTCTGTTGAAAAATGCCTCTTTTTCAGTATTTAATAAGTATTCATAATTTATTGCCTGGATAGCCCCTTTTTTGTACAATTATATCAAACATACAGGGGTTTAAAACAGCTGGCTACTCATCAGGATTAAAACTGACTGACTGCACTTTCAATAAGATCATCATTTTTTACTAAAAATATTTTTTCAGATTGTTCACAAGTAGATTTTCCCAAACTGTTCTCAAGCGAATATTTATTTGATTCCTTATTAACATAAATATCTACTGAATTACTTATATTTTCAGAAGCATCTGTAGTCTCATAGTCACCAGATCGATCAATATTACTTAAGTTTAATAGTTCGCTGGCTTTAGTGAGACCAGAAGTGGATTGTTCAGCCAGGTTAGGCTTAACTTCTGGTGATTTAGGAATGCCAGTGTTTCCAGAAGTAGACTGCTGCAGAAACTTTTCAAATGCACCTCTTTGATTGTTTAATAACTTTTTCTGCTTTTCTACTTTTTTTTTTTTTTTTCTTTTGAGATACGGATTCCTACTTATGAAACTTGTCTCAATCTCTAGTCACTGCTAATGTACGCACATACTTCTCTGACTACACAAACAGTTTGTATGCACAGTTTACAAATGTCGAGCTTATCAACACGGACACAATGGCACAGTATGAATATACAATGACAAGACGACTACTGGCGGGATGCGGTGGAAGGTGTGCGGGTACACGTCGCCAGTTGTTTGTAACCTTGACTCTCACTGTTGCCATAAAGATGCGCCCCCCAAAAAATATACCTATGCAGCACAGCTTTTTCGATAACTATCGGTGCACAGTGCACGTTGAAAGATATGGCTTCAATACTCATTTTTCGCTAGACATAATATTGTAGTTTGCTGCCGATATTTGGGTAAATAAACATTCAGCGATCAATATTAAAAAAAAAAAAGAGTAATAATATGAGACCAAGTTTAAAAAATAAAATTAGAATAATTGAAAATAAGAAATTCACTCCCTCTCTCATTTTTTTCCTTTTCCTCTTTTTTGTTCTTAGGGTGCGAGCGCAACCTCTGCCCAAACAAATGGTGGCACATGATCAATATAACATTTGATATATATATTTATATATATACAGGGGTAGGCAATACAAGGTGCTCAGTTACCTGAAAATTTTCACCTGGCATCTGAGTTTTCAAATTTCGTTTTGAAAATTTTATTTTTCCAGATCTGGATTTCTCTTTTGAAGCTCCCATCTCCTTAATAAAACAACAAATACAGTATACAGATTTTTTGTGTTTACGTATTTTTTTGTAGACTGCTTACCATAAAATCAGAATAATGAAGATCCCAATGTCGGTTTTTAGTACTATCGCCTGCAAACTTATTTATTCTACAGTAACATTGGTAGCAGTGATTCAGGCTGAAGTTCCATGGCATAACCCAAGAGACATGCATTCACACATGCAGAATAAGCATCAGATATGTCCATAGCTATGGCATTGATTTTGCATCGAGTTCTTTTAAGTGGATTTATTCATTAGTGGTTTTACTGAATGTTATACACCACAGGGCAAAGCTGAATTTTCTGAAATGAAACTCTGTTTTTAAATGCAACTATTAATGCATGTGTATAATATGTTCCCTATTTTTAGTTGTGGATATCGCACTGAGTTATTGAAAGATTTCTAAGAAATAACACATTTAGTTGGTCCGTTGGTCACAATTTTGTATGTGTGGTTTTTGTTTAGATCAGTTGTGGTTTTCTCCTCCTATGTCTTGGAAAAATGTGTTAGCTCCTGAAGAAAAAGAGCTGGCACCTGGAAAATTAGGGGTTTCATCTGCTCCCATATACAGTCATCGTCAACCATTATCAATCCACTGCTGGATGAAGGTATCCCCAACTTTCTTTCACAACTGTTTGTCTTGAGCCTGTCTTCTCTATGTTACTTCGGCATGCTTTCAAATTTCATCCATCCATCTCCCATATGGTCTTCTGGGTTTTTTTTCTGTCCCTTGGAATCCAGTCTAAAATTTCGGTTGTCCATCGGTGGTCCGTTCTTCTAGCAACATGTCCAGCCCATTGCCATTTCAGGGATTTTACTCGGATCATGATATCTTCCACTTTTGTCATTTTCCTTATCCACAAATTCCTCTTCTTATCTCCCTTGGTTACACCAAGAAAACAAAACAAAGAAATACCATCCACTATATTTTTGCCTCTGGACGTTCGAATTAACAAACCTCCCCATGTCACATTTGGTCCGATTGTCAGGACCCCATTGTCAACCATTATCAATTGTAACTCTCCCCCCTGTAATCTCGGACGTACTTTATGGACAGCCCCTAAGATGATTTATAATCTTGATGTCAGATGCCTTTTCAATTTGCATTGAAGATATTTCTTTTGGTCAGAAAAACTTTGCTACCTCTCAATTTCCTTGAATAATTTCTCTTTCTTTCTTTTTTTTCTTTAGCAGTGTTTCCATCAAGGGATGGTAAACTCTTATTCAGCTTTTAGAGGTTTCTTGGGACTTCAGATATATATATATATATACTAGCAAGCAGTCATGCCCATTCTCCGAATGGTGAATATGTAAAACCATCTTTTGAACATAAAATTAAAGGCAAAAGTAATGTAAGATCCGTGACTCTTTTACGATTTAGAACAGGGTCATGGCATCAGTGCATATGGTTTGACTTAAAACAGTAGCAAGCTTTTGTGCCCCTTAATTTTAAATCAAATGTTTATGGAATTTTATAATATTTCAGCATTTCTGGAATATTCTCTTTAAACCTATTAGCATTTTGAACAGTAAAGCTAAACCACCCTTTTAATTTTTTTGGTTTTTAGACTTTTCTAGGTGTAGAAGTGGTAGAAAAATTCAAGCAGACAATATTCCAAAGCCACCATTTTGATTTTTTTCAGTTTTCAGATTTAGTTCTAGGTATCTGGACTTTTCAGACCTATTACCATTTCAAAGAGTAAAGCTAAGCCACCCTTCTGAATTTTCAGTTTTCACACTTTTTTTTTCGGTGTCAGAGTGGTGGAGAAATTCAAGCAGACAATCTTCTGAAGCTGCCATTTTTTTTATTTAATTTTTTTTTTTTTTGGACTTTTCTATATGTATAGACCTTAAGGCTTATCAGCATGCCAATTTTCAGATCTCTAGGATATTCAGAAGTGGTCGAACAATTCATGGACGGAAACACTTGCATTTTCCCATGTTGCTTTATATACAGTATACTGTATAGAAATATAACAAGAATACCTGTCCTATGTTCGTTGCATATAAATTTATCAGTTCCAAGTTCATGCTCTGGACTTGTTAACAATCCACAAGTGCAAAGAGTATCAATTTCCATTCTGTTTTAGTCTTCTGATGTTGCAAGAAATATGTTATCACCGGTCTTGATGCTGTTATTAAATCAAAGATTAGCTATTTAATGTTCACCGACTGAACAAATTTACTTTAAATACGTAGAAAAATACATACTTACATGTGTTTAACCTTGAAAATAAAGATGGAAAAACAGATAAGAATGTATTTCAGTTTCAATTGAGACCTTCATGAGTAAAGTTTCAAATTCAAATTTGTGTTGCTGTACGGTGCTGCCTTTCTTGTTAATCGATATTCTTTCTATTCTCTCTCTCAATAACTTTTATGTATTTACTTCTGGGTAAATGCATTTTTCCAGGCATCAAATATGTGAATTGGTGTGTTATTATTGGGTTTCATGGCATGTTTTCAGCATGGTTATAGCCTATGTGCACTATGTTTAATAATATGTATGATTTTGTTCCAACAAACAAATTACTGTTTGACTCGAAGCCCCATAACAGAATTGCGGCGACGGGCAACGTACGTCGCAGATTTATTTGGGTCCTGCAGAAAAAAACGATATCCCCAGAACCCTATTAAACCATCTTGCAGACTCCCTATCATAGATTCAAGTTTTCCGCTTTCCAAAATTTCCGAAAACGAAAGTTAGACGGAGTGAGGATTTCTCCCGTAATCGTAATTTTTTCTTCCGATGTTCCCTCGATGCTTGAAGAGAGGATTATCCAATATTGTTGTTAAATATCATTTTATTGCATAAATATTTATGTTTTGGTTTGAAAATGGAGGCAACAATTTCCGAAAATGAAAGTTTGACAGAACCTAGTAATCTTGAATTCTTTTTCTTGTGATATTCCCTCGACCCTCTATGGTCCTTAAATACCATTTCATTAGAAAAATGTTTGTATTTAAGATTGAAAATGGAGTAATATTTTCTGAAAACCAAAGTTGTATGGAGCAAAAATTTCTCACTCTAATAAACCCTCCACCCACTGTGCTTCTGTATTATTGGTTGTTGGTTGTTGGATTTTATTGGCGCAAGGGCTTCTGTATTATTGTTTGATCATCATTTAATTACATAAAACATTTATGTAATTAAATTAAAAAAAAAAAAAAAAAAAAAAAAAAAAAAAAAAAAATATTGTTTGATCATCATTTAATTACATAAATGTTTTCACTTGAGATGGGAAATGGAGAAAAATGTTTTGAAAACGGAAGTAGAACGGAGCGAAGATTTCTCCTCTTAGGACAAAACAAATTTTCCTAAGAGGAGAAATTTTCGCTCTGTTTCAAAACATACGCTTATTGCTGTTAAATATCCTTTTATTCCATAAAACTTTCTGTTCCAGATTGAAAATATTGGCAAAATTCCAGATACAGAGGACCAGAATGTTCTTGGTCCTAATTAGCATTGCAATTGCTGTAGTACCTAGGTTAAACTTTTTTTAGGTAGAAAAATATGTCTGTGCAATTTTTATTGTTTTTTGCATTTAATAGTTATCTTGCACAGTGACCACCTGCAGATTATTTTGGGGCACAATGATATCTGTTGCAGACTGACCAGGGACCTTTCTGCTATGGGGACTCGAAGGTTTTGACTTAATTTTAGTATAATAATTCTGTTCAATTTCTGGTTGCAGGTTTTTTAGTATCTTCTTCCAGTCTGGTGTTTAAATTATTTCATGCTGCTGATGTAGAATAAAGTCAAGTGATCTCCTTTCTCAATGAAAATTTTGTATTTGCCAATTAAACTGTTTGTTACAGTGACATATTTCATAAATTTAATTTATTGCATTTTGTAGTTCAAAAAACATACAACAGTTGTTATGTTTTATGTCAAAGAAGACACCTTACAGGATAGGAAAAAAGCGTTTTGTGACCTTTTGAGGATCTGGGCTGGGAGTTTCATGAAATGTTGCATGGTAAAGTCGGGTCATGCCATATCACCAGAAAGATGTCAGAAATGAGGGATGCCTTGAAACAATATCCTAATTTTCTTTTTGTACCCATTGATCCAAAACTCATTAAGTACGAACAACAAGCACATTCAAAGTACACTGCCTTTATAGAAGAGTGTAAGAGGAAAAAGAAAATCAAATTAGAAAAAAAGTGAAAAGAAGAACAAAAAAGAATGGATTATGAAGAAGAAATGAAAAAGATGGAAAAGATAAAGTCACTCGAATGTGAGACTGCTGCTCTGAATGACAAGAAAAAAGAACACCTACAAACTAAGGAGGCAAGAGAAGAAGTCTTTTTGGAAGCTTTGGCTAAACTGAAGAAAGCACTCAAAAAAAATTATTTATAGGGAGCAAAATTAGCTAAAGGCATGCTCGAGGGAGTAAAATGTTTGCAAACTGAAGAAGGAATGAGAGAAAAGGAAGTAGAAATCATTCAGAAGAATCTTGACAAAAGAAAATCAAGTATGATTGCATCATTTTTTGCTAAGATGCCTAGAAAACAGTAAGACAAACAGTTTTTTTTCTTCAGAATTGTTTTTCTGGGACATTGAAGAAAATTGTTCATCATTAGATTTTCAGAATTTTATGTAACATTTTTTTCTGTAAAATTATAGGATAACAATAAAATGGCCATACCCCATCCAGGACCATAATAAAGAAATTTATTATCTTACCTGGCCTTTTTTGGTAGGGGAGTATAAAAAAAAAATAAAAAAAAATTTTGTAACTATATTTGATTTTGATGTTGTGTGCTATTGGTAAGAAGACTTTTTTAAATCACCTTTTTAAAAAAAAATTGCCACCTTTTTCACAGGTCACCTTAGCTCCTCACCCTGCATTGTAGATATAGCTGTAACTCTACAGATACAGAGGTCTTAGTATATAGGTTTGGGAATATGGGAGGATGAAGAAATCACCGGCAGTCTGGTGCATTTCAATATTTATGACTCACCCTCTGTACATCAGCTGCTCCAGAAGCATTTTTCTCCTTTAAAACAAACTATTCCCTCTAATGCGACTAAAGAATTCCATTTGGACCATTCCTACATTGTTAAAAATTAATCCCATTCAATACAGGTGTGTCAAATGGAATTAATTTTTAACCACTGACCTATATCATTCACATATACTTCACATCTAATTCCAAGTCAAAGCTAGTGACATACACTGACGGAAAAAAAAAACCCAACACCAAGAAGGGGTTGTGTTAGATAAACGACAGTTGGTAGGCGGTGGGAGTACATCTGTAAGATGACGTCTATGCAAATTTCGCTCTCGGCGCATACATGTGGCGCTAGTAGCGCCCTCGGAACATGCAAAGTAGGTTTGCTGTAAATACGTGCTGTAACGTTCGTGAGCGTTAGTTATCGTGGAGATTCGATGTAGTGTGTTGATGTTAGTCAAGAATGCTTTTAAGAAGACGAAGAAGCCATTATCAACAGCTCACGGAGTTTGAACGAGGTCGTGTAATAGGGCTACGAAAAGGTGGATATTCTTTCCGCAATATTGCAGAACGACTTGGCAGGAATGTAGCCACTGTGCATGATTGTTGGCAGCGGTGGTCAAGGGAAGGTACTGCCTCAAGAAGACCGGGTTCCGGCCGGCCACGTGGCACTACTGAGAGGGAAGACCGCCGTGTATGGCTGTGGCGCATCGTACTGCGTCTGCGGCAGCAATTCAAGCTGCAGTTGCCACCACAGTGACACAACGAACTGTTACAAATCGGTTACTTGAAGGACAGCTCTGAGCCAGACGCCCTGTAGCGTGCATTCCACTTACTCCAAACCACTGCCGTTTGCGACATCAGTGGTGTCAAGCTAGAGCTCATTGGAAGACGGAGTGGAGATCTGTTGTGTTTTCTGATGAAAGCCGGTTCTGCCTGGGTGCCAGTGATGGCCGTGTGTTGGTTAGAAGGAGGCCAGGTGAGCGCCTGCAACCAACCTGTCTGCGGACGAGACACACGGGACCTACACCTGGAGTTATGGTCTGGAGAGCAATTTCCTATGACAGCAGGAGCACTCTCGTGGTTATCCCACGCACCCTGACAGCACAGTTGTACGTCTGTCTGGTGATTCAACCTGTTGTGCTGCCATTCATGAACAGCATTTCAGGGGGTGTTTTCCAACAGGATAATGCTCGCCTGCATACCGCAGTTGTAACCCAACATGCTCTACAGAGTGTCGACATGTTGCCGTGGCCTGCTAGATCACCAGATCTTTCACCAATCGAGCACGTATGGGACATCATTGGACGACAACTCCAGCATCACCCCCAACCAGCATTAACCGTCCCTGTATTGACCGACCAAGTGCAACAGGCATGGAACTCCATCCCACAAACGACATCCAGCACCTGTACGACACAATGCATGAACGTTTGCGTGCTTGCATTCAACATTCTGGCGGTTACACCGGTTATTAATGTATAAGCATTTCACATTTAAAATGGCTCTTCTCGCGCTTACATTAAGCTGTGATCTTGAAACCTTAATCGATTAAATATGTTACCTATACAATTGTATTGCCGCCATTTCATTCCTCTACAACTATTTTTTCGTGGTGTACTTAGTTTACAAGATTTGCATTATCTGGATTTTCATACCCCTGGGTAATCATCCAAAGAATTTTCTACTGCTTTTTTCTGGACAAAGCAACCCAAGTTGTCCTTCTATCTTTGTTACCGAGATTGCAAGGAAGCCGTATGCATGAAAAACTCAGTTCCATTTTGATGCACACTTCGTCTAGTTCTTTTTTCTACCTCAATAAACAATATGGGCATCAGTGCTACATGGCGTTTCACTAGCTCCCAGCACCTGAATTCCCCTTATAACTTGCAAACTAATGGATATAATTCAGTGAAATTTGACACAGACCTACCTACGTCTATGAGAAGCATGATGATCTCAGAGAAAGTATTGACAGTGGTCACCATTAGCATCAAGGCATGCCTGCACATGCCTCTCCATGTTACGGAAGGTATTCGCCAATGCATTGGGAGTTACAGACTCAATTTCCTGCGGAATGTTTTCGTGAAGTTCCAAAAGAATCCGTGGCTTGTTGTGAAACACTCTTTCAGCATGCCCTGTAGATAGGAAGAAATACAGTGGGGTAAAGTCAGTCGACCTTGATGGTCAAAGTCCCTTAGAAAGGACACGATCTTCAAAGAAAGAAACAATTTCAACCATGCTGACATTGGATGTGTGGCACCATCCTGCTGAAAATAGATAGTATGAAGTTCCACATCATCCAACTGATTCACAAACTCATGGAAGATTTCCATGTAGACTGCGATATCCTCCGTTGTATGGAAGAAGATTGGGCCAATAATGCGGTGCCGTGATGGAGCACACCACATCCCAATTTTATCATCATGAAGAGGTGTCTCAGGTATGATGGTGTTTGGATTCTCACTATCCCAAATAAGACTATTCTAGGAATTGGCGTGCCCACTTAGGTGAAACCACGCCTCATCAGAGATCCACGTGTAGTCCAGTATTTCCGGGTGTGCATTGACAAAGTGCTGGAACCAATGACAGCAATTCAGTCTCTCCTGTTCATCAGGAGGTTTCAATTCTTGCATAGCAGTAACTCAATATGCATGCAGCTTTGCCTTTTTTGCAGATCATTGACATGTGCTTGTGGAAACCCCCATCTCCTGCAACACTTTACGCAAAGACTTCTTTGGGGAAGCCAGCAGTCTGTTTTTCACACCTTGGCTTCTAGCAGTTTCTGACGCCCTCCTTTGTGGACATGCAACAACGGTCCTGTGGTTTCCAGTTCTTGGCCAGATGCCGAATGGAGGATTTTGCCCCCTAACTGCATAATGAATTGTCTTTGTCACTTCTTTATTGACAGTTTTCTAGTACATAAGGACAATAAACACGAGCTGTTCCACTGTGTACCAGTTCATACTGTAATTGCTCGTAACGCAAAGGCTGTTGATGATCCCGTAACAACAACACAGTCAGATGCATCACACCAACTGCCAAGGATAGTGAACATGCAAAATCGGCCTTCACTTTGCGCAGGCTTGACACACGGGCTAAAGGGTAGTGCCTCCACTCGCTGCTCTCAAGCCTGTGCGAAGTGAAGGCCGATTGCGTGTTCGCCGATCATGCTTCTCATACATCAAGGTAGGTTCGTGTCAAATTTCACTGAATTGCGTCCATTGGTTTGCAGGTCATAAGGGAAAATCAGGTGCTGAGAGCAAGTGAAATACCCTGCACAACAGGACTGTGTGTGCTGTTGCAGCATACCTTGTGTTTATACAGGGACCTATTTAAAATGGGGAAGGGGGGTTAAAAGAGGTGCAGCACGGGCCCCAGAATTATGCAGGGTGCTTGAAGAATTGACATAGTTATATGGTTTCTTTTTCTTCAGGTAGCACAGCAAAAACTATAAGAAACTTTGGGAATTTTTTTGTTTTGTTTCTTATTTCCTTCCCGTTTTTTAGGAGTCCACAAAAAGCATAGTTGCCCCAGTCCATCCTCAAATCTTTTGAAAGCATCACAGATTTTTTTTTCACATCGGTAATTGGGGGAAATTTTTATATATTAAGAATTCACTTGAATCACGATATTTGGATATTATTTTGTCCACTACTTCAATATAATTTCAACAAGCTGGACCCTGAGGGGGGAGGGGGATTAAGCAGAACTGAACTGGTAGTATCCATTTTTCACCCATGCATTTTTACATTTTCTTGCTACTACTGATTCGCCCATGAATCTTTTTAATTGGAGGTTTAACGACCACCTAGAGCAACTCGATGGGCTATAAGGAGTCGCCCGTCCCTAATTTAGGGTCACTAGTTCCAGGGAAGGGAGAGAGCCAGTGCCGTAAGACAAACACAACATCCATGCCTCACCGGAATTCGAACCCGGACCCCGTTTGGATGAATGATCAAAGGCCATCGCTTAGATCACTGTGTCACCGGGGCAGCTCTCCCGTGAATCATAGGATACAGAATTCAATACGGACGGGATATTTTTTATGGCTTTCTAGTCATATTTTGGAAATGTTTTCTCCTGGATATTTTTATTTATCCACCCATAGTAAACTCCTAGATGTGCCACTAATACTGGGGCCCCAAAATATTGTCCAGCCCGTCCCCTTAAATGTGCTCTGTGTTTCCACCATTAATGTTTGCAATAAAATGTAGCAATCAAAACTTACTGTGTGATTTCTGATCAATCAGAAACAGCTTTAACCCATGTTGGTATTGTATCTTTTTTTTTTTTTTTGTAAATGTCTATATTTTGTGGCACATGTAACATTTTCATTTTGTTGCAAAAGTCTGTTGTTTTTTTATTACTTTACTATTGTAGGTTTAACGACTACCGTGAACAACTTAATGGGCTATAAGCAGTCGTCATCCTTAATTTAGAGCCATTTGTTTATCTGAAGGGAGAGAACCAGGACTGTAAGACAAACACAACATCCATGCTTCACCAGGATTTGAACCCAGACCTATCTCAGATGAATGGTCAGGAGCCAGCATTTAGACCAGTATGCCCCTGGGGTGGCAGCTGTTTTCTGTTTTTGTCTAATGCAATCCATATTGCAAGATGCTTTGAAGTTTCTGGGAATTGTAAAAGTACTGTTTTTCTCAAGTAAATCCAAAAAGTGGCAAAAGGTTAGATATTTAGAAATGGGGATTGTTCTTCAAGGTGGAGTGTGTGCTCCACTAAATTTTTCAGTGGAACAGTGAGAGACTGTCACTCACTTAACAAAATGTAAAAACCACAGTGATTTCCTAATTTTGACTTTGATCTATTTCATTATTTTGCTTCTATAGTGCAGCCACCTAAATTAACATTCTAATTTGCTATTTTTCAGGAACTGACAACTGCATTGTATTCCCATCTGGCAGCATCCTTAAAAGGCACTAGCACAGAAGAGTCTCAACCACAATTATTTTTTTCTTGGAATAGATATAGATTCAATTCTTATTACAAGATGTAATGAATCTAACCAGCAAACATCAAACATTTCTTTTCAACATATGGATATAACACAAGATGAATGTGTGAGCCAATTAAATTCGTACCTTAAAAAACTAGGCAAAGATAAGTTTGATCTTGTCACATGTTTCTCTGTGACAATGTGGATTCACTTAAACCATGGAGATGATGGTCTTTATGACTTTCTTAAAAAGATCTCAAAAATCAGTACATTCCTGTTGCTAGAACCTCAAGACTGGAAATGCTACAAATCTGCAGTGCGTAGAATGAAGCGCCTAAAACAGGACTCTTTTGATCTGAGCTGTCTCAAATATAATCAAGATGTTACAGAATATATAGACACTGTTTTGGAAAGTAAGTGTGGTATGAAACTACTTAAAAAGTATGGAGAAACGTCTTGGTCTCGTGAACTTAAACTCTTTCATAAAAGTTAAAGCATTAATAAATTGTTTTCTTGGATGAATTACTAATTAACTTTGTGGAATTTTATGCTTACTTTCAAAGTTTGATCTGAACCTAGTTCTAATCACTACTTGTTAACCACTGATCACTATTACCTAACATATTTTAAAAGAACACATTTTTCTATACATTTGAAATCTAAGATGAAACTGTGTTAAAAGCAAAGCACAGATATTATATTTTCTCCTTATTTTTTTTTTTTTTTTGTATGTGGGGGGAGGGGACACAATTACAATGTGAGCAACTCATGGGGCTATAAGCAGTTGTCTGTCCCCAGTTTATGGCCACTGGTTCCAGGGAAGGGACAGCATAAGCCCTGTAGGGCAAATACACCAATGTGCCAAAAAAAAAAAAAAACTGGGAAGGGCATTACCATTTTCATTACATGCCACCACACCCATGTGGTAAAAATGGTATCATCGTGTGCAAACAATGCATATATAGAGGCAGATATCTCTGCAAGCTCAAGTGTAGCATTCACAGTTCCGATGGCAGGATTTAAGCGATTTCAAAAGCGGTATGATAGTCAACGCCCAGGAGATGGGTCACTCCATCTCAGAAATTACCATGAAATTTGGATTTACAGTCAACGATTTTAAGGGCGTACCTGGACTAAACAAACTCGGGGAAAACATCCAGAGTGCAAAACCAGTGTGGCTGTACAAAAGTTGTGGACGATCGATGCAACACTGCTGAAAATCACAGTGCAATTCAATGCTAGGGCCAGTAGTAGATCAGCCGGGTGCGATCACTGACCCGACGACACATGGTCGTGTGCCTCACCTGGGCTTGTGAACACTCATTTGACACAAGATGACTAGAAGCATGTAGCCTGGTTCAACTAATTGTGGTACCAACTTAGGCAGATGGCCAACAGCTCTACAAGACAATGGAACCTGCATGCCGATAAGGGATAGTGTAGGCTGGCAGTGTGCTCTGCTATGGTGTGGGGTTTTTTGGTTGGCATGCATTAGAGCCCCTTATACGTCTGCAGACCACTCTGACTGGTGGAGGCTATGTAACCATCCTTGGGGATCATTTGTACCCATTCATGTCATGCAACCACTCTGACAGGTGCGACCTCTTTCAACATGACAATATGCCACTGCACACGTCCACAGTCACCCTATTACAGCTGAAGGAACATCCCATGGAGTTTGGTATCGTGACTTGGCCCCCTCGTTCACTGGATTTAAACGCCATTTAACACATTTGGAATGCTGTTCGGCATGCTGTCAATTCCAGGAATCCTCCACCGTTGAATATTACGGAATTGTGGGATGCTCTTCAGGAAGCATGGTGTGCATTGTCTCCACAGTACTACAGAGAGCTCATAGAGTCCATGTCCCATTACGTTGCTGCCATTATCCAATCACAAGGAGGACCAAAATTATATTAAAGGGGCATCCTAGTTTGTTTGTTTTTTTGCACTTCAGTGTACAGCACCTATGCTTTCTCCAGGAACTAAACTTGGGCCAAGCTCAGGTAAGTAGGCACAAGCCTATGCCACTGACCATATATCCACCATGGTAGCAACTCACTAACATCCTTCTCATTGCTACATTTCCTCTTTCAAAACAAAGAAACCCCCTCTGTAAAAGCTATTATATTATGGCTACTATGTCCTTTTGACTACAGTGATTTTGTGTTAGAAAGTATGGCACATGTAGAATGGGGGAAAAAACAGTATGTTTTCACTGCTCTATGTTCATGAACAAGGCTTATGAAGAAAGCATGGCTAATTTTGTATGATATATATGTAGTTTCACTTAATCTTTTATAATTAAGCTAACATTTCCAATCAGTAAGTCACATATAAAAGTTAAAAATGCATTTTTTTTAAACTAAGAAGCATTACAAGACTTTTATTTTTTATAGTTTGAGACATAAGAAAATCCAAAATAACTGCTATTGATTTAATGATAAACACTATTTTAATCATGTCAATATGTTTAGCAATTGCCATCTATATGGAAAATTCCTCAGAAAACTTAAAATGTGGACTCTCCCAGAGTGAGAATAAAATCCTTGAACAAAATTTCCAAGCAAATAAAATACTTATTTTGAGCAGATTCACTACTCGGAATGCACTAGTGAAAGACACTGCATTACAAAGAGCTAGTTTTAATGAATGAGAAGAGCTCTGGAAATTGATGACCATACATGCTCACTTATAGCCAACCTTCCTAGTTCAACTGCTAAAAATTTGTTAAAACCTGGAATTTGCATAAAAGCTGAACTTAAATTTCAAATGTTTGAAAAACATAATATGAATCGAAATAAAATTACACAAATTTCTAAAATTGCCTTCTTTAAAAATCTTCCAAATCTGACTCACTATTGGAATATCCAAATATTTCCCTTAAAGTCCATTGCCACTAAAGTTGCATTATCAATATAAACACACACCATCATGGCTGTTCTCTTCATCTGAATTCATAAACCAAATAATTTTCTGTACATGTCATTATTAGGTAGCATATTTTAAAAAGATCAGGCTTTTCCCTTCCATAACAGTGACACTGTGGGTAATCACAAGAAGTGAGACCCTCGCTTGCTGTGAAAACACTAGAGATTGCAAATAAGTTATGGCCCTCTCCAAATGTAAGGTGACATGCTCAGAGTCCAAAAGGGGAGTAATGATGGGATTACTTTCTTTTTGAGAGCAAGAAATTCTGTGGTCCTGCTTTAAAACGGAATTAAGTTGCACACTTATGACATTAGCGACAGGTCTAGAACAGATGGTTTATTCCTTGAAATTGTGCACTGGGTTCAAAAGTGAATAAATGAAGACATCGCACGTTTTAGCAACACATAGCTACCGAAAAATTGTTATTCGGTCCCCGCTGGGGATCCGAACTCCAGATCTCTCTCTATATCTAACCGAGCGAGTTAGCCTTACACCACGGTGGCCAACAACCCACTGCACTGTGTGTGTTTTTGTCAGCTTCTGACATCATAAATCCATAAGATGGGCTCAGCTACTGAGACGTCTCTATCTGGTGGGCATTAACAGCACTGTATAACAATTATAGCAGTTAAATCCAAAAGGTGAGATCCAAAGTGAAAATCCTCCAAATATGTGGCGGCAGTGAATAAACAAAGACATTGCTCTTTCCATGTTTTAGCAACACATAGCTACTGAAAAATTGTTATTCGGTCACCGCTGGAGATCCAAACTCCAGATCTCTCTATATCTAGCCGAGCATGTTAGCTTTACACCATGGTGGCCAACAATCCCCGGCACTATGTTAGTTTTTCTGTCAGCGTCTGACATCATAAATCCGTAAGATAGGCTCAGCTACAAGGCTAACGCGCTCGGCTAGATATCGAGAGATCTGGGATTCGGATCCCCAGCAGTGACCGAATAACAATTTTTGGGTTGCTATGTGTTGCTAAAACGTGGAAAGAGCGATGTCTTTATTTATTCACTGATGCCAGCCACGTATTTGGAGAATTTTCACTTTGGGTTCAAAAGTGTTCCATTATTTATAAAAAAAGTATGCAGTAAGAAATTATATTTAGCACAAAATTTAATTCTGATACATATGCTCTAAACAGTGTAGTCCACAGTTTTCAGAAGGCATGAAATATTGTACAATTGCAATACTAAAATGCTAGAAGACACGACAAAATTTCAACATACCATCTTAAAGTTCTTCTCATTGTATCTGGCAGAAACATGCATAGTAATTGAAAATCAGTATGTGAATGAAATTGATAGAAGACAGACTAAAGAAAGAACAGTGCATGAGAACAACTCAGATTGAATGGTTGAAATGTAGATAAAATTCAGGCACCATTAAATTTACAAATTATAAAAACCTGTAGGAGGATTGGTCTTTATAATTCCTAATTTTAGTGATTCCTGAATTTTATCTACACTTTGACCATTGAATTTGAATTGTTCCCATGCAGTTTTCTTTGTCCCGTCATCTATCAATTTCATTTTCATCATCAGTTTTCAATCACTGTGCATGTTTCTACCAGTACAATAACAAGAATCGCAGTATGCTTTAAGATCAAACCTAATGTGATACCTTGAAATTTTTGTGTGTATCTTCTAGCATTTTAGCACTGCAATTATATTTAAACCCTCTAAAAACTGTGGACTACACTATTTTGAGCACGTGTAACTGAATTAATTGTGCTAAATAATTTTTTATATCCAATTACTGTGGAAATTGTACAGCAACTCACAAGTTTTTCCAATACCATACTCTTTGTTCCATTATTTATATTTTTAACTAATTCAAATATAAGCTGATTCCTGTGCTTTTAAAAAGGAAGTTTTTCCAAAAATTTTGGTTTATATGTGAATACATACAGTATTTCCAAGAACATTAAAAATGGTAATTGTAGTTCTCATATGCCATCCATATCATGGTGAAAGAATTACATGCTGAGAAATCAATTTTCATTTCTCACTCAGTACCATTACCTTCTAGAAAGTTGTGACATTTGTTATTTTACAGAGTACATGTTCTGTAAAATAACATGTATATAAATTTGAAATTGCAACTGATTACAACTTCACCATGACGATGATTATGGTTTCCTCGTGGTTTTTCTCTTCTGTTTTCAAAAAGAGAAAACACTTTTATTCTTTTAATAAGTTGGGAAAAGTAAAAAAAAAAAACATGCATAAGGTTTTATCATTTCCTCATATATTACTAGTTCAGCAGGATGAACTATTTACCTAAAAGAAATCTGGTAACATGCACATTATAAATGAATTCATGGCTATATCTAGTGTCATTTTAAAGCAGAATTTTGTATAATTTTATGAGTTTTTATTCACTAGAAAAATTACTAGTTTTTGTTTTGGTTTTCAATACGGTATGGGATATTTTATTCAAAATCCTTGGGACCCCTCAGTTTTCCTGTAACTTGAAGAACAATTGAAATAAGAACTGCTAAAGGTCAGGTGCTTAAAAACGTGAAATTTTAGCAGTCCTTATTATGTTATTTTAAATTACAGAAAGTGATGCTGTGGTAATGAATTATTCAGAATTGCAAACAGTGAATTTATTGGAAAATAAAATTAAAATGCTTTTTGAGGATTTTTGTCACAAATGTTGCCTGTGGCCCCAAATGTGTTGTGCTAAAGTGCCAGGATTCAGCATTCCTGATACAGGAAAAAGCAGCAAGTGTCACTGCTCTTCCGAGTTAGGTTTACAGTTTACCCATTACTTATGGGGTTAGTTGCTGATGCCAAGCATGCGAGGCATAGAGACAGGATTAGTGTTTGCAATTCAGATGCATCTTATGTTTTACTATAAGTTAACTAGTTCTAATCATCGGAACCAACTTTTCACAAATCCAATAGGTATTTCAAGCTCTGGATACTTGAACTATTGCCACTAGAGCTCAGGACGTGAAGTCTAATGTTTTCGAGCTCTTTACACACACACGCACACACACGCATAACAAAAGCTACTGTGCAATGTCTACTATACACAAATTAGGCATAAAATTTGATGGATGACAGGTTTTTAATACTGTTACAGCTTTATTACTACATGCACTCTTAATTTTCCTTATGCAATTTTTACAGTTGCACATATTTTAAATTTGGTCCCTTGAAAGATGTATAATTGATGTGCTACTGTATTTCACTTAAGTGGGTCTTTATGTGCATGTATACTGTAATATACCGCATGTTTCTAAAGAGCAGTTGTTTCAGTTTTTCTCCTATCACTCAATGTATGTTTCTAAAAATTAATTTTGGACGCATTTCATGAGCAGTTGTAGTTCTTTTCATGGTAGTTTGTATTCATACAGGGTTTAAACTGTAATCGCATTTTTCGAAAATGAATGCAATTTTGCTAAAATATTTATATTCTTTTTCGCATAAATGCGAAAACATTTAAATGGCGCTGTTTCATAGTGAGCGCCATTAAAATTCCGCGATTCCATCGAGCGCATACGAAATATTGGCGTGGTGGAATTTCTCTTCTTTCATCATGTGACGTCAAATAATGCATAGAAACTAGTAGCCAATCCAGTTTCTATGATGTCATAAACCGAGCTGTTCCTTACGTTCTTCCCGCTTTGGGTTTTTGAAAATTGGCACCACCTAGTTGCTGAACATGGCCATCTCTCTCTCACGTGGCTTTATTCGTGTGTGTTAAACATTTTTCGTAGTCTAAATATGGGTAAGTGGTTAGGAATAAGTTCCAAACGAAAAAACGATATTGAAAATGTTACTACTACACAACAGCCAGCTAAAAAACCTAAGGTATCCAAATCTTTAGTTATAAGTGGGCCAAATGTATCCAGATCTTTCACTTTATAAGTGAGCCAAAGTAAGATGGCATGACGGTCAACCTTACATTTCGTGTGAGCTATGCCAGAAATCCAAAAAGAAAAACATCCTTGCAACTGCTGAACGTAAGTTTTTTTCCCTCTTCATTTATTTTTTTACCTTTTGGTTTTTTTCTTTGTCACGCTTGATTGATGTTCAAAAACAGCGTGTCCAAGATGAGCAATCGCATTCGACAATCAATCGCGCAAGCAATCTATCCACGAAGACAAATTTTGAAACATCGCCATGTTTACAAATTTCAGAATAAATTCCACAAATTTAGTTTCAAATCTGAATTATTTTTTGTTTTTGTTTACATAGGGTAAATGTGTAGTTTAGTGTCCTAAATTATTTCACCGCAAATATTGAAGGATTTCGAAAAAGTGAGACGTACAAATTTTAAAGTATGTAACATGCCGACTTTTAAGGATTTCTGCTCAATTTTACTGATTTACGGATAGAGGTCTCTTTTTTTTTTTTTTTTTTATGGAATTTTTAATATTTCGATTGCTCAATCAAACTATTTCAATCTCCGGCAACCATTCACTTAGTTCTACCAGACCTTACGAGCGCTGTGCACTTATTTTCCCGCTGACTTAACGAAATGTTTGTCGGTTCTCATGGCCGATATATATACATTGTGTCTTCTTTTCTTTGAGTTAAAGGCTAAAGCACAGAGTAGTGACTTCCTTTTTCTTTTATACTGTTTTGTTTGCAAAGACTGGTGAACACCTGCGTTTACCTCCTGCTTGTCATTGCTGCGCTTGTACGCCAACTGTAACGATACGTTTTCTCATGCTCCGTAACATAAACAAACACACTAGCGGAAGCTCGGAGTGTGTTGTTTATGTTACTTCGAAAGATCTGCGAAGTACTTTTTCACATTTTTTTTTTTTTTTTGCTGCTCATCTGTGCAAAGATGAGAGTTTTATGTTTGACATTTACACAGAGATGCCAATAACTACGGAATATGGAAAACCGTGATTTTTCTACGGAAAATTAACGGAAGTTATTAATTTTAATTTTTATTGTTCCCCTTCCCAACGCAACGGCGGCCACTTGACGATCCGGCATGCTTGCGATGCTGCCTGCACTTCCAGTTCTGCCTCTTGAAGCTGCTCGGATCTTAGCGCTAGCGGCCGGCACGTGAAAACCCATCACGTGAAAGCATGCAGCATTCTGGCACGTAAAACCCGACACGTGAAAGCATGCAGCATTCTGGGGATGTTGAGCGTAGCTCGCTTTGGTGGTGGACGTGGGCGGAGTTCGGCTTGAAGCTCTTTCGCAGTGCAGCGGCAAGCTGTTGAAAATCGTTTGGTGCAGAACGTGAGTGTCATTGCCTGGCATCGGAGTTGTTGTTTTTTTAAATCGTGCGTCGACCATTTATGTCTGTAATTAATATTTTGAAGTTTTTTTCTTGCGTTGCAGAAAAGTATGCTTGGATTTCATTTGCAGAGTTCGCCAAAATGCGTAATTACGCGTCTAGTACGCATCGAAATTTTACCAGCGCGTAAAAATATGCATCAGGAATTTTTCACGACGCGTAAAAATACACGTTGTTAAGCACGTAAAAATATGCATTGAGAAACGAGTAAAATACACATCAACGCGCAAAAACACATCGGGAAACGCGCAGAACTACGCATCGAAGAATTTTACCAACGCGTAAAAATAATCATCTGGACATCATTTCGCCTTTCAAAAACGGAAGTGGACGAAATAAAGATTTCTTCCGTAATCGGAATTTCATTTTCCTGCGATGTTGCCTCTGTCCAGTATTGTTGTTATACATAATTTTATTCCATAAATCTTTGTATTTCACTTTGAAAATGGAGGGAAGTGTCCAAAAACGGAAATTCGACGGCGCAAAAACTCCCGTGTAATCTTCGGCTTCTTAGAATTTCTGCTTTTTCGTCGTAATTTGGGTTATCCTCGAGATTGATGCATAATTGAACAGAA
This sequence comes from Macrothele yani, assembly GCA_039090855.1. Classification (NCBI taxonomy): domain Eukaryota; kingdom Metazoa; phylum Arthropoda; class Arachnida; order Araneae; family Macrothelidae; genus Macrothele; species Macrothele yani. The sequence goes on from CM077013.1 coordinate 110,335,936, forward strand.
ATTTTGGGGCGATTGGTAGTGGTGAAAGATGCTTTCCGCTTGAAACTTTCGAAAACAGAAATTTCGTCTTTCAAAACTTCCTTAAACAGTGAAGATTTTTCCCGTAATTGTAATTTGATTTTTCACGATGTTTCCTCTGCCTAGTATTGTTGTTAAATTTAATTTTATTTCGTAAATATTTGTATTTCACCTTGAATATGGAAGGGAATAGTCCGAAAACGGAAATCGGACGTAGCAAAGGTTTCTCCCGTAACTGTATTTTTTTCCCCCAACGATGTTCTGAACGTGTATCCTGTGTTGTGTTCTTACATATTCCCCCAAAAAAGGTTTGCATTTCAGCTTGATAAAGGCGGGAGAGTCCGAAAACGAAAGTGATGAAGCTGAAAAATTTGTAAGAATTGAGGCATGATATTCAAAAGCATTCATATTCTCCAAGTTACACTACCTTTTATCTAAAATAGTGAAAGCTATCATGCATTCATGGTCCTCAAACTGAAAGTTCTTTCAGCATGATGGATAAAACTGTCATGGCATCCAAGGGGTTTGTGAATCCTACTGTCGTAGCTGATGGTGATGTTGAGCTTAATTTTTCAAATAAGTTTTTCAAAAAAGAAAAATCAGAAAGGACACAACTGGTAATTGAAGTAAAAACAAGAATGTATTAAAGCGAAATCATTTTAAACGAAAATGGACTTTCTAAGTTCTATACATCTGTCGGAAAATTTCACATTGAAGAATGTTCTTATATTCAAGAAAAGATACTGATCTATGATGAATTCTTAAAACATGCAAAAGTTGTAGATCCTTCACTTAGAGCCATAACATCATTTACTTTTGTATTACACATAGTCAAACTCCTTCCATTTATAATAACTGAAAATGAACTTGATATACTGGAAGCGGAATTCCTTGTTATCAAGCTGCAAATTAGAGACCATGGCAGTAACAGATAGAATAGATGTCACTTGGTCAGAAATCTCAAAATTAAGAGGCTATAATGGAGCGGTTAAAGTATACTATTCTCTCAAAAGTAATGTTTGCAATACTTGTAGTTCCACACTCGAATGCCGTGAGTAAGAGAGATTTTAGTTTAGTGTGAAAAATTCAAGCCCCGTTTCCAACCAAATTTAGGTTTAGAAACTGTAGAAACACTTCTTATTGCAAAAATGAATATGTTCTCCTGTGGGCAAGTGTGTTATGAAAAAAGATTTTCTGTTGAACTCAAATCTGCAAAACACTGTACAGCGAAATCACTAGAGTTCTCCTCTGGGCAAGTGTGTTATGAAAAAAGATTTTCTGCTGAGGAACTCAAATCTGCAAAACACTGTACAGCAAAATCACTAAAGAAAGCTGTTTAATCAATTGTTTGTTGTGTAAAAAAAATGTATCAGTCATGGTGTATATTATTTTCCATGTGAAAAATTTTGAATATTTTGATACATATTTTCATGTATATAAATGAATAAGTAAGTAAAAAAATGCTAATTAAATTAAATGAGTTGTTTTCCTCGGTTAAAATTATTCTTTTTGGTATGACTACTGAAAAATGGCCAAAACTACTGAAAATTTGTACGAGTACTACTGAAAATATCTGAAACAGGTTGGCATCTCTGTTTACAGAATGAGTCAAGCTTTTGATGTTTGTTGTTTGCATTCAAAAGTGATTTTATTTTATTTATTTTTCTTTTGTTTTGTCTTTACATTTCCGCTGTTTTTCGTACGGTATTTTCTTAATAGAAATCGTTGATCAGCAGAAAATGTAAAGCACATATTAAGCATTAACATAGAAGGGCCAGGTTACAAGGAATTGGATTTTAGAATTGCATATAAAAAATGATTAAATAAAAAACATTGCATTGTAAATTAATGAAAACATTTTAGTTTTTGTTTTTTTTAAACTTGAGTGCTTTTATTGGTCTCTAAATAAATCTTTCTAAATAAATGCTAAAAGAAATTTCAAAATGCTAAAATGTTTCTGGAGATTTTCGCTAAAATGCTAAAGTTTTCAAAAGTCAGTTCATACCCTGTATTCATATAACTGTAAGAACCATGTAATCTTTCACCTCTCCAAATGGATATTAAAAGACTTCAATTTAAGCTTTGTTCACAACATACAGTTCCATTGTAATAATTATTTTCGTAAGTACTGTGAAAAAAAGAAAATTAGACCGCTTCTCATTAAAAATTCAAAAGCGGCCAAACCAATTGTACTCAGCCACTCAGCACCCATTGATGAGTTTCAATGGGTGCCTGGGCACCTATGTAGTTGCTGACTATGTACACGTGCCTTTTTTTTTTTTTTTTTTTTTTTTTTTTTTGGACCGGTATGATTTGTCCAGTGACACAGGCTTATCCCAATCACTCCAATGAAAAGTTGATCCAAAAACATTTGTCTAAAGTATCGATTTCCAATATCAATTCGCCCAATAAAAAATTAGTCCAAAGACCATCCAGTGGACCATTCGGGTTTAATATCCTAGAAACAATGGGAAGCGAATTCCTGGAAGAATGAATTCACTTTCTTGACACATTGCATGCTCGAAACACATTGGAAGATGCAGGTTTGATTCTTTTTCCAGGGTGATGTAGTTCTTTGAAGGATGGCTACATAGTAAACACACAAAAAAAATTTTACGCTATCTATATGCCAACAAATCATACATGGTCCAATATCCTTTCATCCAATGCCCATTGGTTGAAAGACAACTTCCTCTAAGATCATTTTTAAGTGATTCATTTGGATATTTTTTGTTATTGTTGTTGTTTTCCGGGAAGGACTTATTTTTATCAGTAACTTAATGGAGCCTGGGCCTTGTGTCACACACATAGTCGACACCTGTGGGTCTAACCAAACAACAATTAAATTTAAAATGAACATACCAAAATAATTACCTTTCCATAGAACTTTTGAAACTAGGATATAAATTGCTATACATGCTCTGCTAGCAAAAACAGGAAAAAGGCTCCGATATTCCTACCGTTTCTAATGGAAAATTATTTTTGATGATAAAAAACTATATATTACACAAAACATTTTTATAGGAAATTTGCATCAGCATCACAGATTTTGGTTTCATAATTTAGGACATCAAAACCAGGGATTACTCTCCTCAGCATTACTTGGCACTAATTTTAAATTTATTTGTTTCAGAACACTGACAGTTTTCAGAAAAAAGGTCCCATATTGTATCTTCAAAAATTGGTAAAAGTTCAAACACAAGACTGGCACTGACTAGGTCTTAAAACAAAATACTGAAAAAAAAAAATTCCCACACATTGCAAAACATGAAAAAGATATCTTACTTAAACAATCGTTTACAACACTCGTGAATGTAGCTATGATGTATAACTGGGTGAGTGCACTCAAGAAGGTATTTTTTATACATAGACCAGTTAAAAACACCTTTAGCAGGTCACAATTCAGCAATTTAAAATACAGTGAAACCTCTCAACCCAGGAAAACAGTGCCCATTGTTTAGGTCTAAAATAATACTGTATGTCAGTAGCGTTTGGGTTGATCAAAACCTGGAAGTCAATGTAGAATTTAAGACAGATGTAGAGATTAGACTGCATAATATTAGCCTTCAGAAAACTGAGCTTACAAGAGTAAATATATCCAGATTTAACACAATAAATACAACTGATTTTTTGCAGATAAATTTTTGAATTAGCAAAATGAAATGCAAGTTTTTCTCATCTTCACCTGTCGTTCACTAGAATTGGATGACCTCCTGTTAAACTTTAACCAAATAAAGATGTAGATGATTTAAGCAAGGCAGTGTCTAACCCCTGATCTTCAACATCCTTAGAAATAGTAAGATCGTAAATAGGGTTAGGGTACCTCATAGGGAAGAAAAACGGAACAATTTTAAAGACAGAAGTGCAGCTGCAGTTAATCGGCCATGCACCAGAAAGCAGGAACAGAACTCACAGGGTCCTAACCACGAAACACAGCTGCCAATGTTTCAGACACCAGCACCCACAGGCTTTGGCAAGGGACTAAGACATACACAGGAGGCTGAAGCTCACCTCAAAGTAATTACTGTCTTATGTTGAATTAAAAGTTAACTCTTTTTTCACGTGAGTATGCCATTGTACCCATTATAATGCAATCCATTCTTCCTGACACGCAGTTCCTTTAGAAAAATTATTTGTCCCCATCTTACTTGCCCGCCAAGTAAAATCCCAAGAGACAAGGTGTCCATTAGACCTCCTTCCACAACTGGGGTGTTTGTTGACAGCTGTTAAAGTCCCATTATTCAGAAGTTATCACTAATATTAATCCTACCACAGCTGTTCTGTACCAATCAAAACTTGCTGCAGTTTGCAGGTCACCACTGTTCAGAGGTGTCCGTTAATGGAGGTTTCACTGTACATCTAACAAAACCATATTATTACGAAATTGGTCGCAAAATGAACTGAGATTAACTTTAAATGATCAGTCATTGGCACAATACTATGTAAAGGACGTTAAAACACAGTTAACTTTACTGTCAACCATAATATGAGTCGATTGTTAGTTGAAAAATAGTTCTGTGTTTGTGCACTCAACTGTAACTACTGCAGTGACTGTGTTATTTATAGTGGCAAAGATCTTACAAAAACAGTTGATCTTTAAAACTGTCTGGAAATACAGAGGATATTTGCACATTTTTAGAATTATTAATGCTTAACAAAAGGTATAGACTTGATACTCATCTATTTTTTCAAGAAATAAGAGTGGTAGATTTGGATGTTTATATAATTGGTAGCCTTATCTTGATGGAGTTCTTACTCTTTGAAGGCTCTGTGGATAAAGGGAGGAATGTTATTTCCTTTTTAAATACAGGAATTAAAGTAAAAACATTATTTTGGTAATATGTAGAATTGATTTTAACATTCTTTTCCAACTTTTTTTAACTTTAAATTTCCCATTGTACAAGAAACCAGCAATCATCATATATCCTTTAACTGAAACTTTCTTCGGATTCTTGGAAACAAGTTTGTAAAGTTATCTTCTCTTTTGCGATAGTAAATCAACTTTTTTTTTGCTACAATCGTATTTAGGTGGATCCATGCTTCATTAATAGTTATTATAAATCTCCATTTGTCTTCGGCCAAGTGATTTTAATAAAAAAGTCTACACTGTGTTCTGTACTAAGCCATGTATGTGCCTAAACAAAAAAGGTGAATGTTTTTCTTTCTCAGTTTCAAGTCTTTGTTTATTACTTTGTTTACAGTTGATACCGAGATTTTTAATGACTTAGCGATAGCTCTTGAGTCGGTGGATTTTCTCGACTTTTTGAAATAGTAAAAGTGCGTACCTTCTTTGGATATTCATTTGGTGCTCTTTTTCCTGTTACATGCAATTCTGGATTATTTCCCCCTTTATTATTAATAATATTGCTTATTTTATTGGGTATATAAATAAGTTTTGAGGGATTTGAGGTGAACAAAACACGTTGTTGAACAGAAACAATATTTTAATATTAATCGAAGTATGCTCCCTCTGAAGCTACAACTTTATCCCACCTTTCGGGCAGTGAACGTATGCCCCGAAGGAAGAATTCCGGTTCCTTGGAAGAGATCCAGTTGTCCAGCCAATTTTTGATGTCTTCATAAGAACTGAACCGTTCTCCAGAAAGTGCCGACTGCATCGACCGGAACAAATGGTAATTTGATGCCGCAATATCTGCCGAATATGGCGGGTGGGGTAGAACTTCTCAGTCGGATCCTTCTAAGTACTTTTTCACAGGTCGAGAAACGTGGTCTTGCGTTGTCATGCTGTAAAAAGACTTTGTTGTGTCTATTCTCCCATTCCGGCCGTTTTTGCGTGAGAGCTCATTTTAAATGCATTAATTGGGTTTGATACCGATCACCAGTAATAGTTTCTGACGGTTTTAGCAGTTCATAGTGGATCACACACCCTTCTGGTCCCACCAGATACACAGCATTACCTTTGAACCATGGATATTGTGTTTTGGCATTGAAGGACCTGGTTCACCTACTTCACTCATGCTTTCTACCGTTTAGGGTTATTGTACCATATCCATTTCTCGTCGGCAGTAATAATACGATGCAAAAAAACCTTTCTATTTTGCCCTTGAAACCGCAATTTGCAAATGGTTTTGCGACGTTCTCAAGGTCTCTTTTCCGCAAAGCATGTGGAACCCAATTCCCTTCTTTTTGCACCATTACCATGGCAGCTAAACGTTCATCAGCAATTTTTTTGGGTGGTCTAGAACGTTCTTTATCACTGACATCGAAATCGTTCCTTTTGAATCGTCTAAACCAATACTCACATGTTTTTATGGATGGGGAATGTTCACCATAGATTTCTGACATTAAGCGATAGCTGTCGGCAGCACTTTTCTTGACATTGAAGTAATGCACTAACACTTCCCGCAAATGCTGTTTTGTCAGGACGAAAGTTGCCATTTTCCATTGAGTAAAACAAATACGTCTTCGCACCTCAATCGAACGTCGTATACTGACTCCGACAGCTGGCGTCTTGTACTGCGATATCGCAATGTTGCCACCTTAAAATACATGCGAGCAGTAATAAGTACGACACCGAATGGAAATCCCTCAAAACTTATTTATATACCCAATACATATAGAAACACTAATTCAATGATTTTCACAGCATTTTTAATTACAGAATATGAATATTTCTCTTTATAAAGAGCAAAAACATAACTTTCTATCCACAGCTTGTTTATGTGTGCTGTTTTCTTAGCAGACAATATTTAATTGCAACAGATGCTTCATTTGTGTTCATTATATGCGCTACTTCTAGTTTTGATTCTTTGAACTTTTTTTATTTTCTGTAATTTCTTATCCAAACATTTCATTTTAAAAATGTGTGAGCATCCTCTGTAATACTCTAGATCAAAATCCATGTGCTTAGGCTTCTTGTATAATGCTAAGAGATTTAACTGATGAACATGAAAATTATTAAAACTAACTTTTTATTGGTTACTCATTATTATTATACACCTGCTAATTTAACATTAATTTCAAAACTACTTTTCTACATCTACAATAGTATGTTCACTTGGTTTTACTCGATTGTCCACTTTGATCCTGAAGATTTTTTAGTGCTTCCTCATCTTGCACAGACATGGAAGTAAGTTTTCTTCCTATTCTCTCATGGACATCGAGGTATTTAGCTACACAACGATCTAAACACACAGACTCTCCTTTTGCCAGTTCTGCATCACTATATTTTGGAGGAACACACTTACGGTGGCACGCAGATGTCATGCGATTGTACATGTCTGACATCATTTCAATTTCTAAGTCAGCCACCAGCTGCATTTTTGATGGATCCAACTGTGGCATTCCACCTGCAACAGCCATCCTGATGTTTCCAGCACACGAATGATTTTTTTTTCAAATAAGCTCACAATGATGTAGTGACCAGTGATATTACACAGCAGAAGTCCTAATTTTCACTAGAAGGTTCTCTTGCTCTGTAACTCTCCCGACTAGCCTTTGACATACGTTGACGCACTTTCATCGACTCATGACGCTGTTTCACGACAATTTTCTTTACTACAAAAAATGAAAGCACTCCAGTAACAGCAATGGTGAGCCTATAAAAAAAAAAAGAAGAAATGTTAAAACCGGTCAATCCAAATAACCATTCTTGATAATCTTCGAATATACTATACTAATAAATACGATAGAAATCTAAAAATATCCAAAGATAACTTTTCAGCAGAGATTGAGATTGTATGATATGGGACCAATGCACCTTACACAAAGCAGTACATTGGTCATGCATAGTTATTTGAAATTTAAAAAAAAATCATAATAATTAGGGAAGAAGAAATAGGAATTTTCACATAAACTGAACCACAATAAAAGATTAAAAGGTATTTTTTACCTTTTTCATGAATCATTTTACCCACTGTTTAACAATAACATCAACACTCAACAATTGCCCAGGAAACTTAAAAATTGTGATCTATCAATTTCCAAATTTCACGAGTTTTCCCACACAAGTAACGGCAGCCAAAGGCACTACAATGCCCTCAAAAGTACAGTGTGCTTTGAGAATTAAATACCACAATTTTTGGCAGTAATTTGGGGATTATACCTGCTAAAGAAGTTGTAAATTTAGACTTTGCAGATAGCATGCCAATTTAAGAAGATAAGTTTTTGTGCCACTTTGATCTTTAAACATCTGCATTGTAATTGTCAAGACAGGTTGTGTATATTTGAAAAATAACCAAAAATGCATTAATGTAAAAAAAAAAAAAGTCACATAATATGAAGTTAAAAAGTTTCCACAACAGTTGAAAAGTTTTTATTTTACTCACATGTGTTTTAAAGAAAATATGGTGCAACGAAGGCAGTCTCATGAGTGATCGCATGTTGTGAGAAGCTCCACATCACAAACATTTGTGGGTGCCATAGGGTCTAACTGCAGTAATGCTGGGAAAATGTAAATTTTGCTCTTTGCTCACTTGAAAAAAAAAAAAAAAAAAAAAAAATTGGCAGTTATTATTTTAATTATTATTACTCATTTTTTTTTTTTTTTTTTTTACTGCTGGGTGATCCCTTGAATCACTACTTTTCTATGGGAAATCACAGTTCAGTTTCAACATCACAAGTATGGATTATACTGCTTTTTCTAAATTTCAGGGTCTGCAGATTGCATGAAGAAAAATACGGTACTTAAATTAACAAGGTATTTCTTGTAATGGGAATTTTGCATTATGATCACCTGAAATTATTCTTGTGCCACCATTTTTATGAAACTCAGTGGCATAATTTGTTCTATTAAAAACATATCTTCCCAAAATTTTAGAATTCCCTCGAAAGCTTACATCACAGAGGAAAAGCAATCACATACGTGAGCATGAAAAACCCGTGGGGAGATTACCAACCCATTTCATGCAAACACAATTGCAGCTTTATATTAAGAACAGAGACTACTAATAGCAATTATTTCCTAAACAAAACAAAAAAAAGAAAAGAAAATTGAAACCAAATAATGTGATACAAAGTTTATAGAAAAAGAAAATTCTATGCAAGGAAATTTTCAATATTTCATGCCAAAAATTACTATACTTCTTTAGTGATGCAATAAATCCCTGCACAGCTCATTAGGCAAATTTATGTGTGTGACTTTCTGTAATGACACAGTAGCAGACCAAGCTCATCTTGGGTTGGGAAGTTGCTCCAGTTTATAAAAAAAAAAAATTCTTTGTGGGGACACATACACACTACAATTTTATAAATTTACAGTGCTACCCATTCCTGGCATTGAGAGGCTTTTTAAATTTTCCAAAAAAAAAAAAATTGTTTTAAATCATATACTGCGAATGAGAACTGAAAAATTATCACTATTTTCATGGCATTCAATTGCCTGCTCTTCAAGAAAACCAACTTGATGCTTTTTAAATCTATTCATATGAGTTAACTTAATAGAAAAACTTCGAGTTTGGAAATATTTTACTAGTATTTGTTTAAGGCCCAATTCAGGTATGTACAACAGCGTTGCACAAAAACAGAGTAAAATCACAGAAAATGAAGAAATATAGGTACAGCAAAATATATGTTATTCTTTCTCAAAGCATCTTCCCTCAGATGATATACAATGGTCCCATCATTCAGTCCACTTTTCAAAGAATGTGACGAAGGCATTTTGTGGAGCTGCTTTAGCGACCCCTGTACAGCTTGAAAAACAGAATTCAGAGAGAAAAAAAATTGCCACATAATTTGCACTTGTGATCTCAAACTATAATTCCCCGCAGAAAAGTCAATACTAGTATTAAAAGAAATCCGTCTTGTTGCACGATGATATTTATTCAGCTAAAAAATGAAATCTATATACAGTTTAAAAACACATGAGCACTTTCAGTGTCACATTGACTCACATGATATACCAGATGACAAGACAATAAAAAAAAGGCATAGTTAGCCAATGATCACTTAACAGAAGCAATTGCTATTGTGCTGTCCTTCCCAACAAGATTGCTCCAAGGTTCAGGTAAAACATAAGGATAATAGTCATTACAGCAACGTGAATTATAAGCCGAAATATAGAGGCTTTCTGCAAATAACAAGGAATAAACAGAGTTAGGTGTGTTTATGATTTTAGCGTTGTCCCAGTCTGGGATGGAATTTCCAGCACTTATGGTTCTTGCAAAAGAGGTGCTTATAAAAAATGACTCTGCAGTCCAAGAAAAAAAAAACATTTGTTGAGTGCTTTTGTGCTACTTTCAAGTAAATAAAGGTTTTATTTTTTAGCATTACCACAGTTCTGTAATTTGATTCCACCCGTGGCACCCATGAAAGCATGCGTGCAAAGCGGAGCTTCCCGCAGCACGTGATTGTCTATGAAAGCAGTTTAAAAAACAAAACAAAAAAACTTTCAAACTGTTATGCAGACTTCTATTTTCATGCTGCCACATTTTTTGGTTGTTAACAAATTTTTGGGTAATTTTCCAAATATGTGACTTTTCCTGACAATTGCGCCATTTATTTTTATTTTTTTTAAGCGGCATATTATCGGCATAACTTAAATTTATAACATTTTTGACATATGGTAGTTACCTATTATTAGACAAGGTGACATCACTACTATGAGTTACTTCTGCCGAATTCTCCCTTGTACGACGTGGTATGATTCTAAAATTCTCTAAGAGAAATGCAGAACCGCTGCAAATATTGTGCAGTTGCATCCAGAAACTTGTATTGCTGTCAGGGGCCAATCCAGGCAGCATTTGATAGTGTTGGGTGATTGGTTTACAAAAATATTTTGAGCTCAAATGGCATCTTCACAAAAAAATTTGAACTGTAACTGCATATTCACAAAATATTTTCAGTAAAACTTCATTTTCACAAAAATGTTTTGGCATAAGTCTGAATCACACACGGCACATTATATGTTAAACACTACAATATGTTCCAAGATTCCTCTCATGCCAAAATAGTGTTAAGGTGGTTCCACCTAAAATCTTTGCCTTATGTTTCCAATGGTCAAACTTCTGTAGGCAGTTTCTTCACAATTAATGCATTCACAAGAATGAATAAAGATACCATTTCAGTTAAAATATTTTGCAGATCGACCTATAAAATAGTAATAGCTACTTACTCTGATTGGAGACTGAAAATTTGGCTGTGAAAGCAAAACTGGGCAGTTGGTGTTCAAAGTTTTTTTTTTTTTTTTTTTTTTTTTTGTGTGTTATTTTACACACACAGCCAGCTAACTGGATTTCTTATTTACATGGCCACAAAAATCATTTTGATAACCCTTATATCTGGGCAATGGCATTTTGCAAGTTCTCATCAGATAATGATGATTATATCTACGAATCCATAATACTTAAACCTCCATGTACTTTTGAGGTTTTTTTCTCTTTTTAATTTTTGGTAAAATTCTTCAACACAAAAATTGGTAAAATTTCACAAAAATGGGTATCATCTTTAAAAGCCTGGATCGCCCAGGACATCGAAAAAATTTGTCCGAACCACCACGGAAAACATCACTGAAAAACATGTACCATAACTTTTGTTGTATAATCCGCGGATTATCTGCTAAAAGAGTTAAAAATTTAGGTTCTGCGGATTATATGCTGATGCAGATAAACGCAGATTTAAAAAATGAATAAAAATGTTTTTACGGGCCTTTGATTTAAAAAAAAAAATTCTGCAGGTTAATTGTGCAGGAGACGGAGTGCAATTGGAAAAGGACTCTCTCGGAAAATGTTTTCTCAGTTCAGGAGTTAGTACAAAGCAAAGAGGAGGAAGGAGTGTCATAATGAAAAATTGGGGAAGTTGCAGGGAGAGACGGCACGAGTCATTTTATGTTTGCATTGTTGAGAAACACAAAACATTGTGTGTGCGCGTGTGTGTGCGTGCGCTTGCACACACACTTGTGCCTTCTCTCTGTCAACCAACTAATGAAAATGCATGCACAGCTTTTGGTGCCTGAATTTACAAATACGTGCCTTCTTTCAAAGTTCCGTTTCTAGATCTCGTCTTTGTCCTTTGCCGTTTTGACCATCTTTACTGCTATTTTCCTTCATTGCTATTTATGCTCTCTTCAAAAAGGAAACATTTCAGTTACACTGCCGAATTTAAACTTAAAGTGGGGGAGGGGGGCGACTGAGGATATGATCATGTGACTACACGACAGTTTTCAAAAGTCAGAAACTAGTGCGCAGTGCGACGCAAAGCTACGGTCTAAAACGTAAACAAACCGGTCTGTAAACTCCATGGAAGAATTCATGGAAGTTCAGCCCTCTTTTTTTACTGACCTGTGTGTAAGCCGACTTTTCTACTTCAAAAGCAGGACTTCTTCCAAAAATTTTCGACTTATACGCAAGTATATGTACAGTATTTCTATGAATTGTTCTGTATCAACATTTTGTCATTGGCAATGTGTAATGCAATTACAGCTGCATTAGCGTGATTAAATTTTGTGCTCCACACCACTAAGCTTTACTTGTGTCGTGAGATAAAAATATTTAAAAATTTACCTTTAAAAAAGAATATTTTTTAATAAGATCATTTTTTTCTTACTTCTTATAAGTCCGGGGTCTTTATGTGACCGACTTTTCTGTCGGAAATCCTGCGTTCAAATCAACAGTTGTGGCGTGGTAATTATAGGGCAATTTTTCTTTCTGAGTGTCACAGTCTGCGAATTATACAAAGGTAAAAAGAAAAATAATAAATAAAAATCTGTGCGAATCCCAGGGTCTGCAGATACATGACGAAACTTACTGTTTTTCAAGAATGGGTACCTTTTTGTTTTTTTCCAGGGAGTGGTAAACTAAAGACTGAGGGTAAAGCATTATTTTTTGGACAAGTGTACATGACTTTGATATTACTTATACCTCCTCCCACTAATCTAATGTCTGGCCACTAAAAATTTAGCTGACTGCCAGATTTCAGAATATTTTTCTACCAATAAGCATACTTCTATATTGCAGTGGCAGCTGGCTCTGATTCAAATAATCTTAGATTATCTTTTCTTTTTATAAGATAAAACAATTGAAACTGTGCAGATCCTAATTTCCAAGAATTTCCGTGACTTTTATCAGAAAACTGAAAATTCCCAAACATTCGCAGATTTATTTTGGTCCTGCAGACAAAAACGATATCCCCAGAACCCTGTTAAACCATCTTGCAGACTTTCTATCATAGACGCAAGTTTTAAGCCTTTCATTTCCGAAAACAGAAGTTAAACGGAGTGAAGATTTCTCCCGTAATCGTATTTTTTGTTTCGTGATGGACGACGTACATCGCAGATTTTCTTTGTACTCATCCCCGTAGCAGAATCGCGGCGACGGTCGGCGCACATCGCAGATATATTTTATACTCATCCTTGTAGCAAAATCACAGCGACTGCCAACATACGCCGCAAATTTATTTTGTGCTCATCCCCGTAGCAAAATCGCGCCGACAGCCGATGTGCATCGCGGATTTATTTTGGTCCTGCAGACAAAAACAATATCTCCAGAATTTAATTAAATTATCTTGCAGACTCCCTGTTATAGATACAAGTTTTCCACCTTTCAGAATTTCCGAAAACGGATGTTAGGTGGAGTGAGGATTTCTCCCCATAACCGTAAAAACAAATTTCTCGCCATGTTCCCTCAATGCTCGAAGAGGGGACTGTCCGACGTTGCAGTTAAATATCATTTTATTGCTTAAATATTTGTGTTTTAGTTTGAAAAGGGAGGCAACAATTTCCGAAAAAGAAAGTTTGATGGAACCCAGTAATCCTCAATTATTTTTCTTGTGACCCTGTGCCCCAAATGGTCATTGAATAACATTTTATAAGATAAATGTTTGTATTTAAGATTGAAAATGGAGGAAAATTTTCCGAAAACCAAAGTTGTACGGAGCCAAAATTTCTCCTCTAATAATCCACCCGCTGTGCTTCTCCATTTTCATCATTTAATTACATAAATGTTTGCATTTGAGATTGGATATGGAGAAAAAATTCCGAAAACGGAAGTAGAATGGAGCGAAGACTTCTCCTGTTATCGCAATTTTTTTCTAGTACCTCTGCACTTGATTGTTGTTAAATATCATTTTATTCCATAAACCTTTGTGTCTGAGCTTGAAAATGGTGCCAAAATTCCAGGTACAGAGGGCCAGAATGTTCTTGATCCTAATTAACATTGCAATTGCTGTAGTGTAGTACCTAGGTTAGACATTTTTTTAGATAGGAAAATATGCCTGTGCAATTTTTATTGTTTTTTGCATTTAGTAGTTATTTTGTTTAGTGACCACCCGCAGATTATTTTGTGGCACAATGATATCTGTTGCAGACTGACGAGGAACTTTCTGCTATGGGGGATTCTGTTTGGGTTTTTCATTTCCCAATGTTCAAATAATTTAATTGGTCAGAAAATTGTGATTAGTCAGAAAAGTATTGCATCTTCTTTTAAAGTCACAAGTTAAGCTGTGAGATCAGCTTGAGGATGTTTAACACCACTGACTGATTTTTATTAGTTTTGGCTTTTAAGGCTGGGAGTTTTGGGGTTAACACCCTTGTGCTGCCACTACTGATTAGGTATGTTTTAATTGCTGAATTATGTTTTTACAAGTGAGTTTTCAGTTGGTCACATGTCTCCCCTATATATAAAAGATCACTCTACATTTCAGATTTTTATGCATTAGCAGTTTGATGAACTTATTTTAGCACAACATAAATCAGCAATTAAAAAAATATTGCATTGTTGCATATGAAACATTAGAATACTAATATGGAAAATTAAAACACTCAAATTATGGTGCAAATTACACTTAAACAGCAGTAACACACTTTTGTCAATGATACACAAGCTTCTGTATGCCATCATGAAAAAAAAAAAAAATGAGCTTCAGGATGTGACAAACTCATAGAATGCAGTTTCAACTGATGTTTGATTGGGGAAACTATTTACCCAGTAGAAAAGTGTGCAGGTGCTTGAAAGAAGTGATCATCTGTAGGAAACATGTCAGATAAATAAGGCAGATGAGCTAAGCTTTTGTACCTTAAGTGGTGCAGTAGCTTCTGGACCACCTGACATGCAATGTGGAGTCTTGCAATACCACAAAGAAGTATGGGCCAATGAAGATCAACAAATGCCCACCGTTTGGTGAACAGTTCTCCATGAATTATGTAGAGTTCTTGACAATATCTGTCTGCCATGATGGTTTGACCTGGTACTGAGGAGGAGTTGATCACACCAACTGCAGACCACCAAAGATAGACTTTCATATTCTTGGGATGAAATACTGGTTTCCGGATGTGTTTGGAACCCTCACTGCAGTCAAGCCAATGTGGCAATTATCATATGCTGGGTTTGTACACATTTCTGGAGAATAAATTCCAGGACTTTTCCAGGAATTAATAAAATTCCAGGAGCTTAAATTTTTGCTTGAATCATAGTGCTTTCTTTTACATTTTGCAAACTCAGGTGAAATTTATTGTGTGTTTAGAATTCTTATTAAATACCATGGGTTCCACGGTTATATAGTGTTCTTCAGTGTGTGTTAAATCTTCAATGATCGGCAGAATTTCCCAGCTTTAAAACTGCTCTGCATAAAACTTATATGAGGCAGTCTGGAACTTAGCACAATGTTAATAACACAGTGAAAATGATTGGCAGCGAAGCACATCATCATCATCATCATCATTGTCAACCATTATCAATCCACTGCTGGACGAAGGTCTCCCCAAGTTTCCTCCACAACGGTCTGTCTTGTGCCAGTCTCCTCCATGTCACTCCCGCATATTTACGAATTTCATCCACCCATCTCCCATGTGGTCTTTTTCTGGGTCTTTTCCTGTCCCTTGGAATCCAATCTAAAATTTCGGCTGTCCATCTATGGTCTGTCCTTCTGGCAGTATGTCCAGCCCATTGCCATTTCAGGGATTTAACTCTGATCATGATGTCTTCCACTCTCGTCATTTTTCGGATCCACGAGTTCCTCTTCTTATCTCTCCTGGTTATACCAAGCATGCACCTCTCCATGCTACTTTGAGTTGTCTGCAGCTTTTGTATGTCTCTTTTAGTTAAGGTCCACGTCTCTGCACCATACGTAAGCACTGGAAGGATGCATTGATCAAACACTTTTCTTTTAAGACATAATGGCATATTGCTCTTGAAAATTATGCTGTTTCTTCCAAAAGCTCTCCAGGCAAGTTTTGTACGCCGATTAATTTCTTCATCAATGTGACCCTCACTTGATATCTGCTGTCCAAGATAAACATACGTATCTGTTATCTCCAGTTTTTCTCCATCAATCGATAAATCTTCATTTCTTGTAAAAGCATTGAACATCACTTTTGTCTTCTGAAAGTTCATTTTTAATCTCACTTCTTTACTCTTGTCAGCAAGTTCCTGGATCATACTCTGCAGCTCTGATGGGGTAGTTGCAAAAATGACTACGTCATCAGCAAAACGAAGGTGGGTTAGATAATCTCCATTAATCTTTATCCCTTTGTTTTCCCAGTTCAGTGATTGAAAGACATTTTCCAATGTGGCATTAAAGAGCTTCGGAGATATGGTGTCACCTTGTCTCACTCCCCTTTCCAATTTTTATGTGTGTTGTATTTTCAAACAGCTGAATCTTTGCACTTGCATTTTCATAGATGTTATTAATAATATTAATGTATGCATCTTCAATACCGCAGGATTTCAGAGCCGTGGTAACTGCTGATGGTTTCACCGAATCAAAGGCTTTTTCATAATCGATAAAAGCACAAATCGATAAAAGCACAATGGAAGATCGATAAAAGCACAATGATAATCGATAAAAGCACAATGGAAGTTCATATTCCCTCGCTCTTTCAATTAGTTCTCTCAGTACGTGGATATGATCTATTGTGCTGTAGCCACTCCTGAATCCAGCTTGTTCTCTCGGTTGAGCCATGTCCAGTGTTACCTTCAAGCGGTGTGAAAGAACTTTAGTGAAGATTTTATAAACCACTGATAGGAGGCTGATAGGTCTGTAGTTCCTGAGATCCTCAATGTCACCTTTTTTATGTAGCAGGATCATTGTAGCATTGTTCCAATCCTCAGGAATCTTCCCTTCATTAAGGCATCGAGTGAAAATTTGGGCGAGTACTGTTTCAATTTCTCCACTTGCTTCTTGTATGATGTCTATAGTAATTCCATCTTCTCCTGGAGCTTTCCCTCGCTTCATGTTCTTGATTGTATGAGCAACTTCTGCTGGGAGGACTGGAAGAACTCTGGTACCTTTCATGATGTCTGGAGTACATGTATCATCCCTTTTATATAATTTGGAGTAGAAATCTTTCACTCTTGTCAAAATTTCGCCTCTATTTCTTGTTATAGAACCATCTTCTTTTCTCAGAGCCATAATCTGTTTTCTTCCCTTACTGAGATGTCCCTTTGCTATCTTAAGGCTTTGGTTGTTTTCAATTGCTTTCCTCACTAGCTCACAGTTGAATTTCCTTACGTCTTCAGTGATACTTTTTCGTGTTGTCTTGCATAGCTCTATATATTCCACTTTGGAAGTCACATCTACTTTAGTTGTCCTCATCTCTCTTCTTTTTTGCATCAACATTTTGGTTTTTCCTGATAATGTGTTCACATGCAACTTGTTCTTAGACCCAGCTAATTTTGTTGCTGTTTCCATTAGAGCTTTGGTTACTTTTCTGTTAACTTCAGAAATATCCACTTCTTCCGATGTTAGGCCTTCTAAAGCAGAGAATCTGTTCTTCAGTTCCAACTTGAAAGTATTATGGTGTTTTTTAAGGTTGGTTATGTCAATACATTTTGTTTGTCTTATGAGCTTGCCACGTTCCAGTTTAGTGTTGAGGTGCATCTTACACCTCACCAATCTATGGTCACTACCTGTGTTGAACTTGTTCAGCACACTGCAGTCTTCGATGACGAATTTTTTGTTACACATAATAAAATCAATTTCACTTGTCGTCCCAATTGGATGTCTCCATGTCCATTTCCTGTGTGGCTTTTTCTTGAAAAAGGAGTTCAAGATGAAAAATCCTTCTGCCTCTGCAAACTCAACGAGAGTATTTCCATGCTGGTTTCTGTTGCCGTGACCGAATTTACCTACTGAAGTTTCATTCTGTTGCCGTTGCCCTATTTTTGCATTGAAATCTCCCATAATTATCTTCAAGTGCTGCTTACCTTTATTATTTAGATGACGAATTTCCTCATAAAATTCTTCAATTTCTTCTTCAGGATGACTTGTGGTGGGTGCATAAGTTTGAATAATCTGAGCCTGGTATCTTCTCGATAGTTGGATAACGAGTCGTGCAGCTCTGTCAGAGGAACTTTCAACTTCTACCACTTTATCCTTCAGTTAACACGCAAAAAGTGAGAAGAATCCCTAATATTTTCTTATCACACATTTACCGCAACATCCTACGATGATTGGTAGAATGCTTGATCCAGGGGTGCTTATTCTGTGAAATCAAATTTCCTGAAACCAAACCAAATTTCCTGAAATTAACGTAGATCAATACTTGCAAAAAAAAAAAAAATCAAAATATATGTGTTACATTCGTAATTCATTTCCCAAGTTCTGATATTTTTTTAAGAACAGTGGCCTTTATAAAATTTTACTAATTGCAAATTTCCAGTGTTTGACCCTTCAAAGCTATAAATAATACTTATAAAACGTAAAATACTGAGAAAAAAATACACTCACTTCCAAAAGTTAAGCACGGAGCAGTAAGATGTGAAAAAATGGAGAAGTACTGCTTGGATTGGCACGAAATGCGGCAGAAACGTTGGAAATATGTTTATTAATGAATCAAAACAAAGAAATACAGACAGAGATGAAAATAATATTGAATTTTCAGAAATTATAAGATGACGTCAAATCGGAGTCATTTACAAAGTGAGTAATAAAGTCACAACAAACAACAAAACCCGACATTAATAGGGTATGTGAGCACCTCTCATCTGCATACAAAGTTTACAATGTCTGATCATGCTTTTTATGAGGTGATCAACCACCGCAGAGTCCAGTAATCGCCATTCCTCCTGTAGAGCAGTTTCCAAAGCTGTGAGAGTGGTTGGGGGCGGGAGACGTGAACACACAGCACGGCCGAGGGCATCCCAAAGATTTTCAATGGGATTAAGGTCGGGTGAGTACGCCGGCCACTCCATACGCGCAATCCCCTCACTCTCCAGGTAGACGTCGACGATGGCAGCTATATGGGGACGCGCATTATTGTCCATTAAAAAGAAAGCAGGACCAACTGCTGCAGCGTACAATCACACAGTGGGGTCTAGTACTTCATCCCGATACCGTACAGCCTTCACAGAACCCCGTCTGTAGATGTGGAGGTCGGTGCGATACCCAACAAAATTCCTGCCCAGATCATGATGCTTCCACCTCGGAATGCATGATGTTCGGTGATGTTCTGGGGTCGATTGGATGTGCCTTCTTCCCTCCACACCCGTACATGCTTGTCATCGGGTTGCAGAGCAAATCTGGACTCATCCGTGAACATAACGTTGCGCCAATCAGACACAGTTCAATTGACATGTTGGCGACACCACTTTAATCGTGCCCCTCTGGATTGGACGGATAGAGGAACACAACCCGTGGTACCCGGGCGTACAGTCCCTTTATGTGTATCCTTCGATGCACAGTAGTGGCAGATATCGTCTTACCAATGGCCGCCGTAACCATAGATGTCACACGTGTGGACGTCGCTCTTCGATTCCGCTTGGCTACAACAGCAATATATCGGTCTTCCGCGGGGGTCGTAACCCTTGGGCAACCGGCCACAGGCCTGCGGACAACTGTTTGGTCGGTTAGAAATTGTTTCCATAAATGTGAAATGACGCAATGATTCACGCCGAAGGAACCAGCAACATCTGTGATTGACTGTCCTGCTTCAATGCGTCCGACGGCAGGCCAGCGCTCAGAGTCTTCCAATCGTCTTCTGGAAGCCATAAAATCAAGTCTGTCTTCAAAACAAATCCTCCAACAGTTCTCAACACCTTGTAGCAGCACTTGCATGCAACTCCTGTACCCCTTCAGAGTGCTGGCTTTTTATACGACTGCCTGTTTTGCATATTTCTCGGCAAGACACCATGATTCGCTGTTATCTACCACATTTGCATACTTCCATCTACCGCTGCGAATTGCTGCCTATCCAATTCCGATTGGCTTCCAGAAATTAACTTCTCCCTCTGCGTGCTTAACTTTTGGAAGTGAGTGTAAAAAAGCTGCTCAGGAAATCTTTGTCATTGCATTGAAACCAATGACAAAGATTTCCTGAGCAGCAACCAGCAGGCATCCCAAAGGGAAGGGGAGGGGTGAACAAAAAGTCAGCAGGGAGATCCTCCCTAGATCTCTGTGATGATGAGATGAGAAGTCTTGAAGGTCAAAAGCAGGAGACAGAGTGGGTGGGCCACTAAGCCCTGGGGTGGGGCAGGAGCAAAGGGCCACTGCCAGGAAAAGAAAGGGGTGAGAAATTTCTGTTTGGAGTAGCTCTGGGCAAACCCAGCACCAAACCACAAAGGAAAGCAAACAGTTAACACACTTTTAGAAGACAAATATAACATTAGGTGGGGGGTGGGGGCAGAGGGTGGGAGGGGATCTCTCCCAGCTGAATTGGGTAGACACAGAATGGACCTGTTTCTCTTCTGCTCTGTGGGGGTAGATTGGCAGTCAGATTTCCCAACTCCCAGTGGAATTGAGTTTTGCTTTGGCCACCAACCAAGGGAAAACAGGGAAAGGACAGTGACAGGCATTGCCACTATTGGCTATAAAATAAAATTTCTAAAAAAAAAAAAACAAAAAAAAAAATAGCCGAAAATTCCAGTACAACGCCGCAAGTTTCCGTGGGGAAAAAAAAATGCGGAAAATTCCCGGAGTACAGCGCCGCAGAAAATTTCGTAAAAAAAAAAAAAAGACGCCGAAAATTTCCGGTGGGAAAAAAAAATAAAACGCCGAAAATTTCCGGAAAATAAGCACCCCTGCGCATCGCTGATGTTAAGAAAGGCAATCCTTCTACCTGCCTTTCAATTTTAACTATCAGCAATACATAAACATCACTAATGTTAAGAAAGGCAACCCTTCCACCTCCCTTTCAATTTTAACTATCAGCAATAAATTTTAACTATAATGACATGACCTTCAATTGGCAAAATGTTAAACGTATCGCTTTGTTCAGTAATCGGAAAGCCCTTAGGTATTGTGAAAGCATTGAAATCTACCTTACCCCTAACACTTGTAAATATAGACACACCTTTTCAGATCACTATTATTTGGAAAGCTATTTTGATGTTAACACCACATGATTCATTCAAAGGCTAAGGAAGGTAGAAGTCAACTATCGAAACATTCCACAGTTTACAGTTCCCTAACATAACTACTGCATAATAACAGGACATTAGGGATTCTGATAATAATACAAAATAATTTTGCCATGGCACTGAAAATTCCCTATTCTGCAGTCATCTATCCCCACACACAATGGTGGCACAGAGACCAGATATCAATCTCCTTCAGTGAGGAAACTGCATGCTAGAAAGAACAGCCATCTTGAACTTACAGGAAGATTTTCACATGCTATTGTGATTCACATGGTCACAAAACCTGCAAAGAAACTTTTCATAGGGTGCTCAACATTCCATGATTGGCTTATGAAATCACGTGACACTATGTGGGAGAAAGGAATGGCAAGAAGAAAAAAAGCTGCTTCAGTGGTCAATACCAACACGGATTACATTGTTACATTAATAACATCGAGTTTTCTCGGAAACTATGCCTATAAAATAAAATTACCAAGAAAATTACGCCTACAAGGGAAAATTTTAGTTGCGTCTTTAAAGCAAAATTACTGACAAAAGAATCAGTAGAGGTAAGTTTCTGGCAAGTTTTGACATCAGTATTCAGGGCTTACTTGCTTTAAGCTTTAGAAAAAGACCATAATAGCGTTTCAAAGTTCACAGAGAGAAATAAAATTATTGCGGAAAGAATAATAATGATACCTCTAAAATAAATTTGAGCTATAAATATTTCAAATTTATGCGTTTTACTAAGGAATAAAGGAGATTTTTTGAGTCAAATTTTTGGGTAATGAGCCTACCATTCCTGGCTATACTTTCAACTATGACCCACTGTCCGTTAATAATTTTTATTTATTGTGTTTACAAATTGGCCAATGGATGGCAGCACACACATGCAAAAATGTACAAATATTCTGATTTATGTACAAATATTCTGACTTACCTTTTCTTAAAATAAATCGAATCTTAGACAAGTTTAGTAACTTTCTAACAAGAATTTCTTACAAATCCTCATACTATATGAATACACTTCACTGACATTCCGATTCAAATTTATATACAACTCCAGCAGAATCAAAACAACTTTCTTTCCCCCTTTTGCAGGTAGGAAGAGTTTCTCTGTCGTCTCTCACTCATTCACCTTTATTATTTCAAGGGTAATGAAATCCTCCTACATCGCTCAGCGAATGCTTTATTTCTATCCCCATTTTGGTTTCTAAAAATAGATTAGTTAAAGGTGGGGGATTCTCTGTTAGGTATCCGATGATTGGAAGAAAGAGTGATTCCGTATCAACTCAACACAACTTGAAGACATTTTTTACCTCACCTCAGATTTTAATGAAATTTGGTACATAGGTGGCCTCTATATAGATTAAGAAAAATACCAAATTTCATCGTCATATATCCACCGGTTTTGAAAATACAGCTATATAAAATGTCCAAAAACACCCCCAAATCAGAAGATTGTTATGTTTTTAAATTGTGATTGCAACTCCCCTAATTAAGATAGAGATGGGAAAGGTATCTTTTTATAGTATCTTTTATGCTCTTTTATTTGATGTACAACACCATAAAGGTTAAGATTTTTTTTAAATTCAAATTTTAAAATTAAAATTTTGAATTTTTCAAAATGCGAGGCTCCAAAAAATTCGATTATTTTTTAAAACAATATTTATGTTTGGTATTTGACTGTGTGAGTTGTAACTTGGGATGATAATGGGCATACTTAAAAAGCTATATTCAAATTTAGCCTAACACAAGAGTTTAATAAAAAAAATAAAATAAAAAAGAACATGTAAACTGAAAATAAATTTGGGCTAAATCTTAAAAAAGTTTCATTAATAACAATAGATATAGTATTTTTGTTATTTAAAACCATTTATTTAAACAATGTTTTATTTTTAATTGATTTGTTTAAAATCTGAGACTACATCGGTTAAAAAATTATTACTTTCATTATTCAGAATTTGTAATAATTCACAATACAATATAAAAAAATAAACAGACTTTAAAAAGTAATTTCAATTACTGCCCAAGAAACACATCAAAATAATAACATATGGCATTGAATTGCTTACATTTATGCAAATTATATTCCTAATCTTAAACTTAGATCGTCACTTACAGCAAAATCTCCTAAAATTTAAAAAAAGTTGCATCATTGTTTTGAACTGAAATCACACCTGTAGATCTTTGATATAGTCTTTAAAAGCTTCAGTAGTCTGGTGTATTTCTGCTTCAGAGAGATTGTAGAGTCTTCCTGTCGGAGTCACTGGATTTACTTTACACAAGACGTAACTTACAGGAAGCCATAATGCATCTTGTGGGCTAGGGTAGGAAAAGGATGTAGATAGACCAGCTGGATGTAAAAACGAGACCTTAACTTCATTCTCACTCTCTTCTTATGCTAGAACATACGCTACCCACCAGTTGTTTTCATAGATTATGGTTATGTAACCACTAATTTCTGTTATTTGCAGTCTGTCTTGTAAAGCTGATACTTTTTCAGTAGCTGACTCATCTGATTCTGAGAACATCTTCACTTTTATTTTTGAATTACTCAATGGGATGGAAATAAAAGCATGAAGTTTCTGGGTACCTTGTATTGTTAGAGATTTGCTTAGCCGATTTTTCAAAAAATGGTCTGTTTCTATGTGTTCTTCTTGACTTACATATGTAAAGTTTGCCACAAAAATGTTCTGAATTGCCCATTCGTTCAACTGAAATGGTGTTTGAATTTGATTCTCGTAAGGGCATTTCAAGGTGGCTCGGGCAGCTAACCTTTTCACCGTTCCACCAACGCCATCACATGGCCCCTTCCCATGTGCTGTTGCTGAAAAATGCCATTCAGCATCAATGTTGAAGTCATCTTGATGGAAACATAAGTTTGTGAAATTTTTCCGATTTTTGTACTGGGCTCCAGACCCATCAGAGAAATAGTACATTTTTTTTATGCCGTTGTCACCAAACTTACTTTTCAAGAAGTTAATAAGTTTTTTTGGAAGCAGTACAGTGCACTTGTGTTGTGCTCTAAACATTCAGAAATTACTACAAAACTTACATGTTCAGTCTTTTCTGTTTTGTAATAGATGACAAATGGGTGGACTGTGGCTTGCCCACTGGTCCAGTGATAGCTCTGGGCTTCATCTTGAAGAAAACTATAATTTTCGGCAAAATCACAAATGACCAGAAATTCCGAGTCCTTGAGGTTTTCCTTAGTACTATTCATAAAAGAGCTTTGCTGCTTAGCAATGAAATCATGTCTGACCAAAGCAGACAGTTTTTCACAAAACAAATCAATAAAATCTGAAGTTGATTTTTCTAATGTCTCCAAGTTACATCTATCAACTGTAATCTATTGGCGAAAAGTTAATTTTTCAACTAAGTTCCCCTCAAAACCGTGTTCCATTACATTTCTTACTTCCTCATTCCCAGGACAGGCGGGACACTTCCCCAAATGACAATCTATGGAAGAAGGGTTGCACAAAACTTTTGCAAGACAATATTTGTAGGAAGATAATTGTCCATTTGTTAGTGAACCAATTCTTGCATTTTCCATCATCAGTTTTACATTTTGGTGTGGTGCATACACATACCGTATGAGTACCACTAGACCCTGCCAGGACATAGTTTTTTGGTCTGAGCTCTGCGAATTTGGAAAAACTGACTTTCGCGCCTGCAAATTTCTTTCTGAATGACACTTATAATAAGCTTCTGTCAAATTACATAAAATCAGCCTCTTTGACAATTTAACTTTATCCCCTTTTTTAGTCCTAACAGAAACACAATCTTTCATTCCTGGTAAAACCAGACTAATTTCATCACTTTGGTAAAACGATCGTACTACTTCAACTACTTCAGAGAGAGAGACTTACCAGGTTTTCTATTAAGGCTTTCCAAAATTCTTTTCTCCTTCAGAATTTTTTTTTTTTATTGTCTTACCATATAATTAGGAGCATTGAACTCTTGCATGATTTTCCTAACACTCCATGACTCTGGTAAGCAAGTCAAAATCATCAACTGTTTATCTCTAGTGCAGTTAGAAAAATTACTTTTAAGATTGCCCATAAGAGAGTCAGCAAGTATTTCATCCTCGTCATCAGATAACTCTTGAATATTTGTAAAAATCTCCCGTTTTATAGCAGAACTGATTTTTTGAATTTTGGTTGAAGCATAACATTTAAATTTTAGCTTTTTCTTATTGACAGGTGATTCACCCAATTCATGGAGCGAAGTATTCAGTGTTTCAATTACTTCTGACGTAGATGCAAAATTTTCGTCCATTTTCTCATCAGCACAGGTTTCATTTGCTTCTTGACTAATTTTTACAGTTTTCAGCTACTTTTCGCAAGAATCACAAATTTGAGTCTCTTCTGATAAGTCATCAAAATTTTTCAACATCCAGTCTGTCACATTTCTTAGCTTTTTTTTTTTTTATCCCTTACTCATGGTCACCTTTTTTAAATGAATTGAAACATTGTATTACTGCATATCTTGTACTTTCCATTCTTGATTATTTGTGCATAAAATGTAAAATTCAAATAGTAAAATAACTGCCTCCCATTACCTGTTCTTTTTATTTTTCCTAAAAAAATCCTGCACAGCTTCAATTTATAAAAGTCTAGTTTCAAAACTGAAAAGGATATACTTTATTCAATTCAAAGTTTTCAACCACCCATTGTGTATACCAATCATAGTGGCTGCTCCATCAGTTCCTATTTCCACTAAAGTATTGCTGGTTAACAATCCTTCAAGTCCCAAATGCGGTAATTCCTTCTCAAATTGGATTTTCTGAAGAAACAATGGAGAGAAATATTTTCTTCACTTTCCCCTGCCTAATAAACCGAACATACAGTAAAAGTTCTTCCTCATCAGATTTATCTGTTGATCCATCAAGTAAGATGCTTACATAAGAGCTTTCTCTGATTTCTAACAATACATCATCTCGAAGAACTGAAGCAATATATGCAATAATTTCTTGGCACCTCTTTCATTTTTATATTGGCCTAAATTGGTAACATTAAGTTTACTTAACAATGCCATCAGGTCTTTAAAATCTATGTAGGGCCTATTATTGTTTGAAATGTGATATGCTGCTGTAAAAAGGGTTTGTAAGCGTTGTAGCATGTTTTCGTCAATTTTTTTCACACATTTTGCTAAAGGTGCATTTTGTGGATTACTTTGGGCATGTTTTGCTTCCTCATATTTGACATGTGGGGCTGACTTACCATGCTTTTTGAAAGTTTCCAGTTTAAATGGGCCTGAAAATCTATTTACAACTCTTGATCCTAATGTGTTATCTGCAATGCCAGGAAACATATTGCACACCACACATTTTGCTATCCCATTCTGGTATTGTAGCCACTGTAGTTGTTTGAGCCACGATTCCTGGAATTTTCGTTCACCTTTACCAAATATGGAAACATCAGAAATTAGTGATTCACCAGCAGAGTTGTTTTCTTCAATAGTGGATGCACTGCTTGTTGTTGGCTGCTCAGCAGTACTGGTTTATGATCAGTACTGATTTCTCTGGAAGAATCAATATGATTGGCATTATTTGCTCTACTTTCAATTGATGCTCCAAAGGAATCTAAGTCGACACTGTTTTTTACTTGGTTGAGTAAGGCCCTGGCTCATATTTGCATGTTTCATTTTATTTTATTTGAAACCTCAAATTATCACAACAAGGAACCAGAAGGCAGAAGCTCCAGGCAAAACTCCAAAGGCTGTACACCCCACATGTTGTTATGAAGAATAAAATCCAACAGTGAGTTCTGATTAAAACTGTCCACTAAAAATTGCAACTTGCACTGTAGGATTGGTTAGGGAAGCCACCCTGATGCTTGCCGAGGAAGAGGAAGAGAGAGAGAGGAGGGGCAAACTACAAAGCTGGTCAGAAAGGGAGTTGTCATAGCAACGGTAGGTTGATTGACGGCTTCAGCGCAGTGAAAGTTGCATCATACCTGTGAACTGGATGGAGATTGGGGGGAGGAAGGGGTTTGCAGAAACTTCCTAGCTTAAACGGGAGCACAATGTTGACTGATAAACATCTCTTGTAGCCTACTGTGATAAAAAAAAAAAAATATTTTCTATCTTCGTGAAATTTTTACAAAACTGGCTGCAAATTTAATGAACTATATAAATTGCTAAAAGGAACGAGCCCACCAACTTTTGTGTGAAACAGATAAAAATTGTGAAAACTAGAAACTAAAATTTTGAATCACATTTTCAATTTCGCATGACGGCAGTTTTCTGCTCTTAACATAATAAAAATCGTTATGCGCAATTCACTGGGTCATACAAGATGACCCAGTAACGACATCTCACATCAGTAAAAAACTCAGATCTTTTAATTGAAAATTCTGAAGAGAGAAATGCAGCGCCTCACTGTGCCGTTAAAAGGTTGACCCAGACCTTTCTTGTAAACACAGGAGGAAACTGTCTTTTGATCTAAAAGCCGGAAGTATGGAAAGATGAGATGGAAAGTATATCAATCCGAACTGAAAATCTGAAATAAAACAATAACATACCCTAATAGGCTGGTGTAACAATGTTTTGTTACATCAGCCGATCGCCTAGGGTAGAGAATGTAGCACAGCATACTTTTACTGTGGTTCAAACATTCAAACTTATTGCTCTAGTCCCCAATGTTTGTCACCGATACATACCAGCAGACTTGGGGCGGGAAACTGTAATAACGATATGGCTGAGCCCACGAAATGCTGCAACTTGTTGCTAGTCAAAACACAGAATTATTATTAGTTTTTGTGAATAGAGTGTTGGATGCTTCCAGGTTAATTTTTTTTTAAAACTGAATTGAAAAAAGAAAAAAATGCTGTTACACTGAAATCTTAGGTGCCAGCCATTTATTTTCAGTTGCCACGGCGACTGGGCTCCTTGGTTTTGTCTACCCCTATTTACACACATCATGCCACAAATAATCTGTTTCTACTTATCATAGTTTTTTAAATAACAACTTTCTTAATAAGGGATAGACTTTATGTCCACTCTGTACTTGTGTAGCACATAGCCAGAGTAGCAGAATATAGACGTACCCACGAACGCTGTACAAGGAGTTTCCAAATAATTAGCATAGTTTTTGCTTGTAGATTAAAAAAAAAATTATTTACAGCAATTAAAACACTTACCCAGATTAATGAGCTTAATTTGATTTTAACTTGAAGAATGTTCCAATTGTTTCTCACATCTTCTGAGTTCGTTTTGTTTTTACAAATGTTTCTAGCCTATGGATTTTATCAAGGCCTGTTGTTCACAATATATAGGAACTGTATCAAAAGTTTTCTTAATATACACGAACTGTATTTAAGTTTTATTTACACAAAAAGAATACGAATTTTATTGCCAGGTGCCTCTTGCAGTTGCCAGTTATTAAATTAAATCTTTTCCTGGTACTATTGGTTAGCCAGGCGCATTGGTATACAGGAACTGTATTAAAGGTTTTATTTACACAAAAAGAATATAAATTTTATTGCCAGGTGCCTCTTGCGGTTGCCAGTTATTAAATTAAAATCTTTTCCTGGTACTATCGGTCGGTTAACCGGGCGCATCGGAAATAAGAAGTTTCATTTTTCTGTCCCTAGATGGCGCCACATTATCTATGCTGTAAAATGTAACATTTACTGCATGCTATATCATGAAATTTATTTCAAATTTTACTTTTTAAAGGCTTTGTAAGTTTTATTACATATAAACTTACAATTTACACATTTCCTTTCTACGAAATACAAAATTAAAGATTTCAATGGTTATTAGGGAATTTACAAAATTTAATACCTTATTTTCAAATATTCCTCTTCGAAGAGGCCCAAACAACCTTTATGTCTTTCAAAATATCTTCAAAAGGGTCTTTTGCCTGTTGCCCCTAAAGAAATTCGGCAAGGTATGACTCCAAGTGGTGGCGTACTGTTCCTTGATGTCTTATTACGCCATTTTGCGCTTCCCCACATTCGCTCAATTTTTTTAGTATTAGCTCCACTTTCTGGATCGATAAAATGGTATTTATGATTAACCTTAGTGTTGCAATCCAGTTTGTTCTAATTCAGTAGTACAATAGGATTTCCAAGAATCAAAATAGATCCTTCGTTAGTGTTGTTCTTAATGGCTTCTAGGAGTACGGGCATTGAACGGTTAGCAACTTTAGTAAGAAAGCAGTCGTTAGTCTCCCTCGCATATTCCTCCGAATATCCACTGTTTGGGAAGAACACGACCAGCGTTGCTTTTACGTTTGCTAAACAGACTTTCATCGACTTCCACAATCATATTTGCACCACTTATTTTTTTCTTCAATCGTTTCTCCAACGTACAACGCAAACTTCCCTCAAATAACTGTTCCAGTCCACTACAGTTCCCCCGCTCATTTTTAGCTGTTTTTCACACCACTTCAGAGAAGTTAATTCCTCGCACCATAAATAGATAAATCTCACCACTGTTAGGAAAGGCAAACGAGATCCCTCAAACCATGTACCAATACGAACGCTTCTTTTGGAACAGCAGGATGCTAAATTACATCGCCAACGAATTCCATCAGAGTAATACAATTTTACTTCACGATTTTTTTTTACACATCACTTTTTACAGAATGAGACTTTTCTTGAAAAAATTCACAGCTTCTTGCTCTGAGGAAGGCAAGCCCCAAATTTTCATGACAGCTTTACACATACAAACACAGGTCCTAAGAATACGTACCTACCGAGTTGCAAACAAGGTTACATATTTTTTTTTTTTTTTTTTTGATTGGAGGTTTAACGACCACCGTGAGCAACTCAATGGGCTATAAGCAGTCGCCCGTCCCTATTTTAGGGTCACTGGTTCCAGGGAAGGGAGAGAGCCAGTGCCGTAAGACAAACACAACATCCATGCCTTATCGGGATTCGAATCCGGACCCCGTTCGGACGAATGATCAGAGGCCATCGCTTAAGACCACTGCGCCACCGGAGCAGCCAAGGTTACATAGATAACATGGTAGTGCCAAACGCAGCGCCATCTAGGGACAGAAAAATTAAACTTATTTCCGATGCGCCTGTCTAACAGATAAGTATCCTTTTCCTTATGTAGTTTTTAAGTCTACTATTTTTTTATTTAATTGCTGAAAATTATATTTATGATTTTTGAAGGTTGATTAATACAACTGTTTTTCTGGATATAAAATTTATTTAATTTGTCTCTTGTTTTTATGAGGTTCATTGTCCAATATTTTAATATTTTGCTGTAAAGGTCTATTTCACAGACATTGCTGCACATTCAGTTGTAATGTACTTATTTTGTCCTCATTGGAATATGTATAATGTTTCATAATTATATGCTGTTTTCTAAATTTTTCTTTAAATCATCTTATTCTATTGTTATCACAGATTACGCTTCGCAGGTTTGCAGCAAGTTTTCTGTTGCAGTGGTTGTGTACGCAGATACATTTTATTTTTGTACAACTCTGCACATAGCAAACTTTCAGCAGCATCACGTGGAATGCTGCATGTAATTGTAAAATACAAAAAAATTAGAAAAGCAGAACTACTTATGGGTAGCATTCTGATTTTCAGCTGTTCAAATAATTCCATGTGCCATTTCACTTTGTTTGCATGACACTTTTGGACACTCACCATCACGTTGCAAAGAAACTAGTGCCACTATATTTTATTGGAAGTATTTTCCTGAACACTTTACACTAGCAAGTAGTACAGAAATATACCGTAGCTTATGTGATAGAAGGATGCCTGCCGCTTTTCGAAAAACTTGTCTGACATCAAAGTTTCTGATTTTGGGGACACACCGACCATATCGAAAGCGCTCGCCATAACGTGACGACGAACCCCTTGTGAGACGTCTCCTGACCTGATGAGTACAACTCTTTCTACTAAAATCTTGTAATTAATAGTAAATTTAAAACATTTGATTGCATGAATGAATGTAGAACTGAAAATATATAACCTAATTGTTTTATTTAAAAAAAAATTATAACTAACGAAAAACTCGTAACATTAAGACCTCTCGGGCCGGGAGCACGTGCCTCACAGAGCAACAGCGTGCAAAATACTTGGACAATATCAGGTAAACAATACCTTAGATATTATGTATAATTAACCAAAAGCACATTTATAGCATAAGAAAACCCTTAAGGTTGCCTCATGAATTACATATTTCATAATTCGCAAGTCATTTCACGCCGTTGCTTCACGTGGTTTGCCAAGCTTGGAGCTCGTTTTGTTGCACTTGGATTAAGCTCACAAGTTTCAAATTATTTCTGCTTGTGTTTTACTTCAATTAAGTACTTAGCCTTTCCCATTTGTTTGACTGTCAGTAGCTACGTTCGTAGGCTACACTACGTTACAATGGTACTGTGTCGTGTACCTTTCTGTTCGTCAAACACTTTACATGACATGGTGAGAAAATCAGAAACTTTGCTGTCAGACAAGTATTTCCGAAAAACTACAAGCATCTTTCTATTACGTAGGCTACGCTTCAAGGCCTCTCTCGTGGACTAACACAGGCTACTTCTTTACTAATGCAAAATCCAGTGCAGTAAATATCAAGGGTTCACCACAATCTTTTCAAATTTAGCTATAAAATACCATTTGAAAACTTTCACTTTTAGAAATATTTTTCAAATAAATTTAACTAATGTAAAATAACTTTTTTTTTTGTAATCCCATTTGCGGAATAAATGTCCCCTGCCATGTTTACCAGAAATGGCCATAAACCCCTTCCCCACGCAAATATATACATATATATATATATATATTCTATAAAGATACCTAAGCAAAAAAAAATATACAAATATAATTTTGACTCACACCTAGTACAACATAGAAAAGGTTATGTATCTACCTGTGTGAGTAAAAGGAGAAAAGAAAAAAAAAATAAAATAAAACAACTGAATGTAGAAGGTGTCGAGAATACTGAGCCTTGGCTTTATCAAGGACCAGCAAAAACTCTGCATTTTCTCACTTCCACAAAGACCTAGTTGGAAATGGGTTTCTGCAAGGCCATAGATGCAAGTAACATTCCCACCTAAAATAGTTTAAAATATATATATATAAGTCATGTCCTCAGAGTAGCATGACCTAGCACTAGTTACCAATTTCGCTTGCATCCATTAACCTTCATGGCCCGACATGCTCTTCATCTGTTACTATTAAACAGAGAGAAGAAGATTAAAGAGAACTCAAGCTGTGAGAGTGACATAATAAATAGAAATGATTTTCAGCTATAACGAAATTCCAAGTTCGTTTGAGAGAGAAATTTAAACCTGAAAAACAAATTTTACATTGCAATTAAAAAAGGAAATGTTAATTTATAACGAACAGATTTTGAAAGAAAACTTGAGTCTAAAACCCCCTACTCTACAACTTATGACATACAGCGAGAATAAGTTAAAGATAATAATTAACTAAAGAAAACTTTGTGAAAGTTATATACCTTAAACAGTTAGTTGCAATATGTACAGTATTTCAGCAGTGCTTTAAGTGCATAATTAATTAGTTATTACAGAACTTAACTACTTTGAAAAAACATGCGCATAGACACGCATAGAAAAGAACAAGCTTAGCCATCTTCTGTTCCTAGGTACCACAAAAGGCAGCTCAAAGTTACAAAGAAAAGTAAGAGTTAAAACCCGCATAAATGTTAACAGACAAACCAATGCTTAAAAGCTGAAAAAGCTAAAAATACAGAGAAAAGGTACATGATAACATTGAACTTATAAAACCTAGAGCCCAAAAACAAGGAAGAGAGCTTACCTCTTGTGTTACAAAAACTTTTCTCCTCACAAGAGAGAACATGGCTGACCTCTTCCGCCACTCCCTAGGCTAGGGGCAGTGAGGGTGGGGCTGATGGCCTCCTCATACAGCAAGAAACCATCGGCGGAGATTTTAACCAGAGAAAAAAAAATATAAACTTAAGACTGTGGATCTGTATGATCAGAATGTGCAGAATTAACTCTCCAGAATACATGAGAAATATTATAAAATACACGAGCAGTTTATTTAATAATCTTTGCATGTATTAAATCACCTTAGTGAGCTTCTATAGATTAATAAGATTCTGATTAATCTATAGAAGCTCACTAAGGTGATTTAATACATGCAAAGATTATTAAATAAACTGCTCTCGTGTATTTTATAATATTTCTCATGTATTCTGGAGAGTTAATTCTGCACATTCTGATCATACAGATCCACAGTCTTAAGTTTATATTTTTTTCTCTGGTTAAAATCTCACGCGCGTTGGTTTCTTGCTGTATGAGGAGGCCATCAGCCCCACCTCACTGCCCCCAGCTGCCTAGGGAGTGGCGGAAGAGGTCAGCATGTTCTCCTCTTGTGAGGAGAAAAGTTTTTGTAACACAAGAGGTAAGCTCTCTTCCTTGTTTTTGGGCTCTAGGTTTTATAAGTTCAATGTTAGTACTTCATGTACCTTTTCTCTGTATTTTTTTAGCTTTTCAGCTTTTAAGCATTGGTTTGTCTGTTAACATTTATGCGGGTTTTAACTCTTACTTTTTCTTTGTAACTTTGAGCGTCTTTTGTGGTACCTAGGAACAGAAGATGGCTAAGCTTTGTTCCTTTCTCATGCGCTGTCTATGCTGTCTATGTTTTTCAAAGTAGTTAAGTTCTTAATAACTAATTAATTATGCACTTAAAGCACTGCTGAAATACTTTTGTACATATTGCAACTAACTGTTTAAGGTATATAACTTTCACAAAGTTTTCTTTTAGTTAATTATTATCTTTAACTTATTCTCGTTTAAAATCGTGCTGTCATAAGTTGTAGAGTAGGGGTTTTAGACTCAAGTTTTTCTTTCAAAAATCTGTTAGTTATAAATTAACATTTTTTAATTGCAATGTAAAATTTGTTTTCAGGTTTAAATTCTCTCTCAAAGCGAACTTGGAATTTCGTTATAGCTGAAAATCATTTCTATTTATTATGTCACTCTCACAGCTTGAGTTCTCTTTAATCTTCTTCTCTCTGTTTAATAGTAACAGATGAAGAGCATGGGTCGGGCCATGAAGGTTAATGGATGCAAGCGAAATTGTTAACTAGTGCTAGGTCATGCTACTCTACGGAGGACATGACTTATATATATATATTTTAAACTATTTTAGGTGGGAATGTTACTTGCATCTATGGCCTTGCAGAAACCCATTTCCAACTAGGTCTTTGTGGAAGTGAGAAAATGCAGAGTTTTTGCTGGTCCTTGATAAAGCCAAGGCTCAGTATTCTCGACACCTTCTACATTCAGTTGTTTTATTTTATTTTTTTCTTTTCTCCTTTTACTCACATGCAGATACATAACCTTTTCTATGTTGTACTAGGTGTGAGTCAAAATTATATTTGTATATTTTTTTTGCTTAGGTATCTTTATAGAATGTGAATTCTGAATTTTCAAAACTGCTGCGTTGCGCGTTTTGATTTTCAGGTTATTTTGCACCCTTCGTTCTAAATTCTAAAATTTTTCCTTAGTCTTCAGTTTTGCTCTTAACTATATATATATATATATATATATATATATATATATATATATATATATAAAAATGTCAAATTTTGAATTTTCTTGTAAAATACTTTTTTACTGTTTACCAACCATTTTTTGTCATGATTTTTAAAAATTGCTTTTATTTATTTTGGTTTCTTAATGCCCAGGTATTTATCAATGGAGTCGCTATTGTGTTTGGAGGCTATAATTACCTTCCAAAGGCACCCCAAATAAAAATTACAATGATAAATAAATTAAAAGTAATTAAACTGAATTGCTGGCGATGCCCCACGTCAGTAGTGTGAAGAAATTAACTTTTTAATGATTATTATATCTCAACCTGCAGTCAATTTCATTTTTATTTCGAAAATTAACTCTTTCAGTTCTGTTTGTTGATCGACGCCCCAAGAAAATGTGCACGAGATTTTTTTCTTCTTGAATAGTTTAAGCATAGCCTACGCTTTCAGTAACATAACCTAAAAGTCTGACGTTCTAGGCTACAGCCATTGATCCTGTACGTACGGATCAGTACTGCCACTGTCGTCTGTTTCAAGGAGTTTTCTTCCACGCTTGGACAATGGAAATTCGGGAAAACGACAGGCATCCTTCTATTATGTAGGCTACAAATATACACTAGTAAGTAGTATAGAACTATTCCAGAAATTATTCGTTATACACTAGTAATTAATATAGAAATTATTCCAAAAAAAGAATAATAAATATCAGAGAGAGCACTGCTGTTTTTCGTTACATACACGAGACCGACCAAGCAACAGAAAAGCTGAACTTTTTAACCTGGTGGAAACAGAACATGAGACGTGAAAATGTGTATATAACAAGCAAATGGAATTGTTCACTGTAATTTATTTATGTAAACATTAAGCTGACGCACATCACTATTTGCAATGTAAAATTACTGAATTCAAAACAAAATAAAACGGGTTTTTTTAAAGACATTTCAAAGACATCTTTTTTTTTTTTTTTTTTATGTACTTTTGAAACATCAGCTTAATTTTCCTCTTGTGTTGCTTTCTTCTTAGCAAGTTCTAAAGGCTTGAAAAATATCTGAAAAGTTACATTCCAATTGGGCATGTGCAGAAATTACTCACATGCCCAGGTAGTAAAAGCTGCAGTGTTCGAATTACCCAGTGGTCCGCTGGCCATTGGCTAGAAAAATTCTATCGGACCACTGAAAATGTCATGTTACTGGCCCAAGCGGCCAGTAAGCTTTTTTTTTTTTTTTTTTTCAGTTTGTTTTGAAATTTGTAAGTTTATAAAGAATTGAACCACAGATTTCAAAGAATACAGGTTTCACTATGGCAGCTTTCAGATATTCTACTCAAAAACTGAATATCGGAATTGCAAACCATACTTCAGTTTTCTGAAAAATTTAGACTGCAGGAAACTGAGATCCGACTCAAAATATTTGGATTAAAACAGCACACTTTTTTGCCCAAATGGTGACCACAGAGTATGGATGGGTCTTTTACATTGTTTCCCAACTGGAGGTTGAAGAACCATTTATGCTCTGACTTTGCTAAACTATTTTCTGTCCACGTGGGAGAACGTCCTGCCTTTCACACTGAAGCAAGTATTTCCAGGAAGGTGGCTTTTAGAATGTTGCAAAGTGCTTCATAATCAAAGCATTATATGAAGTGCACTGATAGTGCATAGTGCTTCATAACAGCAAACCAGATCTGCACTGACTCAGTGACGTAATTTACCCGAACTGCCAACGTGCCCTTATATAATCAAAGTCAGGGCTCAAAATTTTAGGTCTAACTCTACTAGCCAAAAAAAAAAAAAAATTCCTTCGCCATCACATCTCTGTGACACGCAAGAGACAGTGAAAGAGAGTGAATTTGCAGCAAGTTTTCTGTTTTGATGATTGTGTATGTAAAGTTTATATATCAAAGGTCAAAAGTTTTAAGTGCTGGAGGAAAAGAAAAACCTAAAATAATATTTTAAAAAATGTCACTCATATGTTACAACCCAATCTCCACATAAAACAAAGGTCAGCACCTCCACCATCAAGACGCTTTTCCTTATATGCAAATACGGTGTTTACCAGAATCCCAGGCAGTATGGCAAAGATTAATCAGAGTAGGGATGGGGCAAAAAATATCAGTGTTTTTGAGCATCGGCATTTTTGCAAGTGATAATTGATGTTTGAAACTGCAAAATAATATTTTTTTATGTAAAGTAAATGAATTTCCTTTTGCTGCATTCTTTAAAAAAGAAGGGAATATAATCTTGTCATGAATTACCGATTTTTTTGTTCCGTTTTGTTCGAGTTTCATCACCAAAAATCAAGTATTTTTCTTGGATGTTATAGGAACCGATAAGTTCTACCCCCCCCAATCGAGGTTTCGTGACTCATGTTTGAATCTGCAAAAGCGCAATCCGCTCAAAGTTTTTCTGCGATAAGTAAATGAATTTATCTTTTTTGTTTTCTTATAAAGAGGAAGGGAATATCACCTTTCTATGTCGCAAATTAGCGATTTTTTTTCGTCTTTTTTTCTGTTTCATTGCAAAAAATCAAGTTCTTATCCTAGATGTTACAGAAGCCGATACATCAAGCACCTTAACAAAAATTATTGTTACTCGATGTTGAATTAGTGAGCTATCAACAATATATTCATCAATGTGCCAATAACTACTGCAGATGGGAAAGATGCGCATTTTTTGGTTCTTTAAGCAAAACATCAAGGTTTTTGTTGATACGCCGAAAATTTCCACCCATACTACGGATGCATGAATGTTTCGGGAATGAGTATCTACCGGTGTAACGTGTGACTACACCCCATTCCCGCTCTGAGTTACAGAAATGCACACGGGGGTCTCCCATAATGCTTTGGGGTTCCTTTCAGCAAGCTTCGCCTGCCGCTACGCAACCCACAGAGAAGGCTCTTTCTCGCTAGCACTAGTGATGACGCAGTGATTGATACGCCTCCGTCAGAGACCATTTTACTGAAAACTGTTTGTAACGATGGAAAAAAAAAAAAAAAAAACAGGAAGCACAGTTAAATACAACGAGATGTATCTCACACTACTTTAATTTTTAAGATAAATGTTACTGAAAGTGAAAACACCATCACAGTTCAAAATAAATTTGTGAAGATACCGTTTGAGCTAAAAATATTTTTGTGAAGACACTGTTTGAGCTAAAAATATTTTTGTGAAAACACCGCGTAACGGTATCAAATGCTGAACAGAAAAATAATTTAATATTTTTACTTTTTTACTGCTCGCCAACTATAAATATCTGGTCGCCATCGGCGACCACAAATTTTGTGCCCTGACAAAGTACTGTCCTGGATACTATCACCATGTGCATACAAAATGTATTAGCATTTGTGCCATTCTTGGACCAGTAAAAATGAGTGAATTACTAATTTTTGGTGTACACTGGTCATGTTTTTTTTTTTTTTTTTTTTCAAATTATTGCAATGCGTAGCATGTTTTGTGTTCCATTTATTAATACTATTTTCATATGTACACGCACACATTGTTCCAAATTTGCGACATATTATTCCAATGAAAATGATATGTTATTTTCTACATATACTGTAATGTGTACTTTTTTTTTTTTCATGGACCAGTGGGCATTTTGGTGGACCAGTGGGTTTGCATAATTCTAGTAGTCTGCTAGGCCAGTAGAAGATTTATATCTAATTCTAACACTGAGCTGGAAGCCAGGAAAATTTATCTCTTAGGTTAACAAATCAGAAGCCTTATTAATTTTAAGTTAAAAAATATGATAAACTTTCTTATTCATCTTTTGTGTCTGCATTCAAAAGGTTCAATGCACAAAAGCATGTATCTCAAGTGCTAAGACAGGCAATAATGCTGAAATTGGTATTTCAGAAATTTAGTAATGCTGCCATGCTCATGAATTTTTAAAATATCCATATTTTGCAGGAAAACAATCATAATTTGAATGTACGGCAGTTCAAACAGTGCAACAATTATGAATTAAATGTATTTATGCGCAATTCCTGAATTACGGGACTGCACCTTTTTTGTACACTTCATCATACACTGAAGAGCAATTGAATTAGAGACAGCTGGTGTTATACAAATGTGTGCTGTTGGCGGCCCTGTAAACAGAAATGGCATGACGTATGCTGCGATCCGACAATATAAGGAGTGATGCGACGGGAATCGGTAATGCAGTATGGGTAAGACGAAGGATCTAAGCACATTTGATCATGGGCAAATTGTCGGGGCCCGACGAATGGGTCACTCCATCTCGGAAGTCGTGCAGGCACTGGGATTTTTACGAGCCACTGTGTCATTGAATCCAGTAAAACCATCCCTGCAAGGTCCAACTGCCATGGTCAACAGCATGTGGATGAGCGAGGTCATCGTCGGCTAGCTCGCATTGTCACAGCAGATAGACGGGCCACAGTGCAAGAAATCACTCGGCAATTTAA
This sequence comes from Macrothele yani, assembly GCA_039090855.1. Classification (NCBI taxonomy): domain Eukaryota; kingdom Metazoa; phylum Arthropoda; class Arachnida; order Araneae; family Macrothelidae; genus Macrothele; species Macrothele yani. The sequence continues at coordinate 110,375,094 of CM077013.1, forward strand.
TGCTGGTGCACAAAAACGTGTAAGCAGCCACACCATCCAGAACCATCTCCTCGCTATGGGGCACAGAAGCCATTGTCCCACGAGGGTACCGCTGCTGACTGCACATCACAGGGTGCAAAGATTAGCATGGGCGCGAGAATATCGCCACTGAACCCTAGACATGTGGGAAAATGTTGCCTGGACTGATGAGTCCAGATTCACGTTGGTACATGCGGATAGCAGGATACGAGTACGGCGCAAACCACATGAAACGATGGATCCTTCTTGCCAGCAGGGTACTCTTCAAGCTGGTGGAGGTGGTATTGTCGTCTGGGGACTGTTTACGTGGACTGAAATGGGACCCCTGGTATGCGTGACATCGTCCCTCATAGGTCAACGTTACAGGGATATCCTGGACGACCATTTGCTTCCGTTTGTGCGTCTTCAACATTCCACTGGGGACCCCATCCTGCAACAAGACAATGCACCGTGTCATCACTCCCGAATTGTATCCGAATGGTTGGATGAACACTCCACCGACGTGACCTCGCTTCCTTGGCCAGTTAGGTCACCTGACCCCAATCCTATCGAGCACATCTGGGATGCCATCGAGAGAGATGTTCGAGGCTCTGAACCCCCTCCATCAAATCTTCGTGAACTGTGGGAGCTTGTTCAGGGGTTGTGGATCCGTATGGCTTCCCAACGCTTCCCGTGTCTTGTCGAGTCCATGCTGAGACGAATCGCCGCAGTCATCAGGGCGAAAGGTGGTGCTACACGTTACTAGACAGGTATCTCTAATTCAATTGCTCTTCAGTGTAGTGCCTACCTGTGTGTGTTTACATTTTACAAATGATGTAGATTCAGATTCTGAAATTACATGTCAGCAATGTAGAACACGAATTTGTAACAACCCTTGACCTACTGGGAATTTTACATATTTTCTTACTAGAAGTTAAACTCTCATTGATTGAACCCCCCCCAATAAAGCACTGGATAAAACCAACTTGTTCAACCATAACTGAAGCGACAAGCTGCTATTCAGATAAAGTATCGGCATAGGTAATGTTCGTAACCCCCCCCCCCCCAGCCATCCCTAACTGTATACATTTAGAATCAAACTACATATGACCCTACTTTATGGACCTAGAGCAGTGTTAGATTAAAAATACAGAATTTGCAAACCCACTAGAATTTGCAAAGTACTGGCCCATCAAAATGTCAACTGGTCCATAAAAAAAATTACAAATTAGACATTTACAATATACAGTATGTAGATAATAACTTTTTATTTCAATGGAATTATTTCAAATATTTGTTTTTAAATCTATCTACATATATATATTTTTTTTTATTTTGCAGGCTAAAAGGAAAACAATACAGCAAGGGAAAAGAATTAGAAATTCATTTTTTTACTTGTTACAAATTAGAAAAGAAAAAAACTTGCTAGCCATCCGGGCAAGTAAAATCATTAGTTCAGTGGTCCGGCGGAAGTTTTATTGGCCCATGGCCAGCAGACCAATGGGTAATTCGAACACGGTAGAGCATAATATAATTAAAGAAATGATATTCTCTTATCCTTGGCACTCCATAACAATAATAAACTTCCAGCGATTTCCAGTGAAATGAAAAAATGACATTCAACGACAGTCTTTTCATCTTATAGGAGAAAATTTTCCATTCCAAACTTTTATTTTCTCAATTCTAGTTGCCCGACTAGGCAACTAGATTTGTTTTTTACCTGCCCAAGCCAATAATTTACATGCCCTTGGCATGGTATTCTTCAAGCTCTGAAGTTCCATGGCCATATTTGTCTTTTGTTGACTCTGCAGCAGCTACACAACAATCTTAGTTTTTCTTTCTGTTGATATCATTTGCTTTCCACTTCATTTTTTTTCCTTTCATTATTTTAGCTGACAATAATTTATCTATTATGCTGAAAGAACTTTCAGCCTGAAAACCAGGAATGCATGATATCAAAGCTTTCACTACTTTAGATAAATGGTGTAGCTTTCAGAATATGAATGCTTTTGAACACCATGCATCAGTTCTGACAAATTTTCAAACTTCCAGCACTTCCATTTCTGGAAACTTCCCCCTCCCTTATCAAGCTTAAAGCAAACATTTATGGGAAAAGGTAACATTTGACAACAACACAGGATAGTAGACATAGAGGGAAGAAAAAAAAAAAATCATTACGGGAGAAATCTTCGCTTTGACCAACTTCAGTTTTGGGAAACTTTTTCCATTATTTTTTAGCTGAAATGCAGTATTTGTGGAATAAAATGGTATTTACAAACAATACTGGGCAGAAGAAACATCACAAGAAAAAAAAGTAAGATTATGGGAGAAATCTGCACTCCATCTAATTTCCGTTTCCGAAAGTTTCGAAGGACAGAATTTCATTATTAAACAGAAAACAAACCTCCCTCTCCTACTATTTCCCCACAAAATTCTTGTTGAGTTGTGCATTGATCTCAAGAATGCCCAAAATAATGGAATTTTTTGAATCCATAGAAGAATCTCACGGCTGAAGACAATACAGGGAAATCTTCACTGTCTTAACTTCCGTTTTCGAAAATCACTGCCCATAGTTTCATGTGAAGTGCAAACATTTATGCAATAAAAACTATATTTAACAATACTGGACACAGGTGGGAAGAAAAAAACTTACAATTAAGGGAAATCTTCACTCTGTTTTAACTTCCGTTTTTGAAAGTTTTGAAAGACGAAATACTGCCTCCCGGGCGTAAAACAACATCTTCGTAATCCCCAAAAATTTCTCTTCAGTTCTTTATCAATCATCTCAAGGAGGACCCAAATGATGACTAAAAAAAATATAAAATAAAAGCAGAATTCCACAAATCTGCAGAAGAATCTCAATTATGTTTTTATTTGCTTTTCTTTTTTTAATTGAGATTTTATGAAAACCTACTTTGTTCTCTTTTCCTTGCGTGCAGTAGTTTAAGAAACTTAAAAGTCATAAAATATATTGCGTGAGATGTTGTATAATAAATATCAACGTCATCTTACATATACAGTTCACGAAATAATTCAGAAAATGTAAAAGTTATAAATAAATTATTTTTAACAAAAAAAAAATGCACTTCGATTTGGTTTTGTTTTTTTATAGTAGGAGTGCTAGTTTCTTTGCACCTGGCGAGGAATATCTTTTTTTTTTTTTAGTCGGGTGTTTAATGACTACCATGATCAACTCAATAAGTCATAAACAATTGTCCATCCCTGATTTAGATCCTCTGGTTTCAGGGGAGAGAGCCAGTGCCATAAGACAAACAGAACATCCATGCCTCACCAAATTCAAACCCACACCCATCTTGGAAGAATGATCAGAAACCAGCGCTTAGACCACTGTGCTACCGAGGCGACGGTGCATATCTGCAGACATCATGTTTTTAAACAAAGCACAATGACACATAGAACTACTTGAAGAGCTGGTAATTGGAAAGCTAGCACTATGTTTCCAATGGTTAAAACTTCTGTAATCATTTTCCTCGCAATTAATGCATTCCCAAGAATAAAACTTTGCACATCAATAAAAATAACTTTATATCTGCCACATGTATATGCAAATTGATAAATGCAATCACATAATTTTTTTCAATAGTTTTATTTTTTGTAATAGAAACAACACTTCTATGCAATAGTCTGGAATGCTTAAAATGATTTGAGCCTCTTAGATTAATTTTCTGACAATAATTAAGCTGAAAATCTTGCACTGAGCTTCCTGGTTCAATCGGGAATAAAAAATCAACAGTACCTATAGTTCTGTGGGAACATTTTCAGCTAAATTGTCAGAACATATATTCTGAGGGGCTAAGATCATTCTAAACATATCAGACTATCATATGGATACTCAAGTGTTGTTATTCTGAAAATTAATAGTTATTGAAACAAAAAATGACACGATTTTAATTATCAATACATGTGACACCATCTATTTGCAGGACTCAACACTACCAAAGAAACAGTTCATTCTTAATATAATTACGATCAAGTTTTACAAAATATTAAGTATACCAGACATACCATAAAGTTATTTTTATCGATGTACAAATTTTCGTCCTTGGGAATGCATTAAATTACAAAGAAAATGTCTACAGGAGTTTTACCACTGGAAATATACCTTAAACATCTCAACAGCTGCTGCTAGTCTGTGGAAATCATTTCAATGCTATTCATTATACTGATGTATTAGGGTTTATGCAAATTTCTTCCCTCAAAGTTTTAATGAAATTGCAACTTCATTTGCAGAAGTGTTACCACAACAGCACCTCTCTTAGTAACCAACACAATTTTTTCCCTCCCCATGAGTGACTTTTTCCTCAATTAAAAATGTATCACTATATTTTTAAATCCTAGTTGTAAATGAATTTATGTGCTCTATTTATAGTGTATTGTGGAATAATTTTTTTTACGGATCTTATAAAGGTGAAAGTTGGTTGTCAAATTTCCGAACTAAAGCCTAGTTCGTCATCAGGACTACGTCACTGGAGTAGTTGCTGCCACTCAATTGGAAGGGTTCTCCACTAGCACCTCTGCTAGCAAATTATTATACAAGTAAACTAGAGGCAAAAATCCTTATACAACCCTCCATATTTTTTTTATTTTTTTTGTTTGGAGGTTTAACGACCACCGTGAGCAACTCAATGGGCTATAAGCAGTTGCCCGTCCCTAATTTATGGTCACTGGTTCCAGGGAAGGGAGAGAGCCAGTGCCATAAGACAAACACAACATCCATGTCTCACCAGGATTCGAACAAGGACCCCGTTCAGACGAATGATCAGAGGCCAGCGCCTTAGACCACTGCGCCCCTCCATATTTGCTCTCTATGTAAGATACATGGATGATGTCCTAATTATAGTAGATACTGTGGACCAATCTCTACCCTCTCAGATTCTGGCAGAATTTAACTCACTAGAAAATACCTTGCAGTACACCCTGGAGCAGGAAAAAGGCCATAGCATCAATTTCCTTGATTTAACCTTGACCTCAAGAGAGGGGGAAATATTCACTCGGCTTTTTAGAAAACCCACCAACACAGGGAAGATGTTAGACTTCTGCTCATTCCCAGGGATCATAGCATACTTCTGGAAAATTTTAGGTTGGAATTTTAGGAATTTTAGGAATTTTTAGAAAAATTTTAGGAAAATTTTAGGAGTGTATTTCAATAAAAACTAGATGTATATTTGTATACATCTAGTAAAACAACTTTGTATACATTGTAAAGAGTTTGCTTCACACCCTTCAACCATATATACTGATAGACTGCGCATGACATCAAAATTTCTGGCTCCAACATAAAATCACATGACAACAGTCAAAAAGATGGGTTACACCTGCTGTGCTTATGGTTGCTCTGAGCGATATAGTAAAGAAAGTTCTATGATTTTTCATGGGTAAGAAACGAATTAAATACCTAAGTCAATAAAGTTCAATTACTTAACCAGAAACTTGCAGCTATTGATATAAAAATATAGTAACTTAAGAAAAAAAAATGGAATGCATGTTCCAAATTCTTCGCAAATGTTCATCACATTATAAATCACAAAATGTAAACAACCCGTTCATGCATGTATATAGCTCATAAGTAAACTTACCTGAAGAGTTTTCATTATATATGAGACGCATTCACATAATACACCGAAAACACTGAAGTTCTGCAATGTAAATTAGTAATCATAACAGCATTTTTACACGAAATTTGGAGTCTGATGATGACGTGCCCAATGTTTGAGCCATGGCGGCTTTGATGCAGCTATTGCCAATGCGCAGTCCATTAGTATATATGGTCGAAGTTCACACCCAAATTTTTTGCATAACGTCTAATGTCTAAAGTTTAAGTATGATTTACTTCTAATGTTCAGTTCTTATCTTTTCACGTGTTATTATCATATTCAAGTATATTTACCACATTCAAGTTTCACTTTGAACATTAATATGCTGTTTAACCAGAAGCAATTCACGATTTTCACAGAAAGTTTTCAGGTTTCACATTAAATTATAATATCCTAAAAAGGTAATTGAAAACCAAGAACTATGTACAATTGTTCACTGAATTACTTTTTTCATATTATTGTTTTAACCTTTTCCTGATACGCCTATCTTTTTCTGCTTCCACCACAACTAATTTACTTTGTTTTCTTTATTTCAGCTGAACCTTGTATGATCAAGTTAGAGGCAACTGCTATTTCAACAGTATTTTGTTTTTCTACAGCTTTTCTCATTCTTTCTGTTCCCTCTTGAATTACTGCTAGGGAGGCTTCTTTATCTTTTTTAAGCCTATTTATTTCTGCATCATTTTCTTTTATTTTGTCATCAAACTCAGCTTTTCTTTTTTTCTCTAGCTGCTTTTCCTTATTTTCCCTCTCTTTCTGCTTCCTTTCTTTTACCTTTTTTGATTGTTCTTCCTTCAGCTTATCAACATACTCTTTATAAAATTTATGTGAATCACGAACACTATTTAACAAATTTATTGTTATGGGAATTTCTTGTTATGGGAACTTTTTTTCTTTATGATGCGCTTTTACTTGTGAAAAGCCACTATTAGAAATATTGAAAATTTCTGAACACAATATACACTTAGCAGAACATATTGTTTCAGTTGCAGAACACCATTCTTTCAACTTCACTCCGTCCAATTCTTTGGCGAGCCACGCATCTTGAAATTTCGTTTTGGATTTAGGCATCTTAAACACTTGTATTACTAACCAGAAAATGAAAGGGAAGTACAAAAACACGTTCCAATATTGCAAAACCAGACAACTTCCCGAAATTTGGCTGCGAGGATGTCAGAAGATATGAAAAAAAAAAAAAAAAAAAGCAGGTCACCACTAGAGAACTGAACCTGCACAGAGAACACCATAAAAGACGTAAAACCAGAAACTATCATACGCATCTCACGCAAGTTCAGTCAAAGCGAGTCGGAGCCGAGATATATTGCGCATCGAAGGTCGCTGTCGCCGACGCATGATCGAAGGTCAATGATCACGTGCTCTACTGCCTGCAAAGATAACTCAGCTACCATCCCATCGTCATTACCGGAGGTTACGGAAGAAGACCACGTTTCCTCTTTGCTTCCACCCACCTGCGGTTTACAATAACAAAACATCAGCAGAAAGAGGAGGTTCCACAAGGCATGTACAAAAATAAAGTACGATCTTCTGCGTGCCACGGAGTTCGTCTGCAAAGCGCAAACCAGGGGTGAAAATGACCCCTCCCCTTTTCCCTTAGATCTCTTGTTACTCTCGAAAACTGTTCGAAGGCAAAAAAATGGAACGCCCGCCCCGAAGCAAGTGCATCTCGATGGCGTCATTTTTCCCTCCCTTCAGCAGCACAGCATATAGGCTGTGTTTCTACAATAACAGGTCTTTTTACCTTACCGTAATGGTAAATTTATTGGCGTTAATAACGGTTGTTTTTAATAAAAATAAGCTTACGAAAATTTTAGGATGAATAGCAAATTTTAGGTCTAATTTTAGGAATTTAAGGAGGGTCACAAAATATTAGGAATTTTAGGAATTTTAGGACGAATGCGATCCCTGCATTCCACTCTGATTATATTAAATCGAATATGGCGAGACAATTTTTGGAAAAAACTGAAATCCTGGTCTTTTCAGCTACTCAAAAAGATCTTCACAAAGAAGAATTAAAAGAAATATTGGCAGAAAACAATTACCCCTCCCCATATGTTGAGAAAATATTTAGACAAATGCCAAAAAAGAAGCAGGAAATAAACAACTTCAAATTCACCAGCAAAATTACGTACCACAAGGGACTTTTCGAGAAACTGAAAAGGATCGGAGCAAAATATAATATCAGACTTGCTCCAGATCTAAATAACAAAATAAAGAAATTCCTGCCAGCTTTAAAGCAGAAAGAAATGAACATCCAACTGTTAGAAGGAGTAATATATTGCATCGACTGTAACTGTGGACTCAGCTATATAGGAGAAACAGGGAGAAGTATTAAAGTCCTAATGAAAGAACATCAAGCAGCTATTAGGAACATTAGTAACAAAACAGGGCTCGACAGACATATACAAGCTAGTGGACACTCCATAAATTGGGACTCAGTAAGAATAATCGCCCACCAGTCAAACTTAGTAAAGAGGAAACTAGAAGAAGGGATCGAAATAGCAAGAAGAAGAAGTACCACAACTAACGATAATTGCGGATGGACTCTTCCAACTGAGTGGCAGCAACTACTCCAGTGATGTAGTCCTGATGACGAACTAGGCTTTAGTTAGAAAATTTGACAACCAACTTTCATGAATAATAACCTCTATAAGACCCGTAAAAAAACTAATTGCACAATATATTTTTAAATAAATCTATAATTTACCATTTTTTTGCAATTTCTTCTTACATATCATGTGAAAAAACAACTTAAATGCAGTTAGTAATGCCTGATGTTAACCCTCAATAACAACAATTCAAACCTAAGGCTTTCAGTTTGTTCATAACATTAGTCATAACTTAAACCTCAATTTTATATTGATGGTTACCTCATTAGCTGTATGCATGCTTCTTCAATAAGGTTGAGCATTTCTCAAGAGCACTTATCAAACAATTTGAAAAAAAAACTCCAGTAAATTTTTTGAGATCAATATTGATGAAAATCCACAATAAAATCCTTATTAAATCACTTCACAGCCAAAAAAAAAAAAACTGTGAAGTGGGACATAACAGATTCAGAGATTTTTTGGCTATAACAGCACTAAAACTTCCTATCACAGTATAAAATGGAAATACTTTGTCACTAAAGAAATGCAGAATTCTGTCATATGGCAGAAAGTAATCAGTTCCGACATATTGCACAATGTTACAAATAACAAAGGAATTATTAAGGAAAGCAGTTTAGTACACCTTGTGGATGCTTTCACCTATTTTCTAGGACCATAATAAAAATGAATGACAACTTGGTAACCCTAAACTTCGAAACATATAGCAAAATACTATTATAAAATTATTGCCCCCTGTAAATTCTGATTGCATGCTCAAATACCCCACGAAAAACACAAATTGTATATTTTTGGGTTGCATTGGTGAACATCTATGACGATTCACCAGGACATAAATTTAAATCACTACATGAAAACCTACCCAAAAACATTTATTTTAGCAATTGTGCTCATAGCCATTTTCACAAAGCTACATTTAGAAAATTAAATTTTATAAACATGGATCAATCCCGATTAACGCACTCACCGTCACTATTTCCACCGATACCTAGGTAACTGAAATAGTGATGCCACTCATTGAGAACCACGAGGAAAACAACAATTATGATTCTGAAACGATTGAGCAACGATAAAACACCCAGAAAGAGCTTAGTGTGCTATTTCCGAAAATAATCGATGGTTATGGGTGTGATTGTAATTGTTATTGAAGGTTTAACGACCACCGTGAGCAACTCATTGGGCTATAAGCAGTCGCCCGTCCCTAATTTAGGGTAACTTTGTCCAGGGAAGGGAGAGATCCAGTGCCGTAAGATAAACACAACCTCGCCGGGATTCGAACATGGACCCCTTTCGGACGAATGATCAGAGGCCATCGCTTAGACCACTGCTCCACCGGGGTGGCCGATGGTTATCAGATTGCATATGCTTATTTCAACCCAGTAAGAACTAAGAAAAGGTTTTGTTACTTTTTTTTCACTCCTTTTTCCGCGTTTTAAAGCTTTCCCTTAACAGATTCTTTTTTTTTTTTTTAAATGTGTGATCATATCTGTTGTCTATTAAAACTTCCTCTGTACAGGACGCGTCAGAAGGAAAACATATTAAAACAAAGCAGCACAACAGTGTTCATTCCTTCTTAAAATCTTTGGAGCACATAATCGAGCAACATAATAACATCTTTACATCGTTTTGGAAGTTCTACACTTTGACTTCTGCCAAACATATTGAACTACAAACTGAATGCACAAGGAATGAAAGCTAGGATTTATGGCTAGGAGAATTATTTAAATTTTCATTTTCATTTCCTTCTTTATTTTCTCAGGTTTTTAATGACCACCTTTTTTTGTTTTTTGAAGGTTTAACGACAACCTCCTTGAGTTCAGCGTTGTACGGCAAGAATCTGTCGCATCTCGTCTACGCTTCTCACCTCCTTTTCTAATCTTTCCCTTGAAATAATTAGAAGGTTTTCAATATTTTCAGTGCAAGATAGTTAGCTAGTAACCTTTTGCACTTACTTTATCTCTAAATATTAGGTTGAAGGACTCAGCTTTTACTACAACCTTGTGTAATTTACCACGACTTGCAGTTTTAATCTAGGCTTCTCATCTCCTTTTCTAATCTTTCCATGGAAATAATAGAGTTGTTTTAGTATTTTAAGTGCAAGATAGTTAGCAAGTAACCTTGTTCATTTATTTTATATCTAAATATTAAATTGAGGGACTTTGTTTCTACTAGATCCTTGTGTCATTCTCCACAATATGCATGGCTCTAAAATGAAGGTTTCTGGTTAAATCTACACATGGTTTGTTAACTCGTGTTTCATTTCCGCGACTTTTCATCCTTGAGATTTGTAATTGTCTAAACTCTAAAATGTATGAAGTGAGAATTTCTTTCTATCATATTTAACTTTACTTATTTTTTCTCCCGTTTAGTAGCTATTCGAACTCATAATACTGCGTCGTAGTACGGTGTTTTCTGAGCTCCCATATTTCATGCCCAAAGTTGCAATTTTAGTGCCCTACGACTTATTATTTGGTGAATTTCGTGCGTCTAAAGGTTTGGAGCATCGTTTTGTTTCATTTCCCGAATCGTAAGTACGATAATTTATTCGAAATAGCTTTATTTACCTTTTGGTCGAGCTGGCCAGAAGAGCTGCTGGGTGCCGCCATTAGTAGTGGCGCATGCGGTGGGAATGTTGAGATTAGTTTGCCAACTTCCGGTTCTTCCGTTCCTTGACTCTTGCTTGACAGCGTTGCCACGTCGCCTTCCCTGATTGGGGTTGGTCAGCTGCCTTCATCAGGGGCGTCATCTCGACGTGTTTCCGGAGCTCCTCAACGTGTGCACTCCTCGACTCCTCTGCTTCTTCCTCCACTGTGACCACTGAAGACGTCATGGACACCTCGGACAACACTCTTCCTCTCAAACAACCATCCTACTCTGCGGCTGCAGCTGCTCGGGCATTTCGTATGTCCCCTCAGTTGTACAAGGATGCAAGTACTCTTCTACCTTTTTTGAGTCGTGTGGGCGATGAACTTTTTCTTGATCTCCCGGCGGAATCTTCTCCCGGAACCTCCTCCTCATCTATTTTGTCCCAAGGTGTATGCTTTGAGGCATTGCCTAGCATACCTCTCAAAATCTATGTTACTGCTCTTAAACGCCAGTTCTCCCCTACAGCCATACTTCACATGTCTCGTCGACCACGATTTGTCATCGTGTATTTCACGGAGGCAGCCATTGCTCATTCTGTCCTACAGACTGGATTGTTTATCAGGAATCGACTTCTTCTGCCAGAACCCGTTGCCCAGCGCACTATTGCTGTGTCACTGTACCTGGTCCCCCCAGAAGTGACCGATCGTATGCTCTATGCTGCCCTTACAATAGTCAGACGGGTTGTCGACCGTATTAGCACGTTTTCCGCTGCACCACGTGATGCAGATGATCGCTCCATCCTCAGTGCTCGACGCACGGTGCAGATGGTGTTTTCCTCTCAAGACGATATTGCTCGCTGCCCAACCAAGCTTACAGTTAAGTGTGATGGCCACGTTCGTCGAATTACACTCCTTACTTCCTACCACTGTGATAAATGCCTGCCCTTCGGATATCATAAAGCGGATTGTCCTCCTCCTGTTTCTGCTCCTTAGTCATCTCCTCGACGGACTACTGTGCCTTCCGCTACTGATATTCCATCGTCGACAGCAGCCTCTGGGGTGGCTCGAGGTGTTCCATCCTCCTCGCCTTTGCTTCTTTCTGTGGATCCCCTCCCTCCGCATCCGGTGTTTTCGGATCCGGCTGCAACTGATTTACCTGCCTCCATGGATGACACAGAATCTATCTCTGAATCGGAGCCTTCTTCTGATGCCGTTTGAAACTCCATCAGTTATGGAAACTCCTGCAGCTTCGCTTGTTGCTCCTGCTTCAACTCCAACGTCGAGAGCTCCACCTTCTACGACTTCTGTGCCTGTAGCATCGCCTGTTGCTCCTGCTTCAACTCCAACGTTGAGAGCTCTATCTTCTCTGACTTCGTCTGCGCCTGTTGATGACGTCGGTCATTTTGGAAATGACCCAACTCCTGCTGATGACTCCGAGAGTGATCCTCACTCCCAGAGTGAAAAGCGTATCGGTTTAATTGCTCCTAGTACTCCGCCTAAAAGCGGACGCTCCCGCGTCTATCCTTCCCGATCCTCCTGTAGCACTCGTTCTCCTCCTCCTCCATCTCCGCGAGGCTGTGGCCTAACTGATGACCCTGCGGAACCTGCTGAAGCTGCATTGCAGCTCAAGTTTGATCAATTATGTACACTTGCTGCTGTGCGTACTACACCTTTGTCCCATCGGCAACTGTGTCATCTTTTTACGCTAGCCCCCAGGAAATCGTTCTGCTTTCGAACATATCTCTCTCGCTGTTCGTATCTTCCACGAGATGTTGACGACCAGATGTGCATGATTATGGATGCGCTTAGCCATTATGTGAAGACTCATCCTGACTTTGCACCTTGCTACGACCGCTGGGCAAATGTTTTCGACCAGATGCATGTTTATGCCACGCCTGGTCTTACTTCCGGGACTTCTGCAGTGTGACTTCTGGTTTCCTTTTATTTTCTTCCTGAACGCTTGTACTGCCGGACTCTTTCTCTGAAAGGACGCTTCCTGTAAGACATTGTGTTTACGCCTAACCGGACTGTTTCCAAGCTATTTTATTCTCATCTATTATTTGTTACTCATCTGTTTATTTGTTTTTATCATGTACCTTGTTATAAATGTTTCTCAATAAATATTTGATCTCATAATACTGCGAAAAAACTTCCAAAATTAAAAGTTTTGTTCTCGGCAACTTTTCTTAAGAATAAACAAATGGCCACATTAGAACGATTTTTGACATTACTTAGAGTGTGAAATACAAATTTCGTGCAACTAGATCACGCAGTTTGCAAGCAACTAAAGCCGAAATATATTTTACACGTAGGACAAGCGACGTTTCCCTTCAGTTATTTCATATCCCCCCAAAAATTAAGATAATGTTTTTTTTTTAATCGGAAGTTAAACGGCGCAATGTCTAATTTATACCCCATTGAAAAAAAATTAATACGAAGTATTAAAACAACGTAAAATTTCATCTTTCACGCAGCTAAGAAAGCTTAATAAATGTTGTTTACATAGGACACATGCCGTTTTGCCGTACAAGCTCTGCGATCAAAATGTCGCTAGCTGCTGTCACTCATTTACATAAGAACTTCCAGTCTATTGCTGTGAACTACGCTCATGGGTATACGTGCTTCTCGTTCCGTGCAGTATAGTAATTTCACTAAAATTAGCAAAAAAATATATTTTCGTTATCCTGCAGTTATACTAAAAGTTATTAATATCATGCATGGACAGATATAAGTGAATATTCTTCCAAATGGGGGTTTTAGGGAAGCTTCGTCAATTTTAATCGGGAAATTTAATCACAGAATTTACTTAATGGATTCAGGTATATGTTATTCTCATCAGATATGCAGGGAGTTTTGGGGAAATTATGGGCAGAACATTATCGAAAAATACTGACCAAGCTCTGGGTGTGCGTTAATATTATTTGGTATCAGTGGTCTCTAACTTAACCAACTTCTCCCTTACTTTGCTCCTGTATTTCTTGACGGAATCTTCCAAAAGTGGCATGGATACAAACTTCAGAATAGAGGAATGAAGCATCACACAAAAAAAATTGGAATAGAAAGCTTTTTTATCTCTTTTTAGCCCTCCAAAGTAAACTCACTCTGAACGGCAGCGAACGCGAGCCGCCATGTTAAGTTCCCGCTGTCCGTAAGTTGCTTTCACCGCACAACCTGTCTAGTGGCGTCTGCTAGGAAGAACGGTGTCACGGAAGGCGGAGTAAAATGACGAAACTTCCTGTGACGTCGAAACTCCCTGGCTGCTCGGTCGTGTTGGGTAAGTAGGTTTTTCTCGCGAAAATGTTGTTCCGGAAAGGAAGCAACATCTTGTGACGTGTTTCCTTGTCTGATCGCGGCGGTTCGGTTAGTTTTCATGATACTCTTCGGGTCTGTTTCGAGACTATCATTTTCCTTCACGATGACAAAGAATTAAACAGCAATAAACACATTTGTGCTTTATCGATAAACACATTTGTGTGTACGGGTGTGTATTCATTTACTTATTTTATTTCTGAGTTATCAGCACGTGTCCCCTTAATTAATTGTTACAATAATAAAAACCACACGTTGAAACCCTAAAGTTGCGTACTTTTTTTTTTTATTGAATGGCATTACTAAAATAAATACCAGACCATCGGTATTTCTTCTAAAAATAAAACCGGAATTCCGGATTTAAGCAGACAGTCTTGGGCACGTTTACAAACTGCATAAAGTGGCCTAGTATAGTTTTGCTATTCCTATTGGTTCGGGTGATATTTACGACGGTACGGTTTTAAAGTCGTTTGTCAGCTCAAAACGCGTTTAATTAAAACAAGACCATCGCCATTCACTCTAAAACTGAAACAGCAATTCCGTATTTAACTGCACAGCCTTGTACACATTTACAAATTACTTAAAGTGACCCAGTATTGTTTTGCTGTTTCTATTGGTTCCGGTGTAATTTCCGACTGTATATTGTTGAAGTCGTTACGAAGCTGAAAACTCGAAAAAAATTTAAAAACCACATCATCGGCATTTTCTCTGAAACTAAACAGGTATTCCGGAACAGCATTCTGCATGTTTAAAAACTGTATTCCAAAAAGTATTGTGCACGTTTAAAAACTAGATATTGTGGCCAGTGTCGTTTTCCTATTAGTTTGGGCTATAATTGCGACGGTATGCTTTTGAAGTTAGTTCTCTGCTTAAAACGCCAGAAATTTGGTGAAAACGAGATCGTCGCCGTTTCCTCCAAAACTAAAACAGGTATTCCGGATTTAACTACACAGTCAAACTACATAAAATGGCACAATTACAATCTACATTCAATCGAACAGGTGTTCCAAATTTAACTACACAGTCTTTTGCCCGTTTAGAAACTAAAATAAGTATCTTAGTATGGTTTCCTTAGTCCTTTTAGTTATAGAAATAATTGCCACTGCAAAATTTTGGTAAAAACGAGACCATCGCCATTTTCTCCAAAAAAAAATCAGGTATTCCGGATTTTACTGGACAATTTTGTGCACGTTTACAAACTAACTAAAGTGCCCCAGTATTGTGTTCTTATTCCTATTAGTTTCGGAGGTAATTCCGACGGTAAGTATTTGAAGTCGTTTCGCAGATCAAAAGTCGAATATTCTGCTGAAAACCAGACCACCGGCATTTTCTTTAAAAATAAAACAGGTATTTCGGATATAACTATGCTGTCTTGTGCACGTTTCAAACTACATAAAGTGGCCCTGTGTATTTTTGTATTTCCTACTGGTTCCGGTGTAATTTGCGACAATATGGTTTTAAAGGCCTTTTGCAGCTCGAAACGCGAAAATTTTGATTAAAATAAGACCATCGCCCTTATCTCTAAAACTAAATCAGGTATTCAGGATTTAATTACACAGTATTGTAGACATTTACAAACTAATTAAAGTGATCCAGTATCGCTTTCCTGTTCCTAATTGTTCCGGAGTTAATTTTGAAGGTATATTTTTGAAGTCGTTTCTCAGTTCGAAACGCAAAATTTTGCTAAAACAATTTTCTCCAAAACTGACAGGAATTCCTGGTTTAAACACATAGTCTTGTGCACGCTTACAAAGTACATAATGTGGCCTATTATCGTTTTCTTATTTTTATTAGTTCCGGAGATAAATGTGACGGTATGTTTTTGAAATCGTTTCGCAGCTCAAAATCCGAAAATTTTGCAAAAAACGAGGCCATCGCCGTTTTCTCCAAACCTAAGACAGATATTCCGGATTTAACTACACAGACTTGTGCACATTTACAAACTACTTAAAGTGACCCAGTCTCGTTTCCCTGTTCCTCTTAGTTTCGGAGATAATTTTTTTTTTTTGATTGGAATTTTAACGACCACCGTGAGCAACTCAATGGGCTATAAGCAGTCGCCCGTCCCTAATTTAGGGTCACTGGTTCCAGGGAAGGGAGAGAACCAGTGCCGTAAGACAAACACAACATCCATGCCTGACCGGGATTCGAACCCGGACCCCTTACTGACGAATGATCAGAGGCCATCGCTTAGACCACTGCGCCACCGGGGCGGCTGGAGATAATTGCGACGGTATGTTTTTGAATTCGTTTCGCAGCTTTTTAGCTGCGAAACCATTTTGGCGTTTTTACACCAGAATTTTGCTGAAAACAAAACCATCGCCATTTTCTGTAAAACTTATACGGGTATTTCCATTTAAATACACAGTCTTTTGCACTTTTACAAACTACGCAAAGTGGAAAAGTGTCGGTTTCCTGTTCCTATTAGTTCCGAAGATAATTGCGAAGGTATGTTTTTGAAGTCGTTCCGCAAGTCGAAACGCGAAAATTTTGCTAAAAACGAGACCATCGCCAGTTTCTCCAAAACTGAAAGAGATGTTCTGGAATTAACTAGACAGTCTTGTGCACGTTTGAAAACTAAGCAAAGTGGCCCATTATCGTTTTTTGTTTCTTTTAGTTACGGATGTAATGGCGAT
Organism: Macrothele yani; assembly: GCA_039090855.1. Lineage (NCBI taxonomy): Eukaryota > Metazoa > Arthropoda > Arachnida > Araneae > Macrothelidae > Macrothele > Macrothele yani. Next base: position 110,391,860 of record CM077013.1, read on the forward strand.
GGTTCGTGCTGGAAGTCGTTTCGCAGCTCAAAACGCGAAAATGTTTCTAAAACAGAGACCATCCCAATTTTCTCCAAAATTAAATCAGATATTCCTGATGTAAGTTGATAGTCTTTTGCCCGTTTACAAACTACACAAAATAACCCACTATAGTTTTCTTTTTCCTATTACATGCCGAGATAATTGAGACCAGAACTTTTGGATGCAGTTTTGCAGCCGAAAACGGGAAAATGTTGCACAATACGAGACCATCGCAATTTTCCCAAAAATTAAAATATGTATTCCGGATTTAACTGGACAGTCATGTGCTGCTTTACAAACAAGACAACGTTTCTAGGTATCGTTTTCCTATTCCTACTAATCACGAAGATAATTGAGACTGGAATTTTGCTAAAAACGAGATATTCCTCATTTTCTTTAAAACTAAAACAGCTATTCCGGATTTAACTAAACAGATTTGTGCAGCTTTGAAAACTACACAAAATGGACCAGTACCGTTTATCTACTCCTATTATTTACGGAGATAATTGCGACCATAAATTTTTCCTAAAAACGGGACCATTGGAATTCTCTCCAAAACTTAAACAGGTATTTCAGAAATTGCACAGTCTTGTGCATGTTTACAAACTACGCAAAGTTGCCCAGTATTGTTTTCCTATTATTATTAGCTACAGAGATTTTTGAGACTAAAACATTTTGATGCAGTTTTGTAGAAAAACCCGAAAATTTTGCAAAATACGAGACCATCGCAATTTTCTCAAAAACTAAAACAGGTATTCCGGATGTAACTAAATGGTCTTGTGTACGTTAAAGAACTACACAAAATGGTCCGGTATCGTCTTCATATTCCTATTAGTGATGGAGATAATCAAGATGGTATGTCCTGGAAGTCGTATTTTCATAGATGTTATTAATAATATTAATGTATGCATCTTCAATACCGCAGGATTTCAAAGCACTGTAACTGCTGATGGTTTCACGGAATCAAAGGACATTTCATAATCGATAAAAGCCATGCACAATGAAAGTTCATATTCCCTCGCTCTTTCAATTAGTTCTCTCAGTACGTGGATATGATCTATAGTACTGTAGCCACTCCTGAATCCACCTTGTTCTCTCGGTTGAGCCATGCCCAGTGTTACCTTCAAGCGGTGTGAAAGAACTTTAGTGAAGATTTAATAAACCACTGATAGGAGGCTGATAGGTCTGTAGTTCCTGATATCTTCAATGTCACCTATTTTTTTATGTAGCAGGATCATTGTAGCGTTGTTCCAATCCTCAGGAATCTTCCCTTCATTAAGGCATCAAGTGAAAACTAGAGCAAGTACTGTTTCAATTTCTCCACTTGCTTCTTGTATGATGTCTACAGTAATTCCATCTTCTCCTGGAGCTTTTCCTAGTTTCATGTTCTTGATTGCATGTGCAACTTCTGCTGGGAGGACTGGCAGAACTCCGGTACTGGTACCTTTCATGATGCCTGGAGTACATTTATCACCCCTTTCAAATAATTTGGAGTAGATATTACAGAACCATCTTCTTTTCTCAGTGCAATAATCTGTTTTCTTCCCTTACTGAGATGTCCCTTTGCTATCTTTAGCCTTTGGTTGTTTTCAATTGCTTTCCTCACTAGTTCACAGTTGAATTTCCTTACGCCTTCAGTAATACACTGCTGGACAATTGCTAAGAAAATATATATATATAGCGCATAAAAAAGTAAGTGTGGTTGGATGCCAAGTGAAATAAAATAATGTCAGAATGCCAGGACATTACAAGAAAGACAATTTATTGTGCTCTGAAATCCAGAAGGCCTTGGAACGTGTTCAAGGGACAAACAGGCCATTTTGTGAAGAATACGTAAACGTGAAAAAAAATGCAATTACAGTCCGCAGGCGTTCCGGCGTAAGATGTCAATACGGGATATGGCCACCATAGAGGGCGATGCAAGATTCCACACGTCGTGTCATGCTTTGCACAACATTATCAAGCAGCTGTTGGGGTAATTTATCCCATTCCTCTGTCAGCGCATGGATGAGGGTGTCCTTGTTTATTGGAGGGCATTGGCGATCAGCAAGACTCCTCCCCAAAGCATCCCACAGATTTTCAATGGGATTCAGATCTGGAGAACGTGCTGGCCATACGAGGCGTTGAATATCCTCGCTCTCAAGACACTCCTGGACAGCGACTGTTCAATGACATGTTGCGTTGTCGTCCATGAAAATGAATCAATCACCGACAGCACCACGGAACATGTGAACATGAGGTAGCAGAACATCATTAATGTATCGTTGGCCAGTCATAGTCCCAGTTGGAAGCACATAGAGGGGCGTACGGCCATTGATCATGATGCCAGCCCATACCATGACACTACATGTCGGATATCGGTCCCTTTCCTGTATGTTTGCTGGACAATATGCAGTACCACTATCACACCAGATCAGTTGTCGTCGACAATCAGACAATAGACTGTATCTACTCTCATCTGAGAGGAGGACAGCAGACCAGTCGTTATCAGTCCAATTGCGATGTTGATGGCACCATTGCAAATGGGCGGTACGGTGACGTCTAGACAATGGGATGCACACAACAGGACGGCGGGCGTATAGTCCTCCTTCATGCAAACGTCTGGCGACAGTTTTTCGGGAGATCCGTTTGCCAGTAGCAGCCATAAACTGATTTGCTACCTCACTAGCTGTGCTGCGCCGGTGTCTTTTTGTTGATAGCACTATGTACCGATCTTCTGCAGGTACCGTACTGCGAACACGACCTCCCCGTGACGTTTGCTACACTCTCCATTTGTTTGAAATGATTTCCAAAGCCTTGAAACAACACTGTGGCTGACGTCGAACTCCCTGGCAACATCTGTTATTTTTCGCCCTTCTTCAGTCTTGCCAATAATACGGCCACGCGTAAAATCATCTAGGTGATGTCGGGAAGACATACTGAAAATTGCAAGTTCGTCAATTGATTCCTTTCCTTTCAACTTTGCGTTTGAACAACAACGGTCAATACGCGTCAAATCCTTTATATCTCTTATCAGCGCTATGACGTCACGAACAAGTTCGGCAATCCAAAATTTCCACACGCACAACACGTCTTACTGTATCCCGCACGTATGCTAATTTCCACATTTTCCTGCCTTCCATTTTATGGTTGCTATCGTTGCTATTGTCATCCGTCCTTAGCAATTGTCTGGCAGTGTTCCTTTTCGTACTGTCATGCATAGCTCTATATATTTCACTTTGGAAGTCACATCTTCTTTAGTTGTCCTCATCTTTTCTTTTTTGCATCAACATTTTGTTTTTCCTGACAATTTGTTCACATGAGATTTGTTCTTAGACCCAGCAAATTTTGTTGCTGTTTCCATAAGAGCTTTGGTTACTTTTCTGTTAACTTCAGAGATGTCCACTTGTTCTGATGTTAGACCTTATAGAATAGAGAATCTATTCCTCAGTTCTAATTTGAAGGTATTATGATGCTTTCCAAGTATTTACACGGTGGTTTCTGTTGCTGTGACCGAATTTACCTACTGAAGTTTTATTCTGTTGCCGTTGCTCTATATTTATATTGAAATCTCCCATAATTATCTTAAAGTGCTGCTTACCTTTATTATTTAGATGACGAATTTCCTCATAAAATTATCAATTTCTTCTTCAGGATGACTTGCGGTGGTTGCATAATTTTGAATAATCTGAGACTGGTATCTTCTCGAGAGTTGGATAACGAGACTTGCCGCTCTGCCAGACGAACTATTAACTTCTACAACTTTATCCTTTAGTTTCTTGTTTATTATAAATCCAACACTACTAGTTATGCCAGTATCTGTCCCACGATAGTAGAAGAGATGTCCACTTTTCAGTTCAATGAGATCTCCTTTTCTCCTTACCTCACTTAACCCGACGATGTCCCACTTGATCCTTTGTAGTTCCTCTTCCAATTCAAGAAACCTTGAATCAGAAGATAGGGAGCGTTCACTGTAACTAGCCAAGGTCGACATCAAATGGCAGCCTAGTCCGGTCCTCCGGTGATTCTTAGCACCTTCTGCCTTCATGACACACTGGCCGCTGCCTGTGTCAAGTACATTCCAGCTGCCGGAGACAGAGCCAAAATTTAAGTTGTGGAGTCATTTTGGAGGGGTTGGGCCATAACTCACCACGCTGGACAAGCGGGTTGGTGAGTGTGGGATAGCATTTCCTCTAATCCCGATGGTATAGTTATACCGATATTGGCGGTCGTAAGAGCCCCTTTAGGGGGAACAGGATGCACCACGAGAAGGCGGGGCTGACATTTGTCAAGGAGAGGCTCTGATGTTGCGCGTCCCCTGAGCTTACATCCCAAAATATATACAGTATATATACACTGAAGAGCAATTGAATTAGAGATACCTGTCTAGTAAAGTGTTGCACCACCTTTCGCCCTGATGACGGCGGCGATTCGTTTCGGCATGGACTCAACAAGACACCGGAAGCGTTGAGAAGCCATACGGATCCACGACCCCTGAAAAAGCTTCCACAATTAACGACGATTTGATGGAGGGGGGTCAGAGCCTCGAACATCTCTCTCGATGTAATTCCAGATGTGCTCGATAGGATTGAGGTCAGGTGACCTAGCTTGCCAAGGAAGCGAGTTGACGTCGGTGGAGTGTTCCTCCAACCATTCGGATACAATTCGGGAGCGATGGCACGGCGCATTGTCTTGTTGCAGGATGAGGTCCCCAATGGGACGTTGAAGACACACAAACGGGAGCAAATGGTCGTACAGGATATCCCGGTAACGTTGACTGTGAAGGACTATGTCATACGTACCAGAGGTCCCATTTCAGTCCACGTAAACAGTCCCCAGACGAAAATGCCGCCCAACTAGCTTGAAGAGTACCCTGCTGGCAAGAAGGATACATCGCTGCATGTGGTTTGCGCCGTACTCGTATCATTCCATCCGCATGAACCAACGTGAATCTCGACTCATCAGTCCCGGCAACATGTTTCCACATGTCTACTGTCCAGTGGCGATGTTCCCGCGCCTATGCTAATTTTTGCACCTTGCGATGTGCGGTCAGCAGCGGTACCCTTGTGGGACGATGGTTTCTGTACCCCATAGCGAGGAGATAGTTCTGGATGGTGTGGCTGCTTACACGTTTTGGTGCAACATCGTTAAATTGCAGATAGAGTTCTTGCACTGTGGCCCGTCTATCCGCCCCCGCACGGGGATAACTGGTTTTCCAGCTATTTGGGGAGCGGCGCCCCCACGGCCCGAGTTGACCTTGTGACGGATCATTTTGTCATTTCGCCTTGAAACCATGTTACTACCGAAGGGACAGCTGTTCATCCAGCTGATGGGGAGTGGTGACCCCACGGCCCGAGCCAACATCTGCTCTAAGATGTTTTCCCTTTTTTATGTTTTTCGTTGTTCTCTTGACACGCACCCGCCTCAGTTGTAGGTGGCTGAGGCTGTGATTATGCGCCGGCTCAGGATTTTAGTTTCTCTTTTTCTTTCCGGTCATCTCCGTTTCATGTTCCCTTCTTTGTTTTACCGAGCTGGTTAGCTAGGCTTACCTGCACGTTTGCCGTGTGCGGTGACCCTTAAGGTGGAGAAGGGGATGCTGGAGGCTGAGGTTTCTGGAGGTCAAGGTGTTGTTGTCGCCAGTTGCCAACACTCCTCTTTGCCCCCTGCTTCACCCTAAACGGGCGGCTAGGAATTAACCCACTCTTAATCAATGAGGTCTGATTTCGAGTGGAGCTCCGACCTCTAACGGCTTGTCGCGTCGTACGACAGGGTCAGCCTAGGGATAGGGTGGGCATGCTAAAGGGGTGTTCCCCAGGCATGGGAAAGTCTCGGTGCACGCCGAGCGCATATCTGCCCTATCAACTTGCTATATCTGCTTCCTATCCCTAGAGCCGTGTCCTGCGTCCATTTGGGCTTGCGGACCTCCGGCTCTCCCTCCTTGTACTCGATTGTGGGTGGGAAAGTAGGCGGACGAATTATAAATTTTTCTTCATGGATGAAAATAAAGTTTTTCACGAACCAAACAGCAAAAGAGGTAATGAGGAAGGCTCATCCCCTTCTACAAAAAAAACATGTTCCTGATTGTTTGAATGCTCGTTTCTTTTTTGTGTACTCATTGGAACCTTCAAAGCCTTTGAGTGCCAAAAGCCCATTTTGAATAAATAAAGCACTTCAATCTATAGCAAGCTTTCCTAAGAGCGTAAAGAAGCTCCAATCTGGAGATCTTCTTGTAGAGATGTCCATTGAGGCTTACAGTTCCACACTTCTTAACACAACCACGCTGCTTGAGATTCTGGTCAAAATAACACCTCATGGATACCTAAATTCATCTCGATGTGCTGTCTCCTCTCAGGACCTCGTTGAGTGTACTGAGGAAGAATTACTTGAATAACTGAGGAGTCAACACGTTACGGGTGTGCGGCGTATACTCTTTAGGCGGAATGGGCCGTCCGTCACTTCCCGCAACATCATTTTAACATTTGACATCCCTTCTCTGCCTACGTCCATCAAGGCAGGGTATCTTTACCTTGAGGTACGTCCGTACATCCCTAACCCTTTGAGATATTTTAGGTGTCAGTCGTACGGCCATTCTCAGCAGTCGTGCAGGAGCAATCCTAAGCGTGGTGGCTGTGGTGCCACATATCATCTTTTACCGAAATGTGTGGCCGAGGCCGAGTTTTGTGTGAACTGAAAGGTTCACACGCAGCATCAGCCAAAGATTCTCCCAAGTGAAAGGAGGAGAAGTAAATCCAAAGGCTGAAAACGGTTGAGAATATTTCCTATCCTGAGGCCAGAAGGAGAGTAGTTCCTGTTGCCTCTGATCGGCGATCATATGCATCAGTTGTGGTTGCCAAATCTACGATTGGTATTGAAACCGATATTCAGATCCCTCCTAAATGTCCCTACAAGCTGGACGATATCATCGCAGATGGGCTGGAGGCACTCCAGTCTCAAGCTAGGGTCTGAAAGCGGCACCCACCACTTTGCCGAAGCATACTCACCCCACCACCAGCAAGGGAACTCAGGCCACTTCTTCTGGCAAGAAAACCAAAGCTCAGGATAAGAAAAGCATTTCTTCTCCAAAATCTCAGCAAACAAATCAACGCCGAGCGCCTCCCGTTAAGACACTTGTGACAAAGCATGCTCCCATCTTGGTCCCTGGTCATACGCCCCCAGATATGGGGGAACCCTCATCAGAGGAGATAGAGCCTGACTTCGTTTGAACATTTCCTTTTTTATCTCACTTTTAACCATGGCTTCAATCATTCAGTGGAACTGTCGATGTTTTCGGACGAGTTTTGATGACGTGAAACATCTGCTTTCGTTGTACTCTCCGGTGTGCCTTTGTTTACAGGAAACAAAACTTAAACCATCAGACCTGCTTTCAGTTCGAGGCTACAGAGCGTATCGGACAGATAAAGTATCGGGAGACATCGCCTGGGGGGGAGTCGCTATTCATCTCCCTCATAGTGTTCAGGTGTCTTCCGCAGCGATATCCACAGCTTTGCAGGCCGTGGCGGTTCGCATATCTGTGCCTGTGCCTCTTACTGTCTGCTATGTCTATCTTCCACCTGACGAGAACGTGAGCGTCTCTGTTCTGGAGAGCTTGGTTGATCAGCTGCCTTCACTTTTTCTTCTACTGGGTGACTTCAATGCCCATCATCATTTGTGGGGTAGTGTCAGCATCAGCACGAGAGATCGTCGCATAGAGTCTCTTCTGTCCTTGGCCTCTTTGTGCCTTTTTAACACCGGTGCTGACACCTACTTCCATGAGCCGACAAGATCCTTCAATGCGATCGATTTGACCTTGGGATCACCATCGATTATTGCTGATTGGTCGTGGACGGTGATTATTGCAACGGTATGTTTTTGAAGTCGTTTCGCAGCTCAAAATGAGAAACCTTTGCTAAAAACGGGGCCACCCCAAATTTCTCCAAAACTGAACCAGGTATTATGGTTTTAACTACAGTCTTGTGTACATTTACAAACGACACCAAGTGGCCCAGTATAGATTTCATATTCTTATTAGTTTCGGAGATAATTGCGACGGTATGTTCTTGAAGACGTTTCGCAGCTCAAAGCAAGGAAATTTGATGAAAACCAGACAATCCCAATTTCCACAGAAACCAAAACAGGTAATAAGGATTTAACTGGTCAGTCTTGTGCACATTTACGAATTACACAAAATGGCCCAATATCGTTTTCATATCACTATTAGTTTCGGAGACAATTGCGACGGTATAATCTTGAAGTCGTTTCGCAGCCCAAAACAAGAACACTTTGCTAAAAACGAGACTATCCCTATTTTCTCAAAAACTGAAACATGTACTCCGTATGTAAGAAGACAGTCTTGTGCACATTTACAAACTACAAAAAGCGGCCCGGTAACGTTTTCGTATTCTTATTAGTTTCGGAGATAATTGCGACGACAGGCTTTGAAGTCGTTTTGCAGCCCAAATAGAGAACATTTTGCTAAAAACGATATCATCATAATTTTCTCCAAAAGTAAAACAAGTACTCAGGATTTAATTGACAGTCCTGTGCACATTTACAAACTACACAAAGTAGCCCAGTGTCCTTTTTATAGTCTTATTAGTTTACGAGGTAATTGCGACGATATGTTCTTGAAGTCCTTTCGCAGCTCAAAACAAGAAACGTTGCTAAAAACTAGACCATCCCAATTTTCTCCAAAACTAAAACAGGTATTCAGGATTTAACTAGACAGACTTGCGCACACTTCCAAACTACACAAAGTGGCCCAGTATCGCTTTCCTGTTCCTATTAGTTACTGATATCATCGCGACGAGACATTCGTGACGTCGTTTCGCATCAAAAAACGCAAGCATTTTGCTGAGAATGAGACCATCTCAATTTTCCCCAAACCTAGAATAGGTATTTTGGATTTAACTAGACAGTCTTGTGCACGTTTGAAAACTACTCAAAGTAGCAGAGTATCGTTTTCCTATTAATTTTATTTACGGAGATAAATGCGGTGGTATATTGCTGACGTCGTTTCGAAGCTCGAAACGCAACATTTGCTAAAAACAAGACCATCTTGATTTTATCAAAACTGAAACAGGTATTCCGGTTTTAACTGCACAGTCTAGTCCACATTTGCAAACTTCACAAAGTGATCCATTATCGTTTTCATGTTCTTCTTAGTTTCCGAGATAGTAGCGACGGTATGTTCAGAAGTCGTTTCGCTGAACAAAACGAGAAAATTTTGCTAGAAACGATATCTTTTTTTATTTTTTTTATTTTTATTTTTTTGCCACACTACACCATTCACCACACAATCAAATCACAGATACAATTTTTGTACCAACCAACATGCAAATACAAATATTATACAATAATATTATGCATATATTGAAAAGTATAAATGAAGTAATAGGAAATACAAAAACATGTATGATAACATGAATAATTTTGATTTTAGATTGAGTAAATTGAAGCATCATCCAATTCTCTGTAAAACTAAAACAGGCATTCCAGATTTAACTGGAAATTCTTGTGCACGTTTACAAAATACACAAAGTAGCACAGTATCGTTTTCGTATTTCTATTAGTTACGGAGATAAATGCGGTATCATGTGTTTGACGTCATTTCGCAAATCAAAACGAGAAAATTTTGCTAAAATCGATTTCACCCCAATGTTCTCCAAAACTAAAACAGCTATTCCGGAATTAAATAGATAAGTCTTGTGACTATTTAGAAACTAAACAATGTGGCCCAGTGTCTTTATCCTTTTTTTTTTTAGTTTCGGAGGTAATTGTGACGGTACCTTCTTGAAGTCGTTTCCCAGCTAAAAACAAGAAAACATTGCTAAAAACGATATGATCCCAATTTTCTCAAGAAATAAACAAGGTAATGCGTATTTAACTAGACAGTCTTGTGTATTTAGAAACTACACAAAGTGTTCCAGTATTGTTTTCGTTTTCCTATTAGTTTCGGAGATAATTGCGACGGTTTGTTCCAGAAGTCGTTTCGCAGGTCAAAACGCAAAACTTTTGCTAAAAACGAGACCATCCCGATTTTATCAAAACTGAAAAAGGTATTCCTTATTTAACTGGCCAGTCCTTTGCATATTTGCAAACTACACAAAGTACCTCAGTAGGGTTTTTGTATTTTTATTAGTTTTGGAGATAAATGCGAATGTATGAAGTAGCTTCGCAGCTCAAAACAAGGGAACTTTGCTAAACACGAAACCATCCCAATTTCCTTCAAAACTGAAACAGGCATTATAGATTTAACTAAACAGTATTTCCCACATTTGCAGACTACCCAAAGTGATTCATCATCGTTTTCCTAATCCTTTTAGTTACGGAGGTAAATGCGTTGGTATATTCTTGGCATCCTTTCGCAGACCTTAAACGCAAACATTTTGCTAAAAGCAAGGACATTCCGATTTAAAAAAAAAGGTATTCCCGATTGAAGTACACAGACTGGTGCACCTTTTCAAAGTACACAAGATGAACCAGTATAGTTTTCCTATTCATACTAGTTTCAGAGATGATTGCAACGGTATATTCTTTAATTCGTTTCGCTGTTCAAAACGAAAAAGTTTTGCTAAAAACGATATCATCCCTATTTTAACCAAAACTAAAATAGGTTTTGGGATTTAACTTGACAGTCTTGTGTACATTTAGAAACTACACAAAAGAGCACAATATTGTTTACCGTCTCTTATTAGTTTTGGAGACAATTGCGACGGCATATTCTTGAAGTCGTTTTGTTGTTCAAAACAAGAAGAGTTGCTAAAAACGAGTCCATCCCAATTTTTCCCAAAATTAAAGCAGGTATTCGGGATTTAAATATAAAGTGTTGTGCACATTTACAAAATGCACAAAGTGGCCCAGTGTCGATTTCCTATTCTTGTTAATTACCGAAGTAATTGCGACGGTATTTTCTTGATGTCGTTTCCCAGCTCAAAACGAGAAAATTTTGCTAAAAACGATATCATCCCAATTTTCTCTAACACTAAAACAGGAATTTGGGAACTATTTTGACAGCCTTCTGCAGATTTAGAAACTTCACAAAGTGGCCAGTATCCTTTTATTTTTCCTATTCGTTACCGAGGTTATTGCGACGGTATGTTCTCGAAGTCGTTTCCCAGGTAACAACGAGAAAAGTTTGCTAAAAACGATAACATCCCTATTATATCCAACATTAAAACAGGTATTCGGGATTTAAATTGACAGTCTTGCGTACATTTAGAAACTACACAAAGCGGCACATTATTGTTTTGCTTTTCTTGTTACCTTTGGAGATAGTTCCGACGGTATGTTTTTGAAGTGATTTTGCAGATCAAAACAGGAAAAGGCTGCTAAAAACGAGACCATTCCAATTTTGTCCGAAACTAAAACAGATATTCCAGATTTAACTAGATATTCTCGTGCACAATTACAAATTACACAAAGTATCCCAGTATCGTTTTGCTATACTTATTAGTTTCGGAGATAATTGCGGCGGTAAGTTCTTGAAGTTGTTTGGCAGCCCAAAACAAAAAATAAACCTTGCTAAAAACCAGACCATCCCAGTTTTGTCCGAAACTAAAACAGATATTAAGGATTTAAGTAGACAGTCTTGCGCACACTTACTAACTACACAAATTAGCCTAGTCTCATTTTACTGTTCCTTTCAGTTACGGAGATAAATGCGTTGGTATATTCTTGACGCCGCAACAGCGACGGTATATTCTTGAAGAGGTTATTCAAAGGTATATTCTTCATGACGTTTCGTAGCTCAAAAGGAAAACATTTTGCAGAAAATGAGACCATCTCAGTTATCTCCAAAACTAAAACAGTTATTTTGGATTTACCTAGACAATCTTGTGCACGTTTAAAAACTACTCAAAGTGGCACAGTTTCGTTTTCCTATTCCCTTTAGTTACAGAGATAAATGCAGTAGTATATTTTTTACGTCGTTTCGCAGTTCAAAACGCAAAAATACTGCTAAAAAGAAGACCATCAGGATTTTATCATAGCTACAACAGATATTCCGGATTTAACTAGACAGTCTTGTGCATATTTGCAAACTACACAAAGTTGCCTAGTATCGTTTTCATATTCTTCTTAGTTTTGAAAAAAATAATTGAGACGATATGTTCTAGAAATCGTTTCGCTGCTCAAAACGAGAAAATTTTGCTAAAAACGATATGATTCCTATTCTCTCCAACACTAAAACAGACATTCCAGATTAAACGAGGCAGCCATGTGCACGTGTGCAAACTACACAAAGTAGCACAGAATCGTGTTCGTATTCCTATTAGTTACGAATTTAAATCCTGTTGTACGTGATTGACGTCGTTTTGCAGCTCAAAACGAGAAAATGTTACTGAAAACGATTTCACCCCAATCTTCTCTGAAACTAAAACAGGCATTCCGGATTGAAGTAGACAGTCTTGTGCACATTTAGAAACTACAAAAGGTGCCCAGTGTCTTTTTCCTTTCTTTTTAGTTTCGGCGATAATGCGACGGTATGTTCTTGAATTCGTTCCCCAGCTCAAAACATGTAAACTTTGCTAAAAACGGTATCATCCCATTTTTCTCAAAAACTAATCAAGGTACTGCGCATTTAACAAGATGGACAGACTTGTGCACATTTACAAACTATACAAAGTGGCCCGGCATCATTTTCCTATTCTTATAGGTTAACGAACTACTTGTGACGGCATGTCCTTGAGTCGTTTCCCAGCCCCAAACAAGAAAATTTTGCTAATAACGTCATCATCCCGATTTTCTCTAAAACTAAAACAAGTATTCGTGATTTAACTTAACAGTCTTCTGCGTTTGGAAAGTACACAAAGTGGTCCAGTACTGTTTTCCTATTCTTATTAGTTTCAGAGATAATTGCGACCGTATGTTCCTGAAGTCGTTCCGCAGAATTCGTTCCGCAGCTCAAAACAAGAAACGTTTGCTACAAAAGAGACCATCCTAATTTTGTCCGAAACTAAAACAGGTACTCAGGGTTTAACTAGAAACTCCTGATCACACTTACAAACTACACAAAGTGGCCCAGTATGGTTTTGCTGTTCCTTTTAGTTATGGAGATAAATGCGGTGGTATATTCTTGATTCCGTAATTGCGACGGTATATTCTTGACGAAGTAATTGCGAAGGTATATTCTTGACGAAGTAATTGCGATGGTATATTTTTCACGTCGTTGCGCAGCTGAAAACGCAAACGTTCTGCTGAAAATGTGGTTATCACAAGTTATACCAAAATTAAAACAGGGATTTTGGATTTAACCCAACAGCCTTGTGTACGTTTAAAAGCTACGCAAAGTAGCACGGTATTTCTATTTCATTCCATATAGAATTCCTATTCATTTTAGATGCGGAAATAGAAGCGGTGGTATATTCTTGACGTCGTTCCTCAGCTCAAAACGCAAAAATCTGCTAAAAACGATTTTATCAAATCTCAAAAGGGTATTCGGTATTTAACGGGAAAGACTTGTGCACATTCGGAAACTGCGCAAAGTGCTTCAGTATTGTTTTCCTATTCTTATTAGTTTCGGAGATCACTGCGACGGTATGTTCTGGAAGTAGTTTCGTATCGCAAAACAAGAAAGCTTTGCTAAAAACGAAACCATCCGAATTTCCACCAAAACTAAAACAAGCGTTCCGGATTTAACTAAACAATTTTGTGCACATTTACAATCTACACAAAGTGGCCCATTATTGTTTTCCTGTTCCTATTATTTACATATACACTGACGGAAAAAAAATCACAACACCACGAAAAAAAAAAAAATTGTAGAGGAATGAAATGGCGGCAATACATTTTTATATTAACATATTTAATCGATTAAGTTTTCAAGATCACAGCTTAATGTAAGCGCGAGAAGAGCCATTTTAAATTTGAAATGCTGGTACATTAATAACCGGTGTAACCGCCAGAATGTTGAATGCAAGCATGCAAACGTTCATGCATTGCGTCGTACAGGTGCTGGATGTCAGTTTGTGGGGTGGAGTTCCATGCCTGTTGCACTTGGTCGGTCAATACAGGGACGCTTAATGCTGGTTGGGAGTGACGCTGGAGTTATCGTCCAATGATGTCCCATACGTGCTCGATTGGAAAAAGATCTGGTGATCTAGCAGGCCACGGCAACATGTCGACACTCTGTAGAGCATTTTGGGTTACAACAGCGGTATGCGGGCGAGCGTTATCCTGTTGGAAAACACCCCATGGAATGCTGTTGATGAATGGCAGAAAAACAGTTTGAATCACCAGACCGACGTACAACTGTGCCGCCAATGTGCGTGGGATAACCACGAGAGTGATCCTGCTGTCATAGGAAATTGCTCCCCAGACCATAACTCCAGGTGTCGGTCCAGTGTGTCTCGGCCGCAGACAGGTTGGTTGCAGGCACTCACCTGGCCTTCTTCTAACCAACACACGGCCATCACTAGCACCCAGGCAGAACCGGCTTTCATCAGAAAACACAACAGATCTCCACTCCGTCCTCCAATGAGCTCTAGCTTGACACCAGTGACGTTGCAAACGACAGTGGTTTGGAGTAAGTGGAATGCACGCTACAGAGGGTCTGACTCGGAGCTGTCCTTCAAATAACCGATTTGTAACAGTTCGTTGTGTCACTGTGGTGGCAACTGCAGCTCGAATTGCTGCCGCAGACGCAGTACGATGCGCCACGGCCATGTGCCGTACACGGCCATACGCCGTACACAGCGGTCTTCGCTCTCAGTAGTGCCACGTGGCCGGCCGGAACACGGTCTTCTTGAGGCAGTATCTTCCCTTGACCACCGCTGCCAACAATCATGCACAGTGGCTACATTCCTGCCAAGTCGTTCTGCAATTTTGCGGAAAGAAAATCCACCTTCTCGTAGCCCTATTACACGACCTCGTTCAAACTCCGTGAGCTGTTGATAATGGCTTCATCGTCTTCTTAAAGGCATTATTGACTAACATCAACACACTAAGTCGAATCTCAAAGATAACTAACGCTCACGAACTTTACAGCGCGTATTTACAGCAAACCCGCTTTGCATGTTCCGATGGGCGCTACTAGCGCCACATGTATGCGCCGAGCGCAAAATTTGCATAGACGTCATCTTACAGATCCAACTGTCGTTTATCTAACACAACCCCTTTTTGGTGTTGGGATTTTTTCCGTCAGTGTATAATCTCGACGGTATATTGCTAACGTCGTTTCGCATCTGAAAACACAAACTTTTTTCTGAGATGAGACCATCTTAATTTTCTCCAAAACCAAAACAGGTGTTTTGGATTTAACTAGACCGTCCTGTGCATGCTGAAAACTTGCTTAAAGTAGCACAGTATAAATTTTCTATTCCTCTTAGTTACGGAGATAAATGCGGTGGTGTATTCTGGACGTCGTTTAGCAGCTCAAAACACCGACATTTTGCTAAAAACAATACCATCTTGATTTTATCAAAACTAAATAAGGTATTCCGATTTTAACTGCACAGTCTTGTCCACATTTGCAAACTACACAAAGTGGCCCATTATCGTTTTCCTGTTCTTCTTAGTTTCCGAGATAATTGCGACGGAATGTTCTGGAAGTCGTTTCGCTGAAGAAAATGGGAAAAGTTTGCTAAAAACGATATCATTCCAATTCTCTGCAAAACTAAATCAGTCATTCCAGATTTAACTGGACATTCTTGTGCACGTTTACAAACTACACAAAGTAGCACAGTATCGCTTTCGTATTCCTATTAGTTACGGAGATAAATGCGGTGGTATGTGTTTGATGTCGTTTCGCATCTCAAAACGAGGAAATTTTGCTAAACACGATTTCATTCCAGTATTCTCTAAAACTAAAACTGGTATTCCAGAATTAAATAGATAAGTCTTGTGACTATTTAGAAACTACACAAAATAGCCCAGTGTCTTCATCCTTTTCTTTTTCGTTCCGGAAGTAATTGCGATGGCACCTTCTTGAAGTCGTTTCCGAGCTCAAAACAAGAAAACATTGCTGAAAACGTTATGATCCCAATTTTCTCAAGAATTAAACAAGGTAATGCGTATTTAACTAGACAGTCTTGTGTATTTAGAAACTACATAAAGTGTTCCAGTATTGTTTTCGTTTTCCTATTAGTTTCGGAGATAATTGCGACGGTTTGTTCGTGAAGTCATTTCGCAGGTCAAAACGCAAAACTTTTGCTTACAACGAGACCATCCCGATTTTATCAAAACTAAAAAAGGTATTCCTTATTTAACTGGGCAGCCTTTTATATATTTGCAAACTACACAAAGTACCTCAGTAGGGTTTTTGTATTTTTATTAGTTTTGGAGATAAATGCGAATGTATAATCTTGAAGTAGCTTCGCAGCTCAAAACTAGGGAACTTTGCAAAAAACGAAACCGTCCCAATTTCCTTCAAAACTGAAACAGGCATTATAGATTTAACTAAACAGTATTTTCCACATTTGCAGACTACCCAAAGTGATTCATCATCGTTTTTCTATTCCTTTTAGTTGCGAAGGTAAATGCGTTGGTATATTCTTGGCATCCCTTTCGCAGACCAAAACGCAAGGACATTCCGATTTAAAAAAAAAAGGTAATCCCGATTGAACTACACAGTCTGGTGAATATTTTCAAACTACACAAGGTGTCCCAATATAGTTTGCCTATTCATATTAGTTTCAGAGATGATTGCGACGGTATGTTCTTTAATTCGTTTCGCTGCTCAAAACGAAACATTTTTGCTAAAAACGATATCATCCCTAATTTCACCAAACCTAAAACAGGTATTTGGGATTTAACTTGACAGTCTTGTGTACATTTAGAAACTACACAAAAGAGCACAATATTGTTTTCCTTCTCTTCTTAGTTTTGGAGATAATTGCAACGGCATATTCTTGAAGTCGTTTCGTTTATCAAAACAAGAAGAGTTGCTAAAAACGAGACCATCCCAATTTTCTCCAAAATTAAAACAAGTATTCGGGATTTAAATAGAAAGTGTTGTGCACATTTACAAAATACACAAAGTGGTCCAGTGTCGTTTTCCTATTCTTATTAATTACCGAAGTAATTGCGACGGTATGTTCTTGAAGTCGTTTCCCAGCTCAAAACGAGAAAATTTTGCTAAAAACGATATCATCCCAATTTTCTCTAAAAATAAAACAGGAATTTGGGAGTTATTTTGACAGATTTCTGCAGATTTAGAAACTACACAAAGTGGCCAGTATCGTTTTATTTTTCCTATTCGTTACCGAGGTTATTGCGACGGTATGTTCTCGAAGTCGTTTCCGAGGTCACAACGAGAAAAGTTTGCTAAAAACGATAACATCCCTATTTTATCTAACATTAAAACAGGTATTCGGGATTTAAATTGACAGTCTTGCGTACATTTAGAAACTACACAAAGCGGCACATTATTCCAATTTTGTCCGAAACTAAAACAGATATTCCAGATTTAACTAGATATTCTCGTGCATGATTACAAATTACACAAAGTGGTCGAGTATCGTTTTGCTATACTTATTTGTTTCGGAGATAATTGCGGCGGTAAGTTCTTGAAGTCGTTTGGCAGCCCAAAACAAAAAAACCTTGCTAAAAACCAGACCATCCCAGTTTTGTCCGAAACTAAAACAGATATTGAGGATTTAAGTAGAGAGTCTTGCGCACACTTACTAACTACACAAATTAGCCTAGTCTCCTTTTACTGTTCCTTTCAATTACGGTGATAAATGCGTTGGTATATTCTTGACGTCGTAACAGCGACGGTATATTCTTGAAGAGGTAATTCAAAGGTATATTCTTAACGTCGTTTCGCATCTCAAAACACAAAATTCTTTCTGAGAATGGGACCATCTTAATTTTCTCCAAAACCAAAACAGGTGTTTTTGGATTTACCTAGACAGTCCTGTGCACGCTTAAAAACTGCTTAAAGTAGCCCAGTATCATGTTCCTATTCCTTTTAGTTACAGAGATAAATGCAGTAGTAGTATTTTTTACGTCGTGTCGCAGTTCAAAACGCAAAAATATTGCTAAAAAGAAGACCATCCGGATTTCATCAAAGCTACAACAGGTATTCCGGATTTAACTGGACAGTCTTGTGCATATTTGCAAATTGCACAAATTTACCTAGTATCGTTTTCATGTTCTTCTTAGTTTCCGAGATAATTGAGACAATATGTTCTAGAAGTCGTTCCGCTGCTCAAAACGAGAAAGTTTGCTAAAAATGATATCATTCCTATTCTCTCCAAAACTAAAGCAGGCATTGCGGGTTTAACTAGACTGACATGTGCACATTTAGGAACTACACAAAGTGGCCTAGTATCGTTTTCCTATTTTTCTTATTTAACGAGGTGAATGCGACGGTATGTTCTTTAAGTCGTCTCACAGCGCAAAACAAAGAGACTTTCTTAGAAAAGATATAATCGCAATTTTCTCCGAAACTAAAACAGGTATTCGGGATATAACGAAGTAAATTTCTCCGTCATTTTCGGTCTACGCCGGGATTCGAACCCGGGTCCCCTCATTCCGGAATAAGTCGCTCTACCAACTGAGCTACGCAGACGTTTGTTCTGAATCCTATCTGCCTTTATGTCGTGTGCGTAATGCTATCAGGTACGTCACAGGGATTTAACTACACAATCTTGTGCACGTGTGTTTGTGAGCTCTTAGTTTTGGGGTTAGTTTGTGCGTTTCCCGTACGGATTCCTGTCTTCGTTCCTGAAAGTGTTCAAGTTGAAGTTTTGAGCTTCAGTTTGGTACCACTCACAAGTCGGCGAGTACTTGCTTCATCTTATATTCTTCAATTTATTTTTCTGACCGAACTGGTCTAATCTTACATTTCTCTCGCCATCTTGCATGGCGGCTCCTGATAAGAGCATCGTCTCCGCCCTTGTCATGCAGGCTCCTCCCATTACCTTATCTTCCACTCCGATGGAAGTCCAAGCAACTGCTTCTGCGACGGAAGACGTTAGTGGTACAACTGCTGAACCAACTGATGTCCCCGCTGCTTCTCAAGCTGGCTGCCGTCCTCTTCACACACCGATTGATGATGCAATGGATGCTATTTCAGACGCTGTTCCGTTGCCTTCAATGTTGCTCCAGATCCCGACGTCTTCTACGTCATCAAGCACTACCGCAGCTCCTCCCGGCGCACGTACTGCTGTTCCGTCATACGCAGCCATTGCCTCCGGTGGTATTGCAGCTTCTAGGTCTTTGCCTGCCGGACCTCTTGAGTCGTATGCCCGTGTTACAGATTCAGCCATTTTCCTGGACATCCCGGAAAAATCTCCGGCAGGCGGCACTAAATGGAACTCCACCTTGAACCTTGGACTTTGCTTCGATGCTCTCCGTGATACCCCGCTAAAGCAATATAGCAGAGCCCTCAAGTCTTTGCTTCCAGCGGGAGCTATCACACATATGGGCCGAAAGCCGCGGACCGTATTGGTGTATTTTTCCAAACCAGAATATGTTGCACTTCTTTTGAGCTCCGGGCTCGATATTAATGATTCACATCTCATAGCGGAACCGGTGGCCCAGCGCCCCATTCAAGTGACCTTTTACCCAGTGCCACCTGAAGACACCGATGAAATGCTCGTAGCCGCGCTCATTCAAGTTGGTCGGGTGATCAGCCTCCCACAGACTCTTTCTGCAGCACCCAAAGATCCCGAAGATAAATCGATTCAAGGCTTCCGACGCAGTGTTCGTGTGATCTTTGTATCCGATGACCACATCCAGGGATGTCCGACGGCTCTTAATGTACGTTGTGGAGGTCAATACCGCAAAATAGAAGTCTTCACGGCTCTACATTGCTCCCGTTGCAATTGAGTTGGACACGTGCGCAGCCGGTGCCCCCATGTGGCTCAGCCGGTCGCTGCCCCAGCTACAACTCCTCTCCTGCTACCACTCCGACTCACATGGCGAAGTCCGCTTCGGCGTGTGAGCCCTCAGGGCCGAGTTATTCCAAAAGTATAACTAAAGCCGTTGGTCAACTAGCTGTTTCTCCAGCCCCTCCTCTTCCGGAGCAGCGTTTCTTTCAACTACCTCCTTCTCACGCTCCGCCGCGCGTTCTGCCAGCGCCGGTGGCCTCATAGATGATCTTCCAGCGTTCACAATGGGTGTTGCTGATCCTCTCGAGGTCACTATATCCTGTCCTGACTCTCCAACTCCCACCCGTGGGTCGGGCGCCCCTGGTACGAAACGCCAGCAAGCGATTGCTCAAATTACCCTCAGTTAGAAGCAGAGGAAGAAGGCGGCGGCGAAGGGTCGGATGTGTCTGACGGGTCCGAAGGGTCTGAAAACTCCGACAGCTGCATCCCGCCAGTCTGATCGGTTGGGTGCTCGTAGACGCGCCACCTCCTTTCATCTAAACTGGCATTTTTGGCTTGCTCTGTTGATAACACCCCCTCTGAATGGGATGAATTTTCGAATCTTGTCACGACACATTCGGCTTCGGATGCACCTGTTCCCTCTGCTATCTACTGGATTTTGTGAAGTCCTCACCATCTCATGAAAACAACTGTTCCTTCATTTCTCAGCATGGTGAGAAACTTTCGCTGCTACAGTCGCACATTGGAAGTCTTCTCACCATCCTGCGCCACAAAATGGACTCTTTTGCGTCACCATTGTCGATTCGGTGCTACGCTGACTGCCTTCAGTCACTTCTCAGTGCCATTGACAAATGTTCCTGAGACATGTTGGACATGAACTTTCAAGATAGTGTCACTAAACTGTCGGGGCTTTGCGAATCCCCTTGCTAACTCGCTAGGCTACGATGATCTCACTCTTCTGGGTGGAGACCTGCTTTTACTCCAGGAGACAAATTGTATGGCTACTTCTCTCTTCACCCGATGGCACCAATGGGACTACACGTTCTTTCATGCTTACCGCTTTTCTTCAAGGGGTGGCATCGCCATTGGTGTCCGCCATCATTTTCATCATACCTTAACCTCTCTATCCATCAGCAATCTGTACAAAGACCTTCTTCAGCGTGCCTCATTCATCTTGGAGACAGTACGCTACCATGTGTTCAACTTATGTGTGTCGCAGTCTTCTTCTGATTTGCTTGATTTGTTTACCATTCTACGTAAGGCGCTCTCCCGTATTCCATATACTGATCGTGTTCTCATTGGAGGCGACTACAATTGTACCCTCAATCAACTGCTGGACCGCACACTCACCCACAGAGAATACCGCACCAACCTAGTTGACCTTCTGCAGCAGTTCGTCACTGAGTTCACGCTTACTGACGTACACCGCCACCTACAACCTCTGTCGACTTCATATACTTGGCGCTTTTCTCAGACGTCCGTAGTCACAGCAGCCCGTCTGGATAGATTTTATGCTTCGTCTACACTTCTCACCGTTCTGTCGGAATATCTTTTACATCCTACAGCATCGTCAAATCATTGTGCCATCCCCCTCACTGTGCATTCTGCTCCGGCTACGGCTAGAACGGTTCGTCCGTGGACTCTGGACACCTCTCTGCTTGATGATCATGCTTTATGCACCTCAGTACGAGAGTTTCTAGCTGTCAGACCCACACCACTACAGTCTGCGCCCTGTGCCATGGCCTTCTGGATTGAGGTGAAACAACGTCTCATCCTCTATATCCGGAAGCTCTTGTTCACAGCGTCAACATTCAAGCGCATGAGACTGGATCATGTCCACCAGGTGCTCTCACTTATTAGCTTGACCGACCCACTATTTCCTGTATATCAAGCGGAACTCAAATCACTCCTGAAACCTCTGGCTCGGCAGGCGATTACCCGTCTGCGTCTTCAACATCATTCCCCAGACGCCTTTTCCTATGAGTTCCTGACTGCAGTGGGGTCTTCTCGACGGGCTGCTGCTTCAATCCGTCATCTTCGCCTCCCCTCCGGCGAGGTGACTTCTGATCCAGTCACTCTTTGCACTCAAGTTCGCCAGAACTTTACCTCCAACTTCTGTGAATCTCTTTCACTCCCCTCTGCTGCTTCCTCTGTTCGATTTTCTGACCTACCTTAGGTCCCCTCTCATTTGGCTTCCTCCCTTCTCCTCCCCCTACCCTGATTGAACTTAACTTTACGTTTTCCTCTCTCAATTCCCAAGCTGCTCCCGGACCCGACGGTCTCCTTTTCCTTTTCTAGAAAACTTTTCTGCCTGCCGTTCTTCCTTTCCTGCTCTGTGCCATCTCTGCTGCTTTTCTTCTCCCTGCTCTTCCGAGGAGCTTCACAGTTGCACATGTCCTACTTTTCCCCAAGAAGGGTGATCCACTTGACATGGGAAACTGGCGCCCCATCTCCATCCTCAACCTTGACTATAACCTCTACTCCAAACTTCTTTCCAGGCGGCTTAACAAAATTCTTTCTTACATCATTTCACCTAACAACCGAACTTACACTGTTCCCGGCCGATCTATTTCCCACAACATTCATCTTATTCGCGATGTCACTCGTCTTTCTTACCTCCGCTCTGAATCTCTGGCCCTCCTTACCCTTGACCAGAAGTCCGCCTTCGACAATGTCTCCCATACGAACTTTTTACTACACTACTTCACTTTGGCTTTCCTCCTCCTTTTGTTTTTCTTCTCCTTTCCCTATATCGGGACGTCGTTTTTCATGTATGGTTGCCCACCCTTCTTACTGATCAAATCCCTTCCGCCGTGGAGTGGGGCAGGGTTGCCCACTTTCAGGTCAACTTTTTGCCATAGTGATTGAACCTTTTCTTCGCTCTGTTCAACGCTCCATCACCGCTTCTCTGCCGCCCACTGTGGCCCGCTCTCTTCATCACAACGTCACCTATACAGCGTATGCGGACGACATTATTTTCTGCATACGTCATGATGATCAGTTCAACAGCCTCCGCCAACTTTATGACATCTATGCCTCATACTCCGGAGCCAAACTCAACGTATCTAACAGCACAGGTCTGTGGTGTGGGTCGTGGACACATTGCACAGACTCCCCTTGGGGAGCTGTGTGGTACGCTTAATAACAACGTTTCCTCGGGGTGTTTATTGGTGAGCCTCATAAAACATCCGATGCAACATGGTCTGTTCTACGGCCACGGCTGCTTAGAGCTGCTGCTCTATGGAGACGTGCCCAA
The DNA here is from genome assembly GCA_039090855.1 of Macrothele yani. Taxonomy (NCBI): domain Eukaryota; kingdom Metazoa; phylum Arthropoda; class Arachnida; order Araneae; family Macrothelidae; genus Macrothele; species Macrothele yani. The sequence goes on from CM077013.1 coordinate 110,414,888, forward strand.
TTTTGTTCATCTTCCCATCAGCGTGCTCGCCTCACTAACACCTATATGGTTTCCTTGTGCACATACTCCTGGATGGTGACCAAGACTCCGGCTTTCTACCTGCAAGAGTTCACTCGTTACCTGGTCAAAGTCGTCTGGCCCGGCCATCACTGGGTTTGTGTTTCCCAACTCTGTCTGCCCCCGTCGCGGGGTGGAATTGGCCTGCCTGCTGTGTCATCACTGTCTCTTCTTCACCCTCCCCATCTTCCGTGCTTTTCCTATCCATCCTGGCTCCGAGCTGGAGTCGTCACAGTTTGCGACTTAACCACCTCCGACCTTTCCTGGAAACACTTTGCCCGCCTCCCGCGCACTCTTCGCCTATCCTCCTCCGCTCGTTCTCTTTACGATTCCCTGCTCTCTACTATCATTTCCCAGTTCCCTGACCTTGCTCCTCCCTCCGGCTTAAATCTCGTCCTTTCTGCCTCTCTCCCTGTTCCTCATTTCTTGCCGCTTGGCGACTCCCTCCTCCCTCTCTCTTCACTTTCCCGATCCACCCTCTATCACTTTTACTCTTCGTCCATTACTTCTTCTACTGCTCCTAACGCTACTGTTCCGCTCTCCTCTGCTTCTGCTGTCTGGTCAGCGGCCATGTCTCCTCTCTCCACTCCTCTTGAAGTCAACACCTACTGGCTTCTCCTCCACAACCGTCTTCCGGTTCCCTTTATCCACTACCGCATGACTCTTATCTCATCCCCCCTCTGCTCTTTCTGCACCTGTGAGGCTGATGTATCACATGTATACCAGTACTGCACTGTTCTACTACCGCTTTTACATCTAGCCTTCACTCTCGATCAGTGCTCCTGTGCAGTGGACCTACCGTTCAGTGCCTACCAGAGCTCCTCCTCCAGACATCTCCACCGGCTCGTTTGCCCCTGGTCTCTTGTTACATCTTCATCCTCGTGAAGCACGTAATATAGGTATATCATCAGCAACTCCGGACTGCTTTGACGTATGTAGCCCAGCAACAAGCCAGTGCAGCGCTCCTGAGCCATTTCCGAGCTCCTTTCACGCCTTGGCCTGGAATTCCATACCGCCGTTGCTCGGCGTACGGAACAAGTGTTCTACTCTTCCTGGGCCCCAGCCACGTCGTGTTTTTCCGGCACACCGTCTTCGCTACACCTCACAGTAGGTGGACATTCCTCTCCTACTTGTACTACATAATTGTAATTTCATGAATAGACTCTTACACTTCACTTTTTCATTTGTCAAGCCGAATTGCCACGATGTTTCATTGCTGTGCATCAAACTATATATCTGTGCATACACAGTGCGGCAAACAATTTTTAAGACTGGGTCTGTAAAATAAAATAGAAACAAGAAATTGTAATTTGTTTTGGTTTTTTATTCAAAATAAGTCCCTCCGGCTTCAATTCACTTGTTACAGCGATTTAATAATAATTCGAATGCCTGTTCCAGTTCACTTTGCGGAAATGCCTCCAAAGCACGCGTCGAAGCTGTTTGTATGGTCGAAATATCATCAAAATAACACCCTTTTAACGTCATTTTAAGTTTTGGGAACAAAGAAAAGTCGCTGGGTGCTAAATCAGGCGAATACGGTGGATGATTCAACACAAAGACGTTATTTTTCGACACAAATCTACAAACAAGAAGTGAGGTGTGACTGAGTGCATTATCGTGCAACAAACACCAACTGTTTTCATCCCGATATTCCGGACGAATGCGACGAATTCTGCCCATCAAACGCCTCAAAACATTTAAGTAAAACTCTCCAGTAATTGTTTGTCCACTTGGAACAAGTTCTTTGTGGATAATACCCTTACTGTCGAAGAATGTAATGAGAATTGTTTTGATTTTCGATGGAATTTTTCTTGTTTTTTTGGCTTGTGGTGAGTTTTTTGACTCCCATTCCGCACTTTGTCGCTTTGTTTTAGGATCATATTGAAAACACCATGTTTCATCACCTGTAACAATTGATTTTACGAAGTTTCGATCATTTTCAGCGGCTGAAATGATGTCTCTGCAATGTGCACTTCTCCTTGATTTTTGTTCATTGGTTAACGTGTGTGGAACAAATTTAGCACAGACTTTTGTTTTGCCCAAATCTTCATGCAGGATGGTTCGAATCGTTTCTTTGTTGTTGTTTAAAGATTCTTCCGTCACTCTTAGTGACACACATCGATTGTTTGCCACGAAATCACGCACTTTTTTATTAATTTCAGGTGTCCTAGATGAACTTGGTCTTCCGGTACGCTTATCATCTTCTAGCGTATCTCTTCTGTCCAAAAAACGTTTGTGCCACAGGAAAACATTTGATCTACTTAAACAAAACTCACCGTAAACCTGTTTCATCATTTGGTACGTTTCCGAATAACTTTTACCAAGTTTTGCGTTAAATTTAATAACAGCGCTTTGTTCCATCTTAATAATTCTACATGAAAAGATTTTTACTTCTCTAATGAACGGCCGTTTCGTTTGAGTTCCTTTAACAACTGAGCAGTACTTTTAGCAAGAAGCAAGCAGATGGTCATGGTTTATAACGCATTTCCGATTACACTGGTAATGCGACCTTAGGCTGAAATCTAGCGCCAGTCTTAATAATTCTTGGACGCACTGTGTACCTTTTACCCTGTATTGCTCTCCGGTGATGCATTGTGTTATAGTTTCGTGAGACACCTATGTTTTGCACGTCTCCCCTGTACATGCCTTCTTACATTAAAGGCGATATTGAACTTGTGCAGGTTTAAAAAACTACCAAAAGTGGCACAGTGTCATTTTCCTATTCCTTTTAGTTACAGAGATAAATGCAGTAGTATATTCTTTACGTCGTTTCGCAGTTCAAAACGCAAACATACTACTAAAAAGAAGACCATCAGGATTTTATCAAAGCTACAACAGGTATTCCGGATTTAACTGGACAGTCTTGTGCAAATTTACAAGCTACACAAAGTTGCCTAGTATCGTTTTCATGTACTTCTTAGTTTCCGAGATAATTGAGACGATATGTTCTAAAAGTCGTTTCGCTGCTCAAAACGAGAAAACTTTGCTAAAAACGATATCATTCCTATTATCTCCAAAACTAAAACAGGCATTCCATATTAAACGAGACAGCCTTGTGCACGTGTACAAACTACACAAAGTAGCACAGAATCGTTTTCGTATTCCTATTAGTTACGAGGTTAAATCCTGTTGTATGTGGTTGACGTCGTTTTACAGCTCAAAACATGAAAATCTTGCTAAAAACGATTTCACCCCAATCTTCTCCGAAACTAAAACAGGTATTTCGGATTTAAATAGGCAGTCTTGTGCACATTTAGAAACTACAAAAAATGCTCAGTATCTTTATTCTTTTCATTTTAGTTTCGGCGATAATGCGACGGTATGTTCTTGAAGTCGTTCCCCAGCTCAAAACATGCAAACATTCCTAAAAACGGTATCATTCCAATTTTCTCACAAACTAATCAAGGTACTGCGTATTTAACAAGACAGACTTGTGCACATTTACAAACTACACAAAGTGGCGCGGCATCCTTTTCCTATTCTTATAAGTTAGCGAGGTACTTGCGACGGTATGTTCTTGAGTCGTTTCTCAGCCCCAAACAAGAAAATGTTGATAAAAACGTCATCATCATGATTTTCTTTAACACTAAAACAGGTATTCGTTATTTAACTTAACAGTCTTCTGCATTTAGAAACTACACAAAGTGGTCGAGTATTGCTTTCCTACTCTTATTAGTTTCAGAGATAATTGCGACCGTATGTTCCTAAAGACGTTCCGCAGCTCAAAACAGGAAACGTTTGCTGCAAAAGAGACCATCCTAATTTTGTCCGAAACTAAAACAGTTATTTAGGATTTAACTAGAAAGTCCTGAACACACTTACAAAATACACAAAGTGTCCCAGTATTGTTTCGCAGTTCCTATTAGTTATGGAGACAAATGCGGTGGAATATTCTTGATTCCGTAATTAAGACGGTATATTCTTGACGCGGTAATTGCGAAGGTATATTCTTGACGAAGTAATTGCAATGGTATATTTTTCACGTCGTTGCGCAGCTGAAAACGCAAAGGGTTTGCTGAAAATGTGGCCATCACAATTTTCACCAAAATTAAAACAGGGTTTTGGATTTAACACAACAGTATTGTGTACGTTTGAAAGCTACGCAAAGTAACACAGTATTTATATTTCATTCCATATAGAATTCTTATTCATTTTAGATGCGGAGATAAAAGCGGTGGTATATTCTTGACGTCGTTCCGCAGCTCAAAGCCCAAAGCTCTGCTAAAAACGAGACAATCCCGATTTTATAAAAACTCCAAAAGGTATTCCGTATTTAACTGGACAGACTTGTGCAAATTTGCAAACTGCACAAAGTACTTCAGTATTGTTTTCCTATTCTTATTAGTTTCTGAGATCACTGCGACGGTATGTTCTGGAAGTAGTTTCGCATCGCAAAACAAGAAAGCTTTGCTATAAAATAAAACCATCTCAATTTCCACCGAAACTAAAACAAGCGTTCCGGACTTAACTAAACAATTTTGTGCACATTTACAATCTACACAAACTGTCCCATTTTTGTTTTCCTGTTCCTATTAGTTACCTATATAATCGCGACGGTATATTCTTGAAGTCATTTTCCATCTCAAAACGCAAAATGTTTTCTGAAAATGAGACCATCTTAATTTTCTCCAAAACCAAAACAGGTGTTTTGGATTTAACTAGATTGTCCTGTGCACGCTTAAAATCGCTTAAAGTTGCAGAGTATGAATTTCCTATTCCTTTTAGTTACGGAGATAAAAGCGGTGGTATATTATTGACGTCGTTTCGCAGCTCAAAACACAGACATTTTGGTAAAAACAAGACAATCCCGATTTTATCAAAACTAAAACAGGTATTCCGGATTTAACTGGACAGCCTTGTGTAAATTTTAAAATTTCACAAAGTGGCCCAGTATCGTTTTACTATTCTTATTAGTTTCGGAGATAATTGCGACTGTATGTTCTTGAAGTTGTTTCGCTGATGAAAACGAGAAAAGTTTGCTAAACATGATATCATTCTAATTATCTTTAGAACTAAAATAGGTATTCCAGATTTACGTAAACTGTCTTGTACACGTTTACAAATTACACAAAGTGGCACAGTATCGTTTTCGTATTCCTATGAGTTACGGAGATAAATGAGGTGGTATATGCTTGGATTATCTAACCCACCTTCGTTTTGCTGATGACGTAGTCATTTTTGCAACTACCCCATCAGAGCTGCAGAGTATGATCCAGGAACTTGCTGACAAGAGTAAAGAAGTGGGATTAAAAATGAACTTTCAGAAGACAAAAGTGATGTTCAATGCTTTTACAAGAAATGAAGATTTATCGATTGATGGAGAAAAGCTGGAGATAACAGACATGTACGTTTATCTTGGACAGCAGATATCAAGTGAGGGTCACATTGATGAAGAAATTAATCGGCGTATAAAACTTGCCTGGAGAGCTTTTGGAAGAAACAGCATAATTTTCAAGAGCAATATGCCATTATGTCTTAAAAGAAAAGTGTTTGATCAATGCATCCTTCCAGTGCTTACGTATGGTGCAGAGACGTGGACCTTAACTAAAAGAGACATACAAAGGCTGCAGACAACTCAAAGAAGCATGGAGAGGTGCATACTTGGTGTAACCAGGAGAGATAAGAAGAGGAACTCGTGGATCCGAAAAATGACAAGAGTGGAAGACATCATGATCAGAGTTAAATCCCTGAAATGGCAATGGGCTGGACATACTGCCAGAAGGACAGATCATCGATGGACAGCCGAAATTTTAGATTGGATTCCAAGGGACAGGAAAAGACCCAGAAGAAGACCACATGGGAGATGGGTGGATGAAATTCGAAAGTATGCAGGGGTGACATGGAGGAGACTGGCACAAGACAGACCGTTGTGGAGGAAACTTGGGGAGACCTTCGTCCAGCAGTGGATTGATAATGGTTGACAATGATGATGATGATATGCTTGACGTCGTTTTTCAACTCGAAACGTAAAAATTCTGCAAAAAACGACACAACCCCGAGACATTACTAATGGACAGTACCCAAGCATTACTAATGTACTGACACGCACATGTATGAAGTATGATATTCATTTTTGCTTTAGATCCAGAAATCTATTTTCGCTTGTCAAAAAAGACCGAGAACAACCTGACATTTTGTATAAATGGGGTATGTATGATATACCATTAATTGATGTTCCCAATGGTGAACACGCAAGCAACTACGTGGGCTCTACAAAACGTATCCTTGAGACTTGAGTGCAGGAACATAAATACGACATTCGCGTTAACCACAGTAATACAGCACTCGCCAGAAATGTAGCACAAGGAACTGTTCTACCAGATTGAAACAACAATAAATTGTTATATACCCCCGCATCAGTATACTCTTTGCATATAACAGACAGTTTATACATCGAAGCCTTCGGGGACGGCTACTGTAACGACAACTCCCCAGTTGACTTATCCAGGATTAGGAAACGACTTATCACAGCTATGAACTTACATAATGTATATCTTGTAAAATATGTGAACTATAACGAATACATATATTCTGTATATTTTTGCACCCTGTTTTATCATATTCCCACAAGGACCTGGTATGATTTGTGACTCACCCATGAAACGATGGCAAGAGTACGACTCCCTTGCATCGCTGCTCCATACTTGGCACGTCATCATACCCAGACGTATATAAAGGAGCACACTGGCAGCAATAGTTCTCCTCCATCTGAAGACGGGTGCCACTGTCGACCCAAATGTGCTTATGGGTTTTTAATCTTTTTCACTATGTATATAGTCATCATATTTTAAATTAAACTATCGTGCAAAGACGGTGTACGTTTTTAATGTATTGGCACTTTATTCTTTTCCTTTTCTCATTCATTTTGGAGATAATTGCGACAGAATAATGTTCTTGAAGTCATTTTGCAGATCAAAACAAGAAAAGGCTGCTAAAAACGAGACCATTCCAAGTTTGTCCGAAACTAAAACAGATATTCCAGATTTAACTAGATATTCTCGTGCACGATTGCAAATTACACAAAGTGGCCCAGTATCGTTTTCCTATACTTATTAGTTTCGGACATAATTGCTGACGTAAGTTCTTGAAATCGTTTGGCAGCCCAGAACAAAAAAACCTTGCTAAAAACCAGACCGCCCCAGTTTTGTCCGGAACTAAAACAAATATTGAGGATTTAAGTAGACAGTCTTGCGCACACTTACTAACTACACAAATTAGCCTTGTACCGTTTTACTGTTCCTTTCAGTTACAGAGATAAATGCGTTGGTATGTTCTTGACGTCGTAACAGCGACGGTATATTCTTGAAGTGGTAATTCAAAGTCATATTCTTGAAGTGGTAATTCAAAGTCATATTCTTGACGTCGTTTCGCAGCTCGAAACGAAAACATTTTGCAGAAAATGAGACCATCTCAGTTATCTCCAAAACTAAAAGAGTTATTTTGGATTGAGCTAGACAATCTTGTGCACGTTTAAAAACTACTCAAAGTGGCACAGTTTCGTTTTCCTATTCCCTTTAGTTACAGAGATAAATGCAGTAGTATATTCTTTACGTCGTTTCGCAGTTCAAAACGCAAAAATACTACTAAAAAGACCATCAGGATTTTATCAAAGCTACTACAGATATTCCGGATTTTACTGGATAGTCTTTTGCATATTTTCAAACTACATAAAAATGCCTAGTATCGTTTTCATGTACTTCTTAGTTTCCGAGATAATTGAGACGATATGTTCTTGAAGTCGTTTCGCTGCTCAAAACGAGAAAACTTTGCTAAACACGATATCATTCCTATTATCTCCAAAACTAAAACAGGCATTCTAGATTAAACGAGACAGCCTTGTGCACGTTTTCAAACTACACAAAGTAGCACAGAATCGTTTTTGTATTCCTATTAGTTACTAAGTTAAATCCTGTTGTATGTGGTTGACGTCGTTTTGCAGCTCAAAACAAGAAAATGTTGCTAAAAACGATTTCACCCCAATCTTCCCTGAAACTAAAACAGGTATTTCGGATTTAAATAGGCAGTCTTGTGCACATTTAGAAACTAAAAAAGTCCCTAGTATCTTTATTCTTTTCTTTTTAGTTTAGGCGATAATGCGACGGTATGTTCTTGATGTCGTTCCCCAGCTCAAAACATGCAGACATTGCTAAAAAACGGTATCATCCCAATTTTCTCAAAAACTAATCAAGGTACTGCGTATGTAACAAGACAGACTTATGCACATTTACAAACTACACAAAGTGGCCCGGCATCCTTTTCCTATTCTTATAAGTTAGCGAGGTACTTATGACGGTATGTTCTTGAGTCGTTTGCCAGCCCCAAACAAGAAAATTTTGATTATAACGTCATCATCATGATTTTCTCTAAAACTAAAACAGGTATTCGTGATTTAACTTAACAGTCTTCTGCGTTTATAAACTACACAAAGTGGTCGAGTATTTTTTTCCTATTCTTATTAGTTTCAGAGATAATTGCGACCGTATGTACCTAAAGTCGTTCCGCAGCTCAAAACAGAAAACGTTTGCTACAAACGAGACCATCCTAATTTTGTCCGAAACTAAAACAGGTATTCAGGATTTAACTAGATAGTCCTGAACACACTTACAAAATACACAAAGTGGCCCAGTATTGTTTCGCTGTTCCTTTTAGTTATGGAGATAAATGCGATGGTATATTCTTGATTTCGTAATTGCGACGGTATATTCTTGACGAGGTAATTTCTAAGGTATATTCTTGACGAAGTAATTGCGATGGTATATTTTTCACGTCGTTGAATCATAACTTACGTAAAAATGCTTTGATTGCGACAAAACTTTATCATGTTATTTCGGAGGTATACTGAACCGGTTACCGAACCGATATGGGATCAAGGATCAGGGCACAGGACCGAGATTTATTCCACAGCCATTATTCTCATAACTTGAGTGATAACTTGAGTAATGATTTTTGGTATGTTGGAAAGCGTATTATAATCAGTGCATTGCATGATTTTACAAACTTGTTGTTCATTGCAGCTGGTAGCAAACTCTCTGGCCACAGTTTTTAAATCTAGATTTGCAGTACGTTTTTTCTGCACATGAAGAAGAAGCAAATGGTTTAGCCTTTGTTGCGTCATTGTTGTTCTTAAACATTTCTTTAAACGACGAAGTGCGCTGAAAGATCTTTTACAAGAAGCATCAGAAGCAGGCACCGTTAAAACTAAAATTACCAGGCGAGCAACTTGATCCAAAAAGATGCGAGCAGCATGCGGTGATTCACGAAGATTTCTTGCAATCACGTTAGTGCTCAGTTGAGCTATCTGCTGGTCCATAATGGATGGAAGCATTGTCAACTGAGCATGCAATTTTGTTATGTCAAAATCGGATTCGTGCACACCGAGTTCTTCTTTTAAACTGTCTTTGGAAAGACATGATCCTTTAGCTACTTGAATGAGAATGCTTTCAAGTCGGAGCAGCTGATTAAATCCTTCTTGCTCAAACCGTGTTTCAACTTCGTTTAAAAGACGGTTTATTATTTCGTAAAACTTTTTTCCGAAGTTTCGATTTGGAAACGAGAGTGACTTCTTCAGCAGGATTTTCTGTTTGTTGTAGCTACTTCGGTGTTTTTTATTCTGGTGGCAACAGGGAGTTTCAAATGTAATTTAAGTGCCCTATCCATTGCTTCGTTGTAGATTTCCTCAAATTTATTCTCGCTGCGCATGGATGATACAGTATTTTTCAAAATCTGAACAGAAAGTCAAATCAATAGCTGCAGTCATTTCTACATCTGAAGCGGCTAACAGTACGAATTGTTCAAGTATCACAATACCAGATATTGTTACACGATACCTACCGATTACATGTGTTCGAAGTGACAACCATCGGCAGCAATGCCCAGCTTAATCTTGTCACACCATGCACCCTTATAAAGCACAAAGTGTATCCCGGGATATTTCTGTGACATTCCGGCGTATTTCCTCTCAGAGTTCTCCCATGGAATTCGCAGGATAAACGCAGCTTTTGAGATATCCCCAAAGAAAAAGGTCATACGGTGTGAGATCTGGATATTGAGCAGACCATTGGAGAGGTCCGTTATTTCCAATCCATCTATTTAGAAACTTCTCATTCAGCCATTCTGTTGTTAGATGGGAATAATGAGCAGGCGCTTCATCTTGCATGAAGTACGGCTGTAAGTCTACATTCGCATACACAAATGGCTCCGGGAGGGCATATTTCCTTTTCCAACACATTTCGATAGTTGTTGGAAAATGAAATATGGCATTTAAGTTTCCTTCAATAAAAAATGAATCTATAATTACATCGTCCCAGACTGCCTCTCAAAAAGAATATGAGGATTCGTGGATAACTAGTGGTAAGTCCAGTTTCGACTGACTTGCCCATGCCTGATGAACGTTGCTTCATCCGTGAAAATGTGGCTTCGCTTAAAATTTCCATTGCCTGGCATTTGTTGCTGTGCCCATAGACAAAACTGTAGTCGCCTATTATAGTCGGTTGTTAGCAGATGCTGTACGAATTTTGTCTTGTAAGGTCGTCATCTGTTTGCCTTCAGTTTTCTGTGAACGGAAGTATGAGACATACCAGTCCCTTGAGCACGATGCCGTAGTGATAATGTCGGGTTTGTTTCGACACTAGTTAAAACGTCGATTTCTTTGTCCGCATTTGTAACTGATTTTGATTTTCCCGTCTTGTTTCGCTCTTCGACGCTTTCAGTTTCTATGAAACGGTGTATTAAATTACAGACTGCTTTTACAGAAGGTTGTAGCCTGTCAATGTTTTGCTGGTGAAATTGCCAAGCTGCTGGAGAAGCATTCTCACCATTCCTAAAGTATAAAACCAATAGCTAAATATAATCCTGAGTGGAATATGTGTGGGTCATCTTCACAAATTAACTTAGAAGAGTTTTACGGGCCTTCGAATGCCAGTGGAAACTTTAAATGCACTAACATTTCGCTACTCTTCGAAGACAAAAACACAGCAGGCAGAAATCTGCATAATGTCACAACGCGATAATGACTGATGGCCTGCAACAACGATAGCAGACTTCATTACAGACTATCAAGGCAACATCACATTTTGCAAACATATGCAAATTTGATTTTATTCCCACTGCGTGTCACCTTGGCCATAAAAAGACTGGTAAGTTTTCAGAACTAAAAAGGTGCAAGAAAGTAAATTTGCGAAATCTTTCTTAGTACAGTAATTTCACGACCTTGGCCATACGTTAAGTACCCCACCATACGTTAAGTTTTTCTATGTTCTGTGATATTTTCACCTAACAAAGATATGGAAAAATGTAACAACCATGCTACGTCAAATACAAAGATCTTTCCAGTGAAGTATTACACTAACCTCCCACTCCCCCTTTTCCACCTGCAATTTTTGAATGAGCCTGATCCGCGCCCCCAACGGGGTCACCGGACCCTTCGATTCATGGCCGGAAACGTGATTCCTTGCCATAAAACACAATAAGTACGGTACATTCACACAAACCAAAGAAAGAACACAAATGTGTCAGAAGTAACGCAATTTTAACTACCGCTCAAAGTGCACTTCAATGTCGCTATTGAGGACAATAACTTTGTACATAATAAAGATAAAACAAAAATTTAAAGCCAATTTACTACATTTTCGGAGATCTTTCCAACGATATATAAATATCACACGACCCCTCTTTCCATTTGAAAATTTCGAGTAACCCCTAGCCGCAGCCCCTACGGGGTCACCAGACTCCCCGGTTCTATGCCCCAAAAGTTTCCCCTTTGCCATAAAGATAAAAAATGGCTATCTGTTTTTTTTTTCTGAAAAAGCAACCAATAAAAATTTAAATGGAGTTTTTCAGGACTTCTGTGCCATAGGTTCACTGTAAACCGCAACACAGGAAACCTGCCACACAAGAAAACTGCCACACCGGAAGATTGCCACACAGGCAACCTGCTACACGCTTTTCATTAAGGGGTAAAGTACAAATTGCTATTCCTCCGAGGAACACTTTGAATGTGTGGCAGTTTTCTGGTGTGGCAGTCTTCCAAGTTTCCGAATTATGTGTGGCAATTTCCCAAGGTGAGTAACGATGGGAAGGAGCTCTTTTGTTCCCCTGAATTTTCATGTCGGTTCATACTTAGGGCAACTGGCCACAGAAGTTAGAGGAGAAGTGGTTGGTATAAAAATTTCCGTTTCCTGGCCTATATTGAGAATTGAATTGGGAACTCCAAACAAATTTTCAGAAAACGTTCTATGTAAGCGAAGCGAAAATTGCTGTGTTCAGGAAAGGACAATAAGGTGGGATTTTTTAATAACGCTGCACTTTTACTTAGGCACTAAATATTTACATAACATGTCCAATTTGTAATATTTTTCTCTTACTTAATTAATTCATAGGCCTTACACCTAGGCCTTTTTAACAGCTTTTAATCCGCCGACTTCATATTCATAACGCTTACGTATCAAATCAAGTCAATAGCATTGCTAAACTGTTAAAAGCACTGCTTTTTAACAGTTTTTATTCTACCAGTGTCATATTCACAACGTTTACACATCAATTCAAGTTAATAATATTGCGCTTTTATTTAGGCACGAAATATTTATTCACAGGCCCTAGGCCTAGGCTTAGGCCCTCTTACCAATTTTTATTCTACCAATGCCATATTCACAACGTTTACACAGAAAGTCAAGTTAATAATATTGGGCGTTTTCTTTGGCACGAAATATTAATTCATAGACCCTAGGCCTAGGCCTTTTTAATAGTTTTTACTTTATCATTGTCATATTCACAACGTTTACGCAACATATAAATGTAATAATATTGCGCTTTCTTGGTATACAGTTTAAAATTTCCGTTTCCGTCAGTAGTCCGTTCTTCTGGCAATATGTTCACTGTCCAGCCCATTGCCAATTCAGGGATTTTACTCTGATCATGATATCGTCACTCTTGTTTTTTTTTAATCCATGAGTTCCTCTTATCGTTCCTAGTTACACCAAGCAAGCACCTCTCCATGTATATACATACTTCATAATGATGTGTGTGTTTATGAATGTTAACTGAAAAATAATACAACTAAATTTTTTAGTCATAAATAACTGAAATAAAAAATTTAGTGGTTTAGTGGTTTTTCATCATTTTAGAATTGAACGATCGCGTAAATAAACCAAGCATGTGAACACAAAATTTTGTGTAATTTGCATGATATAAAAGATGCGCCAAGAAAAATATACAGTATTGAATCATTAAAAAATGCAGGGGAAAATCTAGGCATGTTCAATTTTCAAAACATGTCCTAGTGAGTACAGTGAAAAAGGACTTGTTGGTATGAAAACTGAAGATAATTCATTAGTTTGAAGAATGCACAACCTATTAGCTATCAAAAATTCAATGCATATTGCTACAGTTTATGTTTTAATTGATTTCAAAATTATTCTCCGTCATCATTTCTTTGGGGGCCCACTCAGACGTCTTAGCCTAGGAGCCCACACTGGGCTTAATCCGGCCCTTCCCAGGAGATTGGTTCGCCGAAACTCGTACCCGGGAGTCTGGTACCTTCAAAGTCAACGATGTTTTTGTGATGTTATGGAAGCGTATACAAACTACATTGAAGACCAGTGACCCTAAATTAGGGACGGGCGACTGCTTATAGCCCACTGAGTTGCTCACGGTGGTCGTTAAACCTCCAATAAAAAAAAAAAAAAAAAAAAAAAAAAAAGACAGCTCACTACTCCCCTCCCCCCAGTGCACCCAAACAGATTAGCTACAACTCAAGAATGACCCATCAGATCATCACCAAATTTGCTGTAACCGAACAACAGCGTGTCAGACGCAGCTGAAATTTTAATAATTTATTCAGCGTCACTAAATTCTAACTGTCTTGAATCTGCGGGAAGAGGGTTGCTCATATCCCCCTTCCCCGCGTGTCTTTTGCAAACTGTAAATCCAAAATAGCATACCCGAAATGATATTCACGTAATTTTAATGGTCTTTACAGTGTGACTTAATGCACGTTTTGAAAAAGATTCAAATTATCTCGACTGGGGGAAAGGGCAAATGGACCCCAAATGAACGCACAATGCGTCCAACTTCAATGCGATACCCAGATCTCTACTATACTATCAGAATTTACTCAGCGCGACCAAATCAGATTCTGACAGATGATCTCTTTCCACTCGACTGTAAAAGGGGGTTTACGCTACAAATATCATTTGTTTTTTCCTGAATGGCATTCCAAATGATTTCCACGTAGTTGAAATCCTTTCGGAAACCGAAATTTTGCTTCAGGACACAACTGAACCCACAAATTACGCAAGTGAGTTTACTTGGTAACATTTTGGATCGAAAGTACAGTTAACAACATCAAAAATGGCTTTTGGTCTCTCTCACTCCGCAAAGCCCTGCAGAGGTACATTACCTTCAAAAATCGAATTTATGTCACTCTAGTTAAGTACACTATGAAACATTTTTCTACATGAGCCATTTTCCGGCGAAAGTCCATGTATCACATTTCAGTGTCTAACACCTTCCATCAACCAGGAACTTATCCACACACCATTAACACACGCTCAACACACCCCAAATTTTCCTCAACACGCCCATAAAAAAATCTCAACACCTCTCCATTTGGAGGTATGTAACATACACATACAGAAGTATATATATTTATATACTTTTTCATTTTTTTATTAGTCCTTCTTATTGTCATATAAGACAGTTGTCAACAGAAGTTAGCATTTAAATGAATTTCTCAGATTTAACTTAAAGTATCTTCTACCATAGTGCAATATTTTTTTTCTTAATTTGAAGTCTGTGTATGAAGAAATCATGTATCTTTTTTGCTTTTTCTCGTTCAATTCATATGTTTAAAGTCAGTCATTGCAAACATAAAACATTTGCAGTTATTTCTTCATTTTAGTGTGATACCTATTTACGGTTGGAGGAAGACAGCCACACAGGAAAACTGCCACACAGGAAAATTGCCCACATTTTTCAGCAACTTAGAGAACTGCCACACATCGGAAAACCGCCACACAGGAAAACTGCCACACAGGAAAACTGCCACACAGGAAAAGAGCCACACAATTTTCATTAAGGGGTCGTGTACAAATTGCTATTCCTCCGAGGAACACTTTGAATATGTGGCAGTTTTCTGGTGTGGCAGTTTTCCAAGTTTCCGAATTATGTGTGGCAGTTTCCCAAGGTGCCTAACGATGGAAAGGAGCTCTTTTGTTTGTCTGAATTTTTAATGTCGGTTCATACTTAGGGCAACTGGCCACAGAAGTACGAGGGTGGGGGTGGCGGGGGGAAGGGGTATAAAGATTGCCGTTTCTTGGCCTATATTGAGAATTGAATTGGGAACTCAAAACAAATTTCGAGAAAACGTTCTATGTAAGCCAAGCAAAAATTATTGTTTTGTTCAGGAAAGACCAATGAAGTGGGAATTTTTTAATAACGCTGCACTTCTACTTAGGCACTAAATATTTGCGTAACATGTCAAATTTGTAGTATTTTTCTTTTACCTAATTAATTCATAGGTCCTACACTTCGGCCTTTTTAACAGCTTTTAATTCGCCGACTTTATATTCATAACGCTTACGTATCAAATCAAGTCGATAGCATTGCTCTTTTAGTTAGGCACTAAATAGTCATAGGCCACAGGCATAGGCCTTTTTAACAGGTTTTATTCTACCAGTGTCATATTCACAACGTTTACACATGAAATCAAGTTAATAATATTGCGCTTTTATTTAGGCACGAAATATTTATTCACGGGTCTTAGGCCTAGTCTTAGGCCCTTTTAGCAGTTTTTATTCTACCAATGCCATATTCACAACGTTTACACAGAAAATCATGTTAATAATATTGGGCGTTTTCTTAGGCACGAAATATTAATTCATATGACCTAGGCCTTTTTAATAGTTTTTACTTTATCAATGCCATATTCATAACGTTTACACAACAAATAAATGTAATAATATTGCGCTTTTACTTAGGCACGAAAGAGTAATTCATAGGCCCTAGGCTTAGGCTTTCTTGACAGTATTTATTCTACCAATGCCATATTAACAACGTTTATACGTCAAATTAAGTTAATAATATTGCACTCTTATTTAGGCACGAAATATTTATTCACAGGGCCTAGGCTTGGCCCTTTTACCAGTTTTTCATTCTACCAATGCCATATTCACAACCTTTACACAGAAAATAAATGTAATAATAACATTGCGCTTTCACTTAGGCATGAAATATTAATTCATAGGCCCTAGGCCTTTGCCTTTTTTGACAGTTTTTAATCTGTTGACTGCATATTCATAACGTTTACGTATGAACTCAAGTTAGCCGCCCCGGTGGCACAGTGGTCTAAGCGATGGCCTCTGATCATTCGTCCGATCGGGGTCCGGGTTCGAATCCCGGTGAGGCATGGATGTTGTGTTTGTCTTACGGCACTGGCTCTCTCCCTTCCCTAGAACCAGTGACCCTAAATTAGGGACGGGCGACTGCTTATAGCCCATTCAGTTGCTCACGGTGGTCGTTAAACCTCCAATCAAAAAAAAAAAAAAACTCAAGTTAACAGCATGGCACTTTTACTTTGGCATTTAACATTAAAGTCATAGGACCTAGGCCTTTTTAACATTTTTCATTCTACCAGAACCAGTGTCATATTCACAACGTTTGCACATCAAATTAAGTTAATAATATTACGCTTTTATTTAGACACGAAATATTTATTCACAGGCCCTAGGCCTAGGCCCTTTTACCAGTTTTTATTTTGCCAATGTCATATTCACAACGTTTACACAGCGAATCATGTTAATAATATTGGGCGTTTACTGAGGCACGAAATATAAATTCATAGGCCGTAGGCCTTTTTAATAGGTTTAACTCTATCAATAACATATTCACTACGTTTACACAACAAATCAATTTAATAATATTACGCTTTTATTTGGGCACGAAATATTAATTCATAGGCCCAGACCTAGGGCCTATGAACGAATATTTCATGCCTAAGTAAACGAGCAATATTATTACATTTTTTTTTGTGTGTGTAAACGGTGTGAATATGTCATTGATAGAGTAAAAACTATTAACAAGGTCTAGGCCTAGGGCCAGTGAATTAATATTTCGTGCCTAAGTAAAAGTGCAATATTATTACATTTATTTGTTGTGTAAACGTTGTGAATATGGCATTGATAATGCAAAAACTATTAAAAAGGCCTAGGCCATATGAATTAATACTTCGTGCCTAAGAAAACGCCCAATATTATTAACATGCTTTTCTGTGTAAACGTTGTGAATATGGCATTGGTAGAATAAAAACTGGTAAAAGTGCCTAAGACTAGACCTAGGGCCTGTGAATAAATATTTCGTGCCTAAATAAAAGCGCTATATTATTAACTTGATTTGATGTGTAAACGTTGTGAATATCACACTGGTAGAATAAAACCTGTTAAAAAGGCCTATGCCTGTGGCCTATGACTATTTAGTGCCTAACTAAAAGAGCAATGCTATAGGCTTGATTTGATACGTAAGCGTTATGAATATAAATTCGGTGAATTAAAAGCTGTTAAAAAGGCCGAGGTGTAGGGCCTATGAATTAATTAAGTAAAAGAAAAATATTACAAATTTGACATGTTATGTAAATATTTAGTGCCTAAGTAAATGTGCAGCGTTATTAAAAAATCCCACCTTATTGTTCTTTCCTGAAAGCTTGGCGCTTAAATAGAACGTTTTCTTGAAATTTGTTTAGAGTTCCCAATTCAATTCTCAATATAGGCCAAGAAACGGCAATCTTTATACCCCCCCCCCTCGAACTTCTGTGGCCAGTTGCCCTAAGTATGAACCGACATGAAAATTCAGACAAACAAAAGAGCTTCTTCCCATCGTTAGGCACCTTGGGAAACTGCCACACATAATTCGGAAACTTGGAAAACTGCCACACATAATTCGGAAACTTGGAAAACTGCCACACATTCAAAGTGTTACTCGAAGGATTAGCAATTTGTGCCCGTCCCCTTAATGAAAAGCGTGTGGCAGTTTTCCTGAGTGGTAATCTTCCGGTGTGGCAGTTTTCTTGTGTGGCAATCTTCCGGTGTGGCAGTTTTTTTGTGTGGCAGTTTTCCTGTGTGGCGGTTTACAGTGAACCCTATTTACAGGTATACTTCTGAATCATGTCAGAATACATAAGATTTGTGAAAATATCAATATCTACTGTTTCAGCAACCCATGTTAGTACATCTTTGCTCTAGCCTTGCTTTCGGAAGCATTTAGACATGGGAGATAAAAAAAAAAAAAAAAAAAAAAAACAACAACAGCACAAAAACAAATTAACCTGTGCGTAGTTTTTGGAAAAACACTTTCCAGTTTTAACCGTTCTTAACTAAAAAAATTCAGCCGTTCTCCATTTTTTTTATCCTGGGTTTAAAGCCTAATTATTTCACTATACGAATTTTCAGCCTTCAAAAAATTTAAAATTTCTTTTCATCCAACACCTCTTCCCCAAATCTTTTTGCCTCCCCCTCCCTAAATGAAATTCCTGTCACCAACACACCAATCAAACTAAATCTAGCAGTAGAACCCATCCTGTGAAATAAAATTTTAGTACCAGAGTAAAAATCAGCGAAGTTGGTCAGTTTGGAAACTAATATTAGTAATCGAAAATGCAGTTATCAGCAAACGGCAATTCCTTAACAGCAATCATGTTCCTTTAACGCAGTTGTTATACGCTCCTTTGGCTAGTCCGGCGGAAATTTACACATAAAGCAGGAATTATTTGGGTAACGATAACGATCTTATGTGTATGAATTTACCGGGTATCAATCTCCCGCTCACCAGTTTGCCAGGTACCTATCCCCCTGGTACGAGTTTTCTGAAAAGTTTGCTTTACGAAAATGTCGTGATTGCTTCAATTTATGAAATAATTTACGAATTTGAAGATAAAAAAGTATACATCGAAATAATTAGAAGTAGTGAAGCTGATGCTAAAGCCAGAAATTCAGACATTAAAATTGAACAGATAACAGTAGGGGATAAAACTGCGTGTGTACCAGTATCCTGTGTACTACAGTACTAGTTTGTCCGGGACCAGTTTTCTGGGTACACTACTAATCTCCCGTTTGCTAATCATCCTGGATAACTTCCCAAACTTGAAGCCCGGGTCAAATGGAAAAACCCTTGTGATACATCATGCATGGCTATAAACATTTTTTCCGCTTTAAGACTCAAGTTATAAGTGGACGAAACTTTGAAACATCTGAGTAAGCGTGTTAGTTTGATATTAAAATTTTAATATTGACTTAGCCTACTTATTTTGCGTGGTTACTTAAAACAAGTACACTTTAAAATACACATACAATCATACATATTTTAAAACTTACTTGTTCTTTACTCTCAAGATTGTAGAAGTCATTAATGTTTTCTTTGATAAACATACTTTTCAAGCAAAGACTTCTAAATTGACTGAGGAAAATTTCGGTTACAGCTGTTAGCTCTTTCTCATCTGACTAGAATATTTCGGTGCTTCCAGGCGCCACATTTCCACCTCCTCAAATTAAGATCGACCGGCAGTAAAAGTTAAAATCCATGGCCTAACCATTCCAATGTCCTTCAGATCAGGGGCGGCAAAGTGAATGGGGGAAGGGGATCTTTGAACAAAGGCTAAGACTAAGAGAGGTCGAGAAAGCGATAGTAACAACTTTGCTTTCCTCCCACTTATATGCAACGTAAGAGGGTCCAGTAAAAAAGAAAGGGGCGGGGACAAGGAACTGTTACATGAAACGAATCTCTTCTTACGAGATCCTTTTGTGGGCTATTTACTGGGGCTGGTATTTCCTGAAACTTTTTCCCCCTCAACTGGACACAGATTTCTTGATGGTTCACGTTTAGTTCATGGAAAACGATACTAATTTTATCAAAAGGAACTTTAAATGACAAAATATTAAAGGAATTCTAAATCTTAATGATAATGCGAATCACACGAACATAATTTGAAAGATAAAAAAATGAGGGGGCAAATGTGATGGTTTGCCCCGCAGGTAAATCAGTGCGGGGGCAGCTGCCCTCTGCCCCCGCGGTTCCGACGCCACTGGTGTCGTAGTTAGCGCTCGTGAGATGGGCCATAGTATTTCGGAGGTAGAAACGAAGTTCGTATTTTCACGGATGGCCATTACAAGGGTGTACCGTGTGTACAAGAATTCCGGCAAAACCTCCAACCTACGATACCATTGTGGCCGTAAAAAGACATTGAGTGAACGTGACCATCGTCGGCTGTCAAAAATCGTTTCACGCAATAGCCGCGCAACACTCTCGCAGGTATCATCGGAATTCAATCCTGGAGCCTCCACAAGCATCAGAGGCCGGACTGTGCAAAGTACTTTGCACGATATGGGCTTTGAGAGCCGACGCCCAACTCGAGTCCCTTTGATGGGTGCACGACACAGAGCTATGCGCCTCGCTTGGGCACGGCAACACCGCCACTGGACACTTAATGACTGGAAACAAGTAGCCTGGTCTGACGAGTCGCGTTTCCAACTGTATCGGGCAGATGGAAGGATTCGCGTGTGGCGCAAACCCAATGAAGCCATGGATCCCGCCTGTCAACAGGGAATTGCACCGGCTGGTGTGGGGTCCGTAATGGTACGGAATATGTTTAGCTGGACTTCACTGGAGCCCCTGGTACGTCTACAAACGTCTGTGACTGGCCAACGCTATGTGCGCATCCTTTCTGACGAGGTACACCCGCTCATGTCCTGCATTCATGCTGATGGGTTGGGCCTGTTCCAGCAGGACAATGCACCTCCACATAAGTGTCGGGACGCCATATTATGGTTAGAGGAGCATTCATCTGAGTTTGGGGTGTTGCCATCCCACCCAAGTCCCCAGATCTGAACGTGATAGAACACATTTTGGATGCCATGCAACTCACTATCGAACACAGGAATCCGAGACCTCGGAATACACCCGAATTGTGGAACGCTCTACAGGAAGTATGGTATGCATTGCCTACAGCATATTTCCAGAAGGTAGTGGAGTCCACGCCCCGTCGTATTTCTGCAGTCCTGCGCTCTCGTGGGGGATCTACCAAGTATTAGACTGATGTACCAGTTTTTCTGGCACTTCAGTGCGCATAGCTATTCGAAAGGTACATACAGTATTTGATTCAACGCATAATATATCGTATAAATAGCGCAGGAGGAATATTCGGGTGCGAATGCGAACAAACAAATTTTTAGATCAAAGTTTAATTAGCAAGCTCTCAATTTCAATTAAAATCGGCTATGAAATAGGAAATACGCCGTTACATACAACGAACACCTGATACGTGAAGTTGCAGCAATGCGGATCTAAATATACCGCATTATCGTCCCTTCATATTACCCTTAATCACCCGATTTTGGTCTTCAAATTGTTTTATTGAAAAATATTTTTACCAGTGGCGGCCGGTGACTACGTGCTGTCGTGCTGCAGCACGCTAAAAAAAATTTGAATTCAGATTCGTATTGTTTATTGTAGCTGAAAGCCTGAAAGTTCATGCACATGATTTGCTGTCAGTCCAAAATCTGATTTTTAGACGGGCCGTAATCAAGGCTCCTGTTTGACATTCGGTCTGTGTTGTCGGTTAGCGCACGGGTAACAGCTTGTTTCTGCTGCGTTCTACGCAATCGGTCTTTCGTGCAACAAACCCTTATCACGGTCCAAGTACAAACCTAGTAGCACGGCACCAACAGTGTGTCATTCCTGCCTCCAAACGGCGTTGAAACCAAAGACCCCCCCCACCCCCCTCTTTCTCCCATCGGAGCTGGCAGCAAGGCAGTTGACCAAAGGAATTGAGGGAAAACTTATCTAATTGTTTGTTTGTTTCTGTGCTCTCATAACGTTTGCTTGATCAGTCAGTTAAAATCTATCTGTGCTTCTAATTTTTTGTTCTTTATTCTGTGGTTTTCGTAATCTTTTTCAGGAGGGGCTGAAACTAAAGCTTGATCCATAAGCAATTTATTATCTACGATCTTTTTTTTTCTTTTTTTCTTTTGTATTTCATAAACTCTTTACTTATGCAATACATTGGGTAATTTCGTTATTCATTATAATTAATTCATATTTGAGCTCTTCAAAGTGCATTAAAAATCGCAAATAATAAAGTTGTAAGAGTGATTGACTGAATTGTATATTGAAGCACACTGTAAAAAAAATTCATATTAGAAATTTGAAACTGAATAAAAACCTATTTTAAAAATAATACAAAATAAATAAATAAATAAAAATAAAAAAAAATGAGTAAATAAATAAACTTTCGTTCTTTTTACAGAACTTTGATTTTGTTCTCGGCTATTTTCCACGATGATCAAGATCTGATAATGTTTTCTAGGCAATTGAAGTCGAGGCAGATTAATCAAGCCGTATATTCCACAAAATATTAGGCTTAATACTCTGTCGAATATACAATTACAAACTTAACCAATAACTCCAAAGGGGTGAACAAAATGAATAATCGTATTAATTTATATGTAATTACAAAAATCTGCTCTCGGGTATTTCTCCTGATGATCAAGATGATCCCATTGCCCAATTCTTAAGGCCTTTAGTGAAAGCGGTAGTGGGGCCGGGGGAGGTGTCGCAGACCGCGTGTAAATCGGTAAGTCGCAGCACGTACACTCTCAAGAGCACGAGCCGCCACTGATTTTTACCCCATGAGTTCATGAAAAATGAATATCGCATAAAATAGAAAAGGGGGTCTACAGATATCATGTTTACGAAACTATCACGGCTTTTCCTCAGACATGCAGAGCTCTTTATATCTATCATTAATTGCAGTGCCATATTCACACTCAATAAACTAATGTTAAAAGTTAGTCCTACATATAATTTGGAAGAATAACACAGCACTTTATCTCATCTAATTTTCTAACCAAGCACTTCTATGCCTCATTTTTTTTTTTCTTTTTGATTGGAGGTTTAACGACCACCGTGAGCAACTCAATGGGCTATAAGCAGTCGCCCGTCCCTAATTTAGGGTCACTGGTTCCAGGGAAGGGAGAGAGCCAGTGCCGTAAGACAAGCACAACATCCATGCCTCACCGGGATTCGAACCCGGACCCCGTTCGGACGAATGATCAGAGGCCATCGCTTAGACCACTGCGCCACCGGGGCGGCCTTCTATGCCTCAGTAAAAACTATATGTTCTTGTCACGAAAATGAACTATTAATATATCACTTCCTCTAACTCATACATGCTTACAAAAATCCTTCTCTAACCTTAATTTTTTCTTCGACTACAAACTTGTTTGAACTGTTTTTTTCGTTTTTTTTTTTTTTTGCTAAGAAAAGATAATTATATAAAAAAAAATTTCAAATTATCTTGTAAAAGATCAAAAAGGAGAACATAGCACAGGATATGCACTAAAATCGTGGTAAAGAAGTTTGTTTTACTTCCTGCAATTATGATTTAGTCAAATGCTAGCTTTAATACATGGTGTACGACAGACAGGTGATTCAACTCCGTATGACCGTCGTGCTGGAAAAAAGGTCCCTTAATGAAATGACCACTAAAGGGCGTTAAAGAAAATGCGAGCCACTCGAATCTCCGTCCTCTGTGACTCGAATCGTCATGTGTATAAACAAATCGAAGAAGGTATTTGTTACAGGAGGTTAGAACAAGGTAAGTAACTGAAATCTTTGCCTTTTCTATTTCTTGACCTACTTTGAAATCAGTGTAAACTGCCTTATTTCTTTTGTCGGTTGTTTTTTACTGAAGCGTTTAGTTTTTCGGAGTTTTCGATTCCCGTGACATGGGGCGAAAATGTTTCGTTTCGAATTGCTGTTCTGGTTATGCTAGTAGTGAAGAACATGCTTCTTTATTTAAAGCACTTAAAAATGAAAAAAAAAATGCTTGCTAAATGGCAGAAAGCAATCCCTCGAGCCCATCGGAAACTCAGCACTAACGATTTTGTTTGTGAGAAGCCTTTCCTCTCCCATGATGTAATTAGACGCAGGAGTGAGTCATTCAATGGCCAAGTTTTATATGATGTGCCTGTCCGTGTCAGACTTAACTCCACTGTTATTCCTGTAACATTTCCTGAATGTCCAAGCTACCTTTCAAAGAAGGCAGCAAAGTCATTACTCTGTAAATGTGTAGTTTAGCGTCCTAAATTATTTCGTCGGATTTCGAAAAAGTGGGACATAAATAAGATTTCAAAAAAGTGAGACGTGCAGATTTTAAAGTTTGCAATTTCAAGGCAAATGGTGAAAAAATTTCATCATTATGGTGCATTTTAAAGATTTTTACCGTAATATTTTCGTGCAAGTACGACGCTGTGAATAGAAGCTGCCACTAACACAACGCCGCTGCAACGACTTTGCTCCGCCACCATTCTGCTGGAGGAAGAATACAGGAGGAAAGGGGAACGTTCTTGCCAGGAAAGCGATCCAGTTCGTAGTGCTACCTGACAGAAAATAGTCCTTCATTTCTGTCGCAGTTTTAAAAAAACACATAATGAAAATTTCTGCGTTTTTATGCATATGATTCCCTGGTACGAAATAGAAAGTATGCAAATGCCTTCCTTTTTTCTACCAAAACGTTAAAGTAGAGGTCGTGTTCTCTTCAACGGAAGTTACATAGCATCGGAAAATCAAAGGTTTGCTCCACCTGTTGACAGCGTTGTTCGCAATTAATTGAAATTGGATAACAAAAAGGAAAAGCTCTCGAAGAAATGAGTTCATAAATTGCGCATTAAAGAACCATACGCGAAAAAAACCCCAAGAAATTCTCAGATTGTGATGTTAAAAAAAATGTGAGTCAGAAATGATGATCTATTTTCTGTAGCGCAGCACTACAAATTGGATCGCTTTCCTGGCGAGAACGCTCCCCTTTGCTCTTGTACTCTTCCGCCAGCATAATGGCAGCCGGAACGAGACTACAACGAGACATTCGTTTCAGCGGAGCTAAGCTTGATGTCGCAGCGGCGTATGTTAGGCCTGCCGCAGCTTCTGTTCACAGCGTCTGTGTCGTACTGGCACGTAAATAACACGGTAAAATCCTTAAACTACACCATAATGATGAAATTTTTCACCATTCGCCATGAATATGCATACTTAAGAATCTGTACGTCTCACGTTTTAGAAATCCTTCAACATTTCCGACGAAATAATTTAGAAACCTAAACTACACATTTACCCATTGCTTATTCATATGGTATACCTAATATACATACAACTTATAATTGCCCAAAAAGCAGAGAGCTTTTGAATACTGCTAAGGAGCGTTCAAAAAATTACGAACTTAAATTTAAGAACCTCTCATTGATATATTTCATGTATTATGCAAAATGATATTTTGCGAGTTATTTAGAAGTAAACAGCTACTGTTGCAACATTCTCAACAGACACCATCACCTTTAAATGCATGCAGGGAAAGCTAGAAGCATATGTGCTGTATAAATACAGAACAACTACATTAAAGCGAAAAGGTAATATAAATTTACGTGTCCTATATTTAACTAAAAAAGTTTAAAATAAGTGATTCAAAATGTTACGCAATCATAATTATGACGCTGGTACCTTTCTGCAACTGTATATTAATTTTTTTTTTTTTTTTTGGAGGTTTAACGACCACCGTGAGCAACTTAATGGGCTATAAGCAGTCGCCCGTCCCTAATTTAGGGTCACTGGTTCCAGGGAAGGGAGAGAGCCAGTGCCGTAAGACAAACACAACATCCATGCCTGACCGGGATTCGAACTCGGACCCCTTCCGGACGAATGATCAGAGGCCAACGCCTTAGACCACTGCGCCACCGGGGCGGCTATATTAAATTACATCTGTAACACTGTTTTTATATAATGGAAGCCTACCTTGTCCTATATACATGTATATATATATATATATAAACACGAATGTATTATCAATTCATAAACAAAATTCCTTTCATCCCTAGCATCACTGTTGTCGTTTAAAGGCGTGTCATTTCTACATGGAAATCTGTCTTAAACATATGTCCTCTTTTTTAATGTTTATGTTGACCTACTTGATGTGTAAGGACTAATAATATTTGAGAAGTACAATACGGCTATTTTCATGCTTAAAAAACACATTGCAACAACAAACGTATACATCAACGTGATACAGACAGCGATTTACTCACCTCCTGGAATTGATGGTCCGCATCTCCCCAGCGGCATCTGGTGGCCGATTACATTAAGAGTCCACATTTTAGCTGAGAGTTGAATCACCTGTCTATCGTGCTTTAATATGAACTGAATGTCAACAAACTGAGTTCAGTGCAGTAGGATCACATAGTAGAAAGGAAGCTTTTTCTTTCTTCTTGTAAATGTAAGGTTTAAATTTTTTTGTTTCCAGCTACATGATTGACAATAACCATTATCATAAACAACAGCTTCACTGATGCAGAAACACATCGTCTTGATATCCATTTTATGATATTTTCTGTTTTATTCTTTCAATGGTGACATGCCCTTATTTTAAAATATATGAGCATTGTCACTTTCAGTAAATTTCTATAATAGCTTATATACTCGTCATAATGTTGTTTCAAATTTAGAAACAAGTTTCTGTGTGGAAGTTCATGTACTGCTTCAAGGAGTTTTTTTTTTTTTTGTGCTTTTGTGGCGTACAGTACCTATGGTATTTATTAAAAGCCTTTTCTACTGTCTTAATGATCACGTAAACACTGCATTGTGGCTTGGTTAAAAATATCTTACTACTCTCATTAAAAAACTTGGTGTAGCATTTTTGGAAAGTCAGTTTCAATGGGGTATAAATTAGACATTGCGCCTTTTAACTTACGATTAAAGTAAACATCATTATCCCAATGTTGGGGGCTATGAAATAACTGAATGGAAACGTCTCTTCTCCTACGTGTAAAATATATTTCGGCTTCAGTTGCTAGTAAACTGCGTGATCTAGTTGCATGAAATTCGTATTTCACACACACAAAGTAATGTTAAAAACATTTTAATGTTGCCATTTGTTTATTTTTAAAAAAATTGCCGAGAACAAAACTTTTATTTTGGAAGTTTTTCCCACAGTATTATGAGGTCAAATATTTATTAAAAACCACGTTTGACACGGTACAGAGTAAAATCAGGTAAACAAAAACAATAATATACATGAGAATAAAATAGCCTGGAATCAATCCAGGGAGGCAGAAATACAATGTCTTACAGGAAAAGTCCGTATTGAGAAAGAGTCCGTCAGCACAATCATTCCTGAGAAAGCAAACAGGTAGCTGGAAGTCAGACTGCAAGAGTCCCGGAATTAGAAACAGACATAACATGAGTGTGCACCTGACAAAAAATGTAGGCACAGCGTTCAAGGCAAGATTCAAAGTCAGGGTTGGTCTGGACAAAATGTCGAAGCATAGACATAAGTCCAAACAACTGGGAGTCAACATCACGTACTCTATATGTACATTGAGAGAGATACGTAGGAAAGCAAAACGATTTATCGTGGGCTAACGTAAAGAGACGACACGATTGCCTTTGGAATAGAGGCGTAGTGCGCACAGCATCAGTTGTTGTACAAAATTGTTCGAACTTGACCTGTAATGCAGCTTCAGCAAGTTCCACAGGGTTATCAGTGAGGCCGCACCCACGCGGAGATGGCGGAGGCGAACGAGTGCCGGAGGAAGAACAGGAGCGGTAGACCCGTGGGCGGCTACGTCTGGCCGGAGCACTAGGAGCCAGGAAAGCGATATGTTTCTCACTCCAGGAGCGAGGATCAATCGCGGCGTTATCATCAGGAGGCGGGTCAGTTCTACTCTGACCGACCACACTGGCAGGCACCGACGAGGAAGCGGAAGTTGAGTCGCTCCGGTGGCGCAGTGGTCTAAGCGATGGCCTCTGATCACTCGTCCGAAAGAGGTTTGGGTTCGAATCCCGGTTAGGCATGGATGTTGTGTTTGTCTTACGGCACTGGTTCTCTCAATTCCCTGAAACCAGTGACCCTAAATTAGGGACGGGCGACTGCTTATAGCCCATTGAGTTGCTCACGGTGGTCGTTAAATCTCCAATAAAAAAAGAAGCGGAAGTTGAACTAGACGTAGGAGTTAAAGTAGGAGCAACGGGCGATGTCACAGGAACTTCCACAACCGAAAGAGTTTCAAACGAGGCATCAGAAGAGGATTCCGATTCAGAGGCAGATTCCGTGTCGTCCATGGACGCAGGCAAATCAGTTGCAGCCGGATCCGAAGACGCCGGATGCAAAGAGAGAGGATCCACAGAAAGAAGCAAAGACGGAGAGGAAGGAACACCTTGTTTCACCCCAGAGGCAGCCGTCGACGATGGATCATCCGTTGTGGAAGGCACAGTAGTCCGTCGAGGAGATGACTGAGGAGCAGAAACAGGAGGACAGTCCGCCCTATGATGTCCGAAAGCCAGGCATTTATCACAGTGGTAGGAAGTGAGGAGTGTGATCCGACGAACGTGACCACCACACCTAACTATAAGCTTGGTTGGGCAGCGAGCAATATCATCTTGAGAGGAAAACACCATCTGCACCCTGCGTCGAGCCCTGAGGATGGAGCGATCATCTGCATCACGTGGAGCAGCGGAAAACGTGCTAATACGGCCGACAACCCGGCCGACTATTATAAGTGCAGCATAGAGCATAAGATCGGTCACTTCTGGGGGGACAGGGTAAAATGACACAGCAACATTGCGGTGGGCAACGGGTTCGGGCATAAGAAGTCGATTCGTGATAAACAATCCATTCTGTGGAACAGAATGAGCAATGGCATCCTCCGTGAAATACACGATGACAAATCGGGGTCGACGAGACATGTGAAGTATGGCTGTAGGAGAGAACTGGCGTTTAAGAGCAGTAGCATAGATTTTGAGAGGCGTGTTAGGCAATGCCTCAAAGAATACCCCTTGGGCTAAAATAGATGAGAAGGAGGTTCCGGGAGACGATACCGCCGGGAGATCAAGGAGAAACTCATTGCACTCACGACTCAAAAAAGGTAGAAGAGTACTTGCATCCTTGTACAACGGAGGGGACACACGAAATGCCCGGGCAGCTGCAACCGCTGAGTAGGATGGTTGTTGTCGAGGAAGAGCACTGTCCGACGTGTCCATAACGTCATCAGTCATCACAGAGGAAGAAGCAGTAGAGGAACACGCATGTTGAGGAGCTCCGGAAACACTTCGGGATGACGCACCCGAAGAGGGCAGCTGACCAACGCCATTCGGGGAAGGCGACGTTGCAACGCTCTGGAGCAAGAGTCCAGGTACGGAAGATCCGGAATTAGGCATAGTAATCTCAGCAACCCCCCCCCCCCCCCGATGACGCTATTACTAATGGCGGCACGCAGCAGCTCTTCTGGCCAGCTCGACCAAAAGCAGTGGCGGCTTTTGGGAGGAGGCAAGAGAGGCAGTGCCTCCTCAGAATTTTAAGACTCTTAGTTAGAATTATTCGTTTTGTTCATTCAGTACTTTTGGGTATAGGAGAGCAAAACGTTTATGCTAGTTAACTCTTTTGTCTATGCGTTCATTCAGTTTTTTAAATTGACGCTTTTCGAAAACAATCGGTAGCGCGTAGTTGCGAATTGTCCTCAGCTGGCGATCTCCGTCCTTGAGGCAGGAAGCAAACTGCCTCTCGTACATTTTGCGCCAAACCTGTTTTCTCCCACTGAATCAGTAGATAGGAAGGTAGGCGGTGGAACTGCCAACACAAAGAGCGCACGCGCACCGTGGCCTTCCGGTGAGGCAGATGTTATCTTGCCTCATGGGAACAGCTGTTTTCCTGTAAGCAGCAGACTCTTCATTCGAACAGCTTCGAGCGTCATTACATAGTGTCTTCTTCCTAGTTGCTTTTCTTTCACACTAATGTTTGTGCAACTAATTTTATTTATGTTTTATGAAGAGTTGTTTATCAGACCATGGCCTCTGCTTCAAACATATCTAATATGGTGGATAGCTTACTGGAAAAGCCTTTCAGTAGAAGAGATTTTGAAGAAAAGAATCAAATTAAAAATGATGGTAAGCCTACACCTGAAATGAAAAAGATGACTTCAAAGGGCAAAACTTCAAACAGAGGTTTTAATATTGACTGGTACAGAAAAGAACAATGGCTAACTGGTAGTGAATCAACGAATAAACTATATTGCTGGCCATGTTTGCTGTTTCCTGTGAGTGGCAATGAAGTCTGGCAAGAGAAAGGCTTCAATGATTTGAAAAATTTACTACGTGCTTTGGACAGGCACAAAAAGTGTAAAGATCACATTCTGGCAGTTGTTAAATTAGAGTTGCTAGGCAAAACAAGGGTAGAATACTCTCTCAACGAAGCGAAGAGATCAAGTGACTTACGTCATAATGAAAAAGTAAAGAAGAATCGTGATGTAACGAAGAAGTTGATTGATATTACAACACTACTGGCGCGGCAAGAGCTCCCATTTCGTGGACACGATGAGAGCGAAGTCTCTGAAAATAAGGAAAATTACCTCGAGATGATTGATTTACTCTCCAAGAGTGACGAAACATTAAGGGTGTTCATGGAGAATAGTATAACATTTTCAGGAACTTCAAAAACAATACAGAATGATTTAATCGAATCAGTTGCTCATATAATTAGGAATGAAATCAATGCAGATATTGAAAATGCCCAGTTTTTTTCTTGGCAGATTGATGAAGCGACAGACATTAGCTCCCATGCACAAGTATCAATTATAGTTCGATTCGTGAAAGATGGAGTACCAGTAGAAATATTTTTGGGATTTTGACGTAAGTTCTGATCGGTGTGCTACTTCGCTTAAAGAATTACTGGATCGTGAGCTGGAAAGATTTAGCTACAAAGAAAAGCTAGTTGCACAGACATATGACGGCGCAGCAGTGATGGCATCAGAGCTGAATGGATTGCAAGCAAAAGTGAAGTGTGATGCCCCTCAAGCACTATTTATTCACTGCTACGCACATAGGCTGAACTTAGTTTTGAGCAGAGCAGCGTCAGTGTTGAAGGAATCACGTATTTGTTTTGCAAATTTAAATGCAACTTGTGCATTATTTTCCAAATCGACAAAGCGTGTTCATTTACTAGAATCTGTTGGTGGACCCAGACCACCTCGTGTATCTCAGACCAGGTGGAACTTCAAATCTCGTTCAGTGTCTACCATAGCTGACCACAGGTGCCTGCTAACTGAAGTATTTAAAAAAAAATGAGGATGATTCCAACTATGATGATGAGACAAATCACGAAGCAGCAGGATTAAAACGGTGGCTCCAAGATTTTAATTTCGTTTTTCTTCTCTTCTCATATAAAAAATATTTGATTTAACTGAGGTTACCTTCTCTGTACTGGAATCAAATAGTTCCGATGTTACATTTTGTAACAAACGAATTACTGGCTTATGTGAAAAATTGTTGTACTTTCGAGATCAGAGACGGTTTGATGATCTCTATCATAACCCGTGCAGTGAGGTTGGTTCTCCAAATAAAAGATTTAAAGGAAGTAATGATATTTCAGCCGCCGTGCAATACAGAAGACTGTATTATGAGGTAATAGACAATTAAAAGTTAAAATGCCGTTTTCTGACATTGAGAAATTAAAATTTCTTCAGCTGGTCGATGTACACTGCTTTGAAGCTCATTCTAGAATTTTTCCTGAACACTGTTTTAAAGCTCTGCTCTAAACTTAAGAAAAATACTTTGACAGCACCAAACTGCACAGTGAGCTGCAGGTTCTGTATACAGACAGAGATCTGTGGAACAATGCCAAAAGTACAACAGAACTTCTATCTGCCGTATACAATAATAATCTAGCACAGGCACTGCCAGAGCTATTTAGACTTCTTTCCTTCGTAGTAACAATTCCTGCAACATCGGCCTCTGTGGAACGCAGTTTCTCGTGCCTGAAAAGGATAAGAAACTACAAGAGAAACTCTATTGGGCAAGAAAGGTTGTCAAGTTTATCAGTTCTGTGCATCGAGAAGGCGCTTGTGAAGAGGATGGAAGCAGAACAGACATGGTATGACCATATAATAAATCACTTCGCCAAACAGAAAGAACGAAAGATAGATCTCATATACAAGACAATATAAGCGTAAGGTAAGCTTCCTCTCTTGCTGTATAGGTAAACGCTGTGTTCAGAAGTCTTCAAGACTTTTTTCTTTTGGCGTTAGTGAAGGCAGAGGCGTACATACAATTGAATTTCATTTGAGATGAAAAAGATGTATAGTTCAGTCTTGCTTTTTATCTTCTGTTGATCTCTTTAATAAAAATCTATTTCGATGCAATATATTTCATATTCAAACTGGCTTAACAGTTCCCAAATAGTCCAAGAAGGCAATTCAAACTGAAAAAAATATATTTAGGCGAAGGGCTGGAGCCTTACATAAACAGGTTTTGTGTTGGTAAGTCATGTAAAACGTGCGTTTCCGGTAAAATTTTATAAATCTTTTCACGGGTCACGTTACTTATTTCATACTTCGCACATGAGAAAGTAAATAAAAAAAATGGTATTAAATTGAATAAATTTATCGAAAGAAATACAGGATTACACGATATAATACAAAGTTGAATATGACAATCCGATTTTTGGTGTAAATGTGATAAAGATGGTAAGTCAGATAATATCCGAAAACTTTAAATTTTCATCGTCCTGGATCGGGACTCGAACTCGCGTCTCATAGATAGCGCCCGGGTAGGCTAACCACTACACCACCCAGAACGACCAAGTTTCAAGTTTCCGATTAATTTGAATATAACCATCACAGATTCGCTAGTCGAAGCAACCGGCATTCATGTTTAGCGAATCTGGAGGTTAAGAATCCTATTCCGTGATTGCCCGGAATAGCAGATAAATCAAGAAAGAAATACGGGATTACACCATATAATACAAATTTTGAAGATGACAATTCGATTTTTGGCGTAAATGTGACAAGGATGGTAAGTCAGATAATATCCGAACACTTGAAAATTTTCATCGTCCTGGAGCGGAACTCGAATCCGCGTCTTCCAGATAGCGCCCGGGTATGCTAACCAGTACACCACCCAGGACGATGAAAATTCTCAAGTTTTCGATATTATCTGACTTACCATCCTTGTTACATTTACGCCAAAAATCGGATTGTCATCTTCAAAATTTGAATACATTTATTTGAATCCAGGCTGAAAAGTAGTTTGCCTCCCCAGCAATTTTGGTCACGGGCCGCCATTGACCAAAAGGTAAATAAAGCTATTTCGAATAAAATATCGTACTTACGATTCGGGAAACGAAACAAAACGATGCTCGAAACCTTTAGACGCACGAAATATACAAAATAATAAGTCGTAGGGCACTAAAATGAGAACTTTGGGCACGAAATATCGGAGCTCAGAAAACGCAGTACTACGACGCAGTATTATGAGTTCGTAATAGCTACTAAACGGGAGAAAAAACAAGTAAAATTAAATGTGATAGAAAGAAATTCCCTGTTCATATAATTTAGAGTTTAGAAAATTACAAATCTCGACCTCCTTGGGTTTAACCAGAAACCTTCACTTGAGAGCCATGCACATTCTGGTGAATGACACAAGGATCTAGTAAAAACTAAGTCCCTCAATTTGATATTTAGATATCAAATAAGTGAACAAGGTTACTTGCTAACTATTTTGCACTTAAAATACTAAAACAACTCCATTATTTCGAGGGAAAGATTAGAAAAGGAGATGAGAAGCCTATATTGAAACTGCAATTCACGGTATATGTGACAAGGTTCTAGAAAAAACTGAGTCCCTCAACTTAATGTTTAGAGATAAAGTAAGTGCAAAAGGTTACTGGCTAACTATCCAGCACTTACAATATTAAAACACCTCTATTATTTCAAGGGAAACATTAGAAAAGGTGGTGAGAAGCCTAGACGACTTGCGGTTTTCCAGTCTATGTATCTTAAAGGACTTTGCTGTAAGCAGTGTTTTTTTTTGTTTTTTTATTTTTTTTTATTTTGAATGAAGCATAACTAAACAGTTTTCCTGATAT
The DNA here is from genome assembly GCA_039090855.1 of Macrothele yani. Classification (NCBI taxonomy): domain Eukaryota; kingdom Metazoa; phylum Arthropoda; class Arachnida; order Araneae; family Macrothelidae; genus Macrothele; species Macrothele yani. Next base: position 110,448,885 of record CM077013.1, read on the forward strand.
AATGAAATAAAACAAAGCAGCTTTCTGCGATATAAATTGAACAGTTCTTTTGGTGTAACTAATATTTAGTAATATCATAATTGTTGTTATAGTACAAATATTTCTGAAGTAAATGAACCTACTTTTCAAGAAATTCTTGCAGATCAGGTCAAAAATATCTTTTTTGTGTATTCCAAGAAGCTTCATGTTTTTTTCTATTAGGAGTGATGCAAAGGAAGTGAGGGAAATCAATTATTATAGTGGAAGTCTTCTGAATAAATGCAAATTGTAAATTTAAGAACATGGAATATTTGCTGAAATACTCTTTAGGGGAAGTCACTGAAGAATGAAATTCTAAGGAAGTGAAAAAAGCAGCTGATTCAGCACCACACATTATTCGAAATGCAAGTAAAGATTGCTGGGAGTGTGAAATATGCTTCCAAAAATTCAGAAAAGATTCCAATATTGAAAGACATTTGCCACTGTATACAAATGAAAAATATTTCCAGTGTGATGTGTGTATCAAGAAATTCACATAAAAAAGAAATCTCTTAAGTCGTGTAAAGCTCAACACTGATGAAAAATCATAATAGTGTGAAATTAATTACAAAATATTTACCCAAATTCAAATGTCTTAAGACATATATTCCTTTATACTGGTAAAAAGCATCATCTATGCAACAAAAAAAATGTGAAAAAAGAATTTGATTTACCATTACACATTGTTTCAATTGCAAGAAAAAGATTGCTAGGGAGTGAAATATGCTTCCAAAAATTCAGAGAAGATTCCAGTAGTGAGAGACATTTGCACTGTATAGAAATGAAAAATCTTTCCAGTGCGACGTGTGTAATAAGAAATTCACACAAAAAATAAATCTTTTACGTCAGGTAAAGTCCAAGACTGATGAAAAATCATAATAATGTGATATTAGTCCCAAAATATTCATCCAAATTCTAATGTCTCAAGAGATATATTCCTTCATACTGGTAAAAAGCATCATTTATGCAGTTACAGCCAAAAACAATATGAACAACAATGCGCAAAAGATTTAACTTGTGAAAATATATCCCTTTTTTATGTCAGCCGCATTCGCCTTACTCTTACATCTATATTTAACACAGTACCTGACCCAAACCTGACGATATTTACTGACGGAAGCAGCTAGGTATTTGCCAGTCTATTCTCTTCCAAGGTCTTTGGTTTGGATGGTTTTAAAATATGAAATGTTATTACATTTTAACACAATAATAATTTCCTTTAATACCGAGCATTTCTAAAAAACAAGGCAATGTTTTAATGTAATATTTGGAATGTTGGCTGTGGCTCAAATATTCAATGTGACTAGAAGTCCCGATTTTTTTCCAATCTGAACCGATTCGTGAATTAGCAAACTAAATTTTATTTTGGGGCTCAGTATTTTTATATATTCAAAATATAAATATATATATATTTTATATTTAATTTCAGAATATGGATGTAACCCACATACTGAAATTAAAATAGAAAAGAAGAATATCAAAGTTGTTTTTGCATAATACGAATTTATTTATCATCACTGAAACCCAAATAATACGAATTTAGTAATAATTGATGACATGGCTATTTCTAGACTTCATATTTCATATTTATGGGTATTACTAAGGAATAAAGGAGATTTTAAAGTCAAATTTCATTCGTGGTCTCGGCAGTTACGGATGCAAGAGACATGCCATACATTCAAGAAGGCTACAATAAGATATCTGGAGATGGCGTCGTTGCACATAGTGTGGGAAAGCTAGTGGTTTTTAAGGCTGTTGAAATGCAATTTGTGTTGGCCGAATCGCATTATTTCGTCGTAAATGTTTTAAACTTTGCATTGCAACTTGCAGCCGATATGTGAGAAAATGCTGGATTTAAAAATGTTTCCATTATTTTGAGGCAACTTCCCATTTATATTTTAAATTCAAATACAGTATATGAAATGTTAGTGAAAGTTCAAAACACAACAAAACGTTAAGTTGAAAATTTTACTTCTCTGTGGAGCGTAACGCTCTCCAGTTTCGTATTAACATGAATTTTGCAACGTAAAACCACGCAATTCAAAAAATATCTGAACCGCATGAACTCTTTTTTTTTTTTTTTTTTTTTTTTTTTGATTGAGGTTTTGACAACCACAGTGAGCAACTCAGTGGACTGTAAGCATTCGCCCGTCACTAATTTAGTGCCACTGGTTCCAGGGAAGGGAGGGAACTAGTACCGTAAGACAAACACAACATCCATGCCTCACCTGAATTCGAACCGGGACCCACTTGGACGAACGGTCATAAGCCAGCGCTTAGACCACTGCACCACCGGGGCAGCCACATAAAACTCCGTAGGTATGTAGGTATCATGTAAATAGCATCAAAATTACCACATTTAGTGACTTCTCGGTTAAGAGACCCTAGGGAATCTCCAGAATTCTTATTCTAAGAATAAGAATTCTCAATAAGAGTCTTGGGCCTCTGTGCGTAGCACTTCTTGTAAACAGTCCATGGCCTCTCTCTTGAGAGTTTACTGAATTTAAATATATCTTACTTTGTGGTCTATATTGCAGCTATACTTTTTACAATGATTTTAATCTTTACAGTTTTCGTCGGTTTTGTTGCAAATATAAATACTCTTCAGCTACGAAAATAATTTTTATTCACGCGATGTGCCTTCGTTACTTCACCACACGATAATTTCCTGGGGTGTTTTAGAGTCGATTTGGTCCGGTTCGAGTGAACCATAGAACCACTAAATATCCGCTGTACATCCGATGAGCACTTTAATCCGTCGGACCCCGGATACTGTCCCCATAGTACCCGGGGTCTTCCTCCCCTTTCTTAAGTAAGGGCGAGTTCCTCCCGCTTTCCACAACGCTTCCCTGTTACTTTCTTGTCAGGCACTTTATCCCGAATCTTCTACCTTCCTATTTCTAAGGTTGTTTACCTCCTTAAAATACTCTACACAAATTCTTAAAAATCTAGGGTAAATTGTTTGTTGAAAATAGAACGGTTCCACGGAACCTTTTGTTAAACTAAACTAAATGTTCCAGGGGGAACAGTGCGAGATCCAGAGATGCTTGGGCTTTCGTGTGAATTTTTCTTAGTCCTCCCCCCCCTCCCCACCACAACCACCACAACGACCTCATTGTTAACTGTACCCAGGTGAACTGCCGTTCATCATTCACTCAACTGATGCCGGAACGTGTGAAAACCGAAGGTTGAAAGTGCGACTAGTTTTGTGAATGAAGAATCATTCTTAACTTCATTCTCAGTTACACTTAATTTTATATTGCTTTGATAAATATGCTTGGTGTCTGAGAGAGCTTCCGGGCTTCAGCTGTGGACATAACAAAATTAAATCTTACTAAGAAGATTTTTCCGCCCCGATGGCCAGTGGTCTTAGCGCTGGATTCTGACTAGATCCATCATGGACGGTCATTCGTCCGCGATGGATCTGGGTTCAGGTCCCGGTGAGGCACGGATGTTGCCTTTTACTTTACTGCACTATCGCTCTCCTGGAACCAGTAAGCCTAAATTAGGGACAGACGACTGCTTATAACCCATCGAGTTGCTCACGTTGGTCGTTAAATCCCCAAATAAAAAAAAAAAGAATATTTGTTAAATAAAATCTCAAAAACGTAAAAACAATAAACATCTTAGCAAAATCCGGCACAGCACTTGCCCTTTTATCTTTTTTTCCTGAAAAGTCCTCAGAAATTTTATTAATATTCAACCGATCCGCAGTATCATATTGCATGGACGAAACAGCTAATCTCAAAAGTCTCTCTTGGCTCATCGTACATCGAAGATAGTTTTTAACAATATCAGTTTTGGAAAACTTCGCTCGGAAGAAGAAACTGTTACCGGCAGTCAATGCAATTCTTAAAACTATGCAGAAATTCAGATAAATGTCATTTAAACCTACACAACACAATATTTCCAACATAACCATTGTATTATTTTTCATTTAAGAAAAGAAAAAGTGCTTCAGAGATTTTATTTCCTTACTGAGCAAGTAGGAGCCTCAGAGTCTTGGGCCTCTGTGCGTAGCACGTTCTTAGCGACCTTGGATCCGATAGGGGATAGGAAGTATGAAGGCAGATATTTCTCAGTTTATTACTAATAGTTCCTTGTCATTTTCTTGTTTTTATTTCTTTCTATTTTTCTTCCACGTCAAATCAGTTGTTAATATTTGCGTGACACCAAGAAGGAAAGATAATTGGGGTATGTGCTAGTTGTTCCTACCTGAGAAAAAGAATGCGTCTCAAGCGACTAAGTGGAATCTGGTAAATGGAAAAAGCACTTTGAGGACATTCTGTACAGCTGAGAACCAGCAGAAAGCTAAACCCATTTAGGGGCCGGATGGAGAAAGCACCAGCCTGGAGTACATTCATAAGCCACTGAAGTGGAGAAGAATACGTCAGCTAGGTTCACAGCAGAACTTTATTTTGTGGGTATGTGAGCAATTACACTTAGCCAACGAAGAAAACCTTTTTACCTGGGGTGAATATTGACAGAATCCCGCGGCTTCCACTTAATAGTTAACTGAGGGACCACTGGTTCCTTTCCAAAAAAGAGAGGGAAAAAAAAAGGAAGTGCCTGAGAAAAGAAACAAAGAAGTCTGGCAGGAGTTTTCAAGCTGAGTGGGCCTCCCCGGTGGCGCAGTGATCTAAGCGATGGCTTCTGACCTTTCGTCCGAAAGGGGTCCGGGTTCGAATCCCGGTGAGGCTTGGATGTTGTGTTTGTCTTACGGCATTGGCTCTCTCCCTTCCCTGGAAGCAGAGGTCCTAAATTAGGGACGGGCGACTGCTTATAGCCCATTGAGTTGCTCACGGTAGTCGTTAAATCTCCAATCAAAAAAAAAGAAAAAAAAAAAGCTGAGTGGAAGTAGCCCTGAGAGGAGCGGAGGAAGAGATGAAGTAAAGACGAACTTGGGACTAAGGTAATCAAGCCGCAGCCCCTGTGTGTGAATCAAGAGATCTTATTATTAAAGAGCACTCGGAAGTCTGGTTATGTCATTCCATCTACTTGAATATTAAAGCATTGAACTTCATTTATTTCATTTTTGATGTGATCGTTTATATATTCAGAAATACATTCGATTAATTCGTTTTGAATAGTTTTTGAGTCACCTGTGAAGACATTTTTTATCGTTTCGTATTGATTTTGAATTTTAAAGGATTTCTTGATATCAACAGTGAAAGCAATTGCGTGAATTTCTACGATTTATCGAGTCAATGCCTTCGTCATGGTCACGGAATGCTAGTTCTTGTTTACTCAAATACAGTATTGCATCAATCATTCTCTGCAGGAAAAGTCTATTTAAACGAACGCTTTCGTTGAAATGCATTTTCAAAAGCCTAGCATTCTCCCTCAGGGCATCGGCAATAGTGTTCTGATTCTTTTCAAAATTATTTAGCATTAATTCGCATTTCAGGTGTTCGCTAGAATCACCAAGTTTGTAAAGTGACCGTTTTATATTTAAGAAATCTGAAAATTGTATTTATTCTACGCCGAATTTTATTACTAAAATATAAGCAGTGCCAACAAAATAATTTTTGTAACACAGAAGGGCTGCAAAGCTATTTATATTCAGTAAACCAACGATTTTAAAAATTATTATTGTAAGATTTACCGCTCTTCTTGATTTCTTTCTTGGCGACAATTGTCATTGAATCCGTCGGTCGTCCTTGAAGTAAAATGTCTCTTTTATTTTCAACTTTCCACCGATTGAACGGAGTTTGCAATAAATTACAGACAATGTTGTTCACAGGATACATACTGAAAACTAAAACTATAACTATTAGTTAAACTGTACACGAAACTAAAGTAACTAATGAAGTTTTTAACAAACAATCACAAAACACGAAAAAACATATCTCTTTCAGAAAGTATGTAGCAAAACACCGCAAGAAAAAATCCCTAGTTGATTGCAAAGGACCCTTGGCAATCCGTCCCGTTCCACTGCGATCTCTTCAAAGGTCACGACTCCAGGTGCAGAGCCTTAACGTCTCATGATAAAACACTTCACTTGCCCGACAGATAGGGGAGGGTGACGTCACAGTTATTATGGCAACTCGGATGAAAACTGCAGACTTCCAAGCATTCTCATTTCAGCTCTTCACGTGAACTGTTTTGCGTATAAGGACTTGTTTTCCATATTGAACGCGCCTTGTGAAGTGATATCTAATCAAAATTTTGGGTATTTTGGCACTCAATAAAGGCAAAAAAAAAAGAATATATTATACGAAACTATTAAATAAAATCTTATTTCAAATAAAATAGGTGAAGAGGCACTTCACCTACTTCACCTGAAAAGCCGCCACCTGAAAAGCCGCCCTGAGAAGAGGTTGGCTCACAGGTGAGATGCGCCGATACCAATATGCCAGCTCCATGAAATGCGCGCAGAGTGCGGTTCATTTAAAAAAGAAACACGTGATGTCTGTCTGATCAACCTAGTTTTGTTTTTCGATTATCTATGTTCTGAAAGAAAATCCATGTCAAAACTGTAAGTAAACTTTTATTTCTTGCATGCTTTAGTGTAATGATGATCTGAAACTACGAATTTTGTTATTATAGGACTTTCACTCTAACTGGCAGTAATTCATAAAAGCACATTATATTGCATATCTGTGGACATGTTGTCACCATTGCGTTGGAATTTTGTCCTACTTCATAATTTTCAAAACATTGCAAAATTCTGTATTTTTGTCAGAGACGTCCAAGTGAGAATTCAATTGCATTGTTGCTATTTCCTTCAAATTCATTTCCGATCTGATCTAGATCCTGCTGCAAGTTGCTAACCTGTGAAATTATCAAGGCTATGTTCGAATGTCCGATGTCATATGAGTTTATGGATCGTTGAAAATTATAATATATTAATAGATAACGTCATTATGTACAAAAAAGATAAAGAGCTGCTGAATCACCTTACAAACTAGGTTATCTTATGCTTACAACATAATCCTTCTTACCCCAAAATCAATACTAAAATGACATATCATATATAATTCTATCCATGAACGTTAATGAGAACATACAGGCTTTCTCCCACCAATGAGTGGCTTATTTTGGGGTTTAACGCCCACTTTGATGATCTCTAAGGATTATAAGCATTCACCGTTTTTAGAGGATTAACGATCACCGTGAGCAGCTCGATATGCAGTCTCACGGTGGTCGTTAATGATAGCAGTCCCCCCGCCCATAATTTAGGGACACTGATTCCAGGGAAGGGAGAGAGCCAGTGCCGTAAGACAAACACAACATCCATGCCTTACCAGGATTCGAATACGGATCTATCTCGGACTAATGATTAGAAGTTGCTAACCTGTGATATTATCAACGTTATGTTCTAATGTCCGATGCCATATGTTGCTTAGACCTCTGCGCCTCCGGGGCGGCATAAGCATTCATCCTTCCATAATTTGGGGTCACTGGTTCCAGGGAAGGGAGAGAGTTTGCTCCCTAAGACAGGCATATCACCTATGCCTAACTCGAAGTATACGGAGGGAACTGTACTGGAGACAAAAAAAGTATATATCTCTCCCAGTAGACTGTAATTCTAAAACTCGTCATAACATTTAACACAAGAATTCACGAAAACTCTTTTTGGAGTTATTGTTTTGTCACATAACAACTCCGTTGACATCGAATCTTTGCACAAATGTGGTGTTAATAGGTTTCCCATTGTTTTTCAAATCGCCGTTCCTTTGGGTGTAGTGTGCCGTGCAACACGTCTGGTTAGGCTTCAGTGGCATGTAACATCCTGATATTTAATATCTTACGAAAGAGCTGTAGAGACATCTCCATTCTTTATATCCCTTTTGTGTTCTGCAATCTTAACGTCAATTGACCTTTTCATCATTTCTAAATAAATTTAAGAGAAGCCATATTTGAAACCTGATGTTTGAATCGTGATGCCTTACAACGGAATTCTGCATTGCTAATTGTTTTTTTCCTTGAGAGAGAAGCAGCTGTTGGTGAGCGAAAATTTGACTTGGCCCATGTGTATTTTTCTTAACGTATAACAACAAATGAATTTATTGGTGTTCCAAAAGTTTTCGGGCAGACCATGAAGGAATAATTGTAGTTTTACGATTTTTTTGGAGGTAAATTCAATCCTTTGCATGCCTACAGACCAATTTTTGGGTTTTATAGTTATGTTTGTTATTTTTTTCTTTTCAGGTCCTAGATGCTGACTAGGTGAGCCAAGGAACAAAAAATGGAGAAGCAAGAGATCAGAGCTTGAATAAAATATCTGCAAACAGAAGAGCTGGAGCCAAAGGACATCCATAAAGATATGATGACAACATTAGAAGAGAATGACTCTTTATACAGTATTGTAAAGAAGTGGGCGGAGGAGTTCAAGTATAGTAAAACGAGTGCGGAAGATGATCCTCGCTCAGGCAAGACTTCCTTAGGCCATCATCAAGAAAATGCGGACAAGAGAGAAAAGTACTGCAAGATAGACGTTTAACGGTCAGACATATTGCACATGCCAAAAACAACGTTGAACGCATTCATTCTGACAGAACATCTGGCAGGGGCGGTTCGTCATTAGGGGCCAGAGGGGCCGGGCCCCACCTAAAAATATATATTTCTAGAAATATGTTTTTTTCCTGATTCTTATTCTCTCTCTTAACTACATGGTAATAAACCTTTCCCTTCAAAAACATTACCTAAGGGAAAAGTTTCCTTCAAAAACGAAAAACTATTCCCTGAGGAAAGAGATCACGTTCAGAGTGTGAGGTTATTGGGGCCAGCTCCAACAGGCCTCAGTAACATCATTACGAAAGCGAAGAGGAGACGATTTCCTCCCCGTCTTATTCAGTATGAAGACCTACATGCAAGACTGTCTCAACCGCGTGTGCAAAACAAGCTGTGGGGCCAGATCCATCTGGCCCCGCGCTAATTTGATTGGCCGGGAGAGTATCCATTTCCTTAACGCCGTGGGTTGACAGAGAAGCTTACCCCAAACAAGCTCAAGGGTGGCGGGAGGGTTTCAAATGTCGTAGCAAAGTTCAGTTAGTTGTTTTTTCTGTGTGTGTCTCTCTCGGTGATGTGTTGTTCCTTTGTGTCGTGATTTTTTTTGCTTGTCGATTACAATGAATGGAGTGGATATTTTGTTAAAATCTCCGTTCTTTGCTTTAAATCTAGAAGGAAAGCTTCACTTAAAAACTCAGTGCTTATCACCCCATGAATTTTTAGTTTGAGCTTCACTTAAAAAAACACAGGGCTCATCAGCACAAGAATTTGAGTCGAAAAGCTTCACTTAAAAAACTCGGTGCTCATCAGCCCAAGAATTTGAGTTTCCAAGAGTATGAAGTTTACAAAGCGCTTTGCAGAACTAATTTCAGTTTTAACTAAGATGATTTTCTATGTTAAAAATAAATAAATAAATAAATAAATGAGAAAACCTGTGAGTATAATTTGCACATGAGTACATATATGTTTTTAGGTTTCACAAGTTCTTTAAAAAACAAGGTTAAACCTTTCAAATAATGCATATGGTAGTATTGTACTCATTCTATATGGGACGAAATTCATGAAACATTCCCTCCCTGCATATATTTGGAGTTATTATTTTTTCACTATATTTTTTTATCCTGTGAATCCTGTGATTATTATTCCTCAGTTGAGAAATCTGAAGAAACACAAAGCACGAATAACGTAAATTATTGCTCATATGTTTTAACGTAAAAATTTTATTTAAGGAGTTTTAACATTTTTCTGTTAATAGTTATGCATTTTATTCTGAGGAAATTCTTTTCGTGTGCAATACAATAGTTGACACATTCCTACCTAATTTGGGCACTATGGTGAGTCAAGGGGGTTAAACAGAGGCAGAGTAAAGAAATCTTGCGGGGGGGGGGTTGAATAGTTGGCCTAATAACGACAGTTTTTTTTTATTTCGTTGTTAGACTTCGGCTACTGGCCCCACCTGTTTCAGTTGCCACGTGCCGCCACTGTATCATCATCATCATCATTGTCAACCATTATCAATCCACTGCTGGACGAAGGTCTCCCCAAGTTTCCTCCACAACGGTCTGTCTTGTGCCAGTCTCCTCCATGTCACCCCTGCATACTTTCGAATTTCATCCACCCATCTCCCATGTGTTCTTCTTCTGGGTCTTTTCCTGTCCCTTGGAATCCAATCTAAAATTTCGGCTGTCCATCGATGATCTGTCCTTCTGGCAGTATGTCCAGCCCATTGCCATTTCAGGGATTTAACTCTGATCATGATGTCTTCCACTCTTGTCATTTTTCGGATCCACGAGTTCCTCTTCTTATCTCTCCTGGTTACACCAAGCATGCACCTCTCCATGCTGCTTTGAGTTGTCTGCAGCCTTTGTATGTCTCTTTTAGTTAAGATCCACGTCTCTGCACCATACGTAAGCACTGGAAGGATGCATTGATCAAACACTTTTCTTTTAAGACATAATGGCATATTGCTCTTGAAAATTATGCTGTTTCTTCCAAAAGCACTCCAGGCAAGTTTTGTACGCTGATTAATTTCTTCATCAATGTGACCCTCACTTGATATCTGTTGTCCAAGATAAACGTATGTGTCTGTTATCTCCAGCTTTTCTCCATCAATCGATAAATCTTCATTTCTTGTAAAAGCATTGAACATCACTTTTGTCTTCTGAAAGTTCATTTTTAATCCCACTTCTTTACTCTTGTCAGCAAGTTCCTGGATCATACTCTGCAGCTCTGATGGGGTAGTTGCAAAAATGACTACGTCATCAGCAAAACGAAGGTGGGTTAGATAATCTCCATTAATCTTTATCCCCGTGTTTTCCCAGCTCAGCGACTGAAAAACACCCTCCAATGTGGCATTAAAGAGCTTCGGAGATATGGTGTCACCTTGTCTCACTCCCTTTCCAATTTTTACGTGTGTTGTATTTTCAAACAGCCTAATCTTTGCACTTGCATTTTCATAGATGTTATTAATAATATTAATGTATGCATCTTCAATACCGCAGGTTTTCAGAGCCATTGTAACTGCTGATGGTTTCACCGAATCAAAGGCTTTTTCATAATCGATAAAAGCCATGCACAATGGAAGTTCATATTCCCTCGCTCTTTCAATTAGTTCTCTCAGCACGTGGATATGATCTATTGTGCTGTAGCCACTCCTGAATCCAGCTTGTTCTCTCGGTTGAGCCATGTCTAGTGCTACCTTCAAGCGGTGTGAAAGAACTTTAGTGAAGATTTTATAAACCACTTATATATATATATATATATATATATATATATATATATATATATATATATCATCATCATCATCATTGTCAACCATTATCAATCCACTGCTGGACGAAGGTCTCCCCAAGTTTCCTCCACAACGGTCTGTCTTGTGCTAGTCTCCTCCATGTCACCCCGCATACTTTCGAATTTCATCCACCCATCTCCCATGTGGTCTTCTTCTGGGTCTTTTCCTGTCCCTTGGAATCCAATCTAAAATTTCGGCTGTCCATCGATGATCTGTCCTTCTGGCAGTATGTCCAGCCCATTGCCATTTCAGGGATTTAACTCTGATCATGATATCTTCCACTCTTGTCATTTTCGGATCCACGAGTTCCTCTTCTTATCTCTCCTGGTTACACCAAGCATGCACCTCTCCATGCTGCTTTGAGTTGTATGCAGCCTTTGTATGTCTCTTTTAGTTAAGGTCCACGTCTCCGCACCATACGTAAGCACTGGAAGGATGCATTGATCAAACACTTTTCTTTTAAGACATAATGGCTTATTGCTCATGAAAATTATGCTGTTTCTTCCAAAAGCTCTCCAGGCAAGTTTTATACGCTGATTAATTTCTTCATCAATGTGACCCTCACTTGATATCTGCTGTCCAAGATAAACGTACGTGTCTGTTATCTCCAGCTTTTCGCCATCAATCGATAAATCTTCATTTCCTGTAAAAGCATTGAACATCACTTTTGTCTTCTGAAAGTTCATTTTTAATCCCACTTCTTTACCCTTGTCAGCAAGTTCCTGGATCATACTCTGCAGCTCTGATGGGGTAGTTGCAAAAATGACTACGTCATCAGCAAAACGAAGGTGGGTTAGATAATCTCCATTAATCTTTATCCCTTGTTTTCCCAGCTCAGCGACTGAAAAACACCCTACAAAAGTGGCATTAAAGAGCTTCGGAGATATGGTGTCACCTTGTCTCACTCCCTTTCCAATTTTTACGTGTGTTGTATTTTCAAACAGCCGAATCTTTGCACTTGCATTTTCATAGATGTTATTAATAATATTAATGTATGCATCTTCAATAGCGCAGGTTTTCAGAGCCATTGTAACTGCTGATGGTTTCACCGAATCAAAGGCTTTTTCATAATCGATAAAAGCCATGCACAATAGAAGTTCATATTCCCTCGCTCTTTCAATTAGTTCTCTCAGTACGTGGATATGATCTATTGTGCTGTAGCTACTCCTGAATCCAGCTTGTTCTCTCGGTTGAGCCATGTCCAGTGTTACCTTCAAGCGGTGTGAAAGAACTTTAGTGAAGATTTTATAAACTACTGATAGGAGGCTGATAGGTCTGCAGTTTCCAAGATCCTCAATGTCACCTTTTTTATGTAGCAGGATCATTGTAGCGGTGTTCCAATCCTCAGGAATCTTTCCTTCATTAAGGCATCGAGTGAAAATTTGGGCGAGTACTGTTTCGATTTCTCCACTTGCTTCTTGTATGATGTCTACAGTAATTCCATCTTCTCCTGGAGCTTTTCCCCGCTTCATGTTCTTGATTGCATGTGCAACTTCTGCTGGAAGGACTGGAGGAACTCTGGTACTGGTATCTTTCATGATGTCTGGAGTGCATGTATCATCCCTTTCATATAATTTGGAGTAGAAATCTTTCACTCTTGTCAAAATTTCGCCTCTATTTCTTGTTACAGACCCATCTTCTTTTCTCAGTGCCATAATCTGTTTTCTTCCCTTACTGAGATGTCCCTTTGCTATCTTCAGGCTTTGGTTGTTTTCAATTGCTTTCCTCACTAGTTCAGAGTTGAATTTTCTTACATCTTCAGTGATACTTTTTCTTACTGTCTTGCATAGCTCTATATATTCCACTTTGGAAGTCACATCTTCTTTAGTTGTCCTCATCTCTCTTCTTTTTGCATCAACATTTTGGTTTTTTCTGATAATTTGTTCACATGCAACTTGTTCTTAGACCCAGCTAATTTTGTTGCTGTTTCCATAAGAGCTTTGGTTATTTTTCTGTTAACTTCAGAAATATCCACTCCTTCTGATGTTAGGCCTTCTAAAGCAGAGAATCTGTTCTTCAGTTCCAACTTGAAGGTATTATGGTGTTTTTTAAGGTTGGTTATGTCAATATATTTTGTTTGTCTTATGAGCTTGCCACGTTCAAGTTTAGTGTTGAGGTGCATCTTACATCTCACCAATCTATGGTCACTACCTGTGTTGAACTTGTTTAGCACACTGCAGTCTTCTATGACCAATTTTTTGTTACACATAATAAAATCAATTTCACTTGTAGTCCCATTTGGATGTCTCCATGTCCATTTCCTGTGTGGCTTTTTCTTGAAGAAGGAGTTCAAGATGAAAAACCCTTCTGCCTCTGCAAACTCAACGAGAGTATTTCCACGCTGGTTTCTGTAGCCGTGACCGAATTTACCTACTGAAGTTTCATTCTGTTGCCGTTGCCCTATTTTTGCATTGAAATCTCCCATAATTATTTTCAAGTGCTGCTTACCTTTATTATTTAGATGACAAATTTCCTCATAAAATTCTTTAATTTCTTCTTCAGGATGACTTGTGGTGGGTGCATAAGACTGAATAATCTGAGCCTGGTATCTTTTCGAGAGTTGGATAACAAGTCGTGCAGCTCTGTCATAGGAGCTTTCAACTTCTACAACTTTATCCTTCAGTTTCTCGTTTATTATAAATCCAACACCGCTAGTTCTGCCAGTATCTGTCCCACGATAGTAGAAGAGATGTCCACTTTTCAATTCGATGAGATCTTCTCCTTTTCTCCTTACCTCACTTAGCCCCACGATGTGCCACTTGATCCTTTGTAGTTCCTCTTCCAATTCAAGAAGCCTTGAATCAGAAGATAGGGAGCGTCCATTATACGTAGCCAAGGTCAGCATCAGATGGCAGCCTAGTCCGGCCTCCGGGGATTCTTAGCACCCTCTGCCTTCATGTCGCACTGGCCGCTGCCTTGGCCAGGTACATTCCAGCTGCCGGAGACTGAGGGCCAACATTTAAGTTGTGGAATCATTTTGGAGGGGTTTGGCCATAACTCACCACGCTGGCCAAGCGGGTTGGTGAGTGTGGGATAGAATTTCCTCTAATCCCGATGGTATAGTTATACCGCTATTGGCGGTCGTCAGGGCCCCTTTAGTGGGAACAGGATTCACCACGAGAAGGCGGGGTTGACATTTGTCAAGGAGAGGCTGTGATGTTACGCATCACCTGACCTTACATCCCATATATCATCATCATCATCATTGTCAACCATTATCAATCCACTGCTGGACGAAGGTCTCCCCAAGTTTCCGGTCTGTCTTGTGCCAGTCTCCTCCATGTCACCCCTGCATACTTTCGAATTTCATCCACCCATCTCCCATGTGGTCTTCTTCTGGGTCTTTTCCTGTCCCTTGGAATCCAATCTAAAATTTCAGCTGTCCATCGATGATCTGTCCTTCTGGCAGTATGTCCAGCCCATTGCCATTTCAGCGATTTAACTCTGATCATGATGTCTTCCACTCTTGTCATTTTTCGGATCCACGAGTTCCTCTTCTTATCTCTCCTGGTTACACCAAGCATGCACCTCTCCATGCTGCTTTGAGTTGTCTGCAGCCTTTGTATGTCTCTTTTAGTTAAGGTCCACGTCTCCGCACCATACGTAAGCACTGGAAGGATGCATTGATCAAACCCTTTTCTTTTAAGACATAATGGCATATTGCTCTTGAAAATTATGCTGTTTCTTCCAAAGCTCTCCAGGCAAGTTTTGTACGCCGATTAATTTCTTCATCAATGTGACCCTCACTTGATATCTGCTGTCCAAGATAAACGTACGTGTCTGTTATCTCCAGCTTTTCTCCATCAATCGATAAATCTTCATTTCTTGTAAAAGCATTGAACATCACTTTTGTCTTTTGAAAGTTCATTTTTAATCCCACTTCTTTACTCTTGTCAGCAAGTTCCTGGATCATACTCTGCAGCTCTGATGGGGTAGTTGCAAAAATGACTACGTCATCAGCAAAACGAAGGTGGGTTAGATAATCTCCGTTAATCTTTATCCCCTTGTTTTCCCAGCTCAGTGACTGAAAAACACCCTCCAATGTGGCATTAAAGAGATTCGGAGATATGGTGTCACCTTGTCTCACTTCCTTTCCAATTTTTACGTGTGTTGTATTTTCAAACAGCCTAATCTTTGCACTTGCATTTTCATAGATGTTATTAATAATATTACTGTATGCATCTTTAATACCGCAGGTTTTCAGAGCCATATATATATATGTTACGAAGAATTCCGAAGTAGGTACCTGATATGCCTATATTTTTCAGTACTCTTTAAAATTTTCAGTTATATAATTATCGCAGCATAGCTCATAGCAGATTTAGGAATTCAAAACACATGCACTCAAAGTATCTGAATATTCACTTCTCCATTTTGAACATGTAGTTTGTTCCATTTTATAATTTCATTTTGTGGCGGCTCGCGTGCCATTAAAAAAGTTCTCCGCGGGTAAGTGTTGAAAACCTTTTCTCTACAGGAAGCCGTACGTTATTTGCAATAAGCGGCAGAGAATGCTTGATGAAAGTAAGTGTGAAATGGGCAGGGCCGTATACTGGAAATTTCGAACCCAGCCGGACCGGGCTGTTGCCGTGAAAATTCTTTTAATTTTGGGGCGCTTTGCTTCTGGCAAAGAAATACCCAAATTCGGGATTTATTTACCTAATTAATTATATTAATTAATTAACATAATTAATTAATTAATTCTTTAATTAAAGTAATTCATAATTGAGTGCAGGAAGTATTATCCCGACCCAGGCCGCATAAGAATTCGATGGTTTCTTTTCTTTTCTTTTTTCTTGCTTTCCTTTCGCGTGGAAAAGAAGATCGAAACGCAAACGCTAGGCTAGGTACAAAATTCCGCAAAGCGAAATGTATTTTTCATTGCCAGGCATTTGCGAAGAACCAGCACTGCGGATTACAGAATGCAGCCTTAGCTAACAATAGGCCAGCGGTGACTATACGGCGAAAGTCCAAGAAAGAATCCTAAATCTGGGCTTATGGCTTATGTAATAACTGTCACCAAGGCTCTGTGTCTGGGAACATAATTCAGTCGGGCATACGTGCCTTCGAGCACACTTAAATATTAAAAAAGTGTTTCTCTGAAAATAGAACTCCGAAACAGGATGACAGTTAGGGCCAAATAAATTTTTAAAGGGCTTAGCTCAGCAGATGATCAGCTGGCCGGGAGAACATCTGCTCGAAATCACCACTGGTCAGCATCCACCGGACGGCAAACCACTGACAGACGGGGGTGCAGAAGCCAATGAAGGTGCTGGGTACGCCTCCAAGAGCGGTAAACACGCCTAGCAGCAGGAGAAAAGCGAAAACGAAACGAAAATAGAATGCGAAAACTTGGAACAAGGGTTGTTGTTGTTGTTGTTGAGGGTTGTCGTTGTGATTGTTGTTGTCATCGGTTGGCAGAAATGCTTGGTCGTGCGTGGGTCAAAAAAGTCGGACTCACAAATTTCGTAGCATGTTATGTGCTATTGGAAGGTATGTAGTAGTGAAAGATGCAAAGTAGAGTCTAGAAAAGTTATAGAGTTGTCAAGGGCTCCCGTGCTGCGTTTTATCCACGGAGGATACAGCCTCAATATCACGGACACAAGAAGAAACAGCGCACGAAAGAGAAACCCCATCATCAACCCTCGGATCGGTGTTGAACAGTAGAAGATTTTAGGATAAGACATCATCCGAATATTTCAATCCCTTGCATGCTGAGTAATCACTGAAATCTAAAAATGAAATATTATTGCTCACCTCGTACTAGTTGGATTGCTAGGAACGTTTCTATTTCTATAAATCTTAGACTAAACCTTAACTTTTTGTACCGATGTTTTAATATAACTTAATCTGGTCCCACCACTCATTTGTACATAAATTAAGAGATATGTTAAAATAAATTCTATATTTGTTTCCTTAAACAACGTGTTTTTCTTAGCTGCTGCTCTGCAAATGAGTACGAGTGTCGGGTTTTGGTTTATTTTAAAGTAAACAGTTTTTATTTCTTTGAAGATACCACGATTCAAAACATGATACTGAAAGGTTAGTTTTTGAATTTAATTTCTTTGCGGCATATGAGTTCTTGCGACAACCTCGTACGAGCTCGTATGAAACACAATGCGCACAGGTACCAACGATGAGACTGGGTCGCCTATACTAGGAAACCCAATATCATTGTTGCCACTTTAGTCGATCGGAATTAATGAACATTTATGCCCTCAAGTTACCAAACAGGGCTTGGCGCGGTAATAGGGCTTTCCAAAATAAGGCCCATGAAGACCTCTACCACACACTCCAAAGAAGGAGAAGTCTGTCCCTTTTACTGAAAAAGTTATTGCAGCCGTTTCCTATAATGCAAAGGAGGGGGAGGGGGTGAGCCTGTATGGGTCATATGGCACCGTGTTATCACCAATGGACAACTAGAGAAGCTCATTAGTTCCATGCCAAGAAGGTGCACTTTGTTGCTAAGTAACCGTGGTTATCCAATTAAATATTAAAACTTACTTTGCTTGTTGGTAAGTTATTTCAAGTGTCCTGCAGGTGTCAATAATGTACTGTACAATAATTTTACGTTTAATGCATTGGACACTAATTTCACAAATTCCACTATTTGTTGCTTTTTATGACTAGACGCTGTACGTTTGCTTGCAACTTCACTTCTCTTACTTGTAATAACAGTCTGTAAAAATATTTGAATTCAGCATAAAATTTCTTTTAAAATGATGTATAACATGTATCCTTGACTTTACCATTACGCTGTATATGTTGACTTCAAATATAAAAAATGTGCCTTTCAGTCTACTGGTGCAGGACTTTTGGCCACGATTGCATTGCGCGGGGTGGTGGTGGTGGTGGTGAGAAAGGGCTGAGACGGAATCGCAGGTTTCAGGGTCAGCCGGCAAACCACGCTTGAAGGAGAGATCACTGTAGAAGAAGGAATTCTGACTAATTCCACACGATGTGGGGAACGAACGTCACGCATTTTTCGAAGAACCGAACGGCAAGGAGACTCATTTTACGTTCGTGCGCCAATACAGCGTAAAATATCTTTTACCGTTGGCAATATCGAAACCACATCCTTCTGCTCCGGAGCCGAATGCATTCCCAATACAGCGTAAAATATCTTTTACCGTTGGCAATATCGAAACCACATCCTTCTGCTCCGGAGCCGAATGCATTCCCAATTAAGCTACACCGACGGAGTTTGTTGCTGCAACTCTGTCATCTTGACATGTGCGTCAACTCTGAGGTAGGTAGCCGCACAAGATGAAACATCTTGTGCTTCGCTTAAAGCAAGATCCGTAAATAACAAAGTCGAATATATTCAGTTTTCATAAATACAAATTTTAATGAAAAATAAATAATTTTCACAACACGCAATCGCTCATAATAATTACTACAGGATATTTACAGCTTGTAAGAACTCTTTGCGTTAAAGCTCGTCACTTATTCGTAGAAACATATGGCAGTGCGGGATGCATCAGGATTTTGAAAAGCCACGAAGAACAATGGATACCGATTGAAGCAATTGCATTTCGCGTAGCACATGCTCAACGTTCAATAAATCTCCTCGAAGGAACATTGCCCTGTATGCGCAATTTTTTATTTCTTAACTACCAAATTATATTCACATGGACAATTTACTTTGTTTTGCATTGCTTTCATAAAACCAAAACTGTTGCATTACAGAAATCCCCCCCCCTTTAAAAAGAACAACCGTGAAATGCCTAATGCTAAGGTGATGCAGAGAAAACAAATGGTTCTCAAAATCCTTCATTTTTAATAAACTAAAAATGAAAATTTCGCCTGCAATAATGTACCTGGAGTTATCTAATCTCCGCGACCTACTTCCAGGGGCGAAGAGTAGTGTTTAAAAGCTGTAAAAATTAATCTAAAGCTTTGGGATACAGATATATGCAGTGGTATATCTGTGTAGAACAGATAGCGGTGAGTGGGCTTTAAAGAAAGCTGTGAGTTACAAATTATATTCATTATGGTACGTACGAAGGGTAATTCATTCATTATATTGGTAGTTGTTTGGTTATAAATGCTATTAAGAAGAAAAACTATGATAGAGTAGGTTGAAAAAACTATAACAAGATAAAAGGCCGAATTCGAGATCCCCCTGGATGTGAGGATTTTTGATAAACTATTGCTAAATAGAAAAATATTACTTTTGTATTGTCCACAACAATCTCTGATACTAAGTGACTAGTGAGAAGTGTTCCCGAAACGAATGCCATATCCCAGCATGTGAGCACAAGAGCGCATTTCTGCACTGCGTATTATTTCCCCTGATCAACTAACCCTTTAATGTTGCATATTAAGAGTAATTATCATGTACAGTAACAGTATTTTTTTAGAATTGCATCGTTGATACAAGCCGACTGGTTCCCATAGAGGTTCAGTCGAGATATAGATCCAAGGAGGTCGTGATCCGATTGATTGTGCAATAACCGAACCGTTCCTTCAAAAGCAGCATTTCCCGGTTTTGTTTTAATGGCTACTGTATACACATGGTCGTCCGATGAAAAATAACTCTCACCCTCCACAGGTGCACTCCAAATCCTAGAGTCTGTGATGTTTCTCAGTTCAAGAATAGCACAAAGTTTAGAGTGAGACTCTAGAAGGGCGTTCAGGTAATCGATTAGAAAGTTCGCGACAGTTTTCACCTGTTCGCTTTTCGGATCCACGGGAACGGACATTTTGCAGGCACACCAGTGTTCTTCGACGAAGGCGTCAGTACACGATCTGTGTTCTGGTATGGGACGGAAAATAGATATAGCTCGTTTGGTAAAGTTTTCGGCCAGTTCTGGCTTGATTTCAGAGACGTTGAAACCTTCCCACGGCTCGTTCAGATTCAAGATGTTGTCAAACGTAGCGTGCAGGTCAAAAGGCGTTACCAGACGATGAGCGTTGATTTTTAAAGTCTTCACGAGCTCAGGGTACTGCTTCCGAAACTTTGGTGGAACGGCGATCATTAGCATTGGCAATCGTGCCTCCAAACGACCTACGTAGGTATTTCTTATCGCGCCCCATCGCATTCCATGATCACCCATCATTATTACAATGGTGTTTTCGAGGTGCTTGGCGTCATAGAGGGTTTTGAAAAAACGCTCGTACATATGGTCCGCAGATGATCCCATGTTCAAAAAGTCGTGCGTCAAGCTGTTGAGCCAAAGAAAAGCAAAGAAGGGACGATCATGAAACTCCGCAACAAACTGCTGAGCCCAGTCTAGAACTGCTTCAGTTTCCGAAGTTGAGCCCACACATAAGTAGCAGTTCAGTGGCTTATCTCTGCCCAAGGCGTCTTCATACGCCAATATAAAATGCCGGAAATAGTAATCTGTTGGCTGATGATAGAATCCACGCTTCATGTAGTTGAATGAAGCAATGTGAGGGGTGTCTTCCGCATACAAGGTGCGATATCCTTTCTTGGCAAAGCGGCTCCACATGAAGTGGCACTTATCCAGAGGCTCCTTGTCAGATTCCCAGCACACTCTACCAAGTTCATCGAGAGCGTAACCCAGCAGAAGTGGCACTAAATTCGGGTACGTGTTGTCTCCCACCTTGTTGAAACCGAACATTTCGATGGCTTCAAGCTTGTCGAACAGAAATGACGCCGTACGGTTCAGCTGTCTGTGCATGTTGATGCGAGACATGGCGTCAACGCCCACCACAAGCACACTATATTTGGTGTCATTTTTAGATTTTTCACAACGCTCTTCTACTGGCGGCTTCACTTGCACAAAACTATGAAAATTGGTGTAGAACACTGTGCCATTTTCCATTTGACACTCCACTTTTACGAACTCTTCGGAAATTTTCGCACTGAAACTTATCTGCTCGCACTTCTTGGTTATTCTGCAAAGAAAAGCAGGAAGGGAAAATTAAAATGGCAATTAAGGAAAATATCTTTAGTCGTTATAAAATTCTTTGGTTCAAGACATGTCAGATAAGATAAAGGATGATCACATGTTAAGGAAAAATCATTTCAACATCCATAGCAAAAGTTATGCACTTAAGCTAAGCTATACCTAAAGAATGCGACTGACCTGCTAGGGATGGGTGTTCATATGTAAGAAACATTTGAATAGAGAATGCATCCTCCTCTAGACATAGGAGGTCTATTATTTACGATGCCAATATCTGTCGACTGAGATCTCTCTAGAGGACACATATAGAGTGGTGTCCAAAATTAAAGTCCGGAAGGCGATAGCGGGCAAATAATCCATAGCGCTCAATGATATGTTACGATGTTCACAGGGCATGCGCAAATCAGTGGCGTGCCGTGAAAGTTATGTGTAAACATTAAAAAAAAAAAAAAAAAGAAAAAAAGAAAGAAAGAAAGAAAGAAAGAAAAGAAAGAGTACGGAGTTTTAAGCGGTGGCTTGCAGGCCAACAAAACAGGTTTTGGAGTTCTAGAACACCACAAATTCTGTCTGTTTGGTACATAGGAGCGTTGGAATATGTATTTGTAATAAATTCGTATGTTCTTACCTGCATATTTAACGACGCTGTTCAGCCACTCACGTCTGAGGTTGGTCTTTCTTTGCTTACACATTCGGATTTTTCTGTAAAAATGAGGGAATCGGAAGACGCTTATTAATTACGCACCATGCATTCCCCCCCCCCTTTTTTTCCTTTTGTAGTTTAATTAAATTCCTTGAAGAATTATTGAGCTTCAAAAAGACAAAGGATATACAAAAACAGTAGCCTTGCGTTTTTTCAACTGTATCAGAAAACATCCCTCTGAAATTACGCATCGGACCATAAATCCCAGTGCCACCCAGGTGGCGCAGTGGTCTGAGCGATGGCCTCTGATCATTCGTCCGAACGGGGTCCGGGTTTGAATCCCGGTGAGGCATGGATGTTGTGTTTGTCTTACGGCACTGGTTCTCTCCCTTCCCTGGAACCAGTGACCCTAAATAAGTGACGGGCGACTGCTTATAGCCCATTGAGTTGCTCACGGTGGTCGTTAAACCTTAAACCAAAAAAAAAAAAAACCCAGATAACGTCCCGGTCGAAAGAAATTCTGCTTTCCGTTGGTTAATGCAATGCGCTCTTTTGCATTTGGGCGAGTTTCTCAGCGGCTGTTAAAATAGGCGTATCGTACGTGGAAATAAACAAAGGGGACAGAGAGGACGAATTTGATTGGTCGAGG
Source organism: Macrothele yani (assembly GCA_039090855.1). Lineage (NCBI taxonomy): Eukaryota > Metazoa > Arthropoda > Arachnida > Araneae > Macrothelidae > Macrothele > Macrothele yani. Next base: position 110,471,312 of record CM077013.1, read on the forward strand.
TCCGAAAAGTAAATGCAATGACAGACGGTTAACATATACGCATCGTACGTGGAAATAAACAGAGGGGACAGAAAGGAACAATTTGATTCGTCGAGGTCAGAAAAGTAAATGCAATGACAGACAGTTAACATAGACGCATCGTACGCGGAAATAAACAAAGGGGACAGAGAGTTCGAATCTGTTTTTGTTTTTTTTAATTGGAGGTTTAACGACCACCGTGAGCAACTCAATGGGCTATAAGCAGTCGCCCGTCCCTAATTTAGGGTCACTGGTTCCAGGGAAGGGAGAGAGCCAGTGCCGTAAGACAAACACAACATCCATGCCTGACCGGGATTCGAACCCGGGCCACTTACGGACGAATGATCAGAGGCCAACGCCTTAGACCACTGCGCCACCGGGGCGGCGAATCTGATTGGCCGAGGTCCGAAAAGTAAATGTAATGACAGACAGTTAACATAGACGCATCGTACGTGGAAATAAACAGAGGGGACAGAGAGTTCGAATCTGATTGGTCGAGGTCCGAAAAAGTAAATGCAACGAGAGACTTCCGGATGCATAGTAGTTTCTAGGTTAGTGCCAGTTCCCTGCCTAGGATCAGCTACTTCCGACGACACAGTCTCACATGACTACGGGCATGACAATGCGAAGGCAGTTTTTGTATTAGCGCTGTTTTTCTAAAAATACCTGCAAATAGGTGAATTTTATTTTAAATAAAAATCTTCTGAAACCAGGTACACAGTTTAAAAATTTCCGTAAAAAGCTGCAGCATAAAGTTTTTCTTGGTGTAGTTCTTTTTTTTTTTCATAGAGCAAATTTGCGCACGTATTTTGGGCATACATTGCATACAATGACCGCACGCTACTGGCGCAAATGGACACGAGAAGCAAATGTCCGCAGTAAAATTTGCATGTCAGTGAGCCAATGCTGTCCAGTATGTAAACTGATTTACATACTTAAAGCCAACTGGGAGCAGCAGTGGCCTTTCTCGTTGGCAGCGTGTATAAGAAGCATTCTGGTAGCTGCAAAAGCTTTTTTGTGTGTGGGTTTAACGACCACCTTCGCAACTCAGTGGGCTATAAGCAGTCGCCCGTCCTTCATTCAGGGCCAATGGTTCCAGAGAAGGGAGAGACCCAGTGACGTAAGACAAAAACAACATCCATGTCTCACGGGATTCGAACCCAGACCCTCTCGGACGAACGGTCATGAGCCAGCGTTTAGACCACTGCGTCACCGGGGGGGGCTCAAATGCTTTCTTTGTGTCTCATACACGTGTATCCGACTCTACACGGTGGCGAGCGATAGCCTCAGGTTCAGGTTGGAAGGGTCTTAAATATCTACTCTAGAGTACTTTAATGGTTATGGCAACAATTCAACAACACCGGTGTGGTGTCACGAAGGCCTGAATAAGGTTGTTTAAGGCATACGACACGTCGCGAGGACTCTTACATCGCTTTAACCGTATACGACCTCATAGGTCCTATACAGCCCGGCAATTGTATTCGGATATCTACGCTGCCACCGGGACTACGGTATCAAGGTAAACATCTTATCGAAGACTTTTTTTTTTTTTTTTTTTTTTTTTGATTGGATTTTTAACGACCACCGTGAGCAACTCAATGGGCTATAAGCAGTCGCCCGTCCCTAATTTAGGGTCACTGGTTCCAGGGAAGGGAGAGCCAGTGCCGTAAGACAAACACAACATCCATGCCTCGCCGGGATTCGAACGCAGACCCCGTTCGGACGAATGATCAGAGGCCATCGCTTAGACCACTGCGCCACCGGGGCGGCATCGAAGACTTAATGCAATTGGCCTTCATGCGAGGAGATCCATTGTTTGTGTCTCGCTGACCACATCTCATAGGGGAGAAACATCATATCGGAGGCTTAATGCAATTGGCCCTCAAGCCAGGAGACCCATGGTTTGTGTCCCGCTGACCAGATCTCACATGAGAGAAACATCATATCGAAGACTTAATGCAACTGGTCTTCAAGCCAGGACACCCATGGTTTGTGTCCCTCTGACGACATCTCACACGAGAGAAACATCATATCGAAGGCTTAATGCAACTGGCCTTCATACCAGGAGACCTATGGTTTGTGTCCCGCTAACGATATCTCACACGAGAGAAATATCATATCGAAGGCTTAATGCAACTGGCCTTCAAGCCAGGACACCCATGGTTTGTGTCCTGCTGACGACATCTCACACGAGAGAAACATCGTATCAGAGGCTTAATGTAACTGGCCTTCAAGCCAGGACACCCATGGTTTGTGTCCCGCTGACGACATCTCACACGTGAGAAACATCATATCGGAGGCTTAATGCAACTGGCCTTCATTCCAGGTGACCCACGGTTTGTGTCCCGCTGACTACATGTCACAGGAGAGCTCGCTTGAACTACAGCAGGCAATATCGTTCCTGGAGACCAGACGAGTGGGCCGGTATTTTTATATACAGACGAGTCCAGATTCAGTCTGCAAACGAATTCTCGTCGGCCTTTCATCTGGAGGGAACAGCGATCCCACAAACGTCCTTGAACGAGTCCCCTTCGGAGGCGGTGGTCTGCTTCTGTGTGTGTGGGGTGGTTGTGGGGTGGGTGGGGGCATTATGTTCAACCGCCGCACACTAATCCACTTGTTCGCAAGAGCTAATGTGAATATTGTGTGCTATTGGGACAAGATCCTAGAGCTTTATGTTAGACTCTTCGAGGTGCTCTTTGCCCTCAGTTACTTTTAATGAATGATAACGCTTGTTCGCTTGTGTCGCACAGGGATGATTTCCTGCAGAGCGAGGATATTCGGCGTACGAACTAGCCAGTCAGGTCTCCGCACCTGAACTCTATACAGCATGCCTGGGACGACACGCAGCGGCTCTTCAGTCCCCTCCCAGAAACCTTCCCGAGTTGCGTACCTCCCTCATCGAGGAATGGAATTATTTGGCCCCAGAGTTCATCAACAAATTGGCGATGAGTATGTATCGTCATTGTTAGAGTTGTCTCTCTGTACGAGGTGATCACATTCCTTATTAAAACATTTTTTGGTAACATTCTTACATCTCACCTTGGTGACATTTGCGGGTGTGACCTTGTATACGCAAAATCTATACATATTAGTCTGTTGTTATAAATGTTTATTATGTTATGTATTTTTCTTTTCATCTGTGTGAAAGCCTCCCGGGCTTTAATTTTGGACACAAGTGTAAGTGTATACGTTACAGAGGAATAGACACAAGTGTAAGTGTATACGTTACAGAGAAATAGACATAAGTGTAAGTGTATACGTTACAGAGAAATAGACACAAGTGTAAGTGTATACGTTACAGAGGAATAGACACAAGTGTAAGTGTATACGTTACAGAGGAATAGACACAAGTGTAAGTGTATACGTTACAGAGAAATAGACACAAGTGTAAGTGTATACGGTACAGAGGAATAGACACAAGTGTAAGTGTATACGTTACAGAGGAATAAACACAAGTGTAAGTGTATACGTTACAGAGGAATACACAACAAGTGTATACGTTACAAAGGAATAGACACAAGTGTAAGTGTATACGTTACAGAGGAAGTAAATTCTAAGTACAGCAGAGCTTCGAAAATTCGAATTAACTGGTACCACTTGTAGTTCGGATTTTCGATTATTTTTAACTATCAGTGAAAATCTGTTGTTCGGATTATCACTGGTAGTTCCGATTTATCCAAATACATGTAACAAAAATAAGCAACGTTATACACAAAAATTACATAAGGCAAGTTTGCCATTTTTCCTACTGCTGTGAAATTTTTAAACATAAAGTACAAATTCCAAAACTTCCCAATCATTACAAACTGGTTCCGATTGCCAAGTGGTTTACTTTATGCTGAGGTAAGGGGGGGGGGGTGATAACTTTCCTCCCTGCTCACAGTGAACAGTGGGACTGAGGGATGAAACAAAGGGTGGTACTGCAGTAGTAATGGGTCGTAAAATCTTAGCCCCGCAGGGAACAAGTGACTGGGGAAGTTTTCGCCTTTTGTCTCTGAGTATCAGAATTCACCTTCACCTTCGACACGTCGCCCCAAAATGCTTGCACCCTCAAAATTAGGAGATTCTGTTATCATCAAGTGCCAAGTTAAAATAAACGGACTACACTTAAACTTTCCACCACCACAAAAATTTAAAATAAAAAGATAAAAAAATAAAAAAAGTGGAGTGGAGCTTTTTCGGATTCTCGGCTGTAGTAAAAATCCTCCAAGTTAAAAATAATATGTATATATTTTAAATACATATCTTCATTAAGCTAAAAATAAATGAAAAAAACGCCATATAAGTATTAACTAATAACACCCAGCAGAGCCGGTCTGGCCACTAGGCAAACTAGGCGGCTGCCTAGGGCGCCAAAATTGGAAGGGCGCTAAGATTTTAGAGTTGATAAAATCAAATGAGTTAACAAATGAGAGAAAAAATAAATAAAAACAAAGACAATTTTGTTTTCTATGTCCATTCAATATTACATGCGAATTCTCATTCCTTGAGATCTGTCCTAATAGACTGCGTACGTCAGCTAGCACCTAGCAGTACCCCATCCCATCGACCACGCCGCGAAATTCCGCAGCTGTCGGAAAACTGCGGTAAACGAACCACCCTAATCCGTACAGCAGGCAAGTAAAGCGTCTCTTGAGGACGGCAATGCTCAACATCCGAAAAGATTGGGGGCGGGGAACGACCGCAGTGAGCAATTCGATTGCTACAAGCAATCGCCAGTCCTAATTTAGGACCACTGGTTCCAGGGAAGAGAGAAAGCCAGTGCCGTAAGATAAACATAACATCCATACCTCACGGGATTCAAACCCGGAGCCTTCTCGGATAAATGGTCAAAAAACCAGCGGTTAGGCCACCAGAGCTGCTTGTCTACCCCTTAGCAACTATCTCACTGAGACTATTTTCTAGTGAAAACATCGCAAGAGTAAGAGAGGCTCTACTAACTACTGTATTCATTTTGCTAGAATACTTTTTCCTTTTTTTTTCCGGGGATGCAGGAAAGAACCTTGTTGGGTTAAGTCGTTATCGATCGAACAAAAAAATTGTCCGCGACATTGATTTGAAGACACTTTTTGGTAATTTTTCAAAAAACATACACTGAGGTGCCAAAAAATCTTGGAATGCCACTACCATTTCCATTACATTTCACCACACCTATGCGATAAATAGTATCACCCGCAAACGACGTATGTACACTGAAGTGTCAGAAAAACTGGTACACCAGTCTAATACTTGGTAGGTCCGCCACGGGAGCACAGGACTGCAGAAATACGACGGGGCATGGACTCCACTAGCTTCTGGAAATATGCTGTAGGCAATGCATATCATACTTCCTGCAGAGCGTTCCACAATTCCGGTGTATTCCGAGGTCTCGGATGCCTGTGTTCGATAGCACGTTGTATGGTATCCCAAATGTGTTCTATCACATTCAGATCTGAGGACTTGGGTGGGATTGGCAACACACCAGACTCAGATGAATGCTCCTCTAACCATAATGTGGTATCCCGACACCTGTGTGGAGGTGCATTGTCCTTTTCAAACAGGCCAAACCCATCAGCATGAATGCAGGACATGAACGGGTGTACCTCGTCAAAAAGGATTAGCACATAGCGTTGGCCGGTCGTAGACGTTTGTAGACGTACCAGGGGTTCCAGTGAAGTCCAGCTAAGCACACCTCATACCATTACGGACCCCCCCCCCCACCAGCCAGTGCAGTTCTCTGTTGACAGGCTGGATCCATGGCTTCATGGGGTTTGCGCCACACACGAATTCTTCCATCTGCCCGGTACAGTTGGAAACGCCACTCGTCAGACCAGGCTACTTGTTTCCAGTCATCAAGTGTCCAGTGGCGGTGTTGCCGTGTCCAAGCGAGGCGCATAGCTCTGTGTCGCGCACCCATCAAGGGGACTCGAGTTGGGCGTCGGCTCCCAATGCACATATCGTGCAGGGTACGTTGCACAGTCCGGACGCTGATGCTTCTTGAGACTCCAGCATTGAATTCCGATGATACCTGCGAGAGTGTTGCACGCCTATTACGTGAAACGATTCTTGACAGCCAACGACGGTCACGTTCATCCAATGTCTTTTTACGGCCACACTGGTATCGTATAGGTTGGAGGTTTTTCCGGAATTCTTGTAGTCATGGTACACCCTTGCAATGGTCGTACGAGAAAATCCGAACTTCGTTTCTACCTCCGAAATACTATGGCCCATCTCGCAAGCGCCAACTATGACACCGCGTTGAAAATCACTTAAATCGTTATTACTTGTGATTCTCATGCCGAAAACAGCTCTGACAGCTGGCAAGGATGTGTATCGCTTTATATACGTACTGGAGGACGCAACCGAGTACGCGCATAGGTGATGTTGCCATGTATTTTACATAAGCTCGTCTGTACCAGTTTTTCAGGCATTTCAGTGTATATATAGAGGCATATATCTCCAAATGATGGAGAAAAGCTGGAGATAACAGATACTTACGTTTATCTTGGACAGCAGATATAAAGTGAGGGTCACTTTGATGAAGAAATTAATCAGCGTATAAAACTTGCCTTGAGAGCTTTTGGAAAAAACAGCATAATTTTCAAGAGCAATATGCCATTTTGTCTTAAAAGAAAAGTGTTTGATCAATTCATCATTCCAGTGCTTACGTATGGTGCAGAGACGTGGACCTTAACTAAAAGAGACATACAAAGGCTGCAGACAACTCAAAAAAGCATGGAGAGGTGCATGCTTGGTGTAACCAGGAGAGATAAGAAGAGGAACTCGTGGATCCGAAAAATGACAAGAGTGGAAGACATCATGATCAGAGTTGAATCCCTGAAATGGCAATGGGCTGGACATACTGCCAGAAAGACAGACCATCGATGGACAGCCGAAATTTCAGATTGGATTCCAAGGGACAGGAAAAGACCCAGAAGAAGACCACATGGGAGATGGGTGGATGAAATTCGAAAGTATGCGGGAGTAACATGGAGGAGACTGGCACAAGAGGGACCGTTGTGGAGGAAACTTGGGGAGATCTTCGTCCAGCAGTGGATTGATAATGGTTGACAATGATGATGATAATGATATCTCCACAAGCTCAAGCAGTAGCATTCGCAGCTCAGATGGTAGCTTATCAGGATTTGAGGGATTTCGAACGTGGTATGATATTTGGTGCCCAGGAGATAGGTCACTCCATCTTGGAATTTACCACAAAATTTGAATTTATACGGTCAACAGTTTCAAGGGTGTACCTGGACTACACCAACTCAGGAAAAACATCCAGAGTGCGTGACCGGTGTGGCGGTAGAAAATCCCTGGACGATCGTGGACAGCGGCGTTCGGCACGCATCATAACACCCGCCTGGCGTGCAACATTGCAGCAAATCACAGTACAATTGAATTCTGGGGCCAGTAGTAGCATCAGCATTGGGCAGTGCAACGTTCCCTGTGTTATCTGGGGTTTCGAAGTCAACGCCCCACCCAGGTACCACTGCTGACCCGAGGACACAAAGCTGTGCGACTCGCTTAGACTCGGGAATACCGACATTGGACGCAACATGACTGGAAACGTGTAGCCTGGTCTGACGAATTGCGGTATCAACTATTTAGGGCAGATGGGCGACTCCGGGTGTGGTGAAAACCCCACGAGGCAATGTATCCTGTATGCTCACAAGGGATAGTGCAGGCCGGCGGTGGATCTTTTACTGTGTGGGGTGTTTTCAGCTGGCACACATTAGGACCCCTCATACGTCTGCAGACCGCACTGACCGGTGAAGGATAGGCATTGGCCCACCCACGGAGGGAGCTTTGGGGGATTAACTCCCCTCCAAGGAGATTAAGAGCGACGTGCGTCACAAATTAAACATTGAAAAATATTATTTTACATGTTCAAAAAATTACATAGTGTCTGAGATCTGTCATAGTGCCTGTATCTGTCATAGTGTCTTCCCAAAGCCCCAAAGAGATTAAGAACGACGTATGTCACGACCGTACATAAACTACAGGCGTACACTATATATATGTATATATAGTGTACGCCTATAGTTTATGACAAAAGTAGCTGGACACCCCTTAAAGCAAATGAACGGATCCGCGGCGTTGTTCAGATGCGCGGTGCAGCCGCAAACGGTACAAAAACAAACCTGCAGCTGACCGCGATCATATCGCACTGTGAGGTTGAGTGAAAATGTGGCGACGGAAGAGAACTGAATTTGAGAAAGGAAAGATTGTTGGGTGTTACATTAGTGGGTTGTCCATGAGAGAAACGGAGAGGCGTTTAAACATACCCAAGTCAACTGCTTTGGATGTACTGAATAAGTGGAAGACATGGTGTGCCTGAAGCAGCAAAACGTACCGTCAGATCAAAGAAAATCAGTGATAGAGGACGTCGAAGCCTCAGGAGAGTCGTTACAGCTAATCGACGGAGTACAGCACAAAGTGTACAGGTGAGTAAAAATGCTGGAACCTTGGTATGTGTACGTATATAATTCGCACAGAGCTTCATTCCATGGGCTACCGTGGTCGTGCAGCTACTCATAATCCTTACATCTCCACTCGGAATGCTACCCGTCATTTAGCATTGTGTAAAGAACATTTACCGTGGACCGTAGATCAATGGAAACGGGTCCTATGGACTGATGAATCCAGACACACGATCCATCAGTATGATGGCCGTGTGTGAGTATGGCGGCAGCCGAGGTAACGCTATTTACCACAGTGTACTGTTCCTACGGTCAAGTTTGGAGCTGGCAGTGTACTCGTGTGGGGGTGTTTTTCGTGGTATGGCCCCGGCCCATTGGTTATCGTGGACAAGCCTGTTGACCAGCACGTCTACCCCGATTTACTGGACAAATATGCCCTACCAACTCTGTGGCAATACTATGGAACCGAGTCTTGTTGGTACCAGCATGATAATACACCGAGCTATAAAGCAAGGACTGTTACGACGTGGTTTGACGATAATTCCGTTTCGTGTGTGGACTGGCCAGCACAGAACCCTGATCTTAATCCCATAGAGCGCTCATGGGATGAATTAGAGCGCCACATAAGAAGTTTGGAACCAAGGCCTACTACTAAGCAACAGTTAGCGGCAGCATTATGTACTGAATGGAAGCGCATACCTATTGCTGTGTTCCAAAACCTTGTCGAAAGCGTGTCTCGAAGGGTCAGTACATGCGTTAAGGCCAAAGGTGGACCGGCACCGTACTAATGTATGCCAATAAATGCTATATGTGTGTGTGTATATATATACATATTGAGCACGTATTGCTATATATACATAGCACCCCCCCCCCCCAACAAGAATTCCTGGGTGCGGCACAGGGGCTGCGTAAACATCATTGGGGATCATTTGCACTCGTTCATGTCATGCAACCACTCCCACAGGTGCGACTTCTTTCAGAACGCCAATGCGCCGCCACATACGTCCACAGTCGCCTGTTTATGGCTGGAAGAACACTCCAAGGAGTTTAACATCCTGACTCGGTACTCCTCGTTCGCCGGATTTCAACGTTATCGAACACATTTGGGATGTTGTCCAACATGTCGTCAAAGCCAGGGATCCTCCACTCTCGAATATTACGGAGTTGTGGGGCGCTCTTCAGGAAACATGGCGCGCACTGTGTCCACAGTACCACAGAGATCTGGTAGAGTCCATGCCCCGACGCATTGCTGCGTTTATCCGATCGCGAGGAGGACCAACGCGTTACTAGAGAGGTATCCCAGTTGTTTTTTTTGGTAATTCAACGTATATGTTTCGATGAATACACAGCTTACGAGACACAATCAGTTTCAACTATTATTTGCCACTTCTTTTCTTTATTAAACTACTTACAATTTATTTACAACTTTAAAACTATCTTAGAATTCTAAGTGGCCGTTTATATTCTGTGTTGATGTACTTTTTACATTGCCCATTTACTTCGCATAACCGCGACCGCAGTAGCTGATCCAGCGGTGGGCGACTGGGGCGACTGCCCCCAAGCAGTTTTTTTTTTGAAATGGCCGATATCTAAAAAAACAGTGCATTTATTTTTATAAAATTAAAAAAAATATTATATGTTTTATTTTTATAATTTTACAAATAAAAAATTATATTATTTTTATTCTGTAAAATTATTAAAATTGTAATAATAAATTCACAAATTTTCGTAAAAGTTTTATAGCAAACTAAAATTTGCTGTGAATTTTGAGATTAAATTCAGCAGAAGAAAACCCGACAAAAAACTGGATGTTCAGAAACAGAGAAAGAATGAAAGCAGAAGTGAAGAAAGATTTTGACCGATCATTAAAAGCATATGACGTATACTCTAATTTAACTTTCATTTTTAGTTTCTTTTCTCTATGCGAGTGAGAAAATATAACGTTTAGCGTTTTCAACCTTAACGTTATATTTCCTCACTCGCTGAATGTATGTTGGCAAGAGTATTTTGGTCAAAATGCGTGGCGTGTGTATGTGGGCAAGTAAGAACGAGAGATATAATGTTGAAGCAAGCAACAAAAAAGTTTGGTGCGTTAGTGGTAGTCGTGGTGGCAGTACGAATTTGCAAGCTGTATTCTTTCATGTAGATAATATATAAACATACAGGTTATTCCAAAATTATCTTTACGACTTTGACCCTCAATAAAATAGAAACAGAATAAGAGAACAAAATTCGGTTTATTACATATTGAACAGCACGTTCCAAAGTTTGTTGGGTTGCTAGTAAAGCTGCACATGCGCACCGTCGGTTGCACGAATAACGACGAGACTGTATTCGACCTCGTGCCATGTTCACCCGGGCATGTCCTCAGGAATTGGCGTGATGGCATTTGCAATCCTGTGCTTTAGCTCATCCGCACCCGGAGCCTTTGTGCGGTACACAATATCCTTCACATAGCCCCACAGAAAAGGAAAAAAAGTCTAGGGGGGTAAGTTCCAGTGAACGCGGAGGCCAGGGAATTGAACCACCCCGTTCAATCCACCGCTCCGGAAAGGTTTCATCAAGAAACTCACGAACACGAAGTGCCCAGTGCGGAGGTGCACCGTCCTGCTGGAAGATGATAGCCGGTTGCAGGCCCTGCAATTGGGGGTTAACAAACTTACTCAGCATGTCCAAATAAACATTGGACGTGACTGTGTTTTTTGGTGAAAAAGAATGTGTCTCGATGATGCTGTTGTGCAGGAGACCGCATCAGACGTTAACCTTAGGGCTGACACGTTCAATCTCACGGACGGCATGTGGGTTTTTAGACCCCAAATTCTGCAGTTATGCTTGTTGATAACACCAGAGACGTGAAACGTTGCTTCATCGCTGAATAAAATACGTTTCCGGAAGCCTACTTCATAATCAATCCTGTGGAGCATATCAACAGCATCTCCGGGGTGTAGTGCCTGTGTCAAATGCACATGCACTTTGTAGGCAATCAGGTGAAAGCGCTTGTGCAGCATCCTCTGGTATCGTTGTAAGTGGTAACTCCAACTGCCTGGAGGTCATACGAATGGAATTCTCAGGACTTCGCAGGAACCTCTGTCGAACACGTTCCGTATCCTCTTCACTTGTGCTTGGCCCGCTAGCGCCATTTCTATGAAGCATACTACCAGTCTCCATAAACTTATTGTGCCACTCGCGTATTGAGGGTCTGGATGGGTGATGACGTCGGTATTTGGTACGGAAATTCCTTTGCACTTGGGAACCTGACTTCGTCTCTATGAACCATGCCTCACACTGGGCATCTTCCTGTGGAGTAGCCATCACAAGTTCAGGGTCGTGCCTAAAAGTAAACAAAAACCTTTTGCGTACCAATAAAACTTTATGCATGAATGGAATACGGGATTACACCATGCAATGCGAATTTCGAAGATGACGATCCGTTTTTTGGTGTAAATATGACAAGGATGGTAAGTCAGATAATATCCGAAAACTTGAAAATTTCGTCGTCCTGGTGCGAGACTCGAACCCGCGTCTCACAGATAGCGCCCGGGTATGCTAACCACTACACCACCCAGACAATGAAGTCTCAAGTTTCCGATTAATTTGATCCATCTCCAGGACGATGAAATTTTCAAATTTTAGGATATTATCTGACTTACCATCCTTGTCATAGTTACACCAAAAACGGATTGTCATCTTCAAAATTCGCATTGTATGGTGTGATCCAGTATTCCATTCACGATATATCTGCTCCTCCGGGAAATCACGGGATAGGATTCTTAACCTCCAGATTCGCTAAACATGAATGCCGGTTGCTTCTACTAGCGAATCCTGTGATGGTTATATATTCATTTAATCGGAAACTTGAGACTGGGTGGTACATACCCGGGCGCTATCTTGGAGATGCGGATTCGATTCCCACTCCAGGACGATGACATTTTCAAGTTTTGGGATATTATCAGACTTACCATCCTTGTCATATTTACACCAAAAAACGAATTGTCATCTTCAAAACTTTATGCGTTGCTGTTACATGTGCGAAAAATCAGAAGTTCGCTATCTTATTTCGTTTAGGCTTTAGTGAGGGTCAAATTTGTAATGATAATCTTGGAACACCCTGTATATATTTCGTGTTAGTCTTTTCAAACTATTACTGTGTTTACTAATTCAAGTTAATTCGACTAAGTGCCTATTGTCTTATGAGTTATGGTTTAGTGAAGTGCGGCTGAAATAAAGGCGAACTATAGGTAAACCATTCCTGAAGTTTATTTGAGTGCCTTTGTTCCACTTAAGGTGATTGAATAAGAAGATGAAATTTTGCATAGTGTTGTTCCCAATGCTACATATCCACGCGTTTCATATAGTAAAGAACGTTACAAGCAATAGGTGAGCTTTTCTGTTTTTCATTTTTATTTTATTTTAGTATTGTCTGTCATCATTAGCAATTGGAAGCAGGGAAGCCTCAATGTGTTAACGAGATTTCCTGCAGAGACTTGTTCACTAATGAGGTCTCTTGCAAGCAATGGTGCCTAACATGTGGGTACACTGGGGGACCTATGGGCTAAAAGGCTATGAGGGCATTGCTCTACAAGGTTCGTCAAGTCACAAGTTATTAATAAGCATCATGTTTGCACCTTTTTCTGTTTCTTATGCTCGCACCAATACGTATATGGAACATCGACATGTAGAAATTTTCTAGATGCTAATAAAATAACCTTTTTTAAGCAGACATTCTCAGCTGCAAACCTAGAACTTAAAGAAAGTTCTATGTATCTATCTTCCACGTGTTACAGGGACGCATCTATAAGTGTGCTTTTATCTATGCCCATGACCACTATATGCCCATAAATTAACTATCCGTTATCTACAATTTCGCCTACAACACAGTGACAAACGCAGCTTACAACACCCAAAACGGCAAACGTTTTCCCCCCACAGAGCTTGGAGACATTCTTTTATGTCACACTAAAAAATCCCGAAAAGTCATGAAACGATTCCATCACCCTAAAGTATCCTTAATTGTCTAACTCACGCATCGGAAAAGACCATGCCCCACGAGAGTTTTTTTCTTTCTTTCTGGAAAGGCGGAGGAAGGGGAAAGAAAAAGTTCCGAAGCTCAAACATTTCTCGAGTGTGGCAGGATATATCAGGACGACTTCACCCATTTAATGAAGGTATTACACAGTCACTCAGACCCCTAAACAGAAACTTAAATCACTTTGATTATTTATTTTGGGTTCCTTGCGTCACATCCCGAATCTGAAAACTTGCACCTACTAAGACCGAAGTGATGAAATGGAATTGATCAAAGGCTTTTTTTTTTCCGAGTCGTGCCAGTTGAAACACATGAGATTCTGAATGCTGTCGAGAGCCGATTAATAATGGAAGTAATTGCAATTTTTAAAAGACGATACTTTTATTTACAATTAAAACCAGCTAAAAACAAGTAGCAAGATCTTTCAAACTCACTATGGGTTCGTCATCAGACAAAGAGAGGGTGAAGCATCGTGGTTATATAGCCGAAACAATCAGCCGCAATGCATTAGCATGGCTAAGTGTTGCTCCAACCCTTGCACAAGCGCATTTGACATATATACATATACAAAACATACAAATAAACTACAAAACACGGTTATGAGTTCTGATGGTGTGTATAATGATTTGATATGAAATATTTCCATGATGTCGGTAGAATCCACGGCACGTCATCGTCATAACAGCTTTCAGCAAGAATGTTTATGTACAGACTTTCTGTAAACAACAAGTCGGATTTTGTAGTAGCTGATGCAATTAACGAAGTGTTTTTCCACTCCGGTACATGATTACCTTGATTAACTAACCTAGATAAAGCTGCGGAATTCGAACAAGTTCTAACGTTGTATTTGTGCTCAGATGCACGTGTACCAATTGTCCGAAGGGTGGATCCCACATACTTAGTGTCATGTGCATTGGGGTCGGTGGCTTTGAGCGGGATGGAATATACACCATGTCTCTGAAGCATACTAACTTCGTCACGGTTCTTCCTTAATAGTGAAAACTGTTGTCTTTATACCAAAATCCATGCCTTGCTCATGACAGGCATTCTTTAAGACGTGAATTAGATCAGGAACATAATCCACAGATTAAATGTACCTGTTAGCAGCCTCATTACCTCTTAAAGTAGTATGCATAAAAAAGAATGCCTATCATAAGCAAGGCATGGATTTTGGTATAAAGACAATAGTTTTCACTATTAAGGAAGAACCGTGACGAAGTTAGCACGTTTCAGAGACATGGTGTATGTTACATCCCGCTCAAAGCCATTTACCCCAATGCACATGACACTAAGTATATGGGATCCACCCTTCGTACATTTGGTACACGTGCATCTGAGCACAAATACAACGTTAGAACTTGTTCGAATTCCACAGCTTTATCTAGGTTAGTTAATCAAGGTAATCATGTTCCGGAGTAGAATAACACTTCGTTAATTGCATCAGCTATTACAAAACCTGACTTGTTGTTCACAGAAAATCTGTAGATAAACATTCTTGCTGAACGCTGTTGTAACGATGACGACGTGCCGTGTATTACACCGACATCATGGAAATATTTCATAACAAATCATTGTACAAACCATCAGAACTCATAACCGTGTTTCGTAGTTTTTTTGCATGTTTTCTATATGTATATGTTACCGGCCAAACACGATTATAGGACAAACTAGTTTATAAGTACAGTAAACAAGTTATACTGAAATAAAGGTGCAGCTGTTTGCCTAGTCTTAAGCAGTTCGACCTGCATTTGCACTTTAATCTACAGGATATGGAGAAGAATCAAGGGGAAATGAAATAAATTATAACTTATTATGTACTCATCACGTTTATTTACTTAGTGTTGGTTTCATTTTACATAGACACCTATTCGAAGAACAGATTTTGGTGCAATTGCACCTAACGAAACTTTGTCCCGTCCCGACTGAATGTTTGATCGCTGCAGCTCTCAACGAAATCTCATTCTCCTGATTAACTTAATAAGTGATAATTTATTTAATTTCCCCTCGATTTGTCTCCATAACCTGCAGATTAAAGTACAAATGCAGGTCGAACTAGTTAAGACTAGGTCAAATCAGTTTGTCCTGGAAGCTGCACCTTTATTTCAGTATAGTCTAGTTCGGTCTAGGCCAAACCAGTTTATCTTGGAAGCTCCATCTTTATTTCAGCATAATGCAGTTTGTCCTATCGCGCTTCGGATAAACTAGTTTGTCCTAAAATTGGGTTTGGCCGGTAACATATACATGTCAAATGCGCATGTGCAAGGGTTGGAGCAACACTTTGTCATGCTAATGCATTGTGGGTGATTGTTTCGGCTATATAACCACGATGCTTCACCCTCACTTTGTCTGAGAGCTGCGAATGGCTTAGTGGTTAGCAAGTCAGACTATCGATTCAGGTTCGAACCTGGGCTGATCTTTCAGAGATAGTGTGATTTACTAACAATCGCTGAATACCCGCCGTACATCGGACGAGCACCTTAAGTTACGGCCCCCAGGCTGGACCCACTGGTTAAATGGGTATCCTTTCCTATGCCCCCTGAAATTCTCTCACCCCTCTGTGTGAAATATCGTACTTGTACGGTGGCGCCATCTTCTGTACTCTAATATCACTACAAACTGTTCTGTCAAAGTCGCTAGACTTGCTCTCATTCCTTCCGTTTCTGTGTCCTACCCAAAAGGCGATCTCGCTGTAGGTGGCTGGGACCTAAACTCTACTCACTGTGGTCAAAAATCCTACAAGAAAATGACAAATACCAGTGTTGCTCACTTTGTCTGATGACGGACCCATAGTGGGTTTGAAAGATCTTGTTACTTGTTTTTAGCTGGTTTTAATTGTAAATAAAAGTATCGTTTTTTAAAAGTTGCAATTATTTCCATAATTAATCGTGTCTCGACAGCATTAAGAATCTCACGTGAAATGGAATTGGATGATATAGCTAGACTTTTGTGTTACGAACTGTTCCTAGGAAAAGTGTCTCCGGGAAATTCTAATTATCTGTTTGTACCATCCATTCGGTAAATGCTGTGTTTCAGAATGCTTGGTTTGTATTCTAAAATACCACACTTACGGGAAGTATTTATTAAAACGACTTTAATAGCACAAACACTTTCTTTCATAGTAGCACCATCTTCTGTCTAGAAGTTTTCAAAATACAAACAATGCCAAATAAAAAATACAACGAAAAGCATTCTTAAACTCAGATGAGGTGCCTCCATTCTTTTCGTACAGGTAAGAAATAGATGAATCAA
This sequence comes from Macrothele yani, assembly GCA_039090855.1. Classification (NCBI taxonomy): domain Eukaryota; kingdom Metazoa; phylum Arthropoda; class Arachnida; order Araneae; family Macrothelidae; genus Macrothele; species Macrothele yani. Next base: position 110,488,013 of record CM077013.1, read on the forward strand.
AAAACTTAAATTTTTACTTGATAAAACAGTATGATTTACACGAGAAACTGAAATTAAAACAGTAATACACACATGTACTCACACACACACACGCACGCGCGCACACACACACACACACACACACACACATGTTTCGGAGGGATTTGGCCATAATTCACCCTGTTGGGCTAAACGGGTTGGTGAGTTTGAGATAGCATTTCCTCTAATTCCGGTAGTATAGCTACACCGCTACTTGGCGATCGTCAGAGCCCCTTTAGTGTGAACAGGATACACCACGAGAAGGTGGGGTTGACGTTTATCAAGGACAGGCTATGATATGTTTACGCATCACCTGATGGGGAAAAGCTGGAGATAACCAATAGCTACATTTACCTTGGACAGCAGATATCAAGGAAGGGTCATACTGAAGAAGAAATTAATCGGCCTATAAAACTTGGTTGGAGAGTTTTTGGAAGAAACAGTACATTTTAAAGAGCAATATGACATTATGCCTTAAAAAGTGAAGTGTTTAATCAATGCATCCTTCCAGTTTTTACATATGGAGCAGACATACATATAATACTTTAACTAAAAAAGACAGTTTTACATTGACATTAACTAAAAGACATACAAAAACTGCAGAGAACTGAGAAAGGCAAGGAGAGATGCATGCTTGTTGTATCTAGGAAATATAGAGGAACTCGTGGACATGGAATATGGCAAGAGTAGAAGACATCATGATCAGAGTAAAATCCCTGAAATGGCAGTGGGCTGGACATATTGCCAAAAGGACGGACCACCGATGCACAACCGAAATTTTAGACTAGATTCCAAGGGACAAGAAAAGACATGGTATGTGGGTGGATGAAATTCGAAATAGGCCGGAGTAACATGGAGGTGACAGGTTCAAAGCAGACTGTTGTGGAAGAAACTTGGGGAGATCTTCATCTAGTAGTGAATTGATAATGGTTGACAATGACGATAAGGATGATCACACACACACACACACACACACACACACACACACAGTGTCTTCGGGTAATCGGGACAGCCGTTCACTTGGGACAATTCTTGATGAATATCCTAAATTAGCTCTTTAGAGTAAAACTTCGCTTAATTGGGACAAAACGTTCCAGCCCCGATGTATTCCAATTAACCAGAATCTACTACTGTATTGGGAACATATACCCCCACACAAAATTTAGTTCGGTGCTAATGCTTGAAAGGATCTTTTGCAGCGTTTTCCTTTGGGGCACTGCGAAAGAGGAAATTCCCCAACTCCGATTAACAACGATTGCGGAGACCTCGAAACAGCTTTCGGGGACTGTTTTAATAACTTCCAACAGTCAACACGAAAGAATATGTCTAAAAAAACATGTGGTAAATTTGAAATTTGTGCGGAAAGTGAAGGAGAGCATACAGGTAACTTTTAACGAGTAAGTATAAGAAATTTGTGGCCACTCACTCTGTAAAAGCAAAACTATGCATCTCATAAATCAGAAAATGAGTAAATCGTCATCCGCATTAACACCATCCGGCGAGGAAATTAATTTTTCGAATCGAGATGTAGAGTTATTCTGTCTAAAGCGGGATAGACGGTCAAAGTGATGACATAGTTCTTCCAAAAGACACTCTAAACATGCCGATGGACTTTCAAAACAGTAAAGGGTAGCTTTAAAAATAAAAGGAAAACCACTTACCGTACTCCATTGTCGGATGATCCTTCTTTGTCCCTAAAAATAGCCCTGTAGCAACAGCTGAAGTTGAAAATGTTTTTCCTCTCGGCTACTTCTGGTAAAATGCGCAGCAACTTTCCCTTCGTAACACTGAAAGCCGGATATTCAACAGAGCAATTAAGAGGCTTGGACTTCTCAATGAGCTTCCTGATGCTTGGATGCCAGGGGTCAACATTCGGGATTCGACAGTTCTTGGAGTACACTAAGAATCCTCTTTCCACCGCAGGCAGCTTTATAGGAGGTGGATTCCTGAATACTGTGTCTACTTGCTGCGGCGCCAAGACGTTCCATTGCCAGTTGAATGGGGAAGAGTAGAGGGAAAAAAATATGGCGGTGATGACGATCAATAAAATGTACACTTTCGGGTACCTGACTGGAGCCTTTTTTGAGGTGGCACTTCTTCATGGGCGGAAAATGAAAAGAAAAGCAAAAACAACCAATTAAGACCTTGTTAAAAAAAACATAAAAAACTGAATGCGTTAATAATAATTACTACGATATTTCTTTTTCCAACAAAAATACTTTTGATACTTTTGAAACGCGAAAAAAGGATAACAAACAAAAAATATACTGTTTGTATGGGGCAGGACACTGGGTTAGTGACGTCACACTAGTGATATGATTTCCGAAGGGAATTTGACATTACACTTTGGGGATTTCGCCCAGCTCTTTAAGTGATGCTGTTTAAGCAGTCTTTACTAGGTAATGAAGAATGAGATTTGTTATATTTTGTGCATTTAGTTGGACTTCGACTGTTCAGCCGGCTGTGCAAAAATCGAAAAATCATGGCTTTAAGCAAGCGTAAAGCTTTATCGCTCCGTGAGAAAATCGAAGCAATCAGTTTAGTAGGAGAAGGAGGATTTCAGAAATTTCATGTTGCGAAAAAGTTTGGCATTCAACCAAATTCTCTTTCTACAATTTTAAGTAACATGAATGAAGGAATGAACAAAATTCAGTGATGGTTCGGCGAGTGTTGAAAGATAAAGTTTTCGAGAGGGAATTCACAGATATGGACATAGTGGAGCACATTGAGGACAATAATGACGATCAATCAAGCGATGAAGGAGAAATCTTTATAGACAAGCAAATAATTTTCAATAACAGATACTGATTAACTTCGTTCAGGATTTTTTCACTAACCTGTTTTCAATGACATTGAATTTTTTGAGTGACGAAGGAAGTTCTGTGTTTTGTGTGACGAAGGAAGTTCTGTGTTTTGTGTGCAACACATGATTATACATTTTCGCTATTTTATTTGAAGATCTCGTCAGTGTTCTGAAAGTAACGAGATGCAACGCAAGAATGAGAAGGATGAGTAAATTAGTCGGTATCTTCATCAATTATGAATAGGTTATCTCGGTGGACGTAGCAACTCTTCAAGTTCTAAAAAACAAAGCTCCTGTCGCTGCTATAGCCGAGTGTTTATAAACATTACGCAATTATGTACCACGCTATTGTATCCAACCTGAATACCGTCAAGATGCACCCATTGCACCTTGTTTATGTACACAGTAAACAATGTGAATTCACGGAAAATTTCTGAAGTAACGTGCAGCAAAGTTGCCGATAAGTGTCCGCCTTTTAACGGAATTTCCGTTTTTAGAAGTGCCCGTTTTCTTTGGGTTTTTTTACTCCCGCACAGATTTTCCGTAATCATGCAGAAATTCCTCTTATTTCAGAAAGTCCGCTTAAAGTTTCTCCGTATTTAGACAGAAATTTCGCAAAATCCAACATGCCAGACCGAGGGTGGCCTAGTGGTCAACGTTCGCGACTTCAACGGAGAAGACCTCGGGTTCGATCCCAGGCAGGTACAAACGCTCGAACCACTAAATATCCGCCGTGCGTCTGATGGGCACGTTAGGCCCCGGGTACTGACCCCCGGTAATAAATAAGGGCGCCTTCCTCCCCCTTTCTACCTCGCTTCAGTGTCACTTTCCTGTCGGGCAATCTAGCCCAAATCTCCTAGCTTCCTATTTCTAAGGGTTGTTTAAGACCTGTGGTCAGACACTCCCTTTCTAAAATCCGCTTCATATGATCTGATCTGAAATCCAACATGCCGAAGATTTCAGCATTTACGCGAGAATCCTTTATAGCCGGTGGTGGGGACCGAGCCCAAGCCGTGTAGGTTGAAGCCACGCGTCTTAACCACTGAGACAGAAAGTCGCAGGAATCAGACTCACGTTCAAGGGAAAACTAATTGGGTGAAGAGGAATTTGTTTTTCATTAATGTGAGTGATTTAATCATTTTTTTCTATTGGAGCTTATTATTTGTTTTGAATACGTTTGTAATGAATTTACTTTTTCTATAGGAGGTCTTATTACAAATCACGTATTTTCGTGACCGTGATTTTTCGAAGCAACAGAATGATTTGGAGTTTGAGATCTTTTTTCAACTGACAATAACTTTCAATTATCTTTAAGAGAAGGTGCAATGTACTGTTTTATACTATTACTAGCTCACAGCCCGTTCCATGCAGGGGGTGGGCGGGGGTGCTGTGACTCAAATTTTTGTAACACGAATCGTAAAATACATATACATAACTATAATAAACGGTTGAATTATTCATAGGCAGTCTATAAGTTAGGTCAACAACAACAAAATTTTCGTAATTGAGCGAAGCGAGGCCGCAAGCCGAGCAGAGCTCTCTTTACGAGACTCGAGACAATTAGTTGTTCGGGCACAGGTACGAGATGACACATCCGATAACTATGTTTTTTTCTTTTTTGCATGCTATTGAACATCGTCCATGGTCAGGTTTTGACGCCTTCCGATTCCCGAAATTCCGTGTCATTGAGGAATAATCGTCCAACAACTTGAATTTTTAGTGGTTTTCCGAGATTTGCGAAGGGGTCGTTTGTTACCTATCTCCTCCAAAGATCTTCAGTCGATCGCGGTGATACTTGCCACAGAGAAAGGGAAGGACATTGTGAGTGACTTGGGGTTGGTATCATGGTCATTGGTCGTGTCGTATAAAAATAATGACCATTAAAAAACTGACCAATCTCTCTCTATATAAAACAGACTGTATGTGTTGTCTGTCGGTTGGATTTCACATAGAATTAGGAGACTTAGAGCGACGAAATTTGTTATGAAGGTACCTGTAGACATTTTCTGGTGCACCTCGAATCGATTTTTTTAAAATTTGAATTTGATTTTTTAGTTATTTAATGTTACGCGTTTCTACCCGATCTGAGTGTGTCTTTCCGCTTGGTTGACATCAACCTGATCACACCGAACGTTAAGGCGTGTAGCAAAGTAGTTCACCATAAGTTTTAGGCGTTTCTTTTTCAAGATTCCGTTACGACTATTTTCATTCGTAAATACATTTACTACGCCCTTTTTTGTAAGCTTTGTTTGCCGATTGTATTAGGATCTTGAGGGTGGAGAAGAAAAATAAAATAGAACGTAGTTTTTCAATCTGCGTTATTAATTCAAAAGTGTCATACGTCAGAAGGTCATCATACTGTGACGACGTTGTGAGCTAGAAAATAGAACGTTATTTTAACGTAATTCTAAAAAAGAAATGGCTCAAATTTATCGTGAACTACTTATCTTCGCGCCTTCGCGTTAGGTGTGATCAGGTTGCATGCATATAAAGAAAGCGGTAAAGAAAGCGGAAAGGCATATGTTTTTTGTTAAGCGTTGTTTGCGAATTATATTATTACCTTGAGGGCGGAGAAGAGAAAAAAGTAAATAGAACGTTGTTTTTCAATCTCTGTTTTTAATTCAAAAGTGCCATACGTCAGAAGATCATCACTAGCCCGTCAACGACGGGTACAACAGGATAGTTTTAATAATAATTGAAAAAAATCCGCTCTCTTTACGAGACTCGAGACAATTAGTTGTTCGGGCATAGGTACAAGATGACACATCTGATCACCGTGATTTTTGGCATGCGATGGACATCGTCCATGGTCAGGTTTTGATGCCTTCCGATTTCCGAAATTCCGTGTCATTGAGAAATTTCAATTAAAACTAGATGGCTTTTTACTTGAATCGTTTCACGAAAGTCGGCTCGCTAACATTAATTTAAAAAATATCGTTTGAATTGAAAAACGAAGAAACAGAAAGACTCCGTCTGTTAGCTCAACACTTGCTTTAAGCTATAATAATAAGAGGAAGTTTGTGTATGTCTGTCTTACGCGATACAAAATGAAAAACGTGGTTCCCGATCTGAGTGTCTTTCCGCTTTGTTTACATGCAACCTAATCACACCCAACGTGAAGGCGTGAAGGAAAGTAGTTCATGATGAATTTTAGGCATTTCTTTTTTAGAATGATTCGTACTTTTGTTCTGGAAGTCATAAATTTTACGCGTTCGTTTTTTTAGAATTTGTTATAATTAATGAGCTTAGATTTTGCAATAGCTTCGCTCAAAATTTACGAACTGTGCCCGAGTTATCGGTTACCGTTTGCGGCTTGTCCTATTATTCCCATTCAATATTTCCATGACAGAAGCCTATTATGTAGGTTAATAGATTTTAACCCGTCGGTTACAGTATGTTAAAAATCATATAATGTAGAAATTAAGGAAATAAAAGTGATGTTCCACAGAACCAATATGTTTTTAAATTCCCGTCACAGTGAATAAAAACTACGCCTGCAGTTACTTTCTTACAATTTTACTTGTTCCTTTTTATGAAATAAAATGACGCTGATTCCTTTTTATGAAATTACTCTGCAATTTTATTCGTTTTTATAAAATTACTCTGCAATGCGAAGAAAATGAAATAACACCCGACATAACACCTATGTAACAGAACAAACGTGGCAGACAGTTGTTCGAGCACGTGCGTGCTGCCACAGACGAAGACGTTTGTCTTAATAACTGTATTTTATTTTCCGGTATTTCTCATTGATTTTACGTCTCGTGCGATAGCGGTGAGCTTAGTTCCGATTTTGGCCACCGGATAAAAGCAGATGGCGCTGCAAGTATTGAATGACGTCAGAGCGTTAGGGACAGACGTAGCCCATTATTCTATATATTTAAAACACAAGGCCGTTTCTTTCTACAATTTGCCAGCGCCACCCACTGGAGCGATTTTCATGATTTTTTTAAATGAAAGCTACTGACCCACAGATTTGTCATCGCTAATTTTTATTGTCATAAGTATTTTTTATGGTACAATCCGCCATAAGCGGAACGATACACGAGAAATTGGGAACTAATTGAAAGCGTTCTCATTCGGTAATACAGCCAAAAATAATAAAACATAAACGAAATAGCCTATGTCCACCGGAAATAAGTAAGTTTCCCAACGGTGAAAGAATTATCCGAATCGGTTCAATAGTTTTCGAGATTACCTCAAACACACAAAGTTTCTCACTTTACGAGACTCGAGGCAATTAGTTGTTCGGCCACCGGTACGAGACAACACATCCGATAACCATGATTTTTTTCATGCGATTGGACATCGTCCATGGTCAGGTTTTGACTCCTTCCGATTCCCGAAATTCCGTGTCATTGAGGAATAGTCGTCCAACAACTTGAATTTTTAGGGGTTTTCCCGGGTTTTGAGAAGAGGTCGTTTGTTACCTATCTCCTCCAAACATCTGCAGCCGATCACGGTGACACTTGCCACACAGAAAGAGAAGGACATGGTGAGTGACATGGGATTGGTGGTGTCGTATAAAAATAATGACCATTAAAAAACTGACCAATTTTAATAATAATTGAAAAAATCCGCTTTCTATCCTAGACTCGAAACAATTAGTTGTTCGAGCATAGCTACGACATGGCACATCCGATCACCGTGAATTTTGGCATGCGATTGGACATCGTTCATGGTCAAGTTTTGACGCCTTTCGATTCCTCCGTATCATTGAGGAATTTCAATTAAAACTAAATATCCTTTTACTTGAACCGTTTCACCAAAGTCGGTTCACTAACATCAATTTAAAAAAATCGTTTGAATTGAGAAACGAAGAAATTGGAAGACTCCGTCTGTTAGCTTAACACTTGCTTTAATCTATAATAATAAAAGGAAGTTGTGTGTGTGTGTGTGTGTGTGTGTGTGTGTGTCTTGCGCGATGCGAAATGAAAAACGTGGTTCCCGATCTGAGTGTGTCTTTCCGCTTTGTTTACATGCAACCTGATCACAACCATCGTGAAGGAAAGTAGTTCGTGATAAATTTTAGGCATTTGTTCTTTAGAATGTTTCGTACTTTTGTTCTGGAAGTCATAAATTTCACGCGTTCGTTTTTTAGAATTTGTTATAATAGACGCCTTAATGAGCTTAGATTTTGCAATAGCTTCACTCAAAATTTGCCAACTGTATACCCGAGCAAGGAACCCGAGTTATTGGTTACCCTTGGTGGCTTATCCTAGTATATTATTACTATTAGTATAGATAAACGAAATAGCCTATGTCTACCGGAAAGAAGTAAGTTTCGCAACTATGAAAGAATTATCCGAATCTGTTCAGTAGTTTTCGAGATTAGTAAACAAAATTCGGTGTATTATCGTGAACTACTTTCTTTCACACTGGGTGTGATCAGGTCGTATGTAAACAAATCGGAACGCTGCACGGGAAATCGGGAACTACTTTAAAGCGATCTGATTCGGTAGTAGGCCTACAGCCAAAAGTAATAAGAAATAAATGAAATAGCCTATATGTCCACCGGAAAGAAATAAGCTTCCCAACGGTGAAAGAATGATCCAAATCGGTTTTGTAGTTTTCGAGATTACCTCAAACACACAAAGTTTGTCTCTTTATATTTTAGTATAGATTATACAATGATCGGATGTAAGGTCAGGTGATGCGTAACATCACAGCCTCTCCTTGACAAATGTCAACCCCGCCTTCTCGTAGTGCATCCTGTTCCCACTAAAGGGGCTCTGACGACCGCAAATAGCGGTATAACTATACCATCGGGATCAGAGGAAATTCTATCCCACACTCACCAACCCGCTTGGCCAGTGTGGTGAGTTATGGCCAAACCCCTCCAAAATGACTCCACAACTTAAATCTTGGCCCTCAGTCTCCGGCAGCTGGAATGTACCTGGCCAAGGCAGCGGCCAGTGCGACATGAAGGCAGAGGGTGCTAAGAATCCCCGGAGGACCGGACTAGGCTGCCATCTGATGCTGACCTTGGCAACGTACAATGGACGCTCCCTATCTTCTGATTCAAGGCTTCTTGAATTGGAAGAGGAACTACAAAGGATCAAGTGGGACATCGTGGGGCTAAGTGAGGTAAGGAGAAAAGGAGAAGATCTCATCGAACTGAAAAGTGGACATCTCTTCTACTATCGTGGGACAGATACTGGCAGAACTAGTGGTGTTGGATTTATAATAAACAAGAAACTGAAGGATAAAGTGGTAGAAGTTGAAAGTTCCTCTGACAGAGCTGCACGACTCGTTATCCAACTATCGAGAAGATACCAGGCTCAGATTATTCAAACTTATGCACCCACCACAAGTCATCCTGAAGAAGAAATTGAAGAATTTTATGAGGAAATTTGTCATCTAAATAATAAAGGTAAGCAGCACTTGAAAATAATTATGGGAGATTTCAATGCAAAAATAGGACAACGACAACAGAATGAAACTTCAGTAGGTAAATTCGGTCACGGCAACAGAAACCAGCGTGGAAATACTCTCGTTGAGTTTGCAGAGGCAGAAGGGTTTTTCATCTTGAACTCCTTCTTCAAGAAAAAGCCACACAGGAAATGGACATGGAGACATCCAAATGGGACGACAAGTGAAATTGATTTTATTATGTGTAACAAAAAATTCGTCATAGAAGACTGCAGTGTGCTAAACAAGTTCAACACAGGTAGTGACCATAGATTGGTGAGATGTAAGATGCACCTCAACACTAAACTTGAACGTGGCAAGCTCATAAGACAAACAAAATCTATTGACATAACCAACCTTAAAAAACACCATAATACCTTCAAGTTGGAACTGAAGAACAGGTTCTCTGCTTTAGAAGGCCTAACATCGGAAGAAGTGGACATCTCTGAAGTTAACAGAAAAGTAACCAAAGCTCTTATGGAAACAGCAACAAAATTAGCTGGGTCTAAGAACAAGTTGCATGTAAATAAATTATCAGGAAAAACGAAAATGTTGATGCAAAAAAGAAGAGAGATGAGGACAACTAAAGAAGATGTGACTTCCAAAGTGGAATATATAGAGATATGCAAGACAGTACGAAAAAGTATCACTGAAGACGTAAGAAAATTCAACTGTGAACTAGTGAGGAAAGCAATTGAAAACAACCAAAGCCTAAAGATAGCAAAGGGACATCTCAGTAAGGGAAGAAAACAGATTATGGCACTGAGAAAAGAAGATGGTTCTGTAACAAGAAATAGAGGCGAAATTTTGACAAGAGTGAAAGATTTCTACTCCAAATTATATGAAAGGGATGATACATGCACTCCAGACATCATGAAAGATACCAGTACCAGAGTTCCTCCAGTCCTTCCAGCAGAAGTTGCACATGCAATCAAGAACATGAAGCGGGCAAAAGCTCCAGGAGAAGATGGAATTACTGTAGACATCATACAAGAAGCAAGTGGAGAAATCGAAACAGTACTCGCCCAAATTTTCACTCGATGCCTTAATGAAGGAAAGATTCCTGAGGATTGGAACACCGCTACAATGATCCTGCTACATAAGAAAGGTGACATTGAGGATCTCGGAAACTACAGACCTATCAGCCTCCTATCAGTAGTTTATAAAATCTTCACTAAAGTTCTTTCACACCGCTTGAAGGTAACACTGGACATGGCTCAACCGAGAGAACAAGCTGGATTCAGGAGTGGCTACAGCACAATAGATCATATCCATGTGCTGAGAGAACTAATTGAAAGAGCGAGGGAATGTGAACTTTCATTGTGCATGGCTTTTATCGATTATGAAAAAGCCTTTGATTCGGTGAAACCATCAGCAGTTACAATGGCTTTGAAACCCTGTGGTATTGAAGATGCATACATTAATATTATTAATAACATCTATGAAAATGCAAGTGCAAAGATTCGGCTGTTTGAAAATACAACACACATAAAAAATTGAAAGGGAGTGAGACAAGGTGACACCATATCTACGAAGCTCTTTAATGCCACATTGGAGGGTGTTTTTCAGTCACTGAGCTGGGAAAACAAGGGGATAAAGATTAATGGAGATTATCTAACCCACCTTCGTTTTGCTGATGACGTAGTCATTTTTGCAACTACTCCATCAGAGCTGCAGAGTATGATCCAGGAACTTGCTGACAAAAGTAAAGAAGTGGGATTAAAAATGAACTTTCAGAAGACAAAAGTGATGTTCAATGCTTTTACAAGAAATGAAGATTTATCGATTGATGGAGAAAAGCTGGAGATAACAGATACGTACGTTTATCTTGGACAGCAGATATCAAGTGAGGGTCACATTGATGAAGAAATTAATCGGCGTACAAAACTTGCCTGGAGAGCTTTTTGGAAGAAAGAGCATAATTTTCAAGAGCAATATGCCATTATGTCTTAAAAGAAAAGTGTTTGATCAATGCATCCTTCCAGTGCTTACGTATGGTGCAGAGACGTGGACCTTAACTAAAAGAGACATACAAAGGCTGCAGACAACTCAAAGTAGCATGGAGAGGTGCATACTTGGTGTAACCAGGAGAGATAAGAAGAGGAACTCGTGGATCCGAAAAATGACAAGAGTGGAAGACATCATGATCAGAGTTAAATCCCTGAAATGGCAATGGGCTGGACATACTGCCAGAAGGACAGATCATCGATGGACAGCCGAAATTTTAGATTGGATTCCAAGGGACAGGAAAAGAGCCAGAGGAAGACCACATGGGAGATGGGTGGATGAAACTCGAAAGTATGCAGGGGTGACATGGAGGAGACTGGCACAAGACAGACCGTTGTGGAGGAAACTTGGGGAGACCTTCGTCCAGCAGTGGATTGATAATGGTTGACAATGATGATGATGATGATACAATGATACCTAAAAAAATTGTTAAAACCAAACTGGCAAAATAAAACACATTTTTAACCACATTGTGTAGTTATGTAGACACGATATCATTTCGGGTCACTGAAAGAATGCCTCAATACTCCAATGCAAGCCCGACGGATAAGCACATGTTTTACAATAATGAGGAACGGCATCGTTAAATTCGTATGCGAGTAGTTGGAAAAATTTTGAATTAATGGGAATATTACGAAATTTTTTTTGTTGGTGACCCATTTTATACACTGTCCATTAATAATTAAATCGTTTATTATAGTTATGAATTTTAATTATGATTCTTGTTATGTGGCAAGAAAACATTTCAGTTACAGCTTTTTCAGCAGTGCGTGGCATGGGTTACGGACTAGTATAGATTTTATTTCACAAACTTCTAAATATAAAATTTACCCTTGATAACTACACTGCTGGCCACCCAAAATGCAACACCAAGAAGGAAGCATCCGATTGGCCTGAAATTCGCAGCGTGCGTCGCCCGTGAGAGGACAGGCAAACGATTACCATTGCAGGGCATGTGCAAATCATGTGCGCCCGGCACGCCAGCGAGAAGCATTATAAGAAGGGTGCACAGAAGGCGAGGTGTAAGTAGTGGAAGTGTGCTGTGCTGCCGGACCTGTGCGTGGGAAGCTTCCCGATGCCTCGTCGCAGAATACGGAAGTTATTCCAGCACGTTTCGGAGTTCGACAGAGGAAGAATAGTGGCTTATCGCGACAGCGGTTTATCGTACCGATACATCGACGCCCGTGTGGGACGACATCCAGCCACAGTGAGGCTAGTAAGGATTCGGTGGGTGCAGGATTGACGGAAGGACCGACGTGAGCGATTGCCGCAGCCGCGTCACCCCACCGAACGAGAGGACAGGCATGTTGTGCGGCGGGCTTTGACGGCTCGCACCGCCACATCACGAACGTTAGCGCAGGAATTAGGGTGTGTTGCGCAAGAACCTGTGTCAGCACGTACCGTTCGACCAAGTCTGCAGGAGCGGGGACTTTTCGCACGGCGCCCATTGTTCCGATTACCATTGACGTTACACCACCGGCGAGTGCGGCGGCAGTGGGCCGTTGAACGCCGCACCTGGATTACGGAATGGCACGATATTGTCTTCTCCGACGAACCCCGCTTCTGCCTGCAACACTACGATGATCGGATCCACGTGTGGCGGCACCGCGGCGAGAGACTGTATGACGCATGCATTATGCATCGCCATACCAGTCCGTCGCCTGGCGTTATGGTTTGGGGCGCAATTGGATGTGACACCCGCACCCTTCTGGTACGCATCGCCGGCACCCTCAACAGCCACAGCTACATCTCCGACGTTTTGGAGCCTGTAGTCCTCCCTTACCTGCAGGACCTGCCAGCGGCCACGTTTCAACAGGACAATGCGCGCCCGCACGTGGCACGCATCTTGCAACAATTCTTCACGGCCCACTAGGTGTCACTGCTGCCGTGGCCCGCCTGTTCTCCCGATATGTCGCCCATCGAACACGTCTGGTCGCTGATCGGCAACCGAGTGGCCCGGCAAGCACCACCCGTGGCTACGCCTGATGAACTGCGGCAAAGTGTGGAAGCAGCCTGAACCAACATTCCCCAAGCCCACATCCAAAGCCTTTTTCGTTCGATGCCGCGGCGTGTAGCAGCCGTTATTGCCAGCCATGGGGGCCTCACGAACTATTGATGTCTGTGTGTTCCGCAAGTCGCACGGGCCTGTAAGCTCAATCGTTTCATCTTTGTATCTGTTGTTATGTGTCCAGTAAATCTGGCTTTGCTCTCTCGTGTCCTTCTTGGTGTTGCATTTCGGGTGGCCAGCAGTGTATATAGCTTTTGTCTTAAGGATTCCACAGACTGATCCATAGACATCGTACAATCACCTGTACAATAAGTTAAATACTCTGTTTCTTACGGTAACTATAGCTGGTGCACAAAATGAGGAAGAGGAGAAGAAAAATCCTGTGCCACATCCAAAAATTCATACGGTATACTATCCACAATATCTGATCTCGCTACAGAACTTCAAAATCAAATACTTCGACAGACTATTGAAATTTAACAGTGAATAAAACCCCCAAGTATTCGCTTGAATCTCTCCTATTACCGGAAAATTTTCGTCATATGGATACGGAAAAAGTGAAAACAGTTTTCTCGTTAATACAAGAAATGAATTGCGGAAAGGTTTCTGAAAATTCAGAATTTTCCGTTTACACATCTAGAAAACGGTAATTTGCTGTCAATATAAGAAAGGAATTGCGTAAAGGTTTCTGAAAATTCAGAATTTTTCCGGAGTTCGAAAAATCCATGAAATTCAGAGTTTTCCCAGTCATTTCACGAAAAAGTTGTATCAGAAATATGCTGAGTTAATTCACGAAAGAAATCACGGATAGTGGCTCATGAATTTCAGAAAATGTTTTTTTTAAATTGGAGGTTTAACGACCACCATGAGCAACTCAATGGGCTGTAAGCAGTCGCCCGTCCTTAATTTAAGGCCACTGGTTCCAGAGAAGGGAGAGAGACCGCGCCATAAGACAAACACAACATCGATGCTTCGCGAGATTCGAACCCGTACCCATCTCGGACGAACGATCAGAAGCCATCGCTTAGACCACTGCGCCACTGAGACGGCCAAAAAATGTTTTACAGTGTATGTTTCGCGCATAACATAATGTTTTAACCGTTGCCCCAAAAGTGGTGCAGCTGGTGTAGTTCAACTTTTTGGCGCAACCTACTACAAAAGTTTTTAACAGTGTACACTGCGTGGTTCATGTCTTAGGATCTATTGAATATTGTATGCAAATAGGATGACCTTCCTTTTCCCTCTTCATTACCGCTAATAAAGAGTGAACGGGAACATTTCCTGTAGTCGTTCGAAGTACATTACTAAAATGTAATGGGAAGATGAAGGAAACGGGATTTAACAGACTTTGAACGTGGAATAGAAATCATCGCTCTTTCCACGTTTATAAGTGAGTCACAGGAAAATTCTCATTGGCTGTCACCGGGAATCGAACGCAGGGTCTTCCAGTTAATCGCCGGACATGCTTCCACTACACCACAGCAGCCTCGAATTCCTCCAGACTCACATACGCTAACTGCCAAGCCACCTGGCAAATTGTTTCTTGGAGCTCCGCACAATGCTGGGGATTCACCAAAGACGGTAAGCAGCAACTGAACAAATAACTAGAAGCAGTGGTAGCATGTCCGGCGCATAACTGGAAGACCCTGGGTTCGATTCCCGGTGGCGGCCAATGATAATCTTTCCGTGACTCACTTATAAACGTGGAAAGAGCGATGACTTCTGTTTGATGTTCCTAGTCCCCGTCAAGTGTCTGTATTAATTTGAACATGGGCTAATTGGGGGTGCTCGGAGGATTTACGGGAGAATCAGCAAAATTCCTTACTGCCCTTGTGAAATGTGGAAGAGCAACAGTAGTAAGAGTATACACAGAGAGTGGTTAATGAAACACAAATCAGATAATTAAATCAACAGTCGTTGTCTGAAACTGTTAGTTGACGTGCGAAGTGAGCAGAGAATAACCAGATTTCTTTTTTTTTTTTTTAACTGGGGGGTTAAACCTGAGGCGCCCCTTCACCAGAAAGTTTTCACCCATGAGGAAAGTTTTTACGCATGTAAGATACAATCAGTGGCGTAACTACCACCCCAGCAGCCTCCGCAGCTGCGGGGGGGGGGCGCAGGTAACGAAGGGGCGTACTGCAGCTGCCAGTTATAGTTTTATGAAAAAATTCGAACACGCACAATAATTAACCCAAAGATTCATATTTTACTTTAAGATATATTTAGCTTTGCCTAAATAAATGCCTAGTTTCACTTTTAAAACACTGAATGTCCTACAGATTGAAAGTGTTCGGCTCTTTGACTTCGGGTTGTAATACGATTGCTCTGCAATGGGTTGTAAATAATACTATCGCTCTCCAATCGCCCTCTCTCTCTGCGCTGCTGAGGAAAAGCGCGAGGCCACAGTGGGATTCCCCCTTTGAGGATGTGAGGAAACAGTCAGTTACCTAGGATTACGTGCACGATAGGCGTCAACATTTATTCACAGCAGCCGCAGCAGATCTGCAATGTATAATAGGGTGATTTATTTTAGTTTTGGACAAAGCAATTACACGTATTTTCAAATCTATTACTTTAAAAAGTTAAAACTACAGGGCTCTAGATACCACCATTACTTTTGCGGGCACTCTCCCTGACATCCTACCCCCCCCCCCCACCTCCAACCACCACACACACACACACCGCGAAAAATGCATATTCCCTAGTGTTCGAAGTGTTCGAAATCCTGGGAAAATTACTATGCTTAAGGGTGCTGAAGTAAATCTTGCGGGGTGGCGCACGTTATGCTAGTTACGCCACTGGATACAATACGCCTTTAATTGTGCATGCTAAATGAAATTCTGAAATTCTCATAGTGATTCGTAAATTTCGTTAAAAAAGGCTTCAACCTGAGAATGAGTCCTTAATTTATGAGCCTTAGATTTATGAAGATTAAATACAGCAAACTCTCGAATATCCATGCGCGGATTACCTGGTTTGCGGATTATCCGTGCCTTGCTTTTCTTTTCTTTTTCGCGCTGCAGTATTTTTAATACGTGTGAACCAAGAAACGTGAGCAAATTGTCAGCACAGTGCCCGGTAGGCAGAGTGAAGGACCTGGGGGTGAGGAGATTGAGATAATAGCGAAAAGAGAAGAAATACGCGTGAGTCATGTTGCAGCTTTGGAAT
Source organism: Macrothele yani (assembly GCA_039090855.1). Classification (NCBI taxonomy): domain Eukaryota; kingdom Metazoa; phylum Arthropoda; class Arachnida; order Araneae; family Macrothelidae; genus Macrothele; species Macrothele yani. Next base: position 110,504,428 of record CM077013.1, read on the forward strand.
GTGCAGATATGCTCATAGATTATGTAGAATAAGGGGATCTTACTTACAGTGATATCGTGGCACTTCGTAAAATTCGTACTGGTGTTAGAAAACAATTGAATGCATTTAAGAAGCAAAAGAACATTACAGATTATTTTGCTCCAAAAGACATATGACTTTTGTGGGTTGTATCTGGTAAATGTACTTTATGTAAATAGGCCTATCACATTTTACTTTCATCAACAACAGAAACTGTCAGTACCGATATTTTATAATTGTATTGTTAACAGTTTACAACGAAGGAAATTTCTCCGTCATTTCCGTTCGCGCTGGTCTTCGAATCCGGGTCCCCTTCACTCCGGAATAAGTCGCTCTCCCAACTGAGCTACGCTGACGTATGCTCTCGCTGCTATCTGCCTTTATCTCATGTGCGTCCTGCGAGGCAGACACGTCACAAGTTCAAGGTGTCAAATGTATTTTTATATACTGTATAGTACATACGGTGGTAATGTTTTCATTAAAAAGCAAAAATCATATTATCCGTGTTTTTCAGTTATCCGTGCATATTTATCCGGTGATTAGCACGGATAATCGAGAGTTTGCTGTACTATTTTTGCAAAGAGATTGAAACGAGCATATGTTAAGCACCTAGAGAAGCGATCATGTGAGTCGTCTTCTGTTACAAGACAGGAGACGGCGCGGAGATGGGAAAAAAAACAAAACAAAAAAAAAACGATTCTTCAGACTTCCTCCACGGATTTTGAGGTGAAACGCGAACGCAGTTTACAATCGACTGGCGTTTGTGTTTCTGTTGGAGGAAAGCAGGGATTTTGTCCAATGGGAGCGGGCAGACAAGAACTTGGAAAAGCAGTTACTGAGGCTGCGAAACAGTTTGCCTCATTCAGTGAGAGAAAAGCTTTATATTCTTTTGTGAGTCTGTTTTTATAGTACTTTTTCGTTAAAGTGTGCCCTGTATTCTATATTTGAGTGCTGACCTTTTGCAATGTGCTTCTTCCGTAGTTTCTGGTTAGGCGAGAAATGTGCTGAGATTTTCTTTCTTAGTATTATTACTCATAAATTTTGATTTATAAATAATAATAAAAATAATTATTTTTAGAATTGAACTGATTAACAAAAAATAAATTGAATGCATTCTGCTGGGAGGGAGGGGACAAATTTTACCTGTATGATTTCTACCATGTTTAAGTTACATGACCTGTTTTGGCAAGATATATAGAAATGTGCTTCCATCTTGATTTCTTCCTATGCACCTTTCCCACGGGCCTTAAATGTGATCTACATGAAGAGTGCACCATCGCAAACACACATGTTGCTTTTATTCATGACTCGGAAACTTATTTTGAGAAAAGTGGTTCTTCTATTAAAATTATTTCCTTTGAATTTTTAGAGGAGTGAATGATTGATTGGTGTTGTAAGTGATGCAATAACAACTCATTAACTATCACTAGATAAAGAAATTAAGCGCAAAATGTGCGTTTGTGCTCAAGATGGATGATATAATGTAAAATGGGTTAACCATTCTTCCTGTTTTTTTTTTTTCATAAAACATAAATTTTTCTCTCCGAAACTTTCCAATGTTTTAAGTCTACATCTCTCACCTCCCCCATGCTTCACGTCTTCCTATAATTTTGTTGAACTATCGTCGAATAATATATATAAGTATAAAATACACATAAGTATATACACTATATTGACAAAAGTCACCGGACACCTAGAAGAGAAACACAACATAGCATTTATTGACATACATTAGTACGGTGTCGGTCCACCTTTAGCCTTAACGCATGCACTGTCCCTTCGAGACATGCTTTCGACAAGGTTTTGGAACACAGCTATAGGTATGCGCTTCCATCAGTACATGATGCTGCCGCTAACTGTTGCTTAGTAGTAGGCCTTGGTTCCAAACTTTTTACGCGGTGCTCTAATTCATCCCATAGGTGCTCTATGAGATTAAGATCAGGGCTCTGTGCTGACCAGTCCACACACGATACGGAATTATCGTCAAACCATGCGGTAGCAGTACTTGCGTAATGGCTCGGTGCATTATCCTGCTGGTACCAACAAGGCTCGGTTCCATAGCATTGCCACAGAGTTAATAGGGCATAATTGTCCAGAATATGGAGGTAGACGTGCTGGTTAACAGGTTTGTCCACGATAAACAATAGGCCGGGACCATACCACGAAAAACACCCCCACACGAGTGCACTGCCAGCTCCAAACTTGACCGTAGGAAGAGTACACTATGGTAAATAGCGTTCCCCAGGCTGCCGCCATATCACACACGGCCATCAGACTGATGGATCGTGTGTCTGGATTCATCAGTCCATAGGACCCGTTTCCATTGATCTACGGTCCACGATAAATGTTCTTTACACAATGCTAAATGACGAGTAGCATTCCGAGTGGAGATGAAAAGCTTATGAGCAGCCGCATGACCACGGTAACCCATGGAATGAAGTCGTCTGCGAATGGTACGTGTGCATACCGAGGTTCCAGCATTTTTACTCACCTATACACTAAGGTCTTGTGCAGTACTCCGTCGATTAGGTGTAACGACTCTCCTGAGGCTTCGACGTTCACTGATTTTCTTTGGTCTGCCGGTACGTTTTGCTGTTTCAGGCTCACCATGTGCCTTCCGCTCATTCAGTACATCCAAAACAGTTGACTTTGATATGTTTAAACGCCTCTGAGTTTCTCTTACGGACAACCCACTAATATAACACTCAACAATCTTTCATTTCTCAAAGTCAGTTCTCTCCCGCCGCGACATTTTCACTCAACCTCACAGTGCGATATAATCGCGGTCAGCTTCAGGCTTGTTTTATACCGTTTGCAGCTGTACTGCGCATCTTAACAACGTAGCGGACCCGTTCATTTGATTTTGAAGGGGTGTCCGGTGACTTTTGTCAATATAGTGTATATTAATGCAAATATAAATAACAAATTGTGATTATTATCAGTCAGTAAGTTTCAGACCCATCGAAATTTGTAATTGTTCCCCCGAAAAAAGTTCTCTGAATGCAACACTGCACATGAAGCAAAATATTTCTCACAGAACCCAGGAAAAGGCGGTGGAAAACTGTTCCGCATGTACACCCCAGGGCTAGTGCCCGAGTCTGGACCATGCTTAGCTCAGTGCATAACAACACAACTCTTTTCCTTCATTCCCACACCCAGTGCAGCACAACGCATAAAAACAACATGCCAATAGGCCACAACTCCTTTGCAATTGCAAGACAGGACAGCTTCAATATTGCGTTATGACCTTCATTTGATATGACGTGCCTGCCCCGCAGGACGCACATGAGATAAAGGCAGAGAGCAGTGAGAGCACTAGCTAGTGTTGTACAGTGGATAACACTCGGAGCTACGAAGCCGAGAGTAGCAGGTTCGAATCCTAATGCATTTGTTCCAAAACCCAGAATAAATGTAGCATTTCGAATCCTAATGCATTTGTTCCAAAACCCAGAATAAATGTAGCATTTCGAATCCTAATGCATTTGTTCCAAAACCCAGAATAAATGTACCATTTCGAATCCTAATGCATTTGTTCCAAAACCCAGAATAAATGTAACATTTCGAATCCCAATGCATATGTTCCAAAACCCAGAGTAAATGTGGCATTTCGAATCCTAATGCATTTGTTCCAAAACCCAGAATAAATGTAGCATTTCGAATCCTAATGCATTTGTTCCAAAACCCAGAATAAATGTACCATTTCGAATCCGGATGCATTTGTTTCAAAACCCAGAATAAATGCACCATTTCGAATCCTGATGCATTTGTTTCAAAACCCAGAATAAATGTAGCATTTCGAATCCTAATGCATTTGTTCGGAAACCCAGAATAAATTTAGCATTTCGAATCCTAATGCATTTGTTCCAAAACCCAGAATAAATGTAGCATTTCGAATCCTAATGCATTTGTTCCAAAACCCAGAATAAATGTAGCATTTCGAATCCTAATGCATTTGTTCCAAAACCCAGAATAAATGTAACATTTCGAATCCCAATGCATATGTTCCAAAACCCAGAGTAAATGTGGCATTTCGAATCCTAATGCATTTGTTCCAAAACCCAGAATAAATGTAGCATTTCGAATCCTAATGCATTTGTTCCAAAACCCAGAATAAATGTACCATTTCGAATCCTGATGCATTTGTTTCAAAACCCAGAATAAATGTAGCATTTCGAATCCTAATGCATTTGTTCCGAAACCCAGAATAAATGTAGCATTTCGAATCCGGATGCGTTTGTTTCAAAACCCAGAATAAATGTAGCATTTCGAATCCTGATGCATTTGTTTCAAAACCCAGAATAAATGTACCATTTCGAATACTGATGCATTTGTTTCAAAACCCAGAATAAATGTAGCATTTCGAATCCTAATGCATTTGTTTCAAAACCCAGAATAAATGTAGCATTTCGAATCCTAATGCATTTGTTCCAAAACCCAGAATAAATGTACCATTTCGAATCCGGATGCATTTGTTTCAAAACCCAGAATAAATGTAGCATTTCGAATCCTGATGCATTTGTTTCAAAACCCAGAATAAATGTAGCATTTCGAATCCTAATGCATTTGTTCCAAAACCCAGAATAAATGTAGCATTTCGAATCCTAATGCATTTGTTCCAAAACCCAGAATAAATGTAACATTTCGAATCCCAATGCATATGTTCCAAAACCCAGAGTAAATGTGGCATTTCGAATCCTAATGCATTTGTTCCAAAACCCAGAATAAATGTAGCATTTCGAATCCTAATGCATTTGTTCCAAAACCCAGAATAAATGTAGCATTTCGAATCCTAATGCATTTGTTCCAAAACCCAGAATAAATGTACCATTTCGAATCCGGATGCATTTGTTTCAAAACCCAGAATAAATGTAGCATTTCGAATCCTGATGCATTTGTTTCAAAACCCAGAATAAATGTAGCATTTCGAATCCTAATGCATTTGTTCCAAAACCCAGAATAAATGTAGCATTTCGAATCCTAATGCATTTGTTCCAAAACCCAGAATAAATGTAACATTTCGAATCCCAATGCATATGTTCCAAAACCCAGAGTAAATGTGGCATTTCGAATCCTAATGCATTTGTTCCAAAACCCAGAATAAATGTAGCATTTCGAATCCTAATGCATTTGTTCCAAAACCCAGAATAAATGTAGCATTTCGAATCCTAATGCATTTGTTCCAAAACCCAGAATAAATGTACCATTTCGAATCCGGATGCATTTGTTTCAAAACCCAGAATAAATTTAGCATTTCGAATATTGATGCATTTGTTTCAAAACCCAGAATAAATGTAGCATTTCGAATCCTAATGCATTTGTTCCAAAACCCAGAATAAATGAACCATTTCGAATCCGGATGCATTTGTTTCAAAACCCAGAATAAATGTAGCATTTCGAATCCTGATGCATTTGTTTCAAAACCCAGAATAAATGTAGCATTTCGAATCCTAATGCATTTGTTCCAAAACCCAGAATAAATGTACCATTTCGAATCCGGATGCATTTGTTTCAAAACCCAGAATAAATGTAGCATTTCGAATCCTGATGCATTTGTTTCAAAACCCAGAATAAATGTAGCATTTCGAATCCTAATGCATTTGTTCCAAAACCCAGAATAAATGTACCATTTCGAATCCGGATGCATTTGTTTCAAAACCCAGAATAAATGTAGCATTTCGAATCCTAATGCATTTGTTCCGAAACCCAGAATAAATGTAGCATTTCGAATCCTAATGCATTTGTTCCGAAACCCAGAATAAATGTAGCATTTCGAATCCTAATGCATTTGTTCCAAAACCCAGAATAAATAGCCTCTTCCGCAGTTTCCGCGCTTCACCCAAGCCCAATTTTCGAAGAATTCTCTTTATCAACTACGAAGTGTAATAAAAGTCTCGTATACTAAATCATACAAAACCACAGTTAAAAAAAAATTAAAAAAGGAAATTCAGAGCCCGAGATCGAACCGTAGTAAGCATTATGCAACCTGAGGCCAGTCTCTAACTTTCGAGATCGGACTCGGCAACGTCTTGCCACTGCTTCTCGGCCTAAAGATATAGTGCAAGCTTACTAGACTACAAACGTTAAAAAGACAATTAAAACGCTATCAACTTTGCATGGAAGAAAGATACAAAATATGCTTTTTGAATCTGCGATGCAATCGCTGTTCATTTGTGCTTGTGTGTACCAGCAGAACACTAAATTTCATGTACAATTGACACAGGAGCGGCTTCATTTAGCAGCAGCCTGCTCTTAACTAATTCTAGTCAAATGTTAAATAGCAAATTTACCATGACGAAACGTGAGTTGAGCTCAGAGATTCAGTTTTCGGCGGCAGCACTTTTCTTCTCATTTTCAAAGCTATCAAGACGTCAGTTTCCTCGATAATGATTTAGATTTAGCAATTATTTCAACGGTATATGTGTAAAAATCTAGTTGACAAAAATAGTCCGCTTACCGACAGAGTTAATAATGGCTGCAATAAAGCTTAAAGATCAACGAAGCACAAGATTTTACCACGAAGAAGGAAAAAACCCAACTTAACAGCTTACATGTCAATCTTGAGCCAAGGGTGGATAACTACACTGATGTTCAAAATTAAGAGAATTTGCACATTTTGTCGAATTTCTGAAAACTTAATGGACACATTTTAATGAAATTTGGTATGGATACACAATTATATAAGAGAAAAAATTATACCATACAACATTCATGGTACGCACTCATGGTCGTCAGTAGGGCTCATCAGCGCAGGAATGTCCAAAATCCACGTTGCAAGATCGAACATAAAATGACTCTAATATAGGGTATGGTCCCCTCTCACAGTCATACAGCTCTCACAGCGCGACGTCATACTGGAAACGAGGCAGTTGATGAGTCCTTGTGGCAGTCAGTCCCACTCCTGCAGCAACGCAGTTTTCAGCTCCTGGATGGTTTTCGCAGGGAGATCGCGAGCTTCAATTGCCCTCCCAAGAGCGACCCAGACATGTTCGATAGGGTTTAGGTCTGGCGATCTGACTGGCCAATCCATCCGGCGAATATTCTCACTTTCAAGATAATCGTCGACCAGGTGAGCCCTATGTGGACGAGCGTTGTCGTCCATAAAAAGGAACCGAGGGCCAACTGAGCCCCTGAAAAGTCGAACATAGTGCTGTAAGATCTCATCCCTATACCTCTCTCAGCAGTCAGGGAGCCTCTGTCAAACACATGAAGAGGTGTACGGCCGTCCAACATGATGCCTGCACAGACCATGACACCTCCCCTGCCATAGCGGTCCCTTTCTCGGATGTTGGAGGAAAGGTGTTGGGTCCCAGGTTCTCTCCAGATGAAGGTACGTCGAGAATCAGTGTCCAGGCTGAATCGCGACTTGTCTGTGAAGAGAACTTTACCCCACTGAAGTCTGGTCCAATTCTGATGTTGTCTGCACCATGTTAAACGCGCTCTCTTGTGTGCTGAAGTGAGCGGGACGCAAACAGCGGGTCTTCTGGCAAAAGCCCTCTCTCATGAAGCCTTCGGGAAAGAGTAACCCTTGAAACTCGGGTTCCAGTGGTGGCATGCAGCTCACGAGATAGCTGTGCAGCTGTAGCAGTCCTGTGGCGCCTCGCTGAAAGTGCCAAATAACGATCTTCATTGGCCGTCGTGGCTCTTGGACGACCTTGCCCGGGCCTTTTCTATATGAATACGGTGTCCTTAAACTCTTTCCACAAAATGCAGACGACACTGGACGTTACATTGAGCTCTGTAGCAACCTGCACTTGCGATTGCCCTGCCTCCAACCTACCGACGATTCTCCACCTAATTCTGTCATCAATACGTTCTTGGCAACTCACTTTACCTGATTGCTTATGAAAGTGAATCAACTCCTGCAAGAAACACAGCGAATGCCGCCGAGGAGTACGAGCTAACTAATCGCGGAAAAAGCCGTGTGCTTTTCATGCCCTCCACTGTCACAGTTCCGCCCACACGCACGTGTACGCTTACGTATTCGACACTGCAAATTTGCATTCTTATTCGGTGGCATAATATGTACCTTTGTTTCCGTACTTTTTGTGAAAATCGACAAAATGTGCAAATTATCTTAATTGTGAACATCAGTGTAGATATACATCTCGAATAGCATGAAAGAAAGACAGAAGCAATATATTGATGTTATGGCTGTGAGACAGCCGCCAAATCTACCATTCAGGTAGAAATCGAATTGGCCGGTCACATGGTTAGTATTAAACACCCAACGATCTCTTAATAGCCCTCCAAGTACCTTCGATGTTAGCTTCTTTACAAGATGCTTAAAGTAAATACTATGGTTGACTTGTAGATGAACGAAGCAATGTTTACTCAAACGATCATATGAATTCCACCAGTCTCAAATGATAACAGTATAGGGCAAAATAAATTTCTTAATCAGCAAAATAATTTCCGATTTTCTATTACACTAAAAAAAAAGACTTAATCAAACCCCTTCCAATCCCATCAACATCCCATGCACTCTCTCTCTCTCTCTCTTAACGTAGCTATTTGCGAGTTTATTATCAACCTCAGCCTAAACCAGATTTTAACCCACTATTCTACACACTAATGGTTGCGAAACTGTCTACATCGTTACATTAGGGGGAAAAAACCTTTAAGAATTTTATTTCAAGATATAGTGTACCGGACACCTTACCTTCTAATATCGCCACAATGGAAGATTGCTTAAATAGGTCTTTTATTTACAATGCTTAGAAGCAATCTCGTTGCCTAGAAGAATACTGACATGAGTCGAGCTCCATAGGATGTCCCTTACGGTTTTGTGATCAACCATTATGAAAGCCAGACGGCGCTGGCATCGGAAGTTGCGTTAGGAAGCCTCATCAGCTTCGAGAACGTAAATGGAGGAAAATTTCAAGGTTCCTATAATGGTAGGAAAGTTTGTTTACAAGAATTTTCTCCAAGTGAAGCCTCGGTAAGGAGATTTATAGTTTTCTCAATGTTTTTACTAGTAGGTTGGCCCTATGTCGGCCTGTGAAGTAATTCATGAAGTTGATCTGTATCTGGTTTTGTATCTCTACGCTTGTTTACATTTAAAATCCTAACGCCAAATGTTAGTGAACCATCGGAAAAATTCTGCCGCTAAAGTCTAGATCAGTTTTTGAAAATTATTAAAGAGATTAAGGGGGTGGACTTCCGATTATCAGCTTTTCAAGTAGTTTAACGTATCAGTAAACATTGTTTACATAATGCCTGCGCGCACCCACCATCACGGGGCAAAGAAACTAGTTATACCGCTAAAAAATACATTAAAAACACAGGAGAAGAAAAAATAAATATTACGATTTGGAGTGTTTTCGTGAACAGAATATAATTAAAACATGAAATATGGAATAAATCGGTATATCGGGTAGAGAACATGAATTCGCGGCTCAAAAGAAGAACTGAAGACATTTCTTACACAGATGGTTAATTATTTGGGCATGAATGATTAATTATAATGTTTCTGAATCATGCATTTTATTCTGTTGAGTGAATTACTTTGGCTAATTATTGAAAAGGATTTGAACGCTGTGTCCGGCTCCTACGTCGAAACAAAAATTCCTAGACTGTCAGCCAAATGTTCCGTCGTAGTGGTATGGATTCTTAACTTTTGCTTCCTTTAATGATAAGCTCAGTAACCAAAAAATTACCAAATTATATATTTTAAAGGAAATAATTTTTGCAGTTGGCATCTATTTACTTATAACGTATTTATTAATGACATAATTTTCTGAGGCGCATTACTTTTTATCACTGGTGTAGTCCTGAAAAAAGAAGTGACCTGGTGCTCCGAAGAACGGCACAGACGTTGACTCCAGCTTATATCGGGAAGGAAGGGGAGGGGGAAACAAACCTTTGAAATCGTATATATATATATACATACTGTCTGGTACCCACTTCACTGGCTTTTTCCGAGGTGGTTTTGGTAAACAAAAGGTCAGAAGGTCTACGGATTTGTGCATAGCCACCATGAAAAATAAATAAATAAATAAATAAATAGAGAAACAGAGAGATTAAGATTATTTGTGTTAAAAATGTAAATTTCGACGCGCGACGATTGAATAAGTAAATTTAAAAAAAGTCCGATTCAGTTCGTTAAAAAGTCGGCGCCTCCAGGTTTTTTTTAAAAGAAAGTGGCCTGGCACCAAGTTTCTACTGCACCCTGTCTTTTATTAAAAAACAAACAAAAACGTTTTGAGCTAACTATAGCAATTTCTCGAACAAGAGAAAATGGGGTCGTTCCGTTATTATTCGACATTTTCTTTAGATAAAAGCTGTTTTATTATAACAAAAACCTTGTTATTACGGCTTCTAAATTATTAATTAATAACAAGAAACTGAACACCAAGTACACTTAAAATAGTATAACTATACTAGTAATTCGAATTTCTTGGTGTAGAATATAAATCAAAGTTTCCAAGCTTTCGCACATCAACCAGATGGCTTTTTCAAGGAAGCTGAACAGCTTACTGCAAACTGGATAATAGAACACTTCAACAATTTGTACGCGGTGACTTGACTAGACAATAAATAAATAGGAGCAAATGTGATCCGTCATTCGAAAAAAAAACGAGGTCACGTTGGTTGGGCACGCGGTACCGTGGTAGAAAACGCAGCATTATTTGAAAAATTGATTCCAAATACGTGGCAACTCCTGAGAGACGCTATAATTGCAAGCCTCGCAGCTGGTCAAGATTTCCAAGGTTTCGCGAATGGCAGTAGATTTGGGTGTGAAGTATGAAGCTAATTTCTTTACGTCACTCCATATAGGAGCGGCGGACTTGAACTTTACTTCTCTTGATAGGGCAGTGGTTATTTTCCCTTCTCTTGTATCCCTTTTATGTTCGCTGATTCTAATTCCAAACGAACGTTTGGTCATTCCGATGTAGTATCGCCTGGAGCCGTCCGGATATTTTAGTGTTATGGCATAAACACCTGCCTCATTGAGAAGAGGGGGCTTGTCAATATTTCTTTTAAGCACCGTGTATAAAGATGCCGGAGACCTTGTGCCGACACCGAAGTTCATCCTCCTGAGCGCGTTTTTGAGTTGATAGGAAACATTTGGTATGTAGGGAATAGAGCCCAGGTAGTGAAGTTACAGCATAGAAATATTATTAGCACTGCTGGTTCTGGCTTTCTGGATAAAGTTATTCATCTAGTTCGAAGTATATCTTGCCTTAGTGGCCAATTCGACGATGCTTTTTAGTTCGGATTGTCTAGAACGGACATCGGATGAGACAGCGAAGGCTCTTCTAATTCGAGAACGGAATAAGGCTGTCTTGTACTCATAACGGCAGAATGAACTGCGGAGCATCAGTTTGGGAACGGAGGTGGGTTTATAATAGACTACCGTGTGAAGGCAGTTGTCATGCGATTTGCTCACTGAGACGTCGAGATAAGGTAAGGTACCATTGTGTTCAAGCTCCATGGTAAAATTGATTGTAGGGTGTATATAATTTATTTTATCGTGGAAAAACGGGAGTCTCCTTTCCGTGTGGCCATATGAAAAATACGTCGTCTGTATATCGTAGCCAGATGGTAGGTCTTGGGGTGATGTTGGTGAATATATGTGGCTCAATGGGGCGAAGTATTGCTTCCGCAAGGACGGCTGAAAGCAAAGATCCCATCGGAGCGCCATTTACTTGCTTATACATTTGCCCTCGGAAACTGAAGTAGCTGGAATTTGAGACCAAGTCCATTAATTTGAAGATACTGAGGCAAGACTCCTGAGAATAAACCGGTGAATTAGATATAGCCTCTTTTAATGTTCTGATGGCTTCCGGTATGGAGATCGATGGATAAAGAGAAACTACGTCGAAACTGCCGATAATGTCGCGTTGTTGAACGGTGAGGTGCTTGATTTTCCTGATAAAATCTAGAGTGAAGGTTATTATAAAGTCCGACTCCGGTAGATGATTAGTTAAGAATTTGGTTACCATAGAGACGCTATCATTGCAAGCCTCACTGCAAGTCAAGATTTCCAAGGTTTCGCGAATGGCAGTAGATTTGTGTGTGGAGATATGAAGCTTATTTCTTTACGTCACTCCATATAGGATCGGCGGACTTGAACTTTACTTCTCTTGATAGGGCAGTGATTATTTTCCCGTCTCTTGTATCCCTTTTATGTTCGCTAATTCTAATTCCAAACGAACGTTTGGTCATTCCGATGTAGTATCGCCTGGAGCCGTCCGGATATTTTTAGTGGGATGGCATAAACACCTGCTTCATTGAGAAGAGAGGGCTTGACAATATTTATTTTAAGCATCGTGAATAAAGATGCCGGAGACCTTGTGCCGACACCGAAGTTCATCATCCTGAGCGCATTTTTGACTTGATAGAAAACTTTTGGTAAGTAAGGAATAGAGCCCAGGTAGCGAAGTTGCGGCATAGAAAGATTGACACGGCTGGTTCTGGCTTTTCCGATAAAGTTATGCATCTGGTTCAACGTATATCCTGCCTCAGTGGCCAATTCGACGATGTTTTTTAGTTCGGATTGTCTTGAACGAGCATCGGATGAAACAGCGAAGGCTCTTCTAATTCGAGAACGGAAGAAGGCCGTCTTGTAATCATCAGGGCAGAATGAACTGCGGAGCATCAAGTTGGGAACAGAGGTGGGTTTTGTGGTTTTAGTGTATACACCCTATGATCAATTCCAGGATGGAACTTGGGCACAGTGGTACCTTACCTTATCTTGACGTCTTAGTGAGAAAATCGCATGACAACCGCCTTCGTGCGGAAGTCTATTATAAACCCACCTCCGTTCCCAACCTGATGCTCCGCAGTTCAATCTGCCCTGACCATTACAAGACGGCCTTCTTCCGTTCTCGAATTAGAAGAACCTTCGCCGTCTCCTCCGATGTTCGTTCAAGACAATCCGAACTCAAAAACATCGTCGAATTGGCCACTGAGGCAGGATATACGTCGAACCAGATGCATAACTTTATCGAAAAAGCCAGAACCAGCCGTCTCAATCTTTCTATGCCGCAACTTCGCTACCTGGGCTCTATTCCATACATACCAAAAGTTTCCTATCAACTCAAAAGTGCCGCCCCGGTGGCGCAGTGGTCTAAGGCGTTGGCCTCTGATCATTCGTCCGAAGGGGGTCCGGGTTCGAATCCCGGTGAGGCATGGATGTTGTGTTTGTCTTACGGTACTGGCTCTCTCCCTTCCCTGGAGCCAGTGACCCTAAATTAGGGACGGGCGACTGCTTATAGCCCATTGAGTTGCTCACGGTGGTCGTTAAACCTCCAATAAAAAAAAAAAAACCTCAAAAGTGCGCTCAGGAGGATGAACTTCGGTGTCGGCACAAGGTCTCCAGCACTTTTATATACGTGCTTAAAACCCAACTCTTCTCAATGAGGCAGGTGTTTATGCCATCCCACTATAATATCCGGACAGCTCCAGGCGATACTACATCAGAATGACCAAACGTTCGTTTGGAATTAGAGTGAACGAACAAAAAAGGTATACGAAAGACGGTAAAATAATCACTGCCCTATCAAGAGAGGTCAAGTTCAAGTTCGTTGCTCCTATGTGGAATGATATAAAGAAATTAGCTTCATACTCCACACACAAATCTACTGCCATTCGCGAAACCTTGGAAATCTTGACCAGCAGCGAGGCTTGCACTGATAGTGTCTCTCTCAAGTTGCCACGCATTTTGAACCAATTCTTCAAATAATGATGCGTTTTCTTCCACGGTACTGCGTGCCCAACGAACGTGACCTCGTTCCTTCGAGTGACTGATCACATTTGCGCTTATTCATTTATTGCCTATAGCCAAGTCACCGCGTTCAAATTGTTGAAGTGTTCTGTTATCCAGTTTGCAGTTAGCTGTCTACCTTCCTTGAAAAAGCCATCTCGAATTAGAAGAGCGAAAGCATGGAAACTTTGATTTATATTTTACGCCAAGAAATTCGTGTTACTAGTATAGTTATACTATTTTAATTTTAAATTAGGGTATTCTTTCCAGTAGCACCTGCGCTTGCCTGCTCACGTAGGGGTTGCGTTCGCTAGCGATGAATTTCTTTGTTTACATTCTTTGTCGATTATGAAAGAAAGATAAGGATTCCTGAAAATGATAAAGATTCCTCCACTCGGAGATGTTACAACAGGCTACATGAAGTTTATATCAGTAAATATCTCTCTATTCGAAAAAAAAAATGTAACTGCCGCCGCTGCTTTAGAAATTTCGCGACACTAGCGCTTTCCTAGCTCGCAGCGCGGAAAGTATTGAACACAAAAAATACGAAATTTATACCGTTTGTAGAGAAGTGTTTCGTAAATAATCAAACTGGCCCCAGCAAAAATAATACTCTCCCACCTGTCGCCCATCCTGATTTCGAAGACTAGTGACGTCCCTGCTCTAAAGGCTATTTATTAGCAGTCGCGTCTCCTTGATTTGGGGACATTCGTTCTAGAGAAGAGAGAGAGAGAGAGAGAGGAAGTGCTGTAAGAGAGACAAAAACACCACCCACGCCTCATTCGGGACTCGAACCAGTACCAACCTGTACGAATGGTCAGTGGCCAGCAAAAAGAGCATTGAACCACTGGGTTTTTACTGCATTTGTTCTGAGTTCCTCCTAAAACGTTGACAAAATGAAAGATTCGCCATGCAATTCGTTCCTTAGCGCGCAGCTTGATTTTAATTCAGCACATATACCTAAGGCAAAACTTTCATTTTTGCTAATATGTTTTCGGTATCATAGCTTTGCTTTATCAGTACAATTTACCAACATTCTACAAATTACATCCTTTCAAGACATAAATTTTCACATGTAATATCACACTTATGGAAACAGTACAGTTTAGTGACAAAAAGGATTGTATATTTATTTTCAGAATGAATGTGTCCCCAAATTATCAGCAGATTTGGGCACACCACGCCCTTTTGTTCTCAAATCATTGTTCCAATATCTGGTCAGCTTATCTGTTCCATATTCCCATAATGATGAAAAGTACAAGCAATGTCTCACTGAGCGTTGCCATCAGCTCCGCGTCATCTGCTTAAAAAGCTTCAAGTTTTTGACGTCATCCTTACTCCATCTTTTTTCTTTTTTCTTTTATTGGAGGGTTAACGACCACCGTGAGCAACTCGATGGGCTATAAGCAGTCGCCCGTCCCTAATTTAGGGTCACTGGTTCCAGGAAAGACAATATCCATGCCTCACCGGGATTCGAACCCGCACCCCTTTCGGACGAATGATCAGAAACCGTCTCTTAAACTACTGCGCCACCGGGGCTGCTCATCTGTTTTAACTTCCTTGGTTAGAACTTTGGAAGAATCGAGACAGCATTCCTGGGTTCCTTCTTGGTGCAGCCAAAGTTGAACTTATATTCCATCAGAGAAGGGTATGTTGTTCAACTTTCGATTTGGATGAAAAATTGGTTTCGCATTTCATGCTCTAGGTAAAATTCGCCACCATTTTTTTTTCTTATTTTTGCAACCATAGAATAGGTGACGGAACTAAAAATTTACTAAATACAACGTTCACATTTCTCTTTTTACTCTGAATTTAAGAAATTTGAAATAATCAAAGTTTAAAGAATATTTTATTCGGCGCTAATGCTAAATTAACCGGTGGATAAGCTGCTTTGAAAACAGCGATGCTTCTAAGGAAAGAACGCGCAATAGGAGCATTGAGTATAAGATAAAATCATATTCGAATTTACTGCTAAGTTTTTCAGAGTTGGTTTTCTTAATGTATTGAAAATATGTAATCACACGGAATTCCTTAACCTCGTTTTTTAATGAAATTAGAATAAAAACTTTAACACAAAATTCAAATACACATAGGCTTAAGATTGCAAAAAAAGTCATAGGCTTAAGGTGGCAAAAAAGACATAGGCTTCAGGTTGCAAAAACTTCGTAATCTGAAACTACGAGTTTCTTTTTCCGTTTTTGAGGAATTCAAAATTTAACAGTAGAATTTAACATTTTGAAATTTCTTTCATGCGTTTTTAAAGGCGGTAGGGCCCACTAATGGACCTTTGGCTCCAAGTCCAGAGACCTACACTTAACCGTAGTTAGTTTAATTTATTTATAACATCGTGCTAGGTTCGGTGGCAAATTTTTCACTGAAGTAGAAAGAATTTCGCATTGTCATTTTAGAGCAAACGCCCAACATATACACTCTACGTCAAAAAATAGTTGCACCCAGAATGGTGTGTCGGATTGCAATGCTATTCGGGAAGAAGGCAAAGGTTACAGGAACGATAAATGAGTATACATTGAGATTGATGAGGGCGATATTTATCGAGCTACACGCCAATAAGTAGTGTTTCTAAGTATGGCGTCGGGCCTCCAAATTTGCAGACACAGCATGCCAGACGACTCGGCATGGAGTTGTACAGGTTCCTAATGGTGTACTGCCATAAGCCATCGCATGCAGCTTGAATATTCTCACGCAGTTTCTGCAGATTGTGCGGTGGGTTGGAGTGTTGATAGCGCGCCCAATAGCATCCACACATTTTCAATCGGCGATAGGTCTGGCTCTACGGCTGGCCATGGCAGAGCGTCAGTGCCTTGAAGGCAAGCTCTCGAGACAGCAGCAGTATGCGGACGAGCCTTATCCTGTTGGAAAATCGCACCGCAGTGAGCGTTCAGAAGAGATAGGGCCACTGGCCGCAGGACCTCATTAACGTAACGTTGGGTTGTCAAAGTGCCTGTAATGAACACCAAAGGTGTTCCGGCATCGTTGGCAATTGCACTCCACGCCATGACACCAGGCCTTCTGGGCGTGTGACGCTCGACAACAAACCGTTCATCTTGGCGCTGACCACGGTTCCTCCACACACGAATTCGTTGGTCGTCTCCACCAAGACAAAAGCGGGACTCGTCACTGAAGATCATCCGCTGTCATTTTGAGGGGCCCCGTGACAATCTGGCACTTCACCATTGCAGACTTTGGCTACGATGCAATGGTGTTAAGGGAGGTCGTCGTAACGGTCTGCGTGCGTGCAATCCTACGTCGTTCAGCCGTCTGCCAATGGTGCTGGCACTAATCGGACGATGTTTGGAGAGCACCACTGCTCGCTGGATATCCACAATCGTATCTGTTGGGTCACTTCGCGCATGTCGGACAACCCGTCGGTCCTATCTCTTCGTGGTTCGTCTAGGTCTCTCAGACCCTTCCTGTCGCTACTGCGTGGCCTTGTTCTATCCACTGCCGCCAATAGCGTGCTGTGGTGATATCCGCACGACCGGCATCGCGCGCAATACGGCGATAAGACCATCCCGCTTCCCGGAACCCGACGATGCGGCCCCTCTCGAACTCCTCCAACCGCTCGTATTGCTTCCGAACTTTTTAAGCGAGACATACTTCACTTGAAAAGGATGCAACCAATAAAACAGCAAGAGTCAGAACGGCAAGCGCGAGAGAGAGATTTCCTACCTGAGGTTGAGAGACCCGAACCCTCAGCGCTCTGCGCCTTTTGTCAGGTGAAAAAGAGGAATATTAGATATTTGTGAACTGATTTCCCTGTTAGAATAGTACGAAAGAAAAGTATGGAAATATTAGAGGAGAGGGAGTAGACGGTTACCCGTTAAGAAGTGAAGTTGTAAGCTGCCCTACATACTTACCTGTAACAACAAGCCATTTCAAGTGATATTTCTCTCCGCAGAAAAATGCCCGGTACACCTGTGCCACAGAAGAGTACAGGGGGAAAGGAAGGAAAGGACACAGGAAAGGGGAACCTGAAAAAAAAACATCACACACAGAACATCTTTCCCAGAGAAAAATCGTCTTTGAACACCGCGTAAGACAAAACTGGCTATTTGCTCAGTGTTTCTCGCCAGCCAATGAGAGAAAAGATGTTTCCCCATTGGTTTACAGGATTTTTTCACAGGTTTACTTTTGTTGATTCTTGACAGGCATGTCAGAGTAACCATAGCTGAGGTGGTGTGATCACAATATTACACCGATCGAGGTTTAAGATACTCATTTTGAGTAAACAACCGAGAAATAAAAAAAAAGCCACAACCAGGGTTTTTTTTTTATTCCTTATTTAGGAAGCCGGTAGTTTATGGGCCAATCATTCATCATTTTTCAGAACTAATGCGTAAAAAGATTTCTTTTATGCAACATTTTGCTCGGCTCCTAAAAGAGCCGTTTTTTTTTTTTTTTTCGTTTTTTTTCGTTTTTTTTTTTTTTTCGTTTATTTTTTTTTTTAATCAGGAAACAACAACAACAAATTTTATTATAAAAGACAAGACCAACAGCACCTTGTTTGATTAGGAGCAGAATATTCAGTACAAAAAAGATAAGTCTTTTATGCAACATTTTGCTCGGCTCTTAAAAGAGCCGTTTTTTATTTTCATTTTTTGTTTTGTTTTTTTTTAATCAGGAAAAAACAACAACAAATTTTAATATAAAAGACAAGACCAACAACACCTTGTTTTTTAGGGGCAGAGATATTTAGTACAAAAAAGATAAATCTTTTATGCATCATTTTGCTCGGCTCCTAAAATGGCCCCCCTTTTTTTTTTCTCCCAAAACTGCTATACAATTTTTTGCTTTCCTCCTACGTGTGAGGAATAACTTCAATTTAGTCCCAGTTATTTTTTATTTTTTTGGAAGTATAACTGTGAACTGGATTCTTTTCAGGAATTTTATTTAAAATAGCCTTCGGTCTTTTAAATTTGTCAGTATCATTGACAACATAATTAAGGGCCTCCCTGACAAGAGGATTGGGATGTTTCTTGGCTTTCTCGTAATACCTTTGCGCTAGATCATACATAGTATAATGTATAGAGCTGATATTTAGCATACTGCGGATAGCATTATTGGATGTTTTTCCATCCAGTCCTACCATCATACGAAGAGTTTTATTTTGAAACGAGGTAATATTATTTTTTTGCTGCTTTCCGCAGTTACCCCAGATAGGACAGCCAATGGCAAGCGCGCACAACGGGACGGCCGCCCCGGTGGCGCAGTGGTCTAAGGCGTTGGCCTCTGATCATTCGTCCGTAAGGGGTCCGGGTTCGAATCCCGGTCAGGCATGGATGTTGTGTTTGTCTTACGGCGCTGGCTCTCTCCCTTCCCTGGAACCAGTGACCCTAAATTAGGGACGGGCGACTGCTTATAGCCCATTGAGTTGCTCACGGTGGTCGTTAAACCTCCAATAAAAAAAAAACAAAAAAAAAACGGGACGACCTTATATAGGCGGTCAGGCACCGGGCCACGACCCCTCTTTGCTTGCGTCACATGCGCGGCCGAGCGTGATACTTGAATTATTTGCATGTCTCCGATGTCAAACCTACCCACCAAGTTTCATTCCTGACGGTGGCTTCCTTCTGGGTTCAACTATTTTTTGACGTAGAGTGCACATAGATAGAAGAAAAGGCAATTTTGTTTAAAGATCATAACGTTTTAGACAGATAATATAAAGCTCAAGTCTATCATACGTAAAAAGTAAGAAGTACAACTCTGAAATTTACTACAGCAGCTATATATCTCCAGGGAAAATAATATCTGCTACGGAAGAAGTGAGAAACACTGGATTAGCAAAGGACCAGAAAAAAAAATAATAATAACGACGCATATTAACGGCAGAATGCTTTCTACTTGTACGCGGCTCCTACCAGCAAAGCGTCCTGACATCCGACAGCAGCGCCATCTACCACGTGCATACTATAGGCACCGAGTTTCTCAGCCACCGACCATTTTTCCAAGTACGTTACTTATATGGTGACAAATTAAACCAATATGTTGCTTAGAATTGAAAATCTTGGCTTGTCTGCTACATTTCGCGTTTCATTTTCTCCAGTTTCCTTTAGAACGGAAAGTGGGAATAAAAGCGGACGAAAATTTATTTCTGTTTTTCTCGTTATAAAAGAATAGTTTTATTTTTTTTAGATCCGTCAACTGCTAGGAATTTCCATAAATTCTCTATCTTCACCCCTCCACGTACTTTTCTGATGTGTACAAAGATGGATGCAAAAAAGTCTTGATTTATGGGATTATTAATTTATTTAATACCTTTTTTTTTATGTTATTTCACTCTGATCGAGTTAAATCAGATTCTAGTGCTCTATGAAATAATTCTACATCTCCTAGAATAGAGCATGACAGCACAATGACGGGCCTCTTCAAAAACAGCTCAGTTTTTGGTTCAGCCTGTTGTTTAGTCGCTTACCAGGAAAAGGTATTGCCTTTTGTCATTTTCTTTCTCTACTTTTTTGGTTCATTGAACACGTGCGTTCAAAACATCACATTCATGTTTACATAATTCTTCGTGAATTTTAAGCAATTCATAGAGATTTACGGAAGTCCTTCGAAGTTTCATTTGATAAGACCTTTATCAGCATATTTATCGTTTTTATCGGTCCTCTAAACTTGACAGCACGGTTGCGAAACCGACTGAGCAGTCGCACGATTCTTTTGTTTCTTTATCGAATGGGTTTGGAAGCATTTTCCTAGTGTTTTACTCGGGAAGATAAAGAAAAAAGAAAGAAAAGAAAAGTGTAAAGGACAATTAAAGTGGGCTTTCTTTTCTTCGCGTACTCCGCTGAACGCCAGCAAAAGTTAGAAATGAAAAGAGGAACAGTAAACTTTATCACATTCAAACAGTTTTTTTCTCAATTCGGTTCTGAAAGATAATCACAGAGGTTCGGTTTTTCAACGATACTGCTCAAAAGTACAGAAAATTTGATGTATCGATGTATCGTGTGCGTGTGTTGTGTGTGTGCGCGCGCGCGCATGGATGTTGTGTTTGTCTTACGGCACTGGCTCTCTCCCTTCCTTGGAGTCATTGGCCCTAAATTAGGGACGGGAGACTGCTTATAGCCCATTGAATTGCTCACGGTGGTCGTTAAAACTCCAATAATAAAAAAAAAATCCTGTAAGATGTTAGTGTGACTGAATTTATGACACACATACTCATATTTAAGTGCCGAACTCAAAGGTAAACTTTTTAAAAGGCACACGCTTGTATTTATTAGGAATCACAATATTTAGAAGTTAAATTAAAAATAAATAAAAGAGTTAAAAAAAAATTTAAAGCAAAAATTTTGAGCAACTTCAGATCTTACACTCGGATGAGCCTGACAATTCCACAGCTACAGGGTAACAAGCTATTGTGGCCGCCCCAATGGCCTAAGCGATAGCTTGTGATCATTCGTTCGAGATGTGTCCCGGTTCGAATCCCGTGAGGCATGGATGATGTGTTTGTCTGACGGCGCTGGCTCTCTTCCTTCCCTGGAACCAATGATCCTAAATTAGGGACGGACGACTGCTTATAGCTCACTGAGTTGCTCACGGTGGTCGTTAAACAGCCAATAAAAATAAAAAAGCTATTGTGAACAAATTTAGTGATATTTTGGACAGGTAGATATGTATATTTTGAAACTATTGTATTCTATTGGTCTTAAGACAAAGGAGATTTCTGCACTGTACGAAAGCAAAGAAGTTACCATATTGGAATAAGATTTTTAACCCTCTCTAGATGGTGGTGGTACACTGATGAGCCTAAAGTATTCCCACTAACAAAATTTCAAATATTTCACCTCTGAAAAAATTAACATTCAGCCTTAAAGACTGCGTTTCATCATTTTGAAAACTCATTGACATATAATTTTAAAATTTACATTTAGCTATTTAAACACATTTCAAACAAATATTTCTTTAATCAAAAGGCTTACTCAGAAGAAAAGACTACTTCTTGACATTAAAATTTCGCAATCATACTCTTAAGATTTGCTGACAAAAAAAAATCTCTTCTCTTCTCTAGTCTCTCAAACTGACCAATTTAAAATTACTTGTTAACTAATTTTATCTCCCCTGTCGCTATAGAATACCTGTTAAATTAACTTTAGACAAGCAAAGCAGGCAGAAATCACTTACCCATAAAAATTGCAAACATTTTCTGCTAAAATTCTGGCATTTTTCTTTATCAACCATATTAGCTCCTGTGAAAACACAAGTTTGCCCGCATCGAGCCCGTGTCCCCTCACTCCGGAGTAAGTCGCTCTTCCAACGGAACTACGCGGTCCGAATGTCTCGCTGCAGATTTGTCTTCTTGACACATGTTTTCACCTCTTTAGTACGTCAGTGTCATTATCGTAGACTTGCCTTCGACAGTCTTTTAAATCGCTGTCTTAGACTAAATATTGTTGTTATGTTCTTCGCTTAAGTCAAAATACTTTTTACAAGAGGTGTACATTTAAAAATAATTTAAAAATCATGAGTTTCGACTATGTTTTTTCCTTCTGGTAGTTCAATAATGCTTATGATAAATGTGAGTTGCTCAATATTACTTTTGTTCCTGATACAATTTCGTTGCATTGAATAATAGTATTTACTTTTTCAATTGTATGTATGATTTCATGTCTCACTTTGTTGCCCATTAAATTCATTTTGAATTCCCCATCCTAGAATGAATAGCTGGATGTCCGTGCCTCTGATGCTCGACCTCTTTACTTCCTTCCTCTAACATGCACTACGTGGACAAAAGTGATTGGACACCCCCACGCACGCGCAGTGGTGTTTCTCGACGAAGACACGTGGTCGATAAGGTATAAAAACGGCAACGGGAGAATGCCCAGGTCAAGGAACCGCGGGTGGCCTAGTAGGCAACGTTCGTGACTGCCACCGAAAGGACCTCAAGTTCGATCCCAGGAAGGTACGAACACTCGATCCACTAAACATCCGCCGTGCGTCGGATGGGCGCGTTAAGCCGTCGGACCCCGGGTACTGGCCCCCCGATAATAAATAAGGGCGTCTTCCTCCTCCTTTCAACTTCGCATCCGTGTCACTTTCGAATCGGGCACTCTAGCCCAAATTTCCTAGCTTCCTATTTCTAAGGGTTGTTTAAGGCCTAGGGTCAGACATTCCCTTCCTAAAATCCTCTACATAGGATCTGATCTGCTCAGGTCAATCGTTGATAAAATGGCTAGCCGCAGAGAGCTCTCAGAGTTTGCATAAGAAGCATTGCTGATGACAGACATGTTGCTAAATCGACTGTGGCCATTATCATCAGCATCAACAAGTGGGAGAAGACGGGGCATTGCAGGAATTGATCTTGCCTTGGAAGACCCACAAAACATGAACCACGTGACCGGAGGATTCTGAATAGGGAGATCCGGAAAACCAGGTCCCGACAAATGCACGTCGTAGCACATTTCCAAATGGGCACAGATGTTATGGTCTGCACCAAGACACTTCGACAAGAAATTCATGTACTCGGGCATTATGGCCGAGCAACCCCCCATAAACCTATTATCACAAAGACCAAAAAAAGCTACGCGGCTAAGCTGGTGTCAGCAGCACAAAAATTGGACATTGGAGCATGTGTTATGGAGCGATGAATTCCGCTTCACGCTATTCCGATCGGGTGGACGTGCCTGGATTTGGCAGTTACCAGGAGAACGTCTGCTTCCAGAGTGTACAGTGCAGAATGTAAAGCACGGAGGCGGTGAAGTTATGGTATGTGGATGTTTCAACTGGCACGGCGTGGGTCCACTGGTTGTTATGCATGGCAACATGAACTCTGTGCTGTACAGAAATATCCTTGATAAACTCAGTGCTCCTAATGTTACGGCAGTTCTACGGACACGACGATTGTTTCTTCCAGGACGACAATGCCACATGTCATATTTCCAGGGCTACAATGGAGTGGTATGAGTAAAATCAGGTCTTGCGGATGAACTGGCTTGCTCAAAGCCCGGTCCCCAATCCCATTGAACACCTATGGGATGAACTTGAACTACGGGGGAGGTGTAGGCCAACACGACCTTCTTCGCTGACAGAGTTGGTCGATGTACTGAAGGCGGAATGGTGGAACATCATGCTCTCTGTATTCCATGAACTTGTGGACAGTTTACTTCGTCGGGTGGCTGATGAAATGTCTGCAAAAGAAGGACCTACCCGCTACTGATGTTAATACAATACTATTTTTATATTTACCTACAGTGTCCAATCACTTCTGTCCACATCGTGTAGATGGCAACAAAGTCTATTCGTGACGCCAGTAGGTTCAACTTTTGGTTCCCTGTCAAGTACACTAGAAAACTAGCTGTGACTTTGAGTAATCGATCAGTTAACACGCATCACAATACTAAACTGCTTAATTTTTATTTTAACTAGCTGTTTATTACCCAATGGCAATCACCCAGGTACCGATACATCTACATATAGGACTAGAATATGCATAGGAGTAACGTGACTGAAGAATTGAAGGTGGCCATGAATAAGTGTAAAATGGTGTTTTCCTTTGGGAGAGGGGGTACGAATAAGTTTAAACTAATGCTTTCCTGAGCGATGGGCCAGAAAAATGTAAGTAAGAGGCATGAAAAAATGTAAACTGATGCTTTTCTTTTCGGGGAGAAACATTTCTCTGTAAATGTCACAAAATTTGGGTCTTTTATGTACATGATAAAGACATATTTTTTTGTTGTGTATTATTCTTCAATTACTGCTGAAAATGAAGGATGACGAACAGTATAGCATGTTTTTGGCAAGATGCTAAGTTTTCAGAAAACAAAGTCCTGCATTTTTGACACATTTGTAAAAATATTATTACAAATCTTTTTGCTGTCACGTGAACATTGTTTTACACTGAGTTAACTTTGCATTTGGAACACTTACCTCATAAAGCGTTGAATCCCGTTTCTGTGCAATTACGACCCGCAGACGCCTAGGATCAGATTTCATAAGCTGTGGAACATCCTCCATGCGTAACATGACCGACGTCCGCTGCAGCAGCTCTATCATTTCACGCTCATTTCGTGGAGGAGGATCAGCAGTTCTCATACATACCCACAAATGTTAAATTGGGTTACAATCAAGGGAGCTTGGAGGCCAAGGTGATGTGGCGAATTTGTTGTCGTGTTCCTCCAACCACTCAGTAGTCACACGAACCCGATGACACGGGGCGTTGTCCTGTTAAAAGATCGCACTGTGGACCGAGTAAGCCTTCTGTAGATGTGGATGGAGATGGTCGCCTAACAGGTCCCTGTAGATGATAATCAACGGACCTAGTGCTTGCCAGGAAAACGCTCCCCAGACCAGGACAACATAACCACTGACTGTTTAATACCAACGGTGCTACCAGGACATATGGCTTCATGCTGTTTATGCTATTATGCGAACCCAGCCATCAGCATGATGCAGCAGGAAACGGGATTCATCACTCCAGACGACCTTCTTCCATCTGTGAAACCAGGGGATAGGGCTTCATGGTGTGTACGCCATATGCGAACCCGGCCATCAGCATGGTTCAGCAGGAAACGGGACTCATCACTCCACACGACCTTCTTCCTTCTGCACAACCAGGGGACAGGGCTTCATGCTGTTTATGCAATTATGCGGACCCAGCCATCAGCATGATGCAGCAGGAAACGGGATTCATCACTCCAGACGACCTTCTTCCATCTGCGCAACCGTGGGACAGGGCTTCATGCTGTTTACGCCATGTTCGAACCCGGACATCAGCATAGTACAGCGAGAAACGGGACTCATCACTCCAGACGACCTTCTTCCATCTGTCGAGTGTCTATTGCCCACGTTCGTTGGCCCATGCAAGGCGTTGTTTGCGTTGACTGGGAGTCATCATGGGTACCCTCGTTGGTTTCCTGCTGTGGAACCCCAGGCGAAGCAAGGTACAGCGCATGGTGCATGGGGAAATAGGTCAACTGCACCGTTTCTGTAATGGTGGGTGAGCTGAATAACAGTTGCACGTCGCAGCTGGATACCAGTCGTGATACCCAACGCTCACCTCTAGAATCAACCGAGCATGGCTGACCTAGGTGAGCGATTCTGGCACGGGCTCACCTTGGTCAGCCATACTGGCACGTGCCCTCCGGGCTCCAACTATCTGACCGCAGTCAGATTGGCTTACGTCGCCACGTTTTTCCATTACTGGCAAACATTTACTGATCTGATCTGATCATATGTAGAGGATTTTAGGAAGGGAGTGTCTGACCTCAGGTCTTAAACAACCCTTAGAAATAGGAAGCTAGGAGATTTGGGCTAGAGTGCCTGATAGGAAAGTGACACGGAAGCGAGTTAAAAAGGGGATAGGAACACGCCTTTATTTATTACCGGGGAGGGGGGCAGTACCCGGGGTCCGACGCCTTAACATACCCATCCGACGCACGGCGGGTATTTAGTGGTTTGAGCTTTCGTACCTGCCTGGGATCGAACCTGAGGTTTCTCCGTGGCAGTCAGGAACGTTGAGTATCACGACCTACAAACATTTACTGATTACGCACAAACGATAGATGCGAGCAATTTATGGTAGCCGCACGTGACGCTGATATCACGTGATACTTTATCAACGCTCTAATTAGGTAAAACGGAGAGGGTCGTAATGGAAAGCTAACTCAGTGTATATTGAGTTCTCTACAGCGATAGCATTTTGCAGTGGTTTTACTGCCACACAGAAAAGAATCACAGCTTCGAGACAACTTCCTTAAGCCTCTCATTCACATTTATTATCCCATCGTAGGCTTGCTTTTGCTTTTAAATTTTCTAAACTTGGTGGGCATGTGCCTCCCGTGCTCCACCCCCACGCTACACCTATGGGATTAAGTCACATTGCGGCCTATGTGCCATTTGGCCACCCTGCACCTCTTTATATGAAAGGAAGTGCAGCAGACCCGGTGTCCTAGTGGTACGAAGCTTTTTGTTCCGATCACTCGTCCGGAATGGGTCCATGCTTAAATCGCGATGTAACATACAGGGGATGGACATAATAATGTGAGTACCTATAGGAAAAGAAAGTTTTACGTACCTAATAGGGTGTGGGACCACATTTGGCATTCAAAACCACATGAATTCTCCTTGGAATGGGGGCATACAAATCCTGAATGGTGGTTAGTGGGATGTTACACCATTCTTCATGCAGAAACTGCTCCAAGTCCTTGACAGATGCAGGAGGAGGGAAACGGAATTTTACTCTGTTTTCCAACACAGACCACAGTGGCTCGATGATGTTTAAGTCTGGTGATTGGGAGGTCAAGGAAGGTGCGAAAGTTCGTCTTCATGTACCTCAAACCATGATTGGACATTTTGAGCTCTGTGAATTGGGGCGTTGCCATCTTAATAGCTGGCCTCCCCTGCAGGAATCAATGCCTGATCCATTGAATAGATTTAGTCAGCCAAAATGATTTCACACGACCCTGCCGGTTGTCCGTTCTTTCAAGGTGATCAGGAGACCTGGTGAAAACCACTACATCACCACCCAGAGCATGACAGAATCACCACCATGCTGCACTGTTGAGAGCAGGCAATCTCGGTTGTACGCTTCTGACGGTGCTCTCCACACGTAAACACGTCCTGTGGTGGAAAATAGTGTGAATGTTGATTCATCCGACCATATTACACGCTTCCATGCATCGGCAGCCCACGTTGTATGCTTCTGGCACCACTGCTGTCGCCATTGTGCATTCACCCTGAGCGCCATAGATTATGCAGTAGCAGCTCTGCCATGAATATCTTGTTTATACAGTTCCCTGAGCATTGTTTTAATTGATACTTGGGCCTGGAGATGCAGATTGAGCTCCGCATTGATTTTCAGCGCCGTGGTCTTCTTACTACGGGTAACAATCCTCTTTAATGCTCTCCTGTCTCTATCAGTCAGGGTCGTTTTCCGTCCGATCTTGTGTTTCGCAGACGAGGTTTCGCCACGAACACGGTATGCTGTCATGACGGTAGACACAGTACCTCTCGATACTCCGACTACCCTGGCGACTGTTGTTACGGAGGCACCAACTAACCGACCACCAACAATTAGCCCTCTTTTGAAGTCCGTTAGGTCACTCATTTCATCGTTTCCCTGATAGAAATTTTGCAGCAAGACACTTTCAATGCACTTAAAAAACGTTCTAAACAAAGCTATTACAACCAAAAGGTGGTGGATACCTTTGCGTATTGCGACGTACTCAGCCGCGTTAAAAGTCACATCTCTGAGAGTGGTATTCACATTATTCTGCCAAACCCTTATAGCTGGTATGCTTTCCTTTCGGCACTGACTCCGAGGCCATATTATGTCACACTGTCATACCTGGATACGTGGTTTGGCTGGCACTGAATTGTGCTGCGCCTTTCATAAAACGTTTCCTATTTTTATAAGTTATTTTGCTATCAATTATTTTTAGTGTTATCTTTGTTGGAGGACGAGGGATTATGCTATCGGAAGAAATAATTGTATCGCTATTATTATTGCAAGGAAATCATAGATATTATTTTTTATTATTCTTAATGCACATTCTGCCTTACCAAACTAGCGGCTTGTGTACTCGTTACAATTTAACTCGTATTTTTTTCCATAGCCGGACGACCTAATTCAATCGCTTTTAACTAGAAATATTATTGAAGATTAAATTAAAAATATAGCAAAAGTAAATTATATAAATTTAAACACATCTTCTTAGTTCAGAAAAAATGTTTTCATTAGTATGGTGTGAACAAAGCTTTCAGCTTATAATATAAATTATGTTATAAGCTACGTTTAAGCGGGAGAAATCATTGGAGGGTTGTACCGAAAGTAATGCAAAAGTGGGCACAACTTTTTCATTAACTAACAGACGTCGTTCAAACTGCACGTGTTGGTGGAGTCACTTTATCTGTAGAGCCGTACGTGACGTCACAAAACTGTCTGCTAGACTTCCGGGTGGTTAGAAAGTATTCGAGCTGGTCTCTCTCCATGCTTTTCAATGGCTGCTGCTGCTGTAAATAGAGTAAAAAATGTTCTTTCTGACAAAGTTTGCCATCTTAATGTGGTGGAAAAGGTAACTTTACGAAGAAAAGCTTAGAAATAATGGCATAGAAGATCCAACATACCTGAAAGATATTTTTATCGTCTGAAAGTTTGTGTTGCTACGGACCTCCCTGATCTGAACTATCACGATATTTATAACTATTTAATAGGCAGTTTTTCGTGTTATACCGGAAAAGCTCTAAAAGCTTATAAAAGTCTTGATGCATATAAATATTTTACTAATGGGTGGATTAGAAATGTATTAATTCTGAAGACTGAAAACGAAAAATGTATTTTCCGGCCTAAGGTAAGTTGTTACATTTCTGACTGGTTCCAGTGTGTATTGCAATTAAAAAAAAAGAAAATACCGACTTATCATATCCCGAAAAACGGGCTATTTTTTCAACAAAAAAAAAAAAAAAAATGGAAAGAAAAGAAAAAGGAAACAGAATTGGGAAAACGGACGACACGATAATGTATGACAGCACCCTCTAATTCTATGTGGACGTATTTCCTCCAATTTCGGTTCGGAAAAAAAAGGCATCTATTTCAGTATTTAGAAATCAGTAACAGTACAAAATCTTGAAAGTTCACGAAAGCTTAGCAATTTCCGATTCGACAGCAAAGTTAATCCGTCATGCATTCAGAGCATTTTAAACAGAATAACAAGAATTTACGTAACAACTTGAAAATAATACATGAGTGAGCAAGAAGATGTACCGATATAAATTCGGCTATTAACGCAGAAAAATATGCAGAATTACGATACCTGAAAATGAAGTGTTTACTGCAGATCCTGTCATACGGCCTGGGCGTCCATGCCTTCCTATTTACGGCTATTTTCCACATAATTAGGAGTTTTTCTGCCGTTGGAAAGCGACAAAAGGAAATTCCACTACCATACTCGTACTTAGGGAAGCACCCGTACACCACACAACTTTTAACCATTTCTAAAACTTCAAAAAATTGAGTGACAGAGGGTCCAGAAATCGCTTCCCCATGGGAGCCTTAGCAGCCGAACTTTCTCTTAACCACCCGGAAGTAACCGTGTTGTCAAAAATGGCGTAGGTGCAATGGCTCTATACAAAGATTCTACTCAACATAGTCTCCATCCCAAGCGATGGCTTTGCGCCATCGTTTAATCCAACTCTCGAATCCTCTTTGAAAAAATTTCAGTAGTGGACTGTTGAAACCACTTCTTCACGCCCACTTTTACCTCGTCTGTGTCATCAAATCGTTATCCCAGGAGACTGTCCCTTCATTGGACTGAACAGGTGGAAGTCGGGGGGCACTAGATCTGGGCTGTACGGTTAATGGGGACAACCGACCAGCCTAATTTGCTGATCGCCTGATTTGTTGCCAAAGATGTGTGTGATCTCGCATTGCCATGGTGAATGTGTATCCTCTTCAGATTTCATGTATTGATTCTTCGTTTCTGTGTCGTAAAGATACGCCCACGTTTCATCCCGTCACCAGATCAGAAAATAACGTGTCTTCATTGGCTTCAAACGCTTCTAGCAGACTTCCACCCTTCTCTCCTTCAAATCTGGTGTCAACTGCCGAGGTACCCGCTTTGCACAAGCACATGGCCGCAATTGCTGACAGGGAGAAAAACAGTGTCAATTGCGGACAGATCCCCGTTCTGTCCGCAACTGGGAAAAAGAGGAAGAGTTTTAGTAAGGGATTAGGAAAATACCCCTCCTAATCCCTCCCTAGAAGGGTTTAGCGAGGGAGATAAAAGTTACTATTTTCTCAAGCTCTTCATTTTCAGTTTGGAATGAAGAAGTGAAGTAACAATGTTTTCGATTGTTATATTTTATTTATATTGTTATAAACACTGTTCGTTTCTTCCAATGGATGAGATTGAAATACTTGAGACCGAAAAATGGAAGCCATTAGCTGCATGTAATGGGCATAGGATTCATTGCACAAGTCAGCAAAACGTTATGACTTGGGCATGTTTAAACGAGAAGACGGCAAAATGTAAAGGTCGTATGGCAACGGAAGGAAATAATATATTACGGTCCTCCAGTCATGTATGCAAATCTGATACCGCGTTAATAGAAGTGAAAAAAGCACGTATCCATCGCGAAGAAACGAGCTAGAGAAGAGGAGCAAGCTCTATCAACCATTTATCGCACGGAGTTTGGACCATTGTTTCACCGAGGATATGATACTGTAACCAAAATTCCACAATTTTTGTCAATAAAAAGCAGCTTATATCCACCAAGACACAAAAATCGAGGTCAGTCGTTGCTAGAGCCAAGAAATCCGCAAGTCATCGAGTTGGGCGAAGATATTCTACTTATGGAAGACAAGTTAAATTTTCTCTTATTTGATGACTGGGTAAAAGAAAGAATCTTAGCATTTACAAACAGAAAAGGAAGGGAAGTTATGGAAAACAGCAAAATGTTTTTCGTGGACGGAACTTTTAAGAGCTATAGTATACAGTTTGCTGAAATCTACCCAGTTCATGTAGATATCGGAAGCTCAACGGAAGAAACAAATACTATTCCAGTAATCTTCGTTTTGTTGTCAAACAAGACAAAAGTTATTTATGAGAGATTTTTCACACTGTTGAGACGTAGATTGGAGAAATGGAATCCGAAAGTAGTTGTAATGGATTTTAAAACAGTTGCAAACATACCACTAACGAAACTATTCTCCTCTATACAAATAAGCGGATGTAATTTCCATTTCAACCGGAGCCTTTGGCGAAAAATTCCAGAACTGGGATTAGTGAATGAATATAACAATAACGAGGAGATAAGGCAACACGTCCGAATGTGTGCTTCACTATCCTACTTGTGGAAAATGTAGACGATGACTGAATATGAATTCAAGAATCCAGTCCCGTTAATGAAAACATTCAGAAATTTTGTGATTATTTTGCAAATAACTGGCTGGAAAATCCTGTAATCACTGTAGAAATGTGGAATTGCAACAACAAAGACATAGAACAAATAATGTCGTCGAAGGCTGAAAGCATCAGTTAAATGCAGCTATCAAAAATCCTCATCCTAAAGTCGCGAAGTTAATAACGTGCTTGAAAGATGAAGCGAGCACAACTACTTCCTGTACGATAGAAAGTGCCTTAATCTCGAGGACAAGAAAAGAAAAAAAGCGACAATCAAATTGGATTAGCGGATCAGCAAAACTATAGCAGAGTTTTACACAACCGTGAATATCCGACGTTGTTTGAAAAATCTATCGTTCATTCAGAAGTTGGAATAATGAAGAAATCAGCAGCTACTTTCAGTTTCTCAATTTTATATGAAACTGGATATACAGTATAGTTATGTTTTTAAGAGAATATTTGTGTAATTATTTTTTGTTTTGAATTAAAGAAGGCGAAATAAAATAAAAGATCAATAAAAAAAAATAACTTTCTCAGAAATAGAGGTTGAAAAAAAAAGTTATAGTTACATTGGGAGTTCATTCTCATAGATGGACTGGCCCCGGCTGTATATTGTACAAAGTAGCGTAAAAAACCCTAAAAAAAAACATATTTCTTGAAATGGCTGATGATAAAATTTTCATTTAGAATAAAATTATTAGCCCATTAGTCAGTATACCACTTTTCCAATATTTGAAAGACTTCAAATAAAATTCAACCCTTCTGGTGAGGGATTAGGAATGGGATGTGTTTTCCTGTAATCCCTCAGTAAGTCCTTACCCGTTTTCCTATTTGCGCACAGAACGGGGATATGTCCGCAATTGACACTGTTTTCCCGCCTGTTCGCAGTTAGGAAGACACCCTAAGTCTTCCACCATCTTCTGTATGACTTTTTGACCACAATCCAGTTGTGAGTGGTTTCTCAGCGGGAATCAATTCATTCACTCGCCGACGATTCGTGTCAATGGTCGCAGATGATGATCTCTCAATGCGTGCTTGTCTTCAGTGCTGGTTTACCCTTCTTTAAACTTCTTTATCCATCTTTGTACATTGCTCTTGTCAATGGTATCACCCCCCTCAACATTCTGTGGATGTCAGACAGCCTGCACCTTTCCTTTGTCAAGAATTCAATGACGGCACGTTGCTTCTGCTTGGAATCCATTATTTAACTGCAATGAAGAAGAAAGGCTACCTACTTGTACAATTTGAACGACCTCTGTCAGTTAATAAAAAAGTTATGCCCACTTTTGCATTACTTTCGGTACAACCCTCGTATCTATGTTTAAAAGGCAGAAATCCTGGCGATTTCGGAACAGCCGACCCAATGGCGCCGTTGTCTAAGATACGGCGCCATCAGAGATGGGTCTATTTTCGAATTCCGGTGATGCATGGATGTTGTGTTTGTCTTACAGCACTGGCTCTTTCTCTTCCTTGCAACCATTGGCACTAAATTAGGGACGGGCGTCTGCTTATAGCCCACTGAGTCACTCACAGTGGTTGTTAAACCTCCAACCTAAACAAGAAATCCCGAACGTTTTAAATAACTTTTTCTTACAAAATTTATATCAGTGGAAAACCGCACACAGGTTGAGGCCTGATGCTTCAGCCCCCCATACTCTTCCTTCTTGGTTCAGCCATGTCTATATAAATCAGCAAAGCTCACCAACAGCGCCTCTGATACCAGAGGAAGTATGTTCTGCTGAGAAATGTTTTGATGAAATTTCTTCGACTTACCTTGAAGAGAATTCTATAAAAAATCCAGAAAGTCATTTACCCCAAAATGACATTGTCGCCCTGGTGGCCGAGTGGTCTGAAGCTCGGGCTTCGGATCAGTCGTCCGAGATGTGCCCGGGTCCGAGTTCCGGGTGAGACATGGACAGTGTGTTTGATTTACGGCTCTGTATCTCTCCCTTCCCTGGAACCAGTAGGCCTAAATCTGGAACGGTCGACTGCTGATATCCCTCAAAGATGCTCATGATGGTCCTTAACTTCCTCCTCCTCTTCCCCGAAAGAAAAAACATATCTGCGCCTCCCTCTAGCAGCTACGAAACTTCTTATCGTATGAGAAGTACTTTTACCGTGAATTCAGAAGACTTGCTTTTCAAGTATTTTCCCGTGTACTTCGACATTTACAACTGGAGAAGAAGCCGTGTGTGTATGTACATGTTATCGCTAAACAAGCTCCTTTCTTTCGGTAAAGCTGCAGATAACATTTTGCCTGGCAGATGGCTAAAGATATTCCGATATCGATAAATACATAAAATGTGTTTCATGGCCGGGCAATCAGGAGCGCACAGGTGTATCCAATATTATGAAGGCTTTCAGGAAGCGTTGCATTGGTTATCTCATGCCTTTTAGCGACGAACAGAATCTCCACGTATTACCTTTACAGCAAATAAGCAAAGATTTTCCATTGAAAACAAGAAGAATGACACCAAATTCTCTTGTGCAGTGAGCACGTCATTTGACAAAAGTCTCAAACTTACCACCTAAATTTCATGTTCTTTATTTTTAAACTACACAATCGGTAGAAACTACAAAAGTAATCGAATTTTATAAAACTGAGTACGAAAGTTTTGCCTCAAAGCCTGGGAAACGCATTGAAAATAGTTGTTGTAACAGCCAATGGCGTATCCACATAGGGGTTAGTTGGGATCAACATCTCGTCCCCCCCCCCCACTTGATCTACGACTCGGCGTTTTTATTTAAAAAATAAAAGTGTTGATAGAAGAAAAACAAATCTAAATTTCAAAAAGGTTGTGCTTTTCGGATTTGGAGAAAATGCAAAGTTCAAACAAACTTTCTTTTTCTTTTCTTTGATTGAGGATTTAAGGTGGACGTCTAGCAATTTTGCTTCCAATACTTCTAATGGGCAAACTTCTATACACATTTTCTTCACAATTAATGCGTTCCCAAGGATGAAAATTTGAAAATTGATTAAAATAACTTCATATTATAACTTGGAATACTTAATATTTTCTAAAACATAACCATAATTAAGCAATCCAACATTTGCTTGTCTACTGACGTCATCAATGTACAGGCCGCGCAATCTTTTTTCTGGTCTGAACACCATCAAAGGAAAAGTTATTGATTTTTAATACAATTATGGTTATGTTTTAGAAAATATTAAGTATTCCAAGTTATAATATGAAGTTATTTTAATCTATGTTCAAATTTTCATCATTGGAAGCGCATTAATTGTGAAGAACATGTGTACAAAAGTTTGCCCTTTGGAAATATAGGAAGCAAAATGACAAGACGTGTACCTTAACGACAACCGTGAGCAACTCAATAGGCTATATAAGCAGTCGCCCATTTTTAATTTAGGGCCACTGACTCCAGGGAAGGGAGAGAACTAGTGCTGTAAGACAAACACGATATCCATGCTTCACCGGGATTTGAACTCTGACCCATCTCGGACGAATGATCAGAAGCCAGCGGTTATACCACTGCGCCACTGAAGCGGCTCACGAACGCAACTCAATTTAAACTAAAATGAAAATATATATATATATATATATATATATATATATATATATATATATATATATATATATATATATATATATATATATATATATATATATATATATATATATATATATATAAAGGGATGTAAGGTCAGATGATGCGTAACATCACAGCCTCTCCTGGACAAATGTCAACCCCGCCTTCTCGTGGTTCATCCTGTTCCCACTAAAGGGGCTCTGACGACCGCCAATAGCGGTATAACTATACCATCGGGATTAGAGGAAATGCTATCCCACACTCACCAACCCGCTTGGCCAGCGTGGTGAGTTATGGCCAAACCCCTCCAAAATGACTCCACAACTTAAATCTTGGCCCTCAGTCTCCGGCAGCTGGAATATACCTGGCCAAGGCAGCGGCCAGTGCGACATGAAGGCAGAGGGTGCTAAGAATCCCCGGAGGACCGGACTAGGCTGCCATCTGATGCTGACTTTGGCTACATATAATGGACGCTCCCTATCTTCCGATTCAGGGCTTCTTGAATTGGAAGAGGAACTACAAAGGATCAAGTGGGACATCGTCGGGGTAAGGAGAAAAGGAGAAGATCTCATTGAACTGAAAGTGGACATCTCTTCTACTATCGTGGGACAGATACTGGCAGAACTAGTGGTGTTGGATTTATAATAAACAAAAAACTGAAGGATAAAGTTGTAGAAGTTGAAAGTTCCTCTGACAGAGCTGCACGACTCGTTATCCAACTCTCGAGAAGATACCAGGCTCAGATTATTCAAACTTATGCACCCACCACAAGTCATGCTGAAGAAGAAATTGAAGAATTTTATGAGGAAATTCGTCATCTAAATAATAAAGGTAAGCAGCACTTGAAGATAATTATGGGAGATTTCAATGCAAAAATAGGGCAACGGCAACAGAATGAAACTTCAGTAGGTAAATGCGGTCACGGCAACAGAAACCAGCGTGGAAATACTCTCGTTGAGTTTGCAGAGGCAGAAGGGTTTTTCATCTTGAACTCCTTTTTCAAGAAAAAGCCGCACAGGAAATGGACATGGAGACATCCAAATGGGACGGCAAGTGAAATTGATTTTATTATGTGTAACAAAAAATTCGTCATAGAAGACTGCAGTGTGATAAACAAGTTCAACACAGGTAGTGACCAAGATTGGTGAGATGTAAGATGCACCTCAACACTAAACTCGAACGTGGCAAGCTCATAAGACAAACAAAATGTATTGACATAACCAACCTTAAAAAACACCATAATACCTACAAGTTGGAACTGAAGAACAGATTCTCTGCTTTAGAAGGCCTAACATCGGAAGAAGTGGATGTTTTTGAAGTTAACAGAAAAGTAACCAAAGCTTTTATGGAAACAGCAACAAAATTAGCTGGGTCTAAGAACAAGTTGCATGTGAAAAAATTATCGGGAAAACGAAAATGTTGATGCAAAAAAGAAGAGAGATGAGGACAACTAAAGAAGATGTGACTTCCAAAGTGGAATACATAGAGTTATGCAAGACAGTACGAAAAAAGTATCACTGAAGACGTAAGGAAATTCAACTGTGAACTAGTGAGGAAAGCAATTGAAAACAACCAAAGCCTAAAGATAGCAAAGGGACATCTCAGTAAGGGAAGAAAACAGATTATGGCACTGAGAAAAGAAGATGGTTCTGTAACAAGAAATAGAGGCGAAATTTTGACAAGAGTGAAAGATTTCTACCCCAAATTATATGAAAGGGATGATACATGTACTCCAGACATTATGAAAGGTACCAGTACCAGAGTTCTTCCAGTCCTCCCAGCAGAAGTTGCACATGCAATCAAGAACATGAAGCGGGGGAAAGCTCCAGGAGAAGATGGAATTACTGTAGACATCATACAAGAAGCAATTGGAGAAATCGAAACAATACTCGCCCAAATTTTCACTCGATGCCTTAATGAAGGGAAGATTCCTGAGGATGGGAACAACGCTACAATGATCCTGCTACATAAAAAGGTGACATTGAGGATTTCAGGAACTACAGACCTATCAGCCTCCTATCAGTGGTTTATAAAATCTTCACTAAAGTTCTTTCACACCGTTTGAAGGTAACACTGACATGGCTCAACCGAGAGAACAAGCTTGATTCAGGAGTGGCTACAGCACAATAGATCATATCCACGTACTGAGAGAACTAACTGAAAGAGCGAGGGAATATGAACTTCCATTGTGCATGGCTTTTATCGATTATGAAAAAGCCTTTGATTCGGTGAAACCATCAGCAGTTACAATGGCTCTGAAATCCTGTGGTATTGAAGATGCATACATTAATATTATTAATAACATCTATGAAAATGCAAGTGCAAAGATTCGGCTGTTTGAAAATACAACACTCATAAAAATTGGAAAGGGAGTGAGACAAGGTGACACCATATCTCCGAAGCTCTTTAACGCCACATTGGAAAATGTCTTTCAATCACTGAACTGGGAAAACAAAGGGATAAAGATTAATGGAGATTATCTAACCCACCTTCGTTTTGATGATGACATAGTCATTTTTGCAACTACCACATCAGAGCTGTAGAGTATGATCCAAGAACTTGCTGACAAGAGTAAAGAAGTGGGATTAAAAATGAACTTTCAGAAGACAAAAGTGATGTTCAATGCTTTTACACGAAATGAAGATTTATCGATTGATGGAGAAGAGCTGGAGATAACAGATACGTATGTTTATCTTGGACAGCATATATCAAGTGAGGGTCACATTGATGAAGAAATTAATCGGCGTACAAAACTTGCCTGGAGAGCTTTTGGAAGAAACAGCATAATTTTCATGAGCAATAAGCCATTATGTCTTAAAAGAAAAGTGTTTGATCAATGCATCCTTCCAGTGCTTACGTATGGTGCAGAGACGTGGACCTCAACTAAAAGAGACATACAAAGGCTGCAGACAACTCAAAGCAGCATGGACAGGTGCATACTTGGTGTAACCAGGAGAGATAAGAAGAGGAACTCGTGGATCCGAAAAATGACAAGAGTGAAAGACATCAGGATCAGAGTTAAATTCCTATAATGGCAATGGGCTGGGCATACTGCCAGAAGGACAGACCATCGATGGACAGCCGAAATTTTAGATTGGATTCCGAGGGATAGGAAAAGACCCAGAAGAAGACCACATGGGAGATGGGTGGATGAAATTCGAAAGTATGCGGGAGTGACATGGAGGAGACTGGCACAAGACAGACCGTTGTGGAGGAAACTTGGGGAGACCTTCGTCCAGCAGTGGATTGATAATGGTTGATGATGATGATGATTAAAAAAAGAAAATCAGTTCGATTTTTTTAAACGGTGGAGTACCGGGTCAAGGAGAGATCCACCACGAGATCGGGTGGATGACGTCACCACATCACACAGTCAACGGCACCGCACGTCACAAATAAAGCGGCGTGTGATTGGTTGTTACTTGTTGCTGAGGGTTGTGCTTCTTTTTGCTGCAAAGGTCTGGTATTTGACCATGTCTCACTCTATTGATATACGTGCTTCTGAGTTCTGGCTGAGTGATAAACTACCTAAAACAGCACGTCGAATTGAGTTACTTTGAAGTGAGTCAGGAAGTAAATATTTCATACTGTAATGGGGGAATTGTTTATTTTTAACATTTAAGATGGCGTATACTGCGCCTTTTTGAGATGTGGATCGACTAAAAATAACTGATTAATAAAAATTCGTTAGTCGACTAATCGACTGATTAACCGTCACTTGAAATAAAATCGCCAACAACATTATTTCTTGAAATACTTCTTTTTTTCGCTAAACCAACTCTCCCCATACCAGCATCCTGTGTACGCGACTGGTAACAGCTATCGAATGCAAAAAGAATTTCTAAAATACATCTTTTAGAGGTGGAGATATTAGTTACAAATGGAAGAGTGTTCGAAACGTTCCCAACCAGACCATGAAAAATGGTTGTGGAAAAATATGGTAGGCCTATTCTTGTACATTGTCTCCGTGAAAGTCCACGCACTTTTTCCAGCTGTGTCCCAAGGCTTTTACGTCCTCCAAATAAAATGATTTATCAAGGCTGTCTAAATAAGCTTCCAAAGCATCAGTAACTTCTTCGTCCTTCCCAAATGCGCTTCAGACAAATTCGGAAACAAGCGGTAATCCGAGGAAGCCAGATCAGATGAGTAGGGAGGGTGTGATTGCCCATTCATGGATGATAACCATGGCAACTGTTGATTTCTGGTTTGGTGCATTGTCCTCATGAAACGACATTCATTTGGTAAGCTTTACTTGGCGTTTATCCTTCAAATGCTGTCCAAGTTTCCTTAGTAGGTTAACGTAGTATGTTCCGGTGGTGATTTGGCCCTTCGCCAGGTAATCCACCGTTACTACCTCCTTGAACGAGATAGCGCAAAGCTGAACGCGTTTGGTGGGGTCTCGTGCACAATCAAATCATTGGCCAGGTTGTTTCTTTTGTTTTTTCCTTCAGTGCACCACAACGAATCTTTTTTTTTTTATTGGAGGTTATACGACCACCGTGAGCAACTCAATGGGCTATAAGCAGTCGCCCATCCCTAATTTTGGGTCACTGGTTCCAGGGAAGGGAGAGAGCCAGTGCCGTAAGACAAACACAACATCCATGCCTCACCGAGATTCGAACCCGGACCCCTTACGGACGAATGATCAGAGGTCATCGCTTAGACCACTGCGGCAGCGAATCTTACCTGAACTTGTTGGCGAGCTTTGCGGTATCGCAGTTGGAGAACCTCCAACTACCAGGGTTGAACCGTGGGCGTACTGATAGTCCCTGCGACCCTAGCAGTGCAGAGGGGGAGAGGAGCTCACGGCTAAGAGAGCGTCTAGCCTTACTAGATGGATTTTACAAAAAAAAAAAAATGCGGAAACTTCATATCAAACTGATTAGAGAAATAGCCAGGAATATTTTATGGCCGTTTTGGACGGAGTATTAAAAAAAAAAGCAATTTTTTTTTTTTAGTAAATACATAAGTAAAATCTTCAAGAAATCATTTTCGCCTTAGTTTATAAAAACTGGGTGACGCGCGGGAGAATGGGGATTGGTTGGTTGGTTGGTTGGTTGATTTTTATGGCGCAAGGGCCATGTTTGGCCAAAGAGCGCCAGACACAAGACAAACAAATAGTATTAAAAAACGTGGCATAAATCCCAAAATCTGGCTGACCAAGTAAAACCGAACCATGAGAATGATGGAAGGGACACAAAAGACAATGAAACAAACAGTATTAAAAACATGGTACAATGGTTAGAAACTAGCCGATTAAATAAAACCGAGGAATGAGAATGATAAAACACATCACGAAAACGAACACACCTACACATGAGATGAGTCACAGGAGAGGGACGAACTGTCACTCTCCTCCCCCTTATGTTCCTCTATAATGTTGGTTAAGGGTGGGGACCTCGCTGAGTCTGAGACAGTTGCAATGTTGGTCAGTTGGACCGCGACAGTTGGATGGACACTGCACACCTTTGCGGATTTAGGGCCGGGTCTTC
This sequence comes from Macrothele yani, assembly GCA_039090855.1. NCBI lineage: Eukaryota > Metazoa > Arthropoda > Arachnida > Araneae > Macrothelidae > Macrothele > Macrothele yani. The sequence continues at coordinate 110,545,047 of CM077013.1, forward strand.
CACACGTGCATGCAGGCTTTCTGCTGGGAACAGGAAGAGTCGGTCGTCTTCAAAAGAGAAGGCGCAGAGTCAGCTGGTCGAATAAGCTGGAGCTCGGTGAAATCCACCTGTGTCGCTTGTTCAGCTGTAGATCTCTTGGCAAGTGCGGCGAGAGCTACAGGACGCGGAACAAAGGGCTGCACGGGTTGTGGCAGAGACTGAACTACTGCGGCAAAAGTACGCTGTCGGTTGTTGGGAATACCCAACTTGGCCTTGGCAGCAGGGTACGAGCGGCCTTCCAGGGTCTTGAGGCGCTGGATCGCCATCTTGTCCTTCCATTTCATACAGTTGCGGGAGTAAGCTGCATGGGCCTCACCACAGTTAACACAGCAGGCAGCAGAAGTGCAACCTTCCCCGTCATGTTCACTGGAGCCACAATTTGCGCAACGAGTGGAACTGTTACATCAACGTTGGGAATGCCCGTACCTCTGGCACCGGAAACAGCGCAGAGGACTGGGAATGTACGGGCGAACTCCACAGACCAAGTAGCCAGCCTTGATTTCGGTCGGAACTTTCGGGGAGTTAAAAGTCAAGATTACATTTTTAGACTTAATCAAAGTACCATCGCGCCGGAACATCATACGACGTGCAGCAATAACACCCTGATCTGCAAGTTCACTCACTAATTCGTCCTCACTGCATGGCAAGAGATCAAACTCCGAAATAACACCCCGAGAGGTGTTAAGAAACGGGTGAGGTGTCACTTTGCACTTTGACAGGAATGCTTTGAAGACTAGTGAGGTGCAGAAGAGTGTTACTCTGAGAAACACTGCAAGTTTGGACAAGCAGGTCTCCAGAGCGAAGCTTCCTCACAGACTTCATGGAGCTAACCGCAGCGTCCAAAGCTTTAGAAATGAAAAAGGGAGATCTGATGGACAGTCTCTCATTCGGATCGATGGATTCTACAACTAAGTGTGTAGCATGCGTATTCACAGCAATCGAGGGGAGACGACGCTTCGGAGCGACTGGTATAGCTGCCGAAGAAGAGGTTCCACGTTCTTGGTCCAGGTCATGATCTAAAGACCGTTTAAGGTTATGGGACTTGGTAGGTTGAGAAGACGAAGGAGAGTCGTTGTCAACTATCATTTTCTCAGGTGACTTGAATTTGGAGTTTTTGTTTTTGTTTTTACCCATGGAAAAAAGGAGGAGGATTCGTCTGCAGACTACTCCACCCACCACCGAGCCCTACAAGGGAGAACTGGAGGTCTGCAAGCCAAGAAAATGACGCTGGACACAGTTCTGGAGCTTATACGCTGCAGATATAGTCCGTGGACTGTGATCACACGCACTCGGCGGACACTTCGGCCTCCGGGTACCGTCATGTCAACGCCTTTGGCATGATCCCACAGCCCCCGGGCTAACCCTGCCGTGCTATACAACAAAAAAGCCGCCAAAACCCTGTACACAACTTGGTACAAGACTTCTGACTAGAGGTGGGTTAGTCTCTAGCCTCCCGTTTACAGCGAAGCCGGGGTCGAAGAGGAGTGTTGGTACACATGAGGCACGTCTCCGGTCTCCTGCGACCTCAGCCGCCAGACATCCCATTTCCGCCTCACGGGTCTCCGCACGCGGCAAACATGCAGGTAGGTCTAGCACCCAAACCAGCTAAAAGGGAAAAAGTAATCCAAGGAAGACAAAACCCTGGAGTGGAACCTAAACGGAATCTCAGTAACCTACGAACTGAGCGGTTAATATAAACAGTTAGTAGTGGAGGGTAACAAAACCACAAAACCGGGGTGTTAGTACATAGCGTGGTAGCGATTAGGTAGAGTATACAACACGGGCAACTGGCCAGTGCAGAAAATAAATAAAAGCGAAAAAGCGAGACACAAGACCAGCTCGGGATCGTGGGGCCGCGACTCCCCAACAGCTGGATGAACAGCCGTCCCTGCAAACTCCAACAGCACCGAAAAAAAAAACAAGCGGTGGCATGACATCAGATGTTGACCAGTCACAAGGTCAGCTCGGGCCGTGGGGACGCCGCTCCCCAAATAACTGGAAAACCAGTTATCTCCGTGCAGGGGAGAATGTGGAAGCAGCTTTTCCAGAGGACATAAGGCCCCTTTTTCACAGCCATAGCAAAAGTTCCTCTACACGTATATTAACAGAGAATGTGATTGAAATATGACATTTTTATATCAATGAGGAAAAGGCATATTACGCTTGTTTTCTTTTTATTAAAGGTTTAACGACCACCGTGCGCAACTCAGTGGGCTATAAGCAGTCGCCCCTCCCTAATTTAGGGCCACTGGTTCTAGGGAAAGGGAGAGGGTCAGTGCCGCAAGTCTAACAAAACATCCATGCCTCACCGGGATTCAAATCCGGACCCATCTCCGACGAATGATCAGAGGCCATCGCTTAGACCATTGCGCCACCGGGGCTTGTTTGCACATAACTATGCTTGCTTCATAATATAATGACCTAAAAAATGTTCTTCGCGGGAACGAAAAAATAGAGACCTGTGCCATTTTTTTATGAGTCAAAAGAAAAGATTTTTACTATGTGCCAAGCATTGTGACATTTTGTTAAGTGTTTTTTTTTTAACGTTCAAGAGTAAATAATTTTACTCTTTTTGTCTCTCAGTTTTTAACTGCTCCTTTTTATTTACGCTTTCCAACCGTAGGTTGAAGAAGCGTATATGCTCCAGCTTTGTCCGCCCGTCCGCACGATAACTGGCGTAAAAATGGTTCGATTTCGATGAAATTTTAGTATGTGGTAGGAAACAATCTGGGCCGCCCCGGTGGCGCAGTGGTCTAAGGCAATGGCCTCTGATCATTCGTCCGAAAGGGGTCCGGGTTCGAATCCCGGTGAGGCATGGATGTTGTGTTTGTCTTACGGCACTGGCTCTCTCCCTTCCCTGGAACCAGTGACCCTAAATTAGGGACGGGCGACTGCTTATAGCCCATTGAGTTGCTCACGGCGGTCGTTAAACCTTCAATCAAAAAAAAAAAAAAAAAAAAAAAAAAAAAGAAACAATCTGGGGACAAATCCTGTTGAAATGGGACCAATAGGGTCAAAGGTCACAACGTAGTAGCCGGATCCATTCCATTGCACTTATACGTCATAACTTGCGTAAATATGGTTCGATTTCAATGAAATTTTACTATGTGGTAGGGGACCGCATGGGGACAAAGCCTATTCAAAATGGGTGAATTGGGGTCAAAGGTAAGGACATAAGAGCGGGATGCATTCCATGGCCCTTATGCGTCATAACGTGCGTAAAAATGGTTCGATTTCGATGAAATTTCAGTATGTGATAGGGGACTACCTGGGGACGAACCCTATTGAAAATGGACGAAATGGGGTCAAAGGTCAGGATATAGGATTGCGATCCATTCCATTGCCCTTATCCCATATTATTAAGGTGGACGTTAAGTAATTTTGGTTCCTATACTTCCAATGGAAAAACTTTTGCACACATTTCCTTCACAATTAATGTGTTTCCAAGGATGAAAATTTGAACATCAATTAAAATAACTTCATATTATAACTTGGAATACTTAATATTTTCTAAAACATAACCATAATTATATAAAAAATCAATAACTTTTCCTTTGGTGGTGTTGAAACCAGAAAAAGGTGGCGCGACCTGTACTTTGATGACGTCAGTAGACAAGCAAATGTTGGATTGCATAATTATGGTTATGTTTTAGAAAATATTAAGTATTGCAAGTTATAAAATGAAGATATTTTAATCGATGTTCAAATTTTCATCCTTGGGAATGCATTAATTGGGAAGAAAATGTGTACAGAAATTTTTCCATTCGAAGTACAGGAAGCAAAATTACTTGCCGTTCACGTTAAAGGAGCAATTCTTGTATGTATGTAAATTTTATTTTGAAAACGGCTCTAAGGATTTAGATGAAAGTCGTTAACCTACCGTTTTCTGGTACTAGAAATCGATTTAGCTTGATCTCGACTTTAGGAAAATTCGTTTAGTGGGTTAAATAACCACCCCGAATTACCACGTTTTAAGTGTAGTGTCATAGCGTCTTCCCATTAGATGTTGGCGCGCGGTCACGCCATCTGTCTCATTACGTCACGCGTTGTGTGTGGAGCCCATTAAAGTTTTACTTACAGACAGACAGACAGACAAAGCTGGAACATATATGCTTTTTCATCCTACAGTTGGAAAGCGTAAAACACTTACGAGGAAAACATTTGTAAGCGCTGAAATAAAAAATACTTATACGACAGTAGTAGTGCGATACAACTGACTGCCTCTGAGTTTAGCTACTATATACTACTATATTAATCGTCATCATTGTCAACCATTATCAGTCCACTACTGGATGAAGGCCTACCCAAGTTCCTTCCACAAATGCATGCCTTGAGCCTGTTTCCTCCATGTTACTTCGACATGCTTTCGAATTTCATCCATCCATCTCCCATGTGGTCTTCTCTTGGGTCCTTTCCTGGCCCTTGGAATCTAGTCAAAAATTTCAGTTGTTCATCGTTCGTCCGGCAACATGTCTAAGCCATTGCAATTTCAAAATTTCAAGGATTTTTCTCTGATCGTGATTTTTTTTTTTTTTGATTGGAGGTTTAACGATCACCGTGAGCAACTCAATTGGGCTATAAGCAGTCGCCCGTCCCTAATTTAGGTCACTGGTTCCAGGGAAGGGAGAGAACTAGTGCCGTAAGACAAACACAACATCCATGCCTCACCGGGATTCGAACCCGGACCCCTTACGGACGAATGATCAGAGGCCATCGCTTAGACCACTGCGCCACCGGGGCGGCTCTCTGATCGTGATGTCTATGAAAACACAAATTTGTCCGTGACGGGGATCGAACCCTCTCTCCCTCACTCTGGAGTAAGTTGCTCTCCCAACTAAGCTACACCGACGAAATGTATCGCTGCAGATTTGTCGTCTTGACACGAGCTTTACCTCTGTAGTACGTCACATGTCTTCCACTCTTTTCATTTTCCTTACCCACGAGTTCCTCATTTTATCTTTCCTGGTTACACCAAGCATGCATCTCTGCGTGCTTCTTCCAGTTGTCTTCAGTCTTTGTATGTTTTTCAGTTAAGGTACACGTCTCTGCTCAATATGGCGGGTCATATAGGGGGCGGTTGCCCCGGGCGCAGCTCAAGAGAGGGCGCAAAAATCCCTGCTTGCAATATGATAAAAATTGTAATTGAAATTTTTACACCAGTTTCTCTACACTTAAAAATATAATTTCTTCCTCAAGTTTTTAAAGGGATGCTAATTGCTCACCTTCAGAAATGAAGGAGCGGTTCTACAGTCCGTCCAGCTAAAGAAGAACCACTGCCTTTGTTGGCAATAATGGAGCCGGCGGTTTTTCTTTAGTTGCATGGATAAAAATGTCGTTTTTCTTTAGTTGGATGAATAAGATAAGGATGTTGTTCATATTGTTGAAGATTCTCTGGAGTCTATTCGAACATTACTGTAACTGCGAGCCACAACTACCAGGTACATTCGGTCTGTTTGACATCCGGAGAACCAACGTCGTAGTGTAATGCCAAGAAGAGGGGCCCAAAGTTAAGAACCTGATAACCAGAAAGGAGAAAAATAGTGTCAGGGTTCACCCGGAAGAGCCAACATGAAGCAAAATACAAAACCCAGAAAAAGGGGAGGGTGAAAAACTGTTCCGCATGTACACCCCAGGGCTAGTTCCCGAGTCCAAAACATGTTTAGCTCAGTGCATAACGACACAACTGCATTCCTTCATTCCCACACCCAGTGCAGCATAAGACATAAAAACAACATGCCAATAGGCCACAACTCCTTTGCAATTACAAGAGAGGACAGACAGCCCCAACATTGCGTTATGACCTTCATTTTGTTTTGTCGATATATATGTATATGGCAATGGGCTGGACATACTGCCAGAAGGACAGATCATCGATGGACAGCCGAAATTTTAGATTGGATTCCAAGGGACAGGAAAAGACCCAGAAGAAGACCACATGGGAGATGGGTGGATGAAATTCGAAAGTATGCAGGGGGACATGGAGGAGACTGGCACAAGACAGACCGTTGTGGAGGAAACTTGGGGAGACCTTCGTCTAGCAGTGGATTGATAATGGTTGACAATGATGATACAAACAATAATATATATACACTGACGGAAAAAAAAAATCCCAACACCAAGAAGGGGTTGTGTTAGATAAACGACAGTTGGTAGG